>CM063292.1:5350000-5950000 GCA_032173965.1 Sitta carolinensis
TGACATGACAGGAGTGGTGACACAAGGCTCTTACTGTTACATTCAATAATTGATTCCCCTGGATGGATTGGGACTCCCTAAAGGTTGCAAAGAGAGGTAAGAATGATTGGACAGCTTCAGAAACATTAGGTCCTTCCAAAGTCAGAAAGTTTTTACTCCCTTGCATCATTCTCCTTCACGGTCTAGCACTCTTTGGGACTCTTTGGGAAATACATGGGAAAATCATTAAGAGAGATTGCTTTTATTAGCCAGGCATTTTCTCTGTTCATTTTTAGGTAATTTTGAGTGGGTTTTTTTTTAATGTTCAACACTGAATTGGGAATCACCATGTGAAAAAGCTGATTGTGGCCGTTTTTATGATTGTCACAAAGTCTACATGGGAAATTCAAATGAAAGGGAAAATGTTGCAAAAACTGCTCAAATTGCAAAATAGAAATACAGATACCTCTGAAGTTTTTCAAATCCCACGTGTTTTATTTTGTCCATTTGAAATATAATTTTTATTCTTTCAAAGTCCAAATAATTGAGGTTTATGTGTGTGAACACCTTTGGAGATATAATCTCAAAATATACTTGGATATTTGTCTCAGAATATTCTGTCTCAAAGTTCAGACCTTCCCATGCATTTTAATTACCTTTACTCCTGACTTGCACAAGTAAAATGAGGAGAGACTCACGCTATAACATTATGCAAAAATGCTCCCATAAAAAATTAATAATCTTGTTCTGAAATTATACACGGATGATTATTAGAGCTGCGGCCTTTTAAAAATTTCAGCCACTGTCTATTGACTTGCCAAAGAGGCAAGTATTTCTACAGATGGTTTGGAATTAGTAGAACATGAAATAATGTCAATGGTGCTGGTAAGAGGATTAACCAGCAGTTCTGATGTTATTGAACCGTTTGCAGAGACCATATTAAACAGCCACATCAGTCCACAGGTCAGCCCTGCAGTTCTTTGGCTAAGCAAACACAGATGTAGAACTCCCTTTCATGGCCATCATTTCATGCCTTTGACATATGTTAGGCTCTTGGGACTCAGTGGCATATTTACAGCCTGAACATTAAAGATTCCTTTTTTCAGATCCTTAGTGGACACCGACGTCTGAGTCAGCAGCAAAAGGAAGAGCAGGAGCCCAGGACGCTGGGGATGGACCCCAGCAGCACAAATGCAGCAGTGAGGAGTTAAGCTGCTAGAAAGTTCCCTGATGAAATGCTGCCGCCTTTTTCAGTTGCTGACAAAAATCCTCCTTAAGAATCCAGTCAGTTTTAAATCTCTTTTTCCTTCAGGTTGATCTTCTCTGTGTTTTGCCCAAGCTGCCTATGAAGTCGCAGTGGTTGAGTTTCACAAGGCGAGAGGGTTCAGCTCGTGTCAGCACTGCCAGGCCTCTGTGCTTGTTCAAAGTTTCTGCCCATCTGCTGGGACTACTAATTGGCCAGAAGAAATTGAGGGAACAGTCTGTCTTATAATATTCCTGTTCCTTTTCTATTCCAACAGGAACTCTGGCAGTTCCTTAACATTTTCCTTAGTTTTTTGTTTCTCTGAAACTAGAAGTCAGAAATGAAAAAAATACATAGCACAGCTATATGATGAACAGGTATCTTTTAGTTACACAAAATACATACTTATGTATGTCTAGTGAGAACAGGGTGGGACAGGTTCTTCTTGTTTATCTGAATAGTTTTACCTGTCTCAATCCTGAAAACTTGTCAGTTTTCAGATAAAGATATAGGTATAGACATGCTATGTTCAAAGTAGAATTCCTGAATGTAAAGGTTGTTGACGAAGAATTTGTATAGAAAGTAGTAAATCAAGTGATAAAATACAGAGCTTTTGGTCAATAATTACTAAATATGGTGCAAATTTTAAGTGAAATTTCCAGCATACAACTTCTCCACGTGTAGCCACTTCTTCCTGCAAGAGGAAATAAACACTCAACCGGAGAGTGTAACAGTGAATTACATTAAACCTACAAGTGCTTTAGCATGTCTTCAAGAGCTGCTGCCTGCTTCAGTGATGGATTATAAGTTAACATGGAATCCCACAGGCATGACAAGGTATTTATGTAGTGTTCTGATTGCTCAGACACTCCCAACAAATACACAGTCAGAGCAGAAATCAGAGCATCACTATCTCCCACTTTATTTTATTTATTTATATTTAGCAAGTGCTGGAATATTACAAACCACCAAGCTCAGCTGCTGCTGGAATATACTTTCCAAAGCTTATTTACAGGAGCTCTCACTCACACTGGGTAATGGTATATTACTCCATAAGTAGTTCCATTGATTTCAAGAGGTCCATTAGAGAGGTTCCATTCCTTGTACAGCTGAGTGTATCTCAGTTTGGTCCCATGGTTGAAATGCAGAAAGAGCTCCTTTACTGTTGTGTTCTTAAACATATGAACAGTTTGAAAAAAGCCCTACACCAATCCCTCCCCCAAAAACTCATAATAGTGAAAAATACTGATGAGGCTGGAGGGATAAGGTTTTGCAATACTTTATTTCCTTGCAGAAGGAGTGCTACATGTTCTTCAGTCATACGTAGATGAATGTTCAGTCCATGTGCTGTTTTCAGCTGTGTACTTACACCAGTCCAAAATCCCAAAGAGAAAAGTAAAAGCTGAGATTCACATCAGTAGCAGAGAACATCAGGTGATGTTGATTTAAAGAAAACATTAATCAATCCAGATTTGCTTGGAATGGGGCCCAAGTTCACTCAACAGGTTGGTGAACCTTAGCAAATGTTTCTGTGAATCTGTTCTGTGTTTTGACTTTGTAACATGATCTGAAATCATCTGAGTTTCATGTGGTTTTGTTGTGCACGTTTGGAACGGCTTGTGGGGCGAATCCGGGGAAAGGCAGAGGTGCTAAATTTTGCATGACGTGGTAAGGTAAGAAGTGTTTCACTCTTCCTGACACTCCCTGACACCAAAGTGAACAACAGTTGATGCTGTCAGCACAGTTTTAAAAGAGGAGACAATCACTGTCTGTCAGGCTCCTTGTGTCTCCAGGAGTCTTTGTTTTGGAGCCAACAGACCGTCTTCAAATCATATCCTGAAAAACCCTATCATGAGTTTTGGACTGTTTTTTTTCTTTTTCTCTGTTTCTGGTAAATGTCAAAAGTTTTACTGCATAAGCAGGTACTGGAGTTGTGAACAGTATGTAATGTTTCTTGATGTATATTGGTTTGAAGAAGTTTTATAGTGCTTCTAAAAATTAGGTTTTTCTGTTGAGTCTGTGGATGAATAACTTGTGTTTTAACTTTATTCGGTTTGTATCTGAATTCATAAATAGGTGTACTCAGCCTCCATAGTGGATATAAAGTATTTAAGATCCATCTACGCCAATCAGGTAAAAAATATGACAAGGTGACATTTTCTATTAATTTTATTTTTAGTCCAAACTAGAGCCCAGAGCAATAAAGATGTGAGACACTCTGCATGAAAAACAAAATCTAATTCATCAGAGGATGCCAACTTTTTCATTCTGTTTCAGGGTGAGCAACAGAATTTTGCTGGAGCTGAGATTTTGGAGACAAAGGCAGGTGGGAGGAGCTGTTTATTTTTTTACACTGATTCACTGCTTCATAATTGAGACATGGTTGTGGATCAGTGGGATGACAGGGAGCTTAGAGAAAAGGAGGGCAGTGAGTGTAGCTTAGTGGCCTGGCATATACACAAGGTCAGAGTTGATAATTTAACTGTCTTTTCTGAGGAAACCCAAAGGAAAAAATCAGTCTGTGGAGGTTATAGGTGAGAAAAAAGCGTAACAGGCTGGAGTGTCCTTCAATGCCCCTGAGGCTCAGCCTCCCTTGGCACATCCAGCAGACTGGGGTACAGCCACAGGTGGAACAGTCCTGCCAGGCCACTCAGAAGTGCAGTAGGAAGGAAGAACAGTTTGCCAATAATACTCAGGTTTAAATTGATCTCTTTATTCTCCTCTAGAGGAGTTCTGTTTGCACCCGCTCGTATCGTTGCATTTTTCCACTAAGGTTGTCTCACTTATTTAACTTGACATGGGGAGCCCCTCTGAGGTCTTTGAGATTCCAGCCAGCATTGGAAGTGACAGCTCAGATAAGGCAGGTAATCATATCAGACCTTGGGGGACCGCCCTGACTACTTTTTAATTGATAATTCCAAGTTTCTGTAATAAATTTATTTCTTAATTATATACATCATGTCATACATGGTAGCTAATGATTACCACTGGTTTAAGTCTGCAGCCTTCAAGACATCCTTCTGCCTACCATATAATCATAATTTTCCTTCCAAATTAAGATTTCCTCAGAAATAAAATGAACAAAACTTGCACATTAAACCCAATTCCTTCCAAATAAAATAAAAGTAGGTAAATTTAAGATACTAAGTTAAGTGATTTTAATTAACGGATCATTTCAGGAAGATCATAAAACATTTAAATAACACTGAAGTTATGTATATTTAAGCAGTTTTATGGAGAATTAAATTCTTAAATGGTAAATTTCAAATATAAATACAAAAGTCGATGGAGGAATGTTAATTGCTTTTCCTAAGTTTCTCACATGGCCTAGATGTTATGGGAGGTATCCAGAATTACATTCATAGTAATAATGTGCCCAATTCAAAGCTTATTAAAGTCCTTGGAATTTTTCCATGGATTTTAGCAGTCATTGTATGAAAACAACAAATGCTTTTCAATGTCTGACTTCCAGTACTGAGGAAGTCGCTTATATGTCAAAATTATATATGTGATGTCAATATTCTAACATAATGGGGAATTTTTAGTTCAAAATTCCTTTTAATAGCCAAGAAATTTAAATGGACCTTGAGAAGTTATCCAGTTACCCCTTTAACAAATAAAATTACGTTTGCAGTAACAGACATTTTACACCAGCAGATTAGTTTATATAAAAGAAAATTTATACACCAGGAGAAGCTGCTACAATTAGACAACAAAATGTGCCAGCAAATTGAATTATTATCAAGAATGTGAATTCTCCCATGCCTGTCTGTAGGTCAGCAGTACTCTTATATTAGTTTTGACTTAAATAGATCAAATTAGAACTTAATTTTACAGTTTGATAATAATGAAATGCATAAGGCTTGAAAATAATGAAATTAAAATCAGGAGTAGTAAAGCTTAAAAGTCGCCATGTGAATTTTCTAAATTCCTTGTTGTAAAAACCACATGGAAATGAATATCCTGTTGCAAGAATGAGCACAGAAAGTAATCAGCAGTTTTCCTTGATTCCCTGAAAACTTTTGGTCTTCTGTGAGAGCCTGGAAGAACCACGGGCCCATCTCTCCCGTGTCAGTGTCAGAATGCGGGTGGAAGTGGTAACATTCCGTGCAAGCTTTTTATTCCATGTGGACATAGAAATCACATTGCAGGGACACCAGCAGTCAAAAAAACCCCGCCTGAATGCTGTCACTGGGGTCTCCTTGTGACTACATTGTTGGCATGTGTGAGGAAAAAGTACCTCAAGGGACTGGTGGTTCTTAGTGTCCAAAAAAATCCAGAAGAACCATTTTTATTTTGATCTAGAAAAGATTTTCCAGGGAAAGCTGTCCTGGTGCAGATGGGAGGTGAGCAGTGCCCACCTCTCCTGTGCCCTGGTGCCTGCCGGAGGTGATGCCAGCCTCAAAGGCTGTCCAGAGCCTCCAGGGGCATTTCTGGCAGAGGGATGTGTGTGCATGGCAGGAGTTCAACCTCGTGGAGCAGGCACCCTGCCTGTCTGTGTGAGAGCAGGCTGGAGGCAGCACAAACCTGGTCTTTTCTTGCTCTTCAAAGCTTTTGGCATCCCCATTGCACACAGGCACGCGATCCAGGACGATGCTGTGCCTCTGTTTCTTCAGCTGCTGGATGGGGATATTACTGTGCTCTTGTCTCAGAAGCTGAGAGGGTTAATTAATTATGTTTATGAAACCCTTTGAGATTCTCAGATGAAAGGTGGCTTTGGAATTGTTAGGTGTTATTATAAGAAAAAAAGAATGATTTTATTGCTTTATGTTAATGGTTAACATCTGCACCACAAAACCTGCTTGATCACATAAAGATTCTGCTAAGCATTTAATCCTAATTTGCAGGCTGATGCATATTCATTTTATTTAGAAGATTAATTTAGTCATCAAAGGTTAATCTGCCTCGGGTTTGTAATTAGAGCAGTGACTTGGTGTCTCTGGGCTCACCCAGGTTGCACTGGGTTTTCTGAGTGGGCAAGGCTGTAACTGTCACCGGTTTTCCCTTCCAGATAGTGCTCAGAGGGGGCTTAATTTTTGGAGAAATGGTGAGTGGTAAAAGCCTTGGCCAGTTTGAAGATTAAAAATTATAGGAGAAGCACAAGCCAATGAACAGTCAATACAGTGAATCTCAGAATGCTGCTTTAATTCATCCCTGGCAGGTTTACTCAATGCGATGTCAAGGGAATAAGCAAGGGATTTTTTTAATATGTATATGTAAAAATTATTTAGCAGATTTCACAATCTTTGCTGTATGAATCCTGCCCCTCTTTCAAAATTGCTGATTAGTAGTATGCAGAAAGTTTCTGAAATGAAAAACTGAGGCTTTCTGCTGAAAAGCTCAGATTTTAACTTTTAGCTCCTGTTAGGAGACATTGTTAAAAGGTCATAAAATGTGACCTGTAGCTGCTTGTTCCCTTGAAAATTAATTCTTTTGTGCTTAAGGTTGGCTCCTTTAATCAGAAGTCACTAAAGAAAATGTGGTCCTTGTGGAGAACAAAAATCATGTTTCCTTTGCAGGTGCACCAGAAGGCATCTTTAATTACTGTTTATAAAGCTGGCTGTTACTAAGTGTGAGGATTATTAGTGCCAGGGTTTCATCTTTTGAAGTGAGGAAGAGCAGTGGCTGCCTGTTTGTCATGTGCTCATCGCCTCCCCTTTGTGAAGCAGTGGGGAGGGTGATATCAGAGGGTGTGTGCTGGCGTGAGGTGGCCTCCAAAAATCCGGGGGGGTGGGACCCCAGGGTGGCTTGGGACGTGCTCATCCTCACTGTCAGTGTGATGGGGTTGTCAGAGGGCAGCTCTGTGCCTCAGGGATGGAGCTCACACAGGGTAGGGTGTGGGGAGCTCGGTATGGGAGATAGAGCTGGGAAGTGGCAGAGGAAAACCTCACAAATGGAAAATTTGTCACCAAAATAGCGGTTTGCCCAACGTGAAATCAATACATGCTGCAAAATAAGCACTGTAAATGAAAGTCATGATACTAGAATTTAGGAATTTGGCCAAAGCTTTACATTTCATTGCAGCTTGGCTTTGTCGAGTTTAGAATCCAGATTCCATAGGGGTGGTTGCTCTTTTTCCCCAGCACAGCGCTCACATCTCTATTATGATTTGCCAGTTTTCCCCTCCTCTTTCTGGTGCAGAATCTCAGAAGCATCCAAGAAGGGATTTTGGAGACCATAAACAGTTCTTAATTGAGAACAGCCTAGAATCAAGTTAAGTGCTAGCTTGACTACCAGAATATAAATGAAACTCTTTTATTAAAGCATCGTATTTTAATTATTATGAAGAACAAGCGGCCTAACATGAAAAAGCTTTTAACATTGCAGTTATTTGCTTGATAGCTGATAAGATAATTTGGGATAGATGATTACAGCTATTGCTTCTTGTCTTCTTCACTTTCATTTTTATTCGATCTAATGGCTGCTTACTGATTTTCATTTGGACTCGTGGTAAACTTCTCATTCAATTGGTAATAAATTCAGATTGGTTGAGGCCTGTTATTGCAATCAGGTGTCCTATTTCCAGTTTAAAAGGACAATGGAGTTTTGCTGGTGTTTTGAAGGAAGTTGGAATTATTTTGAAACTGATGATTTGCAAAGCTGTTTGCAGGCTGACCCATTGGTAATCAACAGTAAACACTTCTCTGTTCTTTACAAGAAGGATAACCAGCCATGCAATGAGAGTACGTGATGGCAATTCACTAAGAGTGGGAAAAAACCCCAAACAGCCAGAGTAGGTGTCACTCTAGTCGAGTACTGAAAAATAATGTTGCCCTTGCATTGTTCAAGCCCTTCATTTGTAGCCAAGAGACTGAGAGGGGAATTACACACATGCTTGCCACAGATTTTAGACTGTTTATGCTGTTTTAGTTTTCTCCTCAGCCTGAACCTTTAGTGTCTTCACTTGCATCTTAATCCTGAGCTGATTTGTCTGAATGGTAGACAGGTACCACTGAAATGTGGATCGTGAGCTTCATCTGTCATCCTGCTGCTGTATCACTGACTTCAGTGAGCTTCCAGAGGAATGACTCTGGCCCACAAGAGGATGTGAACTGTCAAGAAGACAAACCTCTTTCTCATCCATTTGAAATGTTTGTGGGAAAGAATGCCCTAAATATTTAGCAGCTTGTGTAATTTGAGAGGCAATGCAGAGGTTTTTTAATTTTATTTTTCTCCCTACCTTTCCATTTTCTTTATTAAATATAGGAAAACCTTGCCTTAGGCCCAGTGTGCTTATGACAGGGAAAAAATATCTGCCAAAATCTCCATTATTGCTCAGGCCTGTATATATTGTTATTGCTCTTGTGTTTGTAATAGCAAGAAGTGACTATGTTGCTTATGAAAAATCTTGTTTGCAGAAAAATACCCTCCTCCCTCCACCTTTTCCAAACCCTGAACAGTGTGTGAAGAATCCAGGAGCATTTCTGTTGGTTCTGTCAATGCAGCAGGGCTCAAAGTAGCATGAATGTAAGTGTTGGGCACATAGGCATTGTAGTGAGGTAGCTGACTGATGCAGCTCCTGGAAACAGAGGGAACTGTTTTAAGCTGGTTTAGCTTCCTCTCCCTTCATTTTTGGGAGTCAGTGCAGCTGCACAGAAAGCATCACTCAAATCTTTTGCAGCCCACCCTGGTTCTGTTGGACAGAAGAAATAATGTGGGACTTCAGTGCTGCAGACTTCGTATGTCCCCACTGGGATCACCTGTTTCAGCACTTCCAAAAGGCAGCCAAACTAATTACTTGCTTCAACCACCATCAAAGATCTTGCCCCTTCCTATTTCAGCTGCAGGGAGCTGCAGTGAGTCAGGTTTGGGTGGAGGGGGGAGATCCTCCACCCAGATTGCCAGCTCAAGCTTGCCAGGGCTTTATCTTGTGTTCTTAGGCAATGTGTTAAAAGTTCTGCTTCTGGAAGAGCTCAGGGTTACACTCTTAGAGAAAAGCACAGTCCATCACCATAATGCACCAATGCCTGCCTGCTGCCTCTTCAGTCCTGTGTGGAGCAGGACCCTGAGGGACTCCCACGTCTGTGCTTTAATGGAGCTGTTTTACATTTCATATGTGAAAAGGGATGGCACAAGGCTCATCAGTAACGCCAGGCATGGGAATATTCTCCCTGGGAGTGGGGCCATTTGGGTTTGTGCACAATTACAAGTTCCCAGTCTGAGTGAATATGTAAAAATTCACATTTATGCACCATTAAATTTACATGATACTGTCCACAAAAATCAACATTTTGGAGCTTTTAGACCATTCTCAGCATTTTTCCTCTGTGCAGGGTGACTCTGAAACAGATTCTCCTTGATTGGGATATCCAGGCAGTGGGTCCCTGGCAGTGTATCTTTCTCTCCAAGAGCTGTGCCAGCTCCAAGACTGGTTGATGGTACCTTCAAAGGATGAGAAGTTGGCACCTCCTTTGACTACTGTGCAACCAAGTGCTCTTCTTTCCCAGCAGAACGATCTCTGCTTTCTGCCTTTGCCCTCGCCTAGGGCTGAGATATCTTTATCACATTTACCCCGTGGGCACAGGAAGTGATATTATATAAGAAATAATTTTGCAACCCTATTTCTACTAATCATTGCCACTCCTACTGTAATAAGAGACAGATGCAACATACTCGATTTATGTTTCTATTACTTTTTGCTACAGTTTGCATGTGTTTTCCATTTAATTACAGTTTATGAATTTCAGGTCTCTCATTTTTTCCCTTCTTGCATTTAAAATTGAATTTGATATCTGTGATATACAGATAGGCCTGTGGTAAATCGTTTGATGCACTGTACACTCTTAAGTCTGTCTCTGCAAATCTCTTAAGTGCTCTGAATATTTTCCAGTTTTGTTGGTGATGCAATAGTATCTGGGATAGTATTGGAGTAGTTTCTGCTCAGGGCAGAGGAGTAGCTTGAGCATTTAAAGAAAGTTTGCTTGACAACAGTACCAACACCAAAACCAATCACAACCAGTTTTAGTTGTTAAAGAACTCTTTGCACCTTTATATATCAAAACAAATTGCAAAAGACTTTGCAGGAGGAGAAAACTGAGGTGTGCTGCTCAGTGATGATCAGGAGACCATCAACAGGGTAGTGACAGCACTGAAATGGAAACCAGATTTTTTGTGACTGACTACTCAGTGAGAAACATCTTATAGTAAATTCAGGCTTGAAAATCCTGTGATGTGCTACTCATCAGATCCTTTCTTTACCAACCTGTATTCCCATGTTTGAACTGAGCATGTTGTAAAACTTGAGAAAGCAGATTTCAGTCCAAGTTTTACATGAAAGAGGCCAGCTGAACTAGAGAGAAACAAAGAAACATTGCTGAATGCTTGTTCCTACATTAAAACTATGTGAGTCAGTGTAAATCTTACTAACAGTGGGCTCTGCCTCCTCGGTAACTTCCCTTGTGTTTCACAAAGAGCGGAGTTATCCTGCTGCTTACCAAGAGGAGGAAAACAGCATAAGAGCATTGGTTAATGGTCATGCTCTGAATTCACACTGGATGCTGGAAGCAGAACTGTCCCCTGTGGATGTAGAAGTGCCATGGTAACTCCCCTCAGGTAATAGTCAAGTCTTGTGTTTTTCTAAAGTGCAAAGTCTGATTGCAGTGTGTTCCACAGATCGATCAATCTACTGCAAATGACATGTTCTTAAAGCAATGGGTGGATGTTTGCTCACACATGGCCCACAGAGGCTTTGAAGGCTTGATGCACTCTATTGAGTAAATAGCTATAAATAAACCAGACTATTAAAACATCTTTAAATGCGCATTATGCCATCAAGCTATGCTGTTTGGAAAGAGCTGTGGTGTTTGGGAAAAATTAAACATTTTCAACAACTGTCCAAACACATATTTACACATAGTTTATGGTGTACAAAAGATATGTCTGTGACAACTCTTGGGCCCCCACAAGTTATATTAATTATTCTTTGAATATACTATTTTTTTGTCACTTAAACACTGCAAGTAGACAGGAGATAGCTAATCATAGGGAGAAATGCTATTTCAAGGGAACTTGCAACTTACTTCTCCCACAACTTTTAATAGCAAATGGCAAAATATTGATATGGAGTGTATGAAATAGACCTGTGTGGGGAGAGGACAGAGAACTGTAGTTCATACAGGCTTTTAGTACATGTTTGTTCAGCCAGGTCAATAAAAAGACATTTGTCTTGGTGGGAACTCTCCTGGTCAGTTCCAGCTGGGAATGACCAGCACTAGGGCTGCTATCACTGAAGCTTGCTTTCATCACTTGTATGCCATCTAGGGCCTGCAGGTATTTTGGTATTCTGACTTCCCTAGACACCCAATATGAGATGATTTCAGTTTCCTAATTCCTGTTCAGTCAATGAGGAGCAGAGTCTGTGGGCTTCTGGCTTCGTTGTTTAACGAAGGGTACAGTGTGATACCTGAAAGACAAAATTCCTTTAGATAAGAAACTTCAGAGTAGGGACCTTACTTTCCTGCTTGCCTGTGATGTTATCAAGCAATAATCCTTGTTAAGTAAGGATTAATGTTCAAACATGATCACGCTGATGAAATGTCTTTTGGCTGCAGAGGAGACCTGGCAGAGTGTCCCTCTGCCTGCCTTTGGGTGGCTCTACAGACCTCGTTCACATGAGCCACTTGACCTGTGAGTGGGGTGGGGGCTCATCAGCTCCTCCTGCTACCACTGAGGAGCATCTTGGGCTGAGATCTCACCTGCATCTAAGAATAATGCCCTACAAAAGCATCTTTTACTTGTAAAGCTCTGAGTTCAAGTTCTCTGTCAGCTCTAAAGTTGTTTTAGATTTCATCAGCTTGTTTTATCACAAGTGTTAAGAAGACTTGTCTTAAGCAATCCTCTTAGTGTTCCTGAGAGAGGTGGTTATATTTTAAATATTGTGAGTCAATCTGTTGTCCATCTCTTATGGACAACTTGATCAGACCCCATGGGGCAAAGTTAATGGAGTCTTGTAATATCTAAAAAGCCTCTTTAGCAGCAGCACTGTTTGTTTTTCAGTTGTACTGCTTATTTGCTAATTCCCATCTCATTGCAAAACTTTCTAGGTACTCTGATTTCGTTATCTGACTTGTTAGGAGTGAACATGGCCCTTAAGGACTCCTCTATTTTTGGACAGTTGTCAATTTTACCAATTAAAAGAACGCCTTTGGACGGTTATCAGAAGCTGGAGCTGAAAACATGTTTGCAGTTACTGATGACATAGCTGTTTCTATTTGCTGCTCTCTCTTTTAATTCCCAAAAGTGATATTTTTTTTGGCAGTAGATATGAGAAAATATGTCACTGTGTATAATTACAAAATGCTGATGGTTTCTGTCTTGTAACTGTGGGGGGTTAGTTGGTACAACACACTTGGTTCATTCTTGGCTTACTCAAGTGCATGACACATTTAAGTGTATTATTAATTGTCATGTTAATATTCATTACCATGTTAATTTCCATGGAATCATATAATTCTGCATGCCTCCAAATTGGTGTTCAAGGGTATATGCAAGCATGAAAAAAACCCCACTGAATGGCTTTCTACAACATTGTAATAAACCTTAAATAAAATCACCTTCTCAATATTTTCCTCTAGGATGCCTGGGCTTTTCCTATGGACTTTGACCCCACCATGATCATTGCTACAAAACAAGATTCATCCCTGGGAGTGGGCTTTGTACAAAGCTGCTTTAAATGTTCATTGTGCTTTCAACCAGATTCAAAATACAAATCCACAGTACTGGCTTTACTTTAATTTCCTAGGTTGCATCTGCCATCTTATCAGAGCAATCTGACTGCCCAGTGCACTGAAGAAGCTGCATAATATTTTCAGTGGCATGGATTTTTCACTTGATATATAACAAATATATGAATAATGGCTCTATAAGTATCTGTGAATTCTTCAGAAGCTTGTTTTGCAAGAGAAAATTCTACTAGAAACAGTAGCTTAGGAATAGCAAATCTGTGGGATAAGAGATGAATCTCAATTTAAAGGACTGTTTCCTGGGAATTTAAAAGAAAAGGATTGATAGAAATATTTTGAGGAGTACAGGCTCCTCAAATCAGTGAGAATTTTTCATTCATTTTGAATGCATATCAGACTTGCACTGCATGTTGTCTATATAAAAGAGGGCACATAATGTCTGAAGTGCTCTACTTTTCCAGAAAATAGGCCCACCTAGGAAAAACTTGTCCCTTTTTGAGGCATTAGTTACGAGGTGAGTGCACCTGCTGCAGTTTGTAGATGGGTGGGTTCTTTTCTAATCCTCCTGAAGTTTTAAGAGGTTTCAGATACGTTCATTATCCACTTTTACTTCTCTTTCTTAGAGAACTCAGAGGCTCAGGCAAGAGAGAGGGTGGCTTTGGCTTCTTGCCTCTGCTGGGGTTGTCACTGGGCAGGCATAAGGCCACAGCACGAAACCAGGGTGGGGTCACAGCACTGGAAATTTTATTGTAGCATAAAAATAGCTCCCTGCCAAAGTCCTCTTAGAGGAATGTATTTCAAGGTCAGTTACACTCCACAATCATCTCAAAACATGCTTGTAAATAAGTTGTATGGGCTTAGCTCTGCTGTCATTGACATTTCGCCCCAAGTAAATGCCAGGCCTGCTGCAGAGAAAATTCCACTGACTGAGAGCCCCACACCTGAACAGGTTTAGAGCTTCTCTTCTCAGCTGGGATTTAGTAGTCTCAGTTCTAGGTGGCAGCAAAGCCCTTCTCAAACCCTCTGAGCTGCTTGGGGTACACCTGCCCTGGGTAATGAAGGGCAGAGGTGCCTGAGTCCCTGCTGGGAGCAGCAGCCTGGCTGCAGAGCAGCGCTGGAGGAGCAGGGCACTGCTGCTCCAACAGGTCCAGCTGCTGCTGCTGGGGCTCAGCAGGGCTCTGGGGACTCTGCCTCGCAGAGATAGCCTGCTTGTTTGGGCTGCAGTTGCTCATTTTTCTGTGCTGCAGCTCAGGACTCTGGTGCTCCGTGTCTTTCTGTCTGGTGACAGTGTAGGCAGTTTCAGGCACAGGTGGACTCTTACCAAGAATTTGTGTATTTGCCTACAACAGCCAGCTCTGCTCTCATAAGAGGCACCAGAACGCTCCTATACTATTATTATTACTATTATTAATAATAATAATAATTTTAGTCAACAGCTTTTATTCAGAAGTCGTAAGTCTTGCTTTAGAATAAAAGACCTGCTTGAACACAGCCATTTAGAAGTGTGAATTAATATATTGATAATTGATAATTGTTAGGAAGGATGTTTTGGAAATTCTTTCTAAACAGAAATTGCTATTTTATCTGAAAACAGTAATGGAAAGAAAATTGTGTAGTCTAGCAAGGTGTATCGTTTAGACTTGATGATAGAATAATTGTTTTCCATCAAGCAAACCAAAGAAGAATCCATAATAAAATTTTACAAGTTAGCTGCCACCAAGAATAAACTCAAGAGCACTATATGAAATGAATTGTGTGTTTTAACTGAATCTTCTCTTAGGACAATAACTCTAATGTAGAGCCAAGGTCTGAGGAGGTCACCTGTGGAAAACCCTCCTGGGGCATTTCAGAGGAGAAAGGAAATATTCTTCTCCCTGTCAGGTTCACTTCGTGTCCTAATATGTCTGAGGATGTGCATTGAAAACATAATACACAGCCACATTCTGAGTCGGGGTTTAGATAACAAGGGTCATTAAGAAATCTCTGAGGATGACAAACTTAACCCTGTATGAACTTAAGGATCATATTGTGCTACTAATGTGAAGAGTAAGTCTGGTTGATTGTAATTGTGAATGAACTAAAATGTCACTTACCATTAAGATCAATTTCTCTTTTGTTTTAAGAATTGCAGCATTTCTCTAAAAATATATGTAAGATCATAACTGGCATCTATTGAGCATAGTCTGTACTGTTCTTTTCCAGTACTACACGAGAGAACATCTGGATTTCCATATGTATCCAAATGTTTGCCATATCTCACATTGTGTTTGCAGGGCCAGGGCGTGGCAATTCATTGCAGGATCCCAAATTAAAATACCTATTGAGAAACCTCTACATTTGTCATCACAAGCATCCAACTCCACAACTTCTGCTCAGGCCCTCCGGGTAAACCAGGGTGTATCGCGACTCTTCCTGCGCCCAGAGCGTGACGTGTGTTCCTGAAGAATGTGCAACACTGCTGGCTCTGAATTCAGAACCAGGGGTACTGCTGGGCTCTCAGCAGGCTGCCCCTCAGCTGGGCTGAAATGCTCCAAATATGTTCTCCAGGATTCCCATGCCAGCTGTGTGGGAATGTCAGGATGTTCACATCTTAGGATGGTTGGGCACTGGAACAGGCTCCCCAGGGCAGTGGTCAGTCCCAAGCCTGAAAGAGCTCAAAAAGTGTTTGGACAAGTTCTCAGGCACATGTGGGATTGTTGGGGTGTCCTGTGCAGGATCAGGAGCTGGACTTGATCCCTGTGGGTCCCTCCCAGCTCAGCCTACTCTCTGATTCTGTAATTCTGTGATTCTGTAATTCTTTGATACTGTGTGCCATATACAGTGGAGAGAATATGAAGCTGCCCTGCCAGTGGCAGTGTGAAAGATTCCTGACTGTTGGCACTATAAAAATCATTCCCTGAGCATTCTCAGACCTTTATCACAATGGCCCAATTTATGCCTGAAGGAAGCAAAGAGGCCACTTTAACTGCTCTTGCCCAAATCCCCACACTCCATCCTACAGGCATGCCTTTGAGCCTTGAGCCTCGTGTAAATTTTTACAGCTCCATTAACTGGGCTGTCATCAATTAGAACAATTACAAATTGCAATGGTATCAAAATATCCAAGCAGCACTAGCTAGAAGTCAGCAAGGATGAGAATTATCACATTCCTTGCTCTCCAGTCACGTTGGGGCTCCTTGCTTGGTTTCTGTGCTCCTTGTCTTGTATCAGGGAGTCAGGGTGTCAAAGTTCTCATTTGCATTTTAGCTTCCTTGAACTCCTAAAAGCAAAGGAACTTGGCTAAGCATCGAGTTTCAGTATATTGTGTTTTCTTAAAGGGATTTAGGTGCTTACAGAAAATGCAGGATAGATAGAAACTAGCTACAACGATTATGGGTGAATTTTATTTAGCTATATTTCTCAGTTCCATTCAGTGAGGCTTTTGGGGTTTCTAAGCTGTGGGTGTCTTTTGTTCTAAGTAAACAAAAAAAAAAAAATATCCCTTGGGTGTCATTCATGGACAAGAATGATAGAAGAAGCCTTCTTTGCTTTACATTGATTCAACTCAGTGCTCACTTCTCAGTAGGGTCCATCTCTGTGTTGCTGTGCTGGTGTCAGGGTGCTGCAGATGACAAAGCCATCTCCTTTCTCCTGGGATCAGCATGAATTTTTGTCTCATTGCATTTCTTTTCCTCAGAAGTATTTTTTGATTCCTGATGATTGGATGCCCTGGCTTTATGATTTTTTTCTCCCCACTTCTTTTCCTCTTGGTTTGGTCACCTGACACAGTTACATTAGTTTTTAGAGTGCACGGTGCAGCATAAAACTGAAGGCACTATGCAGCACAGTGTCTTTGGGAGGTTAATAGACACACAGTCACCAGGGAGGGACAAATTCAAGTGCCTGGGAGACAGGAAGCCCTGCTTTTTGGAGGGCTCGTGGTCTTGTGATGAAATAGGTTGAGACTAATACTCCTCTCAGTATGATAAATCAGGAGTGATTTCCTTGAAGTCAAAAGGGGTCGTGAAGAGATAAAACTAGTGACAGAAGAATCATTGCCCTTCTCTCTTAAGAGCAGACGGTTAGTTAAATTCCTTTGCTCCTCAGGTAGTGTTGAATGTCGTGCAAGTGATCATTGGGTCTGTGGGGAGTGGGATACAATCAGGATGTTAATGTGCTGGGAGTGGAGCTGTTTCTTCCCCGATGTCACCCGTGCTTTGACTCACCTTTGATGCCAAAGTACTCCTTCACTGCTCTTCATTTGTAACTCAAATCTTTACCTACACACATTTGTGACTGAGATTTGTAAGAGACAATTTTATGCTTGAAAAGGGGAGAATTACATTACAACTATACCTGTTTGTGCAACTGCTTGACAACCTCGAAAGAATTCCTTTCACTCTGTACCTCTGGTTCTCTTTGTCAGTAAGAAACAGAACTTGTATAGTTCTAAGTGCTGAAAATCAAATACTGGCATGATATATTAGTTTCTCTCTTCCCTCCCCCCCCCCCCCGCCCCCCCTCCCAGTGTTCTAAATATGGCTCTACTTTGAAATTAAGTGCACTACAAAATATTCGGTTGCAGCACATTGCTGGCATGCAGTTTATAAATTGTTAGTGTTTGGCAGCCCTTGGTTTTTAAATTCCTACTGATCACAAGTAGCTGGCACTAATCAGCTTCAATAGAGTTACGGTACTGTGTACCTTCTTAAATGGCTGGAGTGGAGATATACATCTAAAACCCCATATATAATAGCCACATGTCAGAAACACTTTACTCTGAGCAGGGTTTTTATTTTGCTTTTTACATCTCTCACATTTTACATCTGGTTCAACAGTTCTGAAGGAAACTACATCTGATGTGATAGCAGGAGATCTATATCACACATCTCAAAACCTGCCAGAAATGCAATTTAAATATAGTTTTGGACAGAGTAAAAGAACTATTATTGGTATCAGATGTTTGGGCAGTGAGAAGCTGAGCTCCATCCCCCCTTGGGGTTTTTTTCATACAGAAGGAAATCATAATGTGAAATCCTAGTTCTGCTAAAACTTGTGAGAGCTTTGCTGTTGATTTCAGTCCTCAGTTTCACCTTGCAGTTGTAAGATACCAGCCAAGTTCAAGCAAAACTGTGTGGCTGGAGCAACAAAGACAGACCTGGACACGGCCCTTTGCAGGTATAAGCAGGGTTTGAACTGGTTTCAGTGGGGTTAACTATCAGCTGTACTGTGTCACAGACT
Source organism: Sitta carolinensis (assembly GCA_032173965.1). Classification (NCBI taxonomy): domain Eukaryota; kingdom Metazoa; phylum Chordata; class Aves; order Passeriformes; family Sittidae; genus Sitta; species Sitta carolinensis. The sequence continues at coordinate 5,368,124 of CM063292.1, forward strand.
TCAGAGAGATCTTCCCCAGTATTTGGAGCCACAAAAAGTTTGTGTGGGGCAGGCTGGTTCTGGTAGGTGTCACTCCATTCCAGTTTATTTTCATGGTGCAAGTTTAGAAATATCTGAAATTTCAGATAAGCTAGATCAAGTCAGGAGTTTTATGCCTTGGTCATCTGAGAGTGCACATACCACCTGAACTGAACTTCTGAAGCGTGTGGGAATCATTCAGCAGCAGTGGATGGAGAACACGACCTGCTGGCTGCGTCTGTCACAAATTAGCACCTCCCATGGCTCACGCCTGAAGGGGCTGCCTGCACACATGGCAGTGGGCTTAGTTGCTTGGAAATAGGAGAGCCTGTGCGTTAAAGAGGTGTAATTTTAAGACTGTTGGTACTTGGGGTTTGCTGAAAAACAGACCTTCGCTGATCCAGGGTATTGAAACCTGCTAATCAGAGCTGTCAGTCAAAGCTTGGGAATGTGTTCAGCCACTTGTGTGTCAGCAGCCAGCCAAAGCACCTATGCATGTGTCCCAAATGCCTTTGGTTCCTGTGCTGGGTATGGAAGAGATGTCGTTGTGTGAGTCTGGGGCTGCCTGAACAGGCAAACCAAGGTTCACTTGGTTATTAGGGTCCTAACTGTTATTATTTCATCACTCCAGAGCCCTAACGAAGAACAGGGGCCTCAGTGATGGACTCAGTAAGAAGATGAGCTTCAGCTCTTGCTTTGAAGCACACTACGGTTTTGTCTCATTACTTCTGATCATAATCCAGCACCAAAAGAAATCAAAAGCTGTCTCAGAATTCAGTGAGGGCTCAGGGCACACGAAAGCTCTCATGAAATGCTCAGTGTGTTGTCAGGATCAGGCCTGTAATGTGTAACTCCAGCCTAGAAAACTCATTTCCTTTGAAGCTCAGTTGAGTGTTACTACTACACATCAGCATGTTGCACCACACAGAGTATATCAAATTTGATGTAGTTTTTTTTCTTCCTTTTTCCCTGGGAACCTGTAAATATCCTTTGGTAGCAAAACCAGAGAGGAATAAATTCTCCTCGATGTATTTACAAATGTGAGAAGCTTTTCAAGTTGTATTTGCAATTCTCTTTCTTGCAATGACCTCTATTTTCATAATCCTTCATGGAATATCATGGTTTAAAGAGCTTTCTCTCCCTGCTGTTTTTGTTAAAAGGTTTTTGGTGTGATATTTGGAAAGTCAAATTCTGCATTTAAATGTTGTGTTTTCACAGATATAAATGAAAGAGGCCATATTTATCTTTTTTCCCCTCTTTTCCCTTTTTCTGAGAGCATCAAGCAATTCCAGTTTTCTGCATGTATTGTTAACTAAACCGTGAGAGCATACAGCAGCTTTAATAGTAAAGCAATTGTGATTACATCTTGCTTGTAATTACATTTATTTCCTCACATATGTCCAAAAAGGCAAGCATTAGTTTGGCCTGTGTAGGCATGTGCTAATGGCAAGAAAATCGTCTGGCAGCTTGACAGCAAGGAAAATAGCTTACAGTCACTTAGAGTCTTTCATGTCATGGACACTTGCAAAGACTCTGAGCACTCAGGCTTTTGCTCTCATGCTTTTAAAATCGATTGCGTTCTGAGAGTTGGGGAATTTGCAATGTGCAGTGGATTTGCATCTAAATAATCCAAATATGAAGAGATACAATTGGCAAGGTAGGGGGGTGTGATCACAAATTTGAAAACCCCGGTAATGGCACCGTGCTGGACTAATCTGCAAATAACCGTGGGCCCCGTGCTCCGCTCGGTGTCAGCCTGGCAAAAATTCCTGCAGCTGTCCATGAAAGACAGAGGGCAAATGAAGAGTCCCTGGTATCTGGAAGGACTCTGAGGCTCACTCATATCCCCCATACCATCTCATTGATTTAATTGTCCTCTAGGTACAGGACAGTGTAGTCCAGAGTGACCCAGAGGGTCACAGCTTGTTCCTGTAGGAACAAGGCTGTGCCAGCATTCCTGGCACAAGATGACCACACTGATGAGTGTTCTGTTCACTTTTTAACTAAAACCTGGCTAGAAATTTTACAGACTGATTTATGACAAAGCTGAAATTGCATGTGTTTTCTCAGTGCAGAGAAGTTTCTTATTGGAAATGATAAATGTTACAAAGTTCTTCAGAAGCTGCATATAAAATTAAACTGAGCAGAGTCCCAATTGCTGTCTGGGAAGAGTGAGAATTTTTTAGTGTCCATATAATCCACAAACTAGGGTCATTTGTAAGATTTTCTGAAACTAGAGGTACATTTGTATCTTCTGTCTAGTCTACTTGCCTTCTGCTACTGTGGCTACCAAGAATCTCAACAAATTCCCTGGATTAAGTGAGTGCCTAGCCAGAACAAGTGCACTCCCACAAGGTATGCCTTGATCCCACAATAGTTCTTTCCCAGATTTGTGGGCACTCACATTTGATTGCCAATGCCCATGGTCTATGACTACACAAATTATGTCCATGGCTGTAGAGATCATTACTGAAAATTCGTTCAGGAGTTGGTAAATACCTGAACAAATGATAATCTGCATGCTCAACCGGGCAGCTAATTGCACAAGCTTGCAAATATGTCCAATTTGACTTTTTTTTTTTTTTGCTTAGCTAGAGAGGAGCCACTGCATAAATCCTGTAGCCCTGCGCCAGATGGTCAGACAGACAGACAGACAGACACAGGTATAAATGACAGAGTTTCTCTGACAGGGCTGGTGGTCCCCGAGCTCCTGTTACCAGATGAGCCCTCAGCCCCCTGGTTTTTGCTGGGTAATTGTTCTGGGCAACCAGGGGAGCCAAACTAATGCTCCTGCAAAGCTGGCTCAGCCCTCCAGGCAGCATGGACAGAGAAACAGCAAAATAATAATGGAAGTTGCTCACTGTGTCTGTTGGTGCTGTCTGCAAGGGTAAGGCATGTTCTAGCTTTCTTGGGGCAATAGAGCTACCAGTGAGTGGTCTGGTCCATCCCTCATCCTTTAAATGCTCACAAAATCATGAAATCTTTTAAAATGGAGTTCTTGAGGGTAGCTGTGAGACATTATAGGACTAAAACTTAAGTCTTTTTGTTTGTTTAGTTCAGGTTTTGGCTACTTTGTAGCTTTATTGTGTTGTGTTTATTGTTCCCTGTCTCTCAAACCTCCCATTGAGCTAAAATCTTTCAACAGCAAGAGAAAAGAGTAACTATAGTTAATATTTATAATTTACCTCCCAGAAATAGAGCCTAAGCTTTCTCCTCCAAGCATTATAAGGGGGGTAGGATTATTATTTGCCATGGATATGGGAGAATGGAGGAATTAGTGTGGACACAATGATAAAATAAAGGTTCATGATCTGTGTTACACTACAGAAATGAGGTTTGTCTTCTGGCTAGAATCGAGGTCAAATTACAACATCTGAGTACTGGGTGAGGAAAAGCAGAAGGTTGGACTGGAGTTTTGGTCTGTTTTCTGTGCCAGAATTTAGGGAGTGCTGAGAAATCTGCCTTTAGATCTATTTCTGGATTTGTATGCTGTGTCTCTAAGAGTTATATTAGCTTTTTCCATTCTGCCATCTGAAAATGTTAATATTTAGGGGATTTTTTTCATAAAAACAGCAACAACATGGAAAATATTAACAGGAAACATTTTAGATGCTACAGGAAATTACAGCTGTGAAGATTGTTTCATATTGTATTAGAAGGAGATTGAATAAGGCTTCTTCCCATCCAAACTTTTAAATCCATGAAGAGGAGGAATGTCTCGGTCTTGATGTACCTGCTCTGAAGGGGTATGAAATCTATAAAGAACAGGTATCATTGTTTGCTTTGCTTTCACTGGCCTGGGAATCAGCAGAAGCACTTAGATTTTAAGACAGCTGAGTTGCACAGTTGTGGGAATTGTGAATGAAGTGACAGAGACGTCACAGCTGACAGCCTGATATCCCGACTGGGGTGCTGTCAGTGGGACACACATGTTTGGCAGGCAGTGTTTGCTCCTGCCTGGGATCCTGCTTTCCAAAGTGGAGGATGCTTTGTCCTCTGTCCCTCACATCAGGGAGGGCACGTGGTATTTCAGAGCTGCTCTTGTTGGACAGGGGGGCTGTCTCCACCTCACCAGCAGCCCGGACCTGGCAAGGTCAGAGGGAGCAGTGAGGCTCCCTGAGCTGCTGGTGAACGAAGCAATGCTGAACTTTGTTTTGTCAGCTAGCTAGCATAAGTCTAGTCTGGTTACTTCAATATTAAATTTGTAGTTTCACAGTTTATATCCCTCAAGCATTATGGTGACTCACACTGGGTGACTGGTTTGCTCTCAGATCCTGCCTGTGTTCCTACCTATGTGGTTTATTTTCTGACTTGATTGACCTAGAGAGAACATTGCTGCTGGATGAGCCTTTCCATGAGAAGAACGTTGCTGCTAGATGAGCCTTTCCATGAGAAGATGATGTACTTGTTTCATCCTGTTTAGAAATCTCCCTAGACTCCATACACAGAAATAGAAACAACAACAACAAAATAATTGAGGTTATCTCGAGAGAAATTCTCTACTCTGGAAAGTGCATAAAATCAGAGATAACCTCTGCTGCTGTTGTGTCTGTCCTCAGGCCTGTAGGGAACCACCAGATTCCCTGTGAGCTGAACAGCTTGGCTGTGTTTGTAGTCTCAGATCAGCCCCTGCCCTGGAGAAGTCAACCCTGGCAGCATGGGAGTGTGTTCTGTCCTCCTCAGGGTCACCTGCCCTCCCTGAATATCCACTTTGCACCCCACAGGATGGCATCCCTTCTACGTGTGCTCAGATGCACAGAAGTGCTGTGCTCTGCAGTCTGCAAGGGGTGGATATACCTGATCTGCCTCCAACTAACAAATCCCCCTGTGCTCAGAAATAAAACAAACCTCAGAAGGGGGGAAAGTTCCCTCTTCTGAAATGATCAGATGCTATAATACAGTTTCTTTTGAGCCGAATTCTGCTGGGCAGACAGCTATTGATGTGGTCCCCATTGTCACTTAGGTATTTGGTCTATTCATTATTTTCATTTATATTGTTTATGTAGAGCACCTAGAGGCCTGTGATAAGCAAATTTCACCAAATAAAATAAGCCAACTTTAGTAGGTCAATTAGCATTCTCCAAAGATCATACATTTTAGCAGGGAGTTTTGCAGTTTACTGCTGTTGTCTATGGAGAAAATGGAAAGTAGACACCTCCCCTCGTATACAGTGTCAAATATCAACTCTAAATTAGAATGTTACTTATTCCTACTGAAACTGGGAATTGTGTGAGCTGAGTAATCACAATACTGTGCTCTGATTTTGTTTCTGGAGATCATCCAATGAAAACAGCCCGTTGTTACCTACTGGGAAGAAATAGGCAAATACAGTCATGTCTCTAATATGTGTACACAGTATATCAGTGCTCTCCAGGTTGCTTGCTAAATGCAGCTTAAGAATGTTCTAAGATACAGACAGGGAGATTTGTAATAAGACCTGTGCAATGTATTTCTAGTGTCTGCTGTTTTCTTTATAGTTATAAAATCAATAAAACTTAGGTGTACCAAAGAATATAGCTCAGTAATACAGTGTTGCAGGCTGATGGAAATTGTTCTGATGGGGAATTTATTTTTGATTTGAACATTATGAGCTTCCTGCTTTCCCTACTTACACAACTTCTGACTGTTTTATTGTCTCCTTCTCTTCACCTGGTTGTCCTCTTTTAGGGGTCCTCTGAGATGCTTTTTCTTCTGCTTAAGTTTTCATCAGCCCTTTCAGGATGCTTCTCTGCTTTAAACTTTCCTCCTTTTAGGTATTTCTTGATTGAGGTTTTTTGCAATACTGAGAGTCCTAACATAAAACCAATTAATTGGTAATACTGTTGCAGCAAAACAATACAATATTTATACTTTATGTGCCATGCTGAGTTTGGGCCTTTCATCCAAGTTTATGATGGACCTGCCTAGAGTTGGTATTTTTACCTTTATAGCTCTTCATCTGAGTAAGCAATTTAATTTTAACTCAAAGTTTTACTGACTTCTAGGTCTTGACTTGAGTCTGTTGATGTGTTTCTGTGTTACTGTGATGTAGATAGAAACACACAGCAACACACACAACAGGTGTTCAGGCAGAGAAGAAGAAAGGAAGTTCTTAGTTTATTGTTGCCTTGTACCTCAGTTTCTGGACAGTGATCAGAGATTGGACAGAGAGGTTCCCACCTCTCCATCTTCACTGGTCACTTGAGAAGTCCATCAGGTGAGATCTTTTACAAAGGAATGCAAACATGATTCTTGTTTATCTTACAATTCATGAGAACTGACTCCACTATACTAAAGCAAATCAGAAGGCTGATTTTCAGGGACAACATTTCTGGTTTGCTAATTAAGACTTGAACTTCCTGCCAGACTCAGCCAGACCAAGCCATATGAGCTGTCTACATTCATAGTCTGCCTCATGTCTGCTCTTCCAGTCGTTCGTGTTTGGGAAGCTGACCTTCCCAGGAATCCACCTCAGAAAATGGATTTTTTTTTTTTGGGGGGGGGGGGGGGGCTAAACTTGTTCTGACCAAAGAAGTCACAGAAGAAGTGCAAGAGTGGGCAGAACAGTGGGGAGAAAAAAACAGGGAGTGGTGGGGTTGCTGCTGTCCAGACTCCTGGGTGAAAGACTCATGATCCTGGTGAATTCCAAATGCAGTCAGGAATGCACACGGGAGGAGCTGTTCCAGGGCATGGTCAAATCTGGATGCTGGGTTCAGAGGTTTGCAGCCTCCCGTTCTGGAGTTTTGCCCCAGGGGTCTCAGTGCAGGTCTGTCTGTTAAGGAGTCCTTTATCTTCCCTCTGGCCAATGATTCCAGGCCCTCTAAGGTATTTAGGCTTCTGACTGCAGTCGATTTTGGCATGTTCAGTGATGATGAAAAATGGATTGCTAATGAGTTCTTTAAAATCACACAGCTCTTGTTGGTCAGAGCAGAAAAACAAACTGAATAGAGGAAACCCACCATTTAAAAGATGTCCAGAATGACTACCTTAGTGTAAAATGTGAAATATTAGTTTTATTCCAAGAAATATGAGTACCTAAGGCTGTTCTCAGTTTTAACTCAGCTCAACTGATTTTTTCCCTTGGTTGTTGGTGTTGTTTATCAGCCTCATCATACAGTGACCGCTTGTCTAAACCAGAACTTTTCCAGTGCAGTCATAGATATTTCTGTTTCCTACCTTATTTATTCATCAGTCATACAAAAGTCATCATATGTTATATTGCAGTCCAAATATTTGATTTGTAATGATAATACATAAAATATTTTGATTTGTGATTGCATTAGACTCTGAAAGTTTGTCCTTTGCTCAAGCCACAAAAATCATCCTTAAAGATATTGCTTGTGGCTTCAGAACTCAATGATTCTTATTAGTGCTGAGGACCAAACTAAGAAAATTAGATACACAACAACCAACTCCATCGCAAGAATATCAGCTACATCCAACTGCTAATGCTGCATTGAAAGACTTTTATCCTAGAACATGAAATACCCAGTCCAAGTCAAAACACAACTGAGAACCAACTACCACCCGAAATCTAGTGAGGTTTTATCTAATTTTCTTTTCCTTGGATATAATGAATTAAACATAGTATGAAATGCAAAAAGGTTACATTGAGACATATAATATTTGAAGGTTTAATTCATTTTTCTAGTGTATAAGACACAAGGCTATTAAATTTTTAAAGCAGTGATCTCCTGAAGTCCCTACTTTATGAGGGCTTTCTTCATAAAGATAAATGGTTTCCTTGCCAAATCAAATGCAGATTTGAAACAAATTAAGTTAATGTTCAATGGTACAAGGTAGAATGGATGGGCGAACTGTTTTATTTTGCATTGTAATAACCATATACACCTAAATCAATAGCTGTGGAAAAAAAGGCAATAATATCACGTAACTGCAGGAAATGAAATATAGTGAGATGAAGGGGGGAGCGGGTTGCAGAATGAAAGGATTTGTATTGGAATAATGACATTTCATTAAAAAGGGAAGGAGTGCTATTGAATATAAGTCCATACCAGTAAATTCTATTTCTTATAATAACACTTGAGATGAGTTAAAGTTGCCCAAGTATTGTGATATAGTATCTTGCTGGATTCCTTTCTTATATTATGCTGTAATTTTACGTTAAAAGAAAAATTTGAAATGTTAAAGAGGCAGTGCATGCTTTCTAAAGTGCTTTCTATTTCTCCTAATGTTTCATTTAACTTGTTATATTATCCTGTGCTCCTACAATCTGAGCAGGAGGAAGTTTATCAGTTTTGTTCTTCTGTAAGCTCTTATTAAAGGAACAAAACAAAATGTGAATCTGGCAGTGGTGAAAGGCATTGGATTGAGAGTCCTGGGGATTAAAGCCCACTATTTATCTGCAGCACAGGCTCAGGCTGGTGAGTAACAATGAGGACTGAGAGAGTGTGAATCTCTGCAATCCAGGGATCAGATTCCTGCCTGGTGCAAATCAGCAGCAGCCAGGGATGGTGCTTTGGGTAATGGCACCGAACAGGACAGGATGCAGCCTTTTTCAAAGTATTTCACAAAGAAATTGTTGTTCCTCTGAAGTCAATGAAAAAAATTCCATTAATTTCATGGAAGTGGGGATTTTAACCTTGTTTTTATTGTTAGCCTGAAGTCTCCCTGCAAGACTCTCAGTTAGAAAGGAAAATATTCCATGTACTTCACTTCAGTCACTTCCCTGATTTGTTTCCTTCTTTTGAGGTTGCCCACAAAGGAAAGAGTTCCACTGGCTGGGCGAACTGAGAGACACATGTGGCTGCTAGAAATTAAACTGATACCTGCCATTTATGTCCCATGTGTCAGATCGAGAGGAGTTCATTAGAGGGACAAATCCATTTAGTTCTTTTGTGGAAAGAATATCCACTCTTTCGTGATGCTCTGAAACGTGGGTGTGTGGGCACCTCTTTTGAACCTCTGCCAAGCAATCACCTGGAAAATCACTTGTAGTAGTAAGAGGTGTATAGGATTGTAAAGAAAGCAAGATTGACAGTGTCATAATACTTCTGTATCAGTGATAGAAACCTTGTGGAGCATGGATATCATCTGTGTCAGAGCTTCTCTCCCCTTCCTGACACGGTGTGCAGGCTGCAGGAATCTGTTGTTATCCCTGCCAGCAGTTTTTGAACTCTGTCTTCTTTTACCAAAACCATAAAAATGCTGTGGCAGTCGGGTCTCTATGAGATGGAAACTGAGCTAGACCTGTGTTTTTATGTTAATAAATAGAAGGTTTGGAATTTAACTGCAGTTCATAGAGTTGCTCATGGCTGGGTACAAAGGAGCCCATCATGAGAACGTGGTACTCCTTGTAGCATTCTCATATTGAAATATCCTGTCATAAGTCTGGTTCCTGTGGTGTATTTCTTGCAATTATAGAAATCGAGTAATGCTTCACTTAGGTCTCCTGGACTCATTATGCAAATTTAATGTGGTCAGAAATGCATGAAAATCCAGAGGACATTTGGATAAGACTTGGCTTTTCATTTAGGGCCTAGGAAATTGTTGCATCCTGTCTCCCCATCACAGAAGAGGCATTTTTGTGCAGAGCTTGTGACTGAAATTCTTTTGAGCAGACATCTGAACAATCCCCTGTGTGCAGTTAAAGGATGAAACTTGTCCATACACACAGAGCTCAGCATCCTCCTGTCCCCAGTGCAATGTGCATCTGTTCCTCCTTACACCCTGCACAGCCAATGAACCATCCCTTTGTGTGAGCCAGTGGGGGTCTTGCTTTGAGTTATTTTTGTAGGCATAATCAGCTATGTGCTTCACTTGTTGGTTCATTGGTTTCAGTAAGAATGGGCAAAGCATTCTCAGCCAAATTTCAGACCTCATTCAATCTGAAGAGTTTCATCCATTATGGAGTTTCAGCATTATGGAGAGGTGCATAACTGTACTCGAGGTTGTCTCAACTCCTTAGTCTGCTCCAAAATAAAATCCAAAGTGGAGCTTCCTGAAGCAAATCAGCTTTTCAGAGCTGCATGTTGTGAAATTGGTACTCATCTCTACCAGCAGGAATTGATTCTGTGTGCTGAACCATCCTAGTAATGTACCTTACCTGAGTGTGTCACAAGCTGCACTTTTCATGCAAAAAGTATCAGTTTCAGGAACACTATTTATATTCTCTCCTTTCATACATTCATCAGCTGAGGTGTCACCAGATTTTTGCCAAGGGGCCAGGGGTAACTGATAGTGTCTGAGGAGATTTGGCTGTCTCCCACTCAGGATATGAATGAAATGGTTTACTCAGTGAAACGAAATTTTTTTTTTTTTTTAATAAAAAAAGGCCACCAAATGTATCCAGGCTCTCATATAAAATGCCACAGGGAGTTTTATTTTAGAATATGTACAACTAATCAACCTCTGATTTGTGCATTGCTATCACATTTTCTGGTCTCTGTTTCTTCTGGATAGGACACTTGAGATGTGATCCTTTCAAATTGCTTTTAATTTTACTCCTCATGAAATTAATTATTGACAAATCTTAGAATCTGAGCCACTCAAATCAACTGTTCCTGGATTTGTCATGTACACGTACCAGTAAAATTCACAAGTCACATTGTACTGTGAATTGTATAAATCAGTTGGAGAATAGAAAGAGTGCTGCATGGTTTATCTAAATAATAAACACAGTTGTAATGGTAAACATTCACTCTGAACTTTCCAAGAACATCTTGTATCATAAAAAAATTTACTGCAGAAATTCTCGGATAGAGTTTTTAGATAATGGTTAAATGTATGGATTTCACTGTGTTGCAGCAACAGTAAAAAAAGATGAAATATATTGAATAAAGATTTTATTGTGAGTTATTTGCTCAGCTCTGTAGCACCATCAATTTTTTCTCCCTATATAAAAATAATGAAGTCAATAAATGTGTTTAGGTGACCTCTGAGACTTACAAAAAGGATGTTATGAGATGGGTGAATACTGGATACAGTATTTCATTCAGATGCTGAACAGCTGTTGTGCTAGACAGTGCTGGCATCCTATTTTTTCACCACTGGTGCTAATGCAAATTGTGCTTTGATTGTATTTATATTCTGTCATGTTGTGGGATTGTGAAAAAGACTGTTGGCCTGTCAGCCTTGTGTCCCACCTGGTTATGGCATTTGCTAATGTGTAATTGCAGAGAGTCAGGAGCCTCGGTGGGCAGAGTGGGAGCCTGCACTCAGACTGGCCAGCCCTGCTGACAACCAGCCTGGGGGCTGAACTGGGCTCCACCCTCTTCCAAAAACCACTGGGCCCTATTGCCCTGATGATTCCAACAGGCGCGTGGCAGAGGTAGGAATGGTTGCCTTTTTTCCTCCCTGGAAAAGTAGATTTTATTCAAATGCATTTGAAAACATCTGGACTCTATCCTGACCCTGTCACTGTGAGCTGTTAATTGTTCCATCTCTTTTACATACCAGTGATTCCAGCTTGCTGCACATCATGTCAGTCAGCAGCAGAGATTTGCTGGGGATCAGATTTGCCTGTGTGTGTTCCAGAACATCCCCTGTGAATCACAAAGTGGGAGGGGAAGACCCTTTGTTCTTCCCTTACCTGTGTGCTGCTCCTGTGAGGTTGCCTGCCCTGGTACCTGTCTTGTCATCAGTGCTACATGGTCATAGAAACTGTAAAAGTATTTTTCAAGGAAATTTACAAATTAACACTTTAATTCTTATGCAGATTTAATATTTATACCTGTGGTGACTTTTTCCTTTGCAGGAGCATGAAAAAGGAAATATGTGTTAACAATTAATAATATGATGAGAATTCTGTGTTTGATTAACCATGTTTTCTATATATTTTTCTGAGTTCAGGATTTATTTTCTTTTCAGTCTGACAGCTGTTCAAAAGTAGGTGCACACCTTGTCACTTACAGAACGGTCCCTGTTGTAAATTGTCTAAGGGTGTGTGATTTTCCCTGCAGCATCTTTTAAAGTAATTAGTATAAATCAGTCAATAGATTTGTGTTAGTGACACCTGAAAATTGCAGTAGTTTGAAAAACACTGCACTTTATTATATGTTATCCTCCTTAAGTGCCATTGGTTTAAAATGTGAGAGAATTATCCATTTTAAAAAGTAGATCTCTGGTACTTTGATTAAGCAGCTTTTGTTTTAGAGAGCTCCATGCTTTTATTCAGGAGATGGTTGACACTGCCTGCAGATTTCTTCTTATTTCATGGAATTGCAGAATCACGGAATTGTTTGGGTTAGAAGGAAGCTTAAAAATAATTTCATTCCAATGAGACACCTTCCACTTAAAAAAAAAAGTGCTTTCAAAATATTGCTCCCTAAACTGCTCACTCTGTAAATAAGAATAGAGAAGGATCCTTTTGAGCTGCATACAAGTGACCTCTTCAAAACTAGGTTGCCCGCACTCTGGAATGTTCCAGCTTCTTTGTACTCTGGTTTTCTGCAGCTGCTGAGCTATGGTGGTGGTGACCCAAGGCTCTCCTTCATGAGAGAAGCAAAAGTGCTGGATGTAGGCAAGGAAATGGTGGTGTCAGCTACAGAGAAAATTTTCTTGGGAGTGTGGGATTTGTTAGTCAAAAGGCAAGTTCCAATGTCCACTTTGGCATGTTAGTGAGTCACTCAGGTCTGGCAGGCTCCAGTTCAGCTCCTTGGGTGCACTTCTTTCATCCATAATCCATGAATGCTTCTCTGCCACTTACTTGCTAGATGAGTCCAGCCTTCAGCTTTTTTTTTTATTATTTTTTTAGGGGAGTGGGATATCATTTCAGTCTCTGCCTTTGTCAGATTTTGTGGTTTTGCAACTCTTGTGTTTCTGTTTTCTTTTCAAAGTAAGTCTGCCCTTTGTGACTGTGGGGAGATGTCTCCAGTGAAGCTGACTGCCATGAGAAATGCTCTCAGAAGCACTTCTAGGAGCCTTCACTCCTTTGTACTCATGTGCTAGAGTCCTCTTGCTTGTTACTTGTGTGAATAACTAAAAATGGGGTTTTATAGTAGTCTGGACAATTTAATCAAAACTGAAAATAGTCATAGATCCTGAATAGGTACTAGCTTTGAAAATGCTGATTACAATAGCTCTGTCATCCCCAACATAAACCTTGCCTGCCTTTCTAGCTGTGCACAAAAAACAAGCTGTTTAGAAGAAAAAAAAAACCAAAACATCAGGGACTTTTTTTTTTTTTTAAGGATCTGTAATTAAGCAATCATAACAGCCCTTTAAATAAATACAGCTTGCATTTACATTTTAACATGCACTTCTGGTGTTTGTTTAACTTTATTTCTTTTTCACCCCATTTCAACATAATAGAAAATGTGCAGCAGGCTTCCTGAGTGCCTCCACTGCCCCAGCCTGTCACAGCCTGTGAGCTGCTCCTCGGAGCCCTCCGGACTCAGGCTGGCAGGGTGCCTGACACTGTCACTGCTTAGCAGAAGTGGGTTTGCACAGAAAAGCCAACCATTTAGAAAGGCACATTGTTCTGCCCACCCCCAGATCAGAATCTATTAAAGCAATTAAAACTTAATTGTGATCAGAAATCGTGTTTGTTCATCTCAGGCCTCAGCTGTGGAAAGTTCAGTGTTCCCTGGAGTTGGAGAGCTGGGCTGGTTTTTCACACGAGCTCAGCACGCAGCAACTCTTGTTGAGAACAACGGGGGTGCTCCTCGAGATTGGATGCCTTTGAAAATCTGGTCATGTCACTTTATTTATTTATGTAGATTTGTGTGTGCACAGATATGTACGACATGCCCAGAAACAAGCACGCACATATACATGACAGCTCTAGGGTCTGGAGTTTCAAAGCAGCCTAGGAGAATTCAGTGAGAGATGGGTGTCTGATTAAAATTCATATCCTTCCTGCCTTTGGCATAACTTCAGCCTGCAGCTAAGTTAATACCAAAACATGACTAAAGGGCAGCAGGATAACTCAGTAAAACCTACAAGAAGGAAGCCAGGCAATTTAGCCTTCCTTTCACCAACGTCACATTTTTCCATTTCTTATTTTCAAAGATGGGAATAAAATTAAAAAGGAATGCCAAATCTTTTTAAGATACCACCCTTAGGTGGGATGCTTTAGCTCATCTGGGGTCAGGACCTATCTCTGGTTATTTGTGTGTATAGACAGAAAAAAAAGTCTTATTTTTCTTGGGTCTTCACTGTACTGTTGCATTGGTGTATGAAAACCATAGCCTGGTAACCAAGGACTTTTGGGCACCTCTGAAATCATTATGTAAGCTGTAAAATCATAGTAGAAACAGTGCCTCGTCCTGTTCAATGTACTGCAAACCAAATCAGCCAAAAATCTCCCCTGATTTAGGATTTCCCAGAATGTTGTTCCTTATCTACTTGTACAAAAAGAAAATCTTGCATCCTGGAAGATGCTTTACCAAGCCAACTTTTTTTATGATAGTGCACTGTACAGTTTACATTCCAGACCTGGTCCCAGGAGGGAGGAGGGCACTGAGGTCAGTGCCCAGCATCTCTGCTTTATCCAACACAGATACTCCAGACAGCCCAGCAGGGTACAAAATGGAAAAATGGAATGCAGCCTTAAGAATGACTTTTACACCACCATGGATCTTGAATTCTATGCTACCCAGGATATATCCTCAACAGGTAATGTGGAAAAAAACTGTAGAGAAGATGGTAATTTTTATTCTCTGGATACCACTGTGGGGAGGGAGGAATCTGAATGCCACTCTTTTCTAGCCTGGGTCAGAGACAGGTTTGCACACCTACAGCAGAATTGTTTCTCCAGCAGCTGAATTTTAAAAGAAGGTGTCTGCAGATATATTTTGAAAGAGGTACAATCTTTCTGTTTTCTTTAGAAATGATTTACAGGACTGGGCCTCTAAGGAGAGACTTTTTAATTCACGAGCCTGCTAAGATGTAGTAAGAAGTCAGTACCAAATCAGCCCCCTGAGCTGGTACTTGGATATCCAAGGAGCCAAATCGTGCCATAGGGTGGCACACGTGGGCAGGTGTCACCTCTGACCAGAAGTACAGGACCCCTGAGAGGATGAGGGCCTGGCTCCCAGCTTTGCATTTTTCCTCATGGAATCTGCCTGAGTTGTATTTACCCAGGGGCGCTGAGCCACAAGGGAGAGCGTATCAAAACTAATAGGGCCGAGTGTTTTCTTCCCTGTTTGTTGGTGTCAATCTGTGCTTTTTTTTTTTTAGTGTGAGCTACTTTATGGACTTAGAAGGAATGAATCCCAAACCTCTTTCTTTTCCAGAACCAGTCAGGTTTGCTGCAGTTCTCTCACTTGTACTCTTGGATGGTACTGACAGTGGAGAACGGATTTTTAATTAAAGGGAAAAAAAGGTATTAACAAATACCTTACATCAAAGCAACTGGTCTCTAACCTGAGTAGCCCAGGATGCTTGCCCCTGCTAGGCTCCTGGACAAACACACTTCACCACTGTGATCTTAAGAGGCTGAAGTATCTTTCAGACAAGCTCATTCCTTAGACTTAATTAAAACCTAGTTCGCTCCTTTATTCAATTTATGAGGCCTAGCCAGTAGGATTAAGCGATTACAGGCAAAAAGCCCCATTTGTGAAACACTCATAAGCTCAAGCTGCTAGACTGCTCAGTTGTACTCCATTAAATTAATAAGGAATGAATAGACTGATCCATTATGAATAAAGCTGTGGGGAGCCTCAGCATTGCCTCAGACTCTCTGCACACTCCTTAGAGAACATTTGTGCAAAATGATTATGTTCATATTCATTCAATTGGAATTCTATAAAAGTGGAATGCATAAATTACTCTAAAGATGGGGAGTTTATCTTAAACATTAACTATGTGTGTGAATTAATAAGACTATTATAAAACCATTAGCATTCAGTGTATTTACCTACGTATGCTGCATACCTAAACTAAATTCAACAATTGTTCCTAATTGCTATTCTTGTTGTGTGATCAAGCTGTGGTTCATTTTCCCTTGTAGTCATAATATTTATGAATTGCAGTTTTTCCTGTTAAAACTTCTCCATCTCCCCTTTCCCCCCACCAGCTTTTCACTTGCTCCTGCAGTTTTTGTATTGGGAAGTGAAAGATCAACAGATGCTTACAGATGTGTTAAAATAAAACACTGGCTATCACCTGCAAGTATGTGTGTCAACCAAACATTTATCTTTTACAGAGTATTAGTTGAAGAAGCATGTCAGTGACACCTGGGTGGGTGTCCCCTTAATCTGCTGCTGTTCAGCTGAGTCCCAGTTTCAAAATGCAGAGGGTACAAAACTCATCCACTGTTGTTTGCCGTGTTGTGAACACGCACAGTCTGTTTCTTCTGGAAGAACTCCAAATGAAAGGTAAAATGCAAACCCAAAAACCAAAATGAGGGGTTCCTTAATTAAAAACAAAAAACAAAAAACAAAAAACAAAAACCAGCAGTTTTTGGAAGACTTTGCAAACAAGGTGTTAAAGTGAATGAACACGGGTTAGTTGCTAAGGTTATAAAAGCAAGAGCTCAGACAGGCAGTGGCAGGGCTGTGCTGCAGGAGGAGAGCAGGGCTCAGGGCTGAGCTGCTGGCACAGACACTTTGAGCAGGCAGCCTTTCCTCCTGCCCTGCATCTCCCTTCCTGTCCTTTGACACTTTCTGACAGTGACCAGAGCCTGGGCTGGGGCAAAAGGGCTGCATTATTGGGGCTGGCTCCGTGTGATCCCCAGGAGATGGCAAGCTGGGGGTGTTACTTTCAGAGCTGTTCCTGAGCAGAGCGAGGAAGTTCCGTGTTAACACAGGTTAGCTGGCATGTCTGACCTTCATTGTTCCCAGTGGAAACAGTGACAGTCTATTAGTCCTCCACAAGGGATATCACTGTCTCACAGCAGCTCTGAAAATCCCCCAGGACGCTCCTAGAACAACAGCAATTCTGCAAGAGTTCACACAACGTTAGAGCTCTGTGAAATGTGTGCGACAAATCTTGCCTGGATTGGAGAGGGGGATGTGGTGGGAAAGGGGAGAGGGATGGCTTTGAACTCAGCGGCATTTGAGAGGAGACACTAACCTTGCAGGCAAGTCCAACCAGGTGGGACTTTTGCCACAGGAAAGTCTTGCTAATTCTCTTGAAATGAAACAGGCAAATAGATAAAAGAAGGTGGAAATTAGGTTTTTAGCTTAATCTTGCTTCTGAAGTAGAATATCACCCTTTAAATCTGAATTTTAAAGTGAAAGACAAAGAATTTAAACAGTAAAACTTGTAGGGGCTAAAAGCCAAAGAAACCAATTTTCAGCAGAACACTTAGGAAATGGAGTGACAGAGTTTTAATGCGGCTTGTATGAAGTAGAATTTGAATTAAAGTATGATTGCCTTCGATACAAAAGTAAAGCTAAGCAAGGGGAAGTTAATCTGTAGATTTTTACATATTGAGTATCTGTCAAGATCTTTTCATGGCTGTACTTTTAGAATTAAAAGGTAGTAGTAGTGAAACTCTTAGGTCCATTACAGGATTTCTTAGACCTGATCATGTCCTCTTTGGTCACATTATCCTTTCCAACATGTTCCAACATTTCTGCAGCCTGTGGCACAGCTGTGTGGCGTGTCCTGGCCTCAAACTCAGCCCAGCCCACAAGGGCAGAAGTGATGCCTATGCACAGATAACCTGAGACAGGTGTCCTAGGATTCAGTAAAGATGAACATGGACTGTGCTCAGGGTAACCTCGACTTGCAGCTCTGGAGATTTTTCACCTGGGGTTTGTACCTCAAGGCACAGAGTTACTCGATGTCATTAGGGCCCCTGGATGACTTAATCCAGGCTTGATCGAAAGGATTAATAAATGAATTCTTGACAGAGCCAGCATGTGAAGTCTGTATTGGAGAAAGGCTTATTCCTTGGCCTGGCTCCAAGAGAAACTAATCATCATGAACTTCATGCAGATTTACGATTATTCTTTCTGTAGAGAGGGTTAGGCCAGCGCTCTCTGGCAGCCGTGGAGTCTGTAGAAAAGGAGAAAGCCAAACACACACAGGAGGAACAGTGTATGTGGCCTTGTTTCCTTGACTTGACAATCCTTCCCTTGGATTTTCTGCATTTTCACTGAAAACTGATGTAAGAGCACTCTCATGTATTAAACCAGATAGAATCATTACACTCCTCTCAACTCCAGGAGACAGAAATATCATACGGTCTTATTTTTCCAAGGGAGATGATATCATGGAATAAAGTGATAAGAAAGAAAGCTACCGTGATAGGATGAAATATGTCCAGTGGCTGCCTTCAGCACAGTAATCTTTTATGTTCAAACTATTACTCAAAGTAGGGATTATTGAAATGCTGTTCTTCTGTGGTGCTCTCTTGGGTGATCTATGGAACCCTGTAGAAGTCAGTGAAAGGAATCTTATCATTTCCTCTTGTTCCTTAAAAAAATGGTAATAAAATTATCTATTAAATTTATGAGCATATATATACATGTATTGGAAATGCAGTACAATATGGGGGTTTAAAAAGTGCTGTTTCGTTATCAGATTTCTAATAATCTTTTAAAAATCCAGGAAAAAAAGGAAAAACTGCAACCTATTCATCCAGAATTTTGGGCTTTCTTTTCTTATTTTTTTATTAGAAACTAGTTGAAGGCATTTTGTAATCTATTTCCAACCTTACATTTGCAGATATGCTTGGATTTGTTAGGTTATCTCCTACTCGTAGGATTTTGTTAAACAAGGTTGTGGAACGGTCATTAAAATGAAGGCCAAAGCTTTGTCCAGGAGCTCTTCTCCTTGGTCTTAAGATAGCTTTTTTCTTTTTAATGCTAAATTTTGCATATTAAAACATTATTTTCTTTCCTCTTGACATAATGAGGGGACAGAGATAAGACAGGGTCTGCGGAATTCTTTAATTTTATAAGGCAACAGACCAGTGGTCTGTAAGGTCCAATATCTATCCCAAAAGAAAATTAAAATCACTTGGTCAGGCAGGCAGTGCAAGATGACCACAATTCTGTGACTCCTGTGCATGATTAGGGTATTCCTTGAGCCATGGGGATTGTTAATCCTTGTGACTTAAGCTAAATAGTCTAACTACAGATGTTACCACTTTGTAGATGCTGCCTTATTTGGATCTCATTAGTGTGTGACAGGGTTTATGAGCTTTAGGATGTGTGATGTGTGAATGGGTGTACAAGGACAGGGAGTGGTTTGTGGGGCTGCATAAAGGCTGAGTTCATTTGGTGCACATGTGCTAATTAGACATGAAATCCAAGATCAACTTTTTGAAAGATGTGTTTGACAAATGGTAATACCCCAGATAATGCACTCATGAGTGTATATGTCCCAGGATATTCCTGTGTTGTAATGATATATGTGTGGATTTTGCATGCTCAGGACCACTGATTCAACCATGACATGGAAACAGAGGAGCCACTGCATGTGGAACTGAGGAATCATTTCCTCCTGTTCTCAGGACAGGTATTTATTTAACAGTTTGTCATAGAAAATTAAGCAATTTTCTAGTTCTGAGATGAAGGAGAGAGAGACCTATTTATTCTGTCATCTTCTATAACCTTTTTGTGAAGTATGGATCACTTGCATTCCTGAAGATGGTTGGATAAAACATTCCTGTCCATCTTCCTCAAAGAGATTCCTTCCTTGTCTCAGTGAAGCAGCAGTTAATGAGATGGACACACATAACAGACTATTCTTTAGATGTTTTGCATTCCAGTGTTAATACATCACATGTGTATATCTGCCCCCCTTGAAAATAATTGAAACACTGAGGAATATCACCATCCATGCTTAAACATCACAGGAGTCCCAAGGAGGAGACTTCAGTAATAATGTTTGCTTTCTTGGATGTATACATTTAACTGTATGATTAGCCTGGGACTGTGGGATGTGTAGAAACTCAAACCTCGTGGAATGTCACCCTCCTCTGTGACAGTCTCACGAGTGCAGGCTGGAGCAGAGGGAGAGGAAGAGGTGTTTGATGTGTGAGGAGCCAGCACGCCCAGAATGTCCCTTTTGTCTGTCACATTCACTGTGGTGCTGGCTGATAGCAATCAGTGGGAATCCTTCTAAAGTGGGGCTTCAGTGGGTCTTAGCTAATAAATCGACTACTCTCCAAAATACTCCTGATGAGAGCACAGTGCTGTCAGGAGAGGGAGAAAGGTCACCTTGGTAATAAATGATAGCTATGTTGCAGTCTAGGGAAAAGTTCTAAGGTTTTCCAAAGTTGGAATAGGGATAAGTGGCCCGTTAGGTAATTTTCCATTTCTTGTAATATCTTGCCTTCTTTTGGCCAATTTGCCCTCTGCCTACACGCTCTATTTTGGCCAGTTTCCCTGGAAGACTGCTAGAAACCCAGCATGTACTAAAGGCCTGCAAATCAGATGATCATATAACAATGATTTTCCAGTTCCAACTGCATGTATCTCTGACTGCCTGGCACAAGCAGGATTCTGCTGGGTACCCAGTGTGTCACACCAGCCCCAGTGTACTGACATTTTGTTGTCCTGTGGCTGTATCATGAATTAAGGGCTGAAGCCACACTGTCTCTGCTGGGCTGCAAGCACGTAATTCCAATGAGCAGTATCCCCCACAGGGTAATAAACTCTTTAATAACAGTAATGCAGCAACCACAATAATGAAAAAAGTGATTACATTCTACATAAAAATATAAAAGCTCATTTGATCCTGAGGTCCCCAGTGGCACATTACCTGGACTTTTATTTAAAATATAACATTTCTTACATCTTATTCAGGTCCTTTGTTAACACTAATATAAAACACCAGTAAAATTGTCATTGGAGGAATTTAATAAGGAGTGGGTATGGCTCAGCAATGCATGCTGCTTATTCTGAGTCCTTCCACGAATCTAATCTAGAAAAACCCAAGATGCTCTGCTTGAGTGTTTCAGTACTGAACCCCACTTGGCATATGCAAGGCAGATCAGAAGATCCCTTCTTTAGAAGCAGAGCTCTTTCCTAAAATAGGAGTGCTTCTACAAGTGTCTGAGTCTCACGAAATGTGAGAGTCCCTTCCTGTACTTTTACTTGCTCTTCATTCTTGATGGTTTCCCTGAAAATCCAGGCTGACTCCAGAGATCTAGAATGACACCAGGGGATTTTCTTTCAAGCATGTGTCAGGGGTTCTGAAAGCAGAAACCAGCCAAACCTTAGTCTATAATCCACCATGCTGTGTTTCTGTTGTATCTAATACTGGGAAGAAACCAACCCTATTAAGCATTGCTTTCCTCCCAGAATATGTAGTACAGACATTACTGAGCCCATGGGCAGATGTCAAAAGAATCAGAATTCTATCAGCAATCTTTTTTGCACTGTCCCTTCTTGTAATCTGTACAGTCGAGCAGAAATATATTCAGACTTTTTCCATTTCCTTTTCTTTTCTGTCAGTACCACATTATTTCCTGCTGAAGACTCCAGCCTTCCCATCATGTCACTGAGGAATTAATCCCCTGCTGTAAGTAAGAACATATGGCAAGCCATTAGTCATCAGCCAGTGCCTGGACAGAGTTTTGTTCTAGAAAGTGGGCTGGCCAAAATGGTGAGTGCAAGGATGGGGTTTTTAATAGGGGTTTTTATCTGGGTTTTAAATGTTCTCAAATCAGAGACAGATCTGAAGATTTAGGTGTGAGCAGGTAGAGTGCATTAGCAAATCCCCCTGTGAGGTTTAACAAGGACATCGTGGTGGCCTTTGAGGTTGTGATGTGAAATAAACCTCTACTCCCCTTTGTATGGGAGCTGCATGTGTTCTCAGAAGCCAAGGGCCTGCCTGCATTGCTAGATGTGCAAATTGCTTTCTATCAAACAGAAACAAACTAATTTAGGTAAAGAAACACATTGCTGGTTTTTTTTTTTTTCAAGTATTTGAATGTGTTCACTGTCATTCCAGGAGCTCCCTTAAAAATGTGTATGGCCATTTAAGATCATCTATACCTCCTCTTCACATGACATAGTCCCTCCAGCAGTTGCTGAATCCACAGGAAATGTCATATATATTGTAAGTCTCTCTGACCCTGCTCTTCCTTCCATTCTTTGATCGTATCCACTGCTTGTCTCACTAGATGTGCATGGTCAATCACAGCTCTAGGGCAAGGAGTGCCTCTGTTTTAATATGCAAATAGGCATGTGATGCAACAGGATTGGTGTTTCTGGATGTTAATGAAAAACAAACACATGATGGTAATCAAGGCAATGGACTGCCTGAAATGGAGGTGAGAGAGGGGGATGCCTTGTCAAATACCATCTGCCAAATATCCTTTTATCTGGAGAGAAAGGGAGAAGTCTCCACGAGGAGAGAAGTGATGTTACAAAGCTTTCTTGTGTTCTTTTCCAGGGAGCGACTGCAGCACCAACCAAGACTTTTAAACATCTTTGTTTTTTTGAAGTGATGAGCCTTTTAAAAATAATATTGCATGGGTAGCCTTGGTGAATAGGAATTGAGGGAGATGTGCTACTAGGCTTGTTCTCTTACTAGTCATTGACTGGAAATGCTCAAAAAAGGAATAAAAAGTACATTTGCCTTGTTAATACAATTTGTATTACATATTCATAAACCATTTCATAAAGCTCCCAAGGAAAAATTCAATTGTACTGAAAGCACATAATGGTAGAGCGGCCATACAGAAAACAGGCAGCATGTTGCAGAATTAACTGCACAATGAATGAAATGCAATGTCTATAATAAACCCATTCAGATATAAATTATGGGAGAGTAGATGAAATGTTTGTTAAGCAATAAAGCTTGCAACGTACATATGAAATTGAATGGGATTTATCATAAAATATTATGGAGGATACAGTCTGAATATGTGTTACAAATTGACTGAATTAAAAATAATCCAAGGAAAGCAAGCTTTTGGGAGACTGAAAATTTTAGGAAATGAGTTCATAAGCTGTTTAGCTCTGACCCAAAGTCCCCTGGTGCCAAGAAAAAGAGAGGCAAGAAAATAAGGACAGAATAATTTCTTAGAGGACCGCAGTTATGTTGTCTTAATTTTAACCTCCTAAATTTTGTCCAATAATCAGACTCCCTGTTGAACTAACAGTATCTCACTGGAGTAGAGGGTAGAGAATTTGGCCCAGCAGTGTTTGGTTAGTATGATTTACAGTGGAAGATTTTTTTTCCCCCCCAGCTATTTATCTCAGCAAGGCTGTTGTACTGAGGGCAGGATAGATGATATTTTGGTTGGACCTTAAAGAGATATGTGGTATGTTTTCCCAAAAGACTTTACCAGATATCTCAATACAAACAACAAAGTTGCTGAAGAACACATTCTGTGGGATTCCATACCAAGCTTG
The DNA here is from genome assembly GCA_032173965.1 of Sitta carolinensis. Taxonomy (NCBI): domain Eukaryota; kingdom Metazoa; phylum Chordata; class Aves; order Passeriformes; family Sittidae; genus Sitta; species Sitta carolinensis. The sequence goes on from CM063292.1 coordinate 5,391,346, forward strand.
ACTGAAGTCCACTTCTCAAAATGACAGAGCCTACGCTTTTGTCAATTTTCATAAATTGAAAATACTTACAGTTTTCACAACATGATAGAAATACTGTGCTCAGGAACAACAACCAAATCACCAAACCCTTAGAATTAAATTTAAAATTCAAATATATGTTTATGGTGTAGAGAGATAAAAAGAGAGTGCATAATTTCCAGCCACAAATAACATTTGTAGCTATGGAAACATAGGACAACCTAAGAAAAAGAGAGAAATAAGAGCTGTAGAATCTGTGCCTAAGAGGGTTAAGAACATTATCCCTTTTCTTAATCTTACCTAGGTGCTTTTCAGGTTTTTCTCTCCTTTTGAAGCAATGAATAATGACCATTTCTCAGAGAAGTTAAATCTATACAAGGGAATCTGGAATCCAGAATACAAAGTGGTGTTTCTGTAGAGGCTTTAAGATGGTTGCTCTGATTTATAGACAGAAGATCCTGCCCTATACTAGAGATGAGTGCAGCCAAGTGACATGGCCTTTGTAGGTCTGATGACCCTAACACCTTTTTTACTGTAGCTGTGTGTCAGTGTGGTGACATTCTGATGGAGTTTGTCACACTGGAGGAGTAAATACATAACTTCACCCTGAGTAACACACCTGAGTCACCAGTAGATCTCCTTCAATCTCTTTGCCTGTGCAGCCCAACAGAATCCTTTTTGGTTTGTCTCTGCTGCTGTTCAATAAATAAATGGGTCCCCCTTCTCAGACCCTCAAGGAAAAGACACTCCAGTTGTTAATCCAGCAGTGTTTTAATTCCAAGGGATAATACCAATCCATTTCAATGGACCATTATTGCAGATTTAAATGAAAGTAAGTGAGGAGAAATTAACTCAAGTAGACTCCATCTTGCTTCTCTACTGAATGGAAGTATTTCCCATGTGTAAGAGATTCCGTGGATTTTTTTTGTTCCCTTTTTTTCCACTGGAAAAACCACACTGAGTACAAACATACATCAGCATCCTGCAGTGTATCAAGAGGCACTGGTAATCTTACCCTTTTAAGAAACGTGGCATGTGCCCAGCACTTTTGGATTGCATTTTATTTGTAGGAGTGCAGGCTATGAAAACCCTCTTCCCCACTGAGGAAGAAAAGCCTGTTAACTTGTCAGCCTGCATCCAAAAGGCCAGGGGTTCAAAGCTGCTCATCAGTGTTGGTTGACATTCCCCCTTAGAGCCTTTGGAAGTATCAAGTTTGCCAGTTATTGACTGCATTGCTGAGTTATCTCTTGTATAAGCACAATTTCCATAAAGGACATAAGGCCAGGGACATGTTCACCAGGCGTTTTAAGACACGGTTGATTTGATTTTCTCATTTCTTGTTTTCTCTAAACATATTTCTCTCAAATATTAAATTGTAACAATATTATTGATTGTGTTCTGCTCATGGAGCAATAGCATCTATTTGGCTTTTTGCATTTTTTTTTTTCTTAATGATTTGCTCAGAGGGTGGAAAGAAGTAGAGGTGATGAAATACCTTGTCCCTTGGAGATGAGGGCATTCCAATGGGGACCAGCAGCATGACAATATGGGATCTGTCAGCAGCATGACAGAGCAGGCTGACCCCCTGAGCACAAAACCTTTCTTTGCATTTCAGGAAGAGATTCAGGACTTCGCATCTAGACTTTAATAGTGAAACACCTTGTTTTTCTTCAATTAGCAAATATATTCCCACATGATTTGAATAAATCTGGAGGAAAATTCTCCAGGAGCACAAGAATTGTAAAGTCAGTTGAGGGGAAAATCATGCCATATATAATCTGCCCTGGGCAAAGAAAATGCATCAGGTTTTGAAATGCTGAATGCTGGCAATTCAGCAGAAAGTGAGTTGTGGACAGAAACAGTGTTCAGCTGGTAGGACAACAGCAAGGATGTTTCAGTCAATTCTGTCTTTTTCCTCTTTACTGTGTGATTGCAAGTGAAGAGGTAATACCACTCAATGAGGCAAATTTCGTTCTTAGATTCATGCGCATAATTATCAGTGACCTTTTATATCTGAGAGAGAATTGATTTTGATGAGAGCTCTACATCCTGCTCTTCGTGCAGGGTCTTGCCCAATTTGTTTTACATGCTCAACAGTCATTATTTGGATGAACCAATCATGGAGATGGGCTATTATTGATAGATCTTCCAGGAAACATGTCAAAGTTAAGTAAAAATAAATAAAACATGAAATTAACATGAACATGGGTTTTTCCTAATCAGATACATGTTTCAGTAGCTCTTGCTCAAGAGGCACAATTTAACCAGGAGAATGCAATTGATATGAAAGGTTTATTAAGAAAAACAATTCAACATATCTCTCATATGCAAGGGAATACTGAAAAAAAAAATTATCTTCTAAAAAACATTTGTTGAAAGTGGCACAGACCTGAATCAAACCATCTTCTAAGGTTCTTTAAAATGCTATAGCAAATTTTGTTATTCTGAAACAGATCTTATCCTGAGGAACTGTCAGGTTTTCTGGCACACCAGAACAGGAGGTCAAAGGACTTTTATGACCCATATTTAGCAGGTGAGAAAAACAGGGATTGCTCAAGCTCATGTGTCCAGTAATTTTGGGTGTAATGATTCAATGCCAAGTCCTGCATCTTCTGGAAGAATCTTCTTGGGCACAGGAGGAGCTCTCAGCTTTCTGACTCAGATGGAAGAGTGCTTTGTGCCTCGCAGACTGAAGGCACAGATCTTGGTCTGGATGGTTGACAGTGGTGCAGTGCAGGCCAGAATCTCTCTCTGGCTTTATGAAAAGCAGTAGATGCTCAGTGCCCACGTGTCTCTACTCGTTTACGCACCAAACTGGGCTCCTAAAATTAACGGATGCTTTTCAAGAATTCTGTGCAAACAGTTTGCTTCAGTGAGTCAGTAGCAGAGGTATGAATAGAGCCCAGGGCTCCTTGCTTCTGGCCCTGTGCACCAACCACCAAGACCATTTACTTTTCTAGCCAGCGCCAGAGTGAAGATGTGAAAATACCACAAGCAAAACTTTTTATTTTTATTTTTTTTTCAACTTTTCCACTCTGTTCTGCAGACTCAGGCAGTCTGGTTAGCTCTCCACATTGAGCGAGAGGTTAGTATTGGCTTTGCTGTGGACTTTTTCACTTCTAGGTGTATGAAAGATGAGTCTTTCCTCTTGCTTTCCCCGCTGACCTCTGCATGAAGGTGAATGGAGATGTGTGTTGGCTTACTTTTGCTTTGAAGAAACTGGTGCAGAAGGAGAGGGGAGCGAGGAAAATCTGGCCCATTGGGGTTCTGGCCCCAACCTCCCATTGGCGAAGAGCAGAGAGGAGGGGGAAGAGGAAGGCCAGGAATAGCAAATGGCCCACAGTCCCCATCTGTGCTGTTGAGTCCATCCTCTGGCTATCCAGCCAGGGGATCAACAGGCCAGTTGTGCCCAGTCATTAAGGAAAGGCATGTCTGTAATTAATGGCAAGGGGCCTGATACAATAAAGACATGTCTGCCTTTTCCACTGCGAAGCCCGCATAGGGCTGCGAAAGACGCCAAAGAAAATCAATGTTAAGCAGCTTGTATGGATTTGTGCAGACCTTTACAGTGCCAAAGTCCAGACATATTTCTCATTGAGCTGAGTCCTCATATATTTTATTTATAATTTAATGCTAAAATTTATGAAGGAGGTGTCTGGCAGAGGGAGAACCCATAGCCTTGTCATTTCTTTTCTTAAAGCAGCAGCTACTAGATCTAAGAAAGAGTTATGACCTCCTTCTTCTATCTGACTCCCCAGCATAAAACGTAACATGATAGAAATTTTATTCATTGCATTTGTTTTCAGTGAATCAGATGTAAGCTGAGGTGCCCGTTGCATATCACACAAGTTTTTATCAAAATCACTAACTGCCAATCACTTCCTCTAAACTAAATCACCTCAGCTGTTATTCATCAAGCATGCCATGTTGCATTATGGACTTTCATAACTCAGACACTTTAGGTATGAAAGAAATTAATTGCCTGTATTATTTTCCATAAAAACAAATAAACAGCACTAGGTGCCTTTTTAAACTCAATCGGAGGATTGATTTTTTTAAATCAAATTGTATTTCATGAGAGTTCAAGCACTCACCACTAGAAGCTGTAATCTTGGAACTTTAAATATAGATGCTGTAATTCCAGAATGTCACATGCTTTAAACATTGAAATATAAACCATTGCCATAAGAAAATGTTGTGGTTTAACCCCAGCTGGCAAATAAACATCATACAACTGGTCTCTCCCTCTCCCCAACCAGTGGAATGGGGAAGAGAATTGAAAGGATGAAAGTGTGAAATATTGTGGGTTGAAATAATGTTAATAGGTAAAGAAAAAGCCACACTAGCAAGCAAAGCAAATCGAGGAATTCATTCACCACTTCCCATAGCAGGCAGGGGTCCAACCATTCCCAGGAAAGCAGGGCTCCATCACATGTAACAGTGTCTTGGGAAGACAAATGTCAGAACACCAAACATCCCCCTTCCTTCTTCCCTCAGTTTTATATGCTGGAATATATTTCCAAATGGCTTGGAATATCCCTTGGGTCAGTTGGGATCAGCTGTTCCAGCTGTGTCCCCTCACAATCCTTTGTACCCCACACAATCTCATCACTGGTGGGGTGAGGAGCAGAACTTGACTCTGTGTAAGTTCTGCTCAGAAATAACAAAAACATCCCTGAATTATTAACAGCGTTTTCAGGTCAAATCCAAAACACACCCCATACCAGCTACTATGAAGAAAACCAACTCTGCTTTATTTCTGGGCAAAACCAGCCCAGAAAATAAAAGGAGTATACATAAAAATGTATTAAACATGACAGCAACATTAACAGCCTTGTTCGGAGAGAGGAAGTTCTTTTTTTAACAGAATACATTATTTCCTGGTCTCTACTGTATAGTTCCAGCAGGATGTCAGGATTGCATTTTTCCTGGATGTGTGGATCAGGCTTTCCCCCATCTGACATCAGCCACGTTTGTGTTGCCATGCTCAGCTGAGACACCAAGGTGCAGGATTTCAACTGGCACAAATCCAAGCAGATCAGCACTGCAAAGCCAGCTGAGCTTAATTGAACTGTGCTGGAAACCTAAAAGTGATGAAGCTGCCAGGGAAACAATGCAGGTTCCTGCAATGGAGAAGGCCCAGTGACAGCAAGAACCTCAAAATGTTTTGTTCTGCTGAATTGCCAAGAACAGGTAGGAGTCCAAAACTCATGTAAGACTCATGGGTAAGAATGCAACAGTTGCATATATTTTTGTGTTCAGTTAAATTACCCAAATGACCTGGTTCAGCAGAATGTGAGCTGGGAGTCTCAGGGAAATGTCTGTCACATGAGATATTTAGTTAAATTTAGTTAAACAGTTAAATATTACCACTTTTATAAGCAAAAGAAGAGAAACTCCACCTAATCCAAAACACCTCACATTTTCTTTAACAAAATGTGTTTCCTCTTTTATTCCTCCCCTTTTTTGGGGGCCTCATATATGTCAGTTGTTTAAAAGATGTGACTGCCCTTATAAATGTATCGAAGATAAGCTAGGTTGTAAAGGATTCAGGTTCATGAACTGTGTTTATACAGTCTATTGTTTAGTACTCATGAATAATTGATTCTTGTCCTTCCTGCACAAATATTCAATCAGATACCATTCAAATTGATAGCAGGTGTCTGATCTAGGAAAAATTGGCAATGTTCTTTGACTGGAGATGTGATTGTAATACAATTCTACTCCAGCCATGGGGTACAGAGCAGTGTCACACATTTCAAATGGGACCTGTTGAGAGGGAGAGTTTCTAATTAAAACAGCATACCGTGTAATTGTCTGGCATGTTTTGGGTAAGCAACCATCCCAAAGAATGCTTATTGCATTTTATTTTTATGTGTGTATGTGTGAAATGGAGGACGGATCATAATTTTTGAAAATTGCTTGTTTCTGGTGAGGGGTTTGCTTATGCAGACAAGAATAGTTCTGTATAGTCTGTAATTCCACAGGATCCTTACATACTCAATATTAAAAATCTAACTCTGATTTCCCCAAGACCATGTGATGACCAGGAGACATAGAATAATTGCATTATGTGATGTATTATTTGAGATCCAGTAAGAAGGTGCCTGTTCCTTAAAGCACAGATTCTTTTCCAATGAATTACAACTTTCCACTACTGGTAGCTTCCTGTAAGTCACTTTATATACTGCAAGAAAAAAACCGTGCATAGAAACAGAGCAGGGAGCAGGACCTGCTTATATATCCTTGAACCTTGGAGCACTGCTCATTTCTTGCTCAGGGAGGTTTGTGGACATGAGCAAAGTTATGCCTGATATGGAAAGAGGAGCTGCAGAGTGAATATAGATATATAACTGGAATTTTGCTTCCAGGCACATGAAAATAAGTCTGAGGAGTCAGAGGTCCAATATGTTCTAACTAAAGCAAATACAAGTCTGATCATTGAATTAATCAGGACAAAAATCAATTCTAAGTTGGGGTTAGAAAATACAGGGTATAATCCACTTGTGATTAACTGATATTAGTAGGAATTCTGGAAGAGCCATTGAGCAAATATGTAAATAATTTTTATTTTTTGGCCACTGTCATCCTAAAAATGTTCCTGTGGGAGGCCTCAGCCTTTGGAAGGGTGTGGAAGAGCAGGGACATAGTGCTCATGTGTTTCACATCAGGGACCCAAAGCACTATGCTATGAAGAAGAAAAGTGCTTCAATTCCTCCTCATTCTTACCCAATCCATGGATTTCCTTGCTGCAATCTGCAAGGATGTTTTTAGGGTCACCGTTTTTACTTTGTTGTGCTGCTTCCCCTGTGTCCTCCCACCCCTGAGTTTAATGCTTAAAGACTGATAATTGGAAGCTATGAAAATTATTTTCTTCTGGTTGCTAGTAAGGACAGTTTTCCATATTTCTTTATTTACAGGGGTTTATATTTTTATCCTCTTTTCTATACAAATTTTTCTGCACCTACTTTCTGTAGGTGCAGAAAAGAGGTTCTGTTGTATAGCATTCATGTCCATTCAGTCTTTGAGCACACACATTTGACTATGGAAAGTTAATGTTGTTTACAGGTTGGGCACACTCAGGCCACAAACATTGGTTCAATGAAGGGTTGATCACACCAGGATGAGAGTTTTTTGTAGTCCTGTTAGATTTACACATTTGAACCAGGCATCTGTTGGCACTGCATAGTTCTCCCACATTCTTCATCTCACTAGCGCTAGTATTTCCAGGAAATTAATTCAGCCATGGAATGTTAACTCTCATGGTTTATTTACATCTTAATTGTGGCTGGAAATTCTTGAACAGTATCAAGTACCTGCCCCCATGTCTCTCTCAAACCCATCTTGCAACCCTCTGGTGCACTTGATCCATCCTTTTTAACTGTCTCTCAACTCTCCATGCTCTCGTTCCATGCTCTCGTTCCATGCTGTCCCTCAACACTGAGATACATTCCAGAAAGGTGCCTCTGCCATATGAGTGCCAGCACCAAGGTGTGTTTCAGAGCACTTTGCTCTTGTTGACTGAAAAACCTTCACTGGGTTGCTTATTTGGGTAAAATGATTCTGCTCTGGAGCAGCATAAAATGTAGAAGTTCCTTTTCTTTGTTGAATACTAAACAACTGCCTGTTTGTGAAGGTTCAAACAAATGCTTTACTTACACTCTGTCTGCTCAGCACTCCAGTGCACAGAACCCCATATTTTTAGGGAGTGCAGACCCTGAAGCCAGTAGCACACTAAAATGCTCAATCTTCCATAAATATTACCCTTTCCCTGACCTTCCTTCATTTTCCATGCTGGATTCCACTTCTGAATCTATTCATTTTGAATAGGCAGAAAAATCCTTCCCTGGAATAGACAACACAGGTACACCTTGCCAGCTGTAGCAGTTCGTAATGTATATATTATTGAAATATTGGAAGGGGTCTCTGCAGCCACAAAGAGAATTAGTTGTACCCAGAGAAACATACTTTCTTTCAGTGGCCCGAGTAGCCAACAATTACTAAAAATCTCTCCTCCTTTCCATAATTTTATAAGGTAACAGTCTTTAGCACACAAGTGACATAACACATGAATCAGCTCTTCATAAAGACTTCTTTTTCCTATGGCACCTTACAGCTCTTCAGATGGGGCAGCTCACAAAGACAGCAATTTCCTTCTAAGGGCATTTAATTCTTGCTAAAAGTTTAATTTGCCTGCCTTCCACTACTAAAGTTTCCATACAGCTAAACACAAATCTGCAGCCCATCCTGCAACCACCTTCCTCACATGTGGAACCTTAGAAGTGTGGTGATGTTTCCATGCCACTGCTGGAAACATGGAGGGGCAGTGGTGGCAAGGCTGGGACCAGGTCCCTGGCTCTGGTTCTCACTTCCCTCTCCTGTTCCTTGGGATACAGAAGGAGAGACAGATGTGCTGACTGAGGTGTGACCTTGCTCAGGTACTTGTGAAGGACTGGCAGGGTGATACTGTGGGAGGAGAACAGAGAAGGGGTAATTCCCTTGTAACTCAGAAAATGGCATTTGCATTATTTTTCCTGGCAGTCTCTGCACACCACCTCGGGAGTGATCCATAACTTGTAAATTGTTGCTTGTATCAGTGTGTTTACAACTTTAAGGGCTCTGAAGAGCTGTCATACATACCAGTTTTTGAGAGCTTATGAGTTTATTTAGGAGTGATATTTACAATAGTCAAATGACAGTGTGAACGATATGTTGTGCACTCGAGGAGCAACCAGGCTGGGAAGCTGGTGCAAGAGATGTGTTGGATAGAAGAAAACATCTTAAAATGCTGCAGTAATGAGCACAAAACCCCAAAGTCAAAGCCTTTGGAGATCTGGACTCTGCTGTTATTCCTCAGCTTGGAATTCTTCCCTTTTTTCTTTCCAGTAAACCAGGATTTGATGATGTATTCCTTGCATTGCTTTGGTGAGATACCACTTTGCAGGAAAACCCACCTAAAAACCATCAGCTGCTGGAAGGTATCACTGACTTCTCCAATCCCTTGAAGCTGCATGCTCTGGCATCTTTAGGAGTACCTTTTCCCCCTATACTTATTTTTCTGACAATTCAATTCCATGAATTTGCTCATTCTTGAATGTGCAAAGCCAGGAAGCAGAGCTGGGTATCACCAAATATGTGGGTACTGCCTGACCTGCAATGGGAACCTCCACCTGTAGATTTTCTTGGAGTGGGAAACTGGATGGCTTCTGTATACTCATTTTGAATTTTTAGCTGCTTAGCCTTCTCTCTAGGAAGTTCTTAAGATAAGTCCATCAGTCATTCAATTTCATAGGAATGAAACACCAGCATGGGTTTCAGCAAATGCTAAATTATATTCTGACAATTTAGAAGATGAGGGAAACCATAGTAATAAAAAGTGTTAAGTGTTCTATGTACCTTTTTCCAAGGAGAAAAACAAGGGTTCTGGAATTCATAAACAAGTCAGCACAATCACTATTCCTGAAAATACACTGGAACAAGTCTTTAAAAAAATATATCTTTCAAACTATTCAGATGATAAGAGGGTTGTAAAAGATAATGTAAGATTGAAGTTATTTGTCCTCAGCAAATCCGTCTGATTTCTCTCTCTGAAAGAATAACTAGCCTGGGGAAAGGAGTAAGATGTCACTGAATTGTCCTGATTTCAGCTTTTGGTTTTGTCACACACAATGTCCTTATGGAAAAAAAAAATTTAAATGGAATGTGCACAGCTAAAGAACTACACTGGGCACCATATTTTACATATCAAGAAAGCTTATTAAATTGAGTGGAGGGTGACAGGAAAATCTGAAATTTATAGAACATGATCTATGAAGGAAAGTTGTGGGGACTGATAAACCTACAGAGAAATCATCGTGATAGTCTTTCCAATATGAGAAAGTTACGCAAAGGCTGGTGCTTATTGTTCTCCCTCCACTTGAGGGAATTCAAAAGAAACCAATTTAATTTTCAGCCAAGATGCATTAGGATGACTGGGAGGAAAACTTTCGAACCACAAGGGGAATTGAGTAATGATGCAGTCTTCATCAGAGGGTTTCCAGAAAAGGGTAGACAGATGTTAGGGGGTCTGGCACTACCAACAATTCCAAGCTGGGGAGGTCCTACCCAGGCCCAGGTTATTACCTGAGAACAGCAGCCCAGGAGGAAAGAGTAAAAGCTGCTGCCAGGAGACTAAGAATGAGCAGTGGTTTTATCAGATGGTGATAAATAGCTCTTTCTTAGAGATGGGGATGATATTAGTTTCTAAAAAAGTAAAGTTCTTTCCTCCTGAATTGATGGTGATATATACATTTTAATATATATAGGAAATCACAATGTAAAATGTTATAAAGACACAGCATGCTAGTGATAGTCTATCACAGACTCTGTTTATATATTGTGATAATAGCCCTAACTTCTTATTTTAAACATCAGTTACACTGTGATTTAATAAAAGATTAAGGTTTTCTAAAGTAACTTTTACTAGATTTACATACATTTTTAGTTCACATACAAATTTTTGTAGGTCTCCTGAGAACTTACAATAATAGGACAGGAGAGAATGATGCAGAATTCATTTTAATTTGCTTGTCTTGGAATGCCCTTTGCTGTTTATATTACAAATTTCAATATACATCTCAGAGGATCAGAGCAAGTATAAATATCTATACCAATTTAAAAATGTACCATTTTTAGAACCCGTCTTATATTTTCTGGTAAGGCATGCTATTCATCATCTTCTGAGGACCATTTTTCTTAGAAATATGTAAAAGCATATCTACAGCTAATGTACAGCATCCCAAAAGCTGTAGCTTGGAACATAAATTAAGCCCAAAGTGCTCAACTTTTACGGTACCCTTCTTTTCAGCAGTGGTTGGCTGTCTGGATCTGAGAGTGCTTTCAAATGTGAATGAGATGAGTTTCACAAAGTTCCAAAGAAGTTGACAGCTACTATTGGCTTACATCTATTATTTCGTAATATCATCCTCCACAGAAAATGCTGATATTAAGATTATTACCCAGCTTGCTTTTGAAGCCTAAACTGAAAATCTGGTTATGTGTCTGAGGTCATCTAAAAGTTTATTCTCTTTCTCCCCCCACCTCCTTACCTTCTGTAATCTCTAGTACTGAAATGAGCAGCAGATCGGCATTAATATCATAATTTTTGGTGGAGATTTTTACAGCTTTTGGTCCCTCTCAATGAGCCTTTCTTCTGAAAAACTTACCCAGACAATGTGTACTGAGGAATTACTCAGTTGTAGGATATCACTTTGCTGTGCTGTCACTTGGCTGTTCTCATTTCCACTTGCTCCTTGGCAGTGACCTGTCTGCAGTCACAGCTGAGCTGACTTGAAAATTTCTATCAATAACAATGCACAGAAACACATGAAAGGAAATATAAATTACTGGTAATGGTGGTGCTCAGGAGTGCTGAACATTTAGCTCATTTATTGAACAGTTAAATATTGCCACTTTTGTAAGCTAAGGAAAAAAAAAAAAAGCCTCACTAAATCCAAAACTTCTCATTTTGTCTTTCATAAAAGCATTTGTTTGCTCTTTCATCTCCCATTCTCTCTGCCATAGAGGTCATGTGTGCTATGTGTGTGTTGAGTTCCTCAGCAGCCAAAATCTATTAGAGCTGCTACAAAGTTGATTAAATTGGCTAAAAATATGCCAAAAACGACTAGCAGACCACTGCTGTTGGGTTGTTATATGCTGTGCTACAGACTTTAAACAGTTAAGAAAGCCAATTGGCATCATGCAAGCGTGCAATACCATTTTGTTCTGTAATTCTACCTGTCGCTTTTTTATTTCCCATTTCATTCCCATCTTTCTTCATAATTGGGTACAAAAATACTAAGCTGTAACTACTTGTGGGGAGAAAGATGAGAGGCAGACCCTGAACAGATCAGCGTGTTCGTGAGGAGCTGTGCCTTGTGAAAACCCAAAACCAGTTGAAAAGTGATGATTCAGCCAGTAATGTGCAGTGTGATGGATGGAATGGCCTGGGAGGCCAGAAAGAGCTGACTTGTGTGGCTGAACTGCTCCAGTGGTCACTGTGTTTTACAGACCAGTGCTTGCCCCTCTGTACTGGGCAGCGTCTGCTGAGGAAACAGCAGTAGCCATAAAATACCCAGCAATATCCTATATATATATAACAATGAAGATCTGAAGACAAGGACACTGGGTTATGTATTTCATTCTTTTGCTTTACTGAGAACATGAAAAACAACAAAAAGCAGGTGTCCAGGGCGACTGATGTAACGTCTCCTTAGACACAGATTGCATTCTAGCATTTTTAATAACTCATTTTCCCAAGGATGGGATGATGAGGATGCTCTAAATATTCCATGATTTTTTTTTTAAAGACTTGCAGAGCAGGCAGAAGACAGCCCTATTTGCTTGTCTGATGCACTTGAAAATCCTCAAGGCACATGGATGAAGGCACTTGTTTATGGGCTTCATTTCCAGATGCATTTTGCAATCAGTATTGTTTTCCCAGAAAGTGAAGTATTGTATGAAGTTCTGTTGCTGTGGGTAATTCCTGCAGTACGTAACCAGTGGATTTCTGATTTTTCAAGGGAGGGATGGTCTCTCCTTATTTCTAAGAGAAAAAGGTATATCAAACATTCTGTTTACAAATATTGATGAATAAAAGGAGTGTTTTCTGCCTTGGTCAAATAGAATAGGAACATTTGGGTAATTTTTACTATGTCATTGTACTTTTTTAGTCAAATACTTCAACTATTTTTGGTTTTCATTTCTGTGATTTTTACTTCTGCTTCAGTAACTTGCACTCACTGCACTGTAAGGAGAAGAACCTTGTTCTTTTTCTGCACCCCATTTCCCTATGTGGTGTGGAACTTTGGGGCGTCCCGCATTTTCCATGACACCAGCATTGGTGTTGCTTTTTCTTTCTGACTTTCAATATCTCTGGAGCATTCATTCTTTATTTAGAGTACTGAAGTTTTTCCTTCCCATCCATCCTTAAATTTCACCTCTGCCAGAGAGCTTCATGGGACTGGAGGAGGAGATGCTTTCCCACCATCAGAGTGGAAACTGGTTTATCCCAAATCCATCTTTGCCTTGTCTTCTGGGGCTAAAAGGAATGTCCAAATGATAACTCTGCTCTTTCAGTGATAAGATTTTCTTCATTGTCTTTTCTTGCATTTAGAAATGTCTAAACAACTTAAAATGAATTAAAGGTAATAAAAATAGCCAATAATTTATGCCCACATCCAGATAGTCTGACTCTGCAATTGCTGATGTATTTTTTGGAGGTGATTCATTTCTAGAATTTCTTTGACCCCTTAACCAGAAGAGAGGGACGGACTGACATAGCTGTAGCCACAGCTCAAGGTCAGTGTAATTAATATTATTTCATATGCCGCTTTTAATTTGAAGAACTTGAGGGGTAGGATCCCAGTTTATCCAAAACTTATAACTCAATCGTATGAAGTCAGGAGGCAGCTGCCAGAGCTAAGGCTAAGAATGCACTTTAGGGGTTTTTTTTCTGAACTGGGGAGCACTCTTGTTCCCTCGTAATATAATATTTTTCACAACCCAAACATGTAGGTCAAGAGGCCAGAAAATTAGCACCAAGTTATAACACTCCTGTAAGGGGGTTTGATGAAAATAAAACCTAAAACCATTCATATGTTTTAAATGGTTTCCCTTCCCTCCATTCATGCAATGATACAGAACAGCTGGTCATGAAACCTGGCTGCATATTTATTAACCAGGAACAGATTACTAAATCAAATTTGTTGACCAATTTTCAAGTATGTGGCCTTGAGATATTTAAAAAAATAAAAAAAGAAAAAAAAAAGAGGGGTGGTTTTCATTGCCCAAAGAGAGAAGGGGTAACAGGCCAGTGATAGGAACATTTCATGCTGGTGGGATTTGGCAGGGGGGAGGGAATCAAATCGCTAACTTTCGTGTGAGTACCCAGCTAAAACCTCAGGGAATTTTATATAGTGCATGTTGTCAGTATTTTAATCATCCACAGCTGTCAAAACTCTTGTAACCCGCCTCTTCTATTTAAAATGTGTCTTCTAGGCATAAAATAATTAAAGGTGCAGGACCATAAGGTAGGCTCAGAGCCGCTGCAATGTGACAAAACTCCACATATGAAAGGCATTATTTCAGGAAGTTTTAAATATAAATTTTGTTTTGTCAGAAGGCTGCAGGGCACACATTTTCTATACTGTCAAGCTTGATAGTAACAATATTTATATTTCAAATAAAAAGATTAAATTGCAGTCTTATGTGTTTCTGGTTTTCACATAGTTTTTACCAGTGTATCATAGTGTTCCATATCAGTGTGTCATCGAAACTTTTTTTTTTGCTGACACCAGTTTTGCTTTATTGTAATATTAAGTCTTGTACTGTCAGTCCCTGAATTGAAATAATGAGGGCAGACAGTAGTTTAGTTGACTAACCTATATCTTTCCTTTCCTCCCCCCCCAAATAAACCCTGAAAACAACACAAAATAAAAATGAATTTGTTCAGAAAGGCAGTTGTAAAGACAGAGATTTGGAGCCTACAGATATAAAATGGCTTTGTGTGTGTGTGCATGTGCAGCCTTGTGTCATCCTCGTGCCCAAGACCCCACCTTGCAGAGCTGCCTTCATGTGCTACCAAGTGATGTCCACTTTACAAAAGAATTAAAACTTAGTTTTGAGGAGGGGAGGGCAGCATAATTTCTGAAAATTTTCAACTTTATTTGTATATTTTTAGTATTAAAAGAATGCACCCAGAAAAGAGTGTCTTGGTCGGTTTGAGCTGTCTGGCTGGCAAGGCTTTTGTGCCACTGCTTTTTTTCCTGTTAGTTTTGAACTTTCTGCTGGTGCCCATAGGCCCTTTGCTCTTCATTGTTCAGAGCTTGAATCCAGGGTTGGGCTCCTGTCATCTGTGCAGCATCAGGGCTTGACAGAACAATGGGGAGAAATGGGAAGGGGTTCTGACTCAGGCTCGAGTGAGAATGGCCAATTGGAGTCACTGGGGTTGGGTTTGCTCCTTTTGGGTCGAAATCTGAATATTTCATCGCATCCCTTTTGTGGCAGTTTGCAGCTGGCAAAGGCTTTCTGTGCTAATGCCCCTGGTTTTACCTCTGTGGGATGGTGAGGATTTTCCCCCAGATTCTGACAGTGCTGGCTGGTGTGTAACAGCTTCCCTGACCATGATCTGTTTGGTGAACTGGGATAATCAGAAAACTGATTAAAAATGTGGGTGTTACAGAAATTCCTCCAGAGCTGCTATCATCCCAGGTGTAATATGGGCTTCATTCTTCTCTCTGTGTTTCTGCACATTGGCCCTTCTTTCTGTCACTTTAAGCCTCTGGTCTGTCATTTGGCCAGTCATGACTTTACAATAATGAAAGTTTTGAGGTTTGAGGTTTTGTTTTAATTGCTACTGATATACCTCCATAAACATGTTTTGTTTCCTTCCATAACCAGTCAAGAAGTTTCTGGTCCATTGTAGAAGTTATCTGGAAAGCTTCACAGATTGTATAAAGTGCATGATGTTGAAATGTCAGTGAAAAGATTGTGTTCACTGAAGAACAGACGTGCATTTTCCATATATACATTCATGTCTCTGTACACCAAGCTTTGCAAAAGAGCCTGCAGGATTAATCAAAATAAGAACAATAGGGGAAGATATTTAAAAAAGAAGTTATGTACAAGTGGAAGACTTTTGTATGGAAGAGGAGACAACAGGTGGCACTACCCATTCTGTCCTCACAGTCTGATCTCAGTTAACACTCCCAGACTCATTTTTTTCCAGATTGAACGGATGGATATACAAATCAGGCTATTGCAGCACACACATCTCAAATGAGGGAGCATTTGGAAACATCTGGTTTCATTACACCAGGTAACACCTGCATGAAATTACATCTGTATAGAAAGTCCTTTAGCAGAATTCAGTAATTAAAGTGAGGCAATCTAATCAAAGAAACGCATAGAGAAGGTGATACATGAAGTTTTGTTCTCTTCCATGTAAATAAACTGCATTAGTATATTGGGTCTTTCGAGAAACAGTTAAGATCAACAGCTTGCAATTGGAATAGATTTCATGTTAAAAACAGCCTTCCACAATATATCCCCAATATATATTCTGATCTTCCAAACAGATCTCCAGGGTGTTGTTTGGATTTATTGCACTTAATAGCATATTGTTTGGAGTGTACAATGTGTGGGTCCGACCGAGTTTTACTGGGGGATTCTGTGGCTCAATTTCCTTTCAATATGTAGCTGTGTCCTTTTCAAATTTTGCTTTAAAGCCTTGGGCAGGCTTTGCTTTATAACTTATCAACTGGTTTTTAAACTGTTGGGGCTGACCTTGACCTGAGCATCAGCAAGGAGCTCCCCCAGAGGAGGAACATGGAGCTGGGGGCTCTCTGGTGGTGGTTGGGGTTTCTCTGAGTGTTGTCACTGTGCTGTGTCTGAGCCTGGAACCACCTCAAAGTGGAGCTTCTGGAACCAATTCTTAGTTCTCTTGTGATTCTCAGGAATGGAGATGGTCTCTCTGGCCTGGACTAGGTTCTGTGTTAGCCCTACATAGTGTACAGGCTCTTCTGGCTTTGTTTGCCTGAGATTTTACCATCTGGCAGTGTCACCTGGAAGGCATAAATAAAGCCATTGTGTCACGGGTTCTGTCTGGGGCTGCATATATTTTTCTTGTCAGAAAGTATAGAATAAAGGATCTGGCAGAAATCACAAAAACATTGCTGCTACTGTTAGAAAGTGATAAAGTATGGCATGGTTAACACTCCTAGCTTTAGGATGAGTTCCAGCAATTCTTTGTGGATCTGAATGACATTTTTTCCCATACTTTTTTTTCTCTGAAAGCTGATATTTTGGCCAGAGTAAAAAAATAAAAATAAAAATTTACAAGCAAAATTTTCATCATGGAAATGAATGCCCTTGCCAGGAGTAATAAGTTTTCCAAAACTTCCCTGGAGGAAGAATAATTCTTGGAGCATAGTTGGAAGTCAAGGACTCACCTTGGAAATCAGCTTTTTGGTAGAGTGTTTCCCTGCCTGCTCTTGAAACAGCATATTGTTAATCACCTGACCTTTGAACGAATGCAGCTGATTTGTTCAGGCACTTTCATCCACGTTAATCCAGACGTGCCTTTTTAAACCATGTTCCTGCTGTTGATCGATTGATGTTCTCAGAATCCCTTTCTGTGCACGTGCCCTCGAGGCTGGGCCACAGAGCAGGGCAGGATTTGGGGGAGCCAGGAGGGAGCCAGGAGCCCAAAGGTCACCTTGCCAGCAGTCTCCTGTGTGAAAGGAGAGGGTTTTACACTGGTTGCCTGTGCTGATTGCAGCTGCTGCTGCTCTCTTTTGCCACAATTGAGGGCCAAACACTTCTTTTTGTGAAAGCTGTAGGTAGAGCCAGGAACAGCCTTCCATGTCTCTCTTGCACAAGTGCTTCCAACATGAGGCCACTTTAATGCTTCAATCCCAGAGTCAAGTGAGTGCATGGAATTGTGGCTCCGCAATACCCCGCAAAAGTTTTTGCCTCCTTCTCCAGCATCTGTGAATACAGTTGAGATAGTGTTCCCTTGCTGTTTAAAAAGAAAAAAAAAAAAAAAAAAAAGAAAGAAAGAAAAACAAAGAAGGCAGTGGCAGTAAACTTTCTGCAGAGCTCTAGCCTACCAAAGATTTAAAGGATTGACATTTGCATTACATTTTTCCCCCACCCAGTCCTCCTCATTAGCTGGATATCTTTATTCTCTAAATATTTACCACCTAAACCAAATTTACAGTTTAATTTGCTGCATAAAATCATTTATTGACTGATAAAGCTCATTACTAAGGCCTAGCCCAAGCTGTAGCCTGCCACGACAGTTTTAATTCTTGTAGCAGCAGGCTACTGCAGGAGAAAAACAATCCTGTCACGTTAACGGCGGGGGTCTGAATTATTCAAATACACTAAATCCTCCCTGAACAGTTCCCCTGCTCATAATTTGTCTTTTCCCACCAACAATTAACTAGCAATATTCAAAGTTAACAATGCCAACTCTTTTGAAATCTGAAGGAAAATGGAAATATACACATGCAAGGAATGTTTTTAGAGAAGAATACATTAAAAGACCAATGCTGAGAGACTTCTAGGGAATACAGTCAGCTAAATGGAGCCACTGCTTTCTCTAGCCCAGAAAGGATTTGCTGGATATTTTGTGTGAGTACAGATGGGTTTGGTGCTGAGTTCTGGTGTCAGGTGGCACAGATGCAGGGCTGCTTACACCTGCCAATGGCCCTTTCCATGGCACTCCTGATGGCTGATTTATGTGGGTTCTGTTGATCTCAGAGAGGGAGTTTCCTCTTCCATCTCCTCTTTTCTGTCAGAGCTTTTGCTGTCATCGTGGTTATGAGTTATTGTAAATAATTGCAGTACTAAGTGTAACATGCTGGGGCAAAACCATGCAATAGGCTATGAAAAGAGTGAAAACAGAGATGTGTGCATATTCCTGGTACAGGTCATCTTGAAGAAGCTGAAGGTCTGAATCTGTCCCAGTTAGGAGACTCAGAGCATTCTTTCCAAGTCAGCCCACAGAATTTAGGCTGGCAGGTGGTGTTTTACACGAAGTCAAGACAAAGTGAGGCTGTCTGATCTGCTTTGCTTGTTAACCCAATGACCAGTTTGATTTGCAGAATAGCATTTAATGTTTTCAAGATTTGTTTTTCTTACCAGCTCAGTTGGGTGATGGACCCACTCCTGCATCCAAAAAGAACAAAGAGGGGTTTGAGATCACTCCAGTGACAGTGAGGAGGAGCTCGAATTCCCTGTAGGGACAAGCAGTTTCATTCCACAGAGGACAATCCAATTCAGGTTTGTCCTTCTGTATGTGTGACAACCACAGCCCATATATCACAGTCAGTGATGGGCAATAGGAAAGGCTTTAGCATTCTGGTGTCTCATATAAATATTGCTTCTACATAGCACTTTACACTCTTTCAGAACTGTAAGTCCATATTTCCCCTGTCCCATTCATTTTCTCCCTTCAATTTCTGTGGCAGATCCAGTGCAGAATAGCTTCTTGTGCAGGCCTTCAAAGTGAAAGTGATGGCTCCAATTTGTGACCAAATAGCTTTGACATTGTCTGTACATTTGCTTGAGTTTATAAAAGACTTTGGTTTTCTTATTTAATCCTTTGATGTAGAAGCAGTCTGAAAAATCAGTAATTCTTTCTGGTGTGCCCTTAGTGACAATTTTAACTCTCCCATGAAATTCTCAGTTTTTATACTCATAATGTGTCTTTTTATCCCTTCCTGCAGCACACAGAGTGCTTTAATGCTGTGAAATCTTAGATCTCTATGAAAGTGCATAAAGATAGGAGGAAGTTAAAATATATAAAAAGAATATAGAAGATTGTGCATTATTTGCTACTCATCTGTATCAGCATTTCACAAAATGTGGGCCATAGCTCCTCCTGTGATGGTCTGCAAAATGACCAAAATTCCCCTTCATTCCCATTTAATTTAAAGGTTAAATCTGTGTTTCTAGTCCACTCCCTGGGTGGTGGTTGAGTGGGCAGTAGCACCTGCTGAATTGATGTCTTTATTTGATCTGATATTTCCAGTGAGGAATCTATGTGCTGCAGGAACAGAGGGCACTATAGAAGGTTATATATGTGCTTTTTGAGTAACTATAATCTCTCCTATTCATACACCACAACAGTGGAACTGGACTTTGGCTCTGAAACCTCTGTTGCTGAAGATAAAAGGGAATTATCAGTAGGACTGAGGCTCCTACCCAGTTTGGACTGGCAGTGTTGGGACTGATCTCTGGTATGTGCTCGTGTGTGCTCTCCCTGGGTGCTGTACATGCTGAGAATCCCCCGGTACCTGAGAGCAGTGGAGGGGACTCTGGTGGGGCTGATTTGCCCCAGCAGCTATGGGCAGTGTTAGAAATGCATCCTCAATGGGCCTTGCCCTCTCAGGGTCCTCTTCTGTTCTGCTGACATGCTGCCATTGCAGCTAAAGCCATCCTTTGAGGTTTAAACACAGCTGTGATGGATAATCCACTGCAAACTCTTTCTCTTTTATAATGAAGGTAATTTTAAAGCATCACCTTCTCTCATAGAAGTTACCTGTGTTCACAGAAGATTATTTATCATCCTCATCTGTTTCCTTTACTTCTGTGTTGCCTTTTTTAATAGGTTTCTCATCTCACCTTTCAGGAATACCTGTGGTGTCTCCTCTTTGCCCTGTAACAGTTTTATGGTAAAGACTGAGTAGACCTTGAGCATCCTGAAACCAGAGACCTTGTTCAGCTGTCTCAGATCAAGTTTTATCAGAAGACATAGTATGCAGAATTTCTGAGAGTATGCTGGGGTAGCTGGCAGGTAAAGCCTAACTTGGAACTTCCCATCTCCTTAGGTCCCCTTTCTGTAGAATCTCAGTCATTTTCTTGTATTTACCTCTGCTCCTTCTATCCCAGACATCGTGGCAGTCACCAGACTGTTTAGTTTGTCTCTGGATGGAAAGAAGCCTCTGGCCCACGTGCATCTGAGCAGTTCACCTGGGCAGTGTCAGTGGAGCTGGAGCTCGCTGCTCTGACCCAGTGGGGCACAGTGAGTTCAGTGGAGCTGTGCTGCTCTCCACTGCCTTGGCACCTGCAATCCCAGATCACTCATTTCCAGCTCCCTTTGACCGTCTGCCCCTGCTTGTCCCAGGCTAGAAGGAAGCCGTGGGGAGCTTGACCTGTGCTTGTTTATTCCAGACGTGCCCACAACTGCAGTAAACCCTCGCTGCTGTGAACATGCTGTTCCAGCTCCTCTCTGTGTCTGAGGCTTGGAGACTGAAGCTGGTTAATTGTGGCAAATGTGGTTTTCTGGGACATCTAAGGGTTATGTCACTTTTCTAAAAATCTCTTTGATCTTGAATCAAAAGAAGGGGGTGGGTTTTTAACGTCATCTCGACTGTGTGGCTTTTACAAATTAAAAACCTACTTGAAATTGGTTATACAATATGCGCTTGTGTTTCTCTAAGACTGATGAGACCACCTTTGACTCTAAGCTGCTTTTTCTAGCAGATCATCAGGAAAACTCTGGTAATGAACAGTTAGGAAAAGCTAGAGGGAGCTTTTGAAATAAGAACTGTGCTTTTCTCTGTATTTTGCGAGCCAAGGCTTTAATTTATAATAAATACAATAAGGGCAGATACGAAGCTGCTAGTGTGCCATCTCATGTCAGTAAGTAAAGCAGTAGAAAGAAATATCCTGTCCTTGTCAGTAGAATCATCACAGTCATAGGTAATTAGTATATAGAGTCTGAATCATACCCCACTGATTTGGCCAGTCTTAGAAATTGCTAACTTTGGATTAAACTGATTTTATCTTACTACCTTGTATCTCTGCAAGCATTTATAGAATCTCAGGAAATTTTTTCTCAGTTGTTTGCACCTTATAAACTCATTTATGTAAGTTGTGAGCTGGGACCATGTGGCTGAGAAGGGCTTTCAATTAATGGAGCCTTTCCTGTAGATCTGATAGGCTTCACTACAGCAAATGCAAGCCTAGTGAATACTACTCTTGACATATTTCTGTGTAGATTCCTGTCCTTTGGAGTAGTCTGTGGTCTTCAAAATATCTCAGAAATATAAGTAGGAAATCACTTGTCTAATTTATGCAATGGATTTTGCATTTTGGTGAAATGGGTGAAATGTATAAAATGTGTTCTTATCCAGTTTGAAAATCAGGTTTTGGATCTCTAGTACCTTATAATACAGCACAAAACAGCCTGTGCTGCCCAAATTATGCTTTTGTTGTCAGAATTTTATGGAAGAAAAGTACTGATGAATTCCAGTTTTCTAGAAAAATATTTTAATGTTTCACATAGTTTGTCAAATTTATCAGGGTTCAAAAAAGAAAAAAAAACAACTTTTTTTGAACAGTAATAATTGTCACTATCCTGATTGTCTGGAATAAACCAAAGATTGCCTGGATTAAACTAAATAGCAAAAGCATTGGTGGTATGCAGTTTTATGTAATACTTCTTTTGTGAAAGAAATGAGATTTCTTCTTGTGTATGTTCAAATGATGGTAATGCCAGTCTGTTCTAAAAATAATTGATGATCATTATTTGTGGGTATGTTACTTGCCAACATATCTGCATGCAGGAAAGACATTCAAATATCATAACTGTATTTTATTTGGTTTCCTTGTAGGTGTTCTATTCACAACCACTGGATATGTTTAATTTCTCTTAAGTATGTATACATGAGACAAAGATTACTGTTATTCAAAACAACCAGTTCTTTGGTACAACTAGGTTTTGAGGAATAACTAAAAACAATTTTAAGAGACTGTATTTTCTGTGAGATAAACTCCCCCAACTTGAAAAATTCTGTCTTAAAATCAATACTTTGGTTTAGCCACCCAGAATGACTAGCTGGTAATGGCAAATTTAATCAGTATTAAAAAAAAAAAAAAAAAAAAAAAAAAAAAAAAAAAAAAAAAAAATTCAGAAACCAATGTCAACCAGTGTTTCTTTGCAGATGGGGCTGTTTATTTTAAAAGCTGAGCAGGAACCATTTTGAAAATCTGTCTGGTACTTTACTAATGTGGGAAAGTAGACGACCTGGCTCTGCACCATTCCTGGTGCCAAAGAGACTCCTGCCCTGGCACCGCTTGGGAGCTGCAGGCACGAAGTGGTGTTGAGATAAATGCCCGGCAGCGCCTGCCATGATCTCATGTCTCTGTGGGTATGACATACCTTGCTGGCTCCTGCAGCCCCGTTTGACTCCAGGCTACTGGGTACACCTCATTTCTTCTACCTGAGCTTTTAAAGGGCTCATCTGATAAGGTCTGAGCAGCTTACGTGCACATCTGCTTTCCTGCACCTCACACTCAGCTCTCTCTGTCCTAAACGGAACTTTTCTGCTGTTTACTTGGAGAGCTACTTTGTGAGGAAGTTGGTCTTCTGTTCCTATTATTAAATACATGGGATTCTTTGGGGGCACATCACAGAGATTTGAGCTTTTCTTGTGTTGAGTTCTGCTCTTGGATACAAACGCACAATTCCCAGAGTGATCTGCTGAGAATTAATCTGTCATTAGCAATATTGGGTGTAGTGCCTCTAATTCCCATGCACCACCCTGAAAATTTCCACCACCCCCACAAATGGAAAAGAAAAAGAGGACTATTCCATTTATTCTTTTTTATATGTAAATGAGACTTAAAATAATTGTTTGATAATGACATGGGTTTTTTGTTGTTGTTTGGAAATATCTCTTGACAATAATTTATCCTGCAATTATTGTTGCTTAGTCCTAGCCTTATAATTAAGGCCAAGAAAGTGTTGTTCATCACCTCATTAAATGCTTTCTCTTTCAGGATGCCTGACTCCCTATAACACAGCCAAGAGCTGATAAAGCCACTTGTATGCAGAGCTGGCTGCCTGCAGATCTTTGATCTTTTTTTTCCCCCCTTCTTCAAGAATATGACTTTGTGAAGTAGTTGGTGCTGCAGTTTCAGTTTGTTGTTTTAAACAGTTCAGTTGCTATAAATACTCATTCACTTTGATTTTCAATTGCCCTTGTAAGACAATTGTTTTCTTGTTGGATTCCCACTGAATAGATAGCCCTCCTGCCTTTTTCTTTTTTAAGATATTATTAAAATATAACCATCTTTTTAAGTCTTTCCACAGCTCACTTCTTCCTGAAAAAGTGAAATTTTAGCCCTAACCAGTGCTAATGAAGAATTCTTTGCACTTGTGTTACACATTTTCTTTGGTTTTAATGGTGGCAAAAGGGGTGCAGGAAATGTCCTGACAGAGGCCGTGCAGGAAATCAGAAATATCTCTTGGACCTTTGTTAGTATTATTTGACAGAAATCTCACTTCATTCTGTTTTACTTTTCCTCTTTTCTGCATTTTTTTTTGCATTGAATGTAGAGTTGTCCCAAAAAATCTATTTCTAGAACCTTTTCTGTTGTCTGAGCTATCAGTGGCTGTACTCCTGCAGAGATTCTTCCTCCTGTGAACACCTTTGTGCACCCTGATTCCTCTGTCTTCTCTGAGGAGGGTGGGTTTGGAAACCTTAGCTAAGGGCTGAAGAAGGGAAATTTTAGCTGTTTTTAAAACTCAAGTGCCTTAAAGGTCCTCATGACCTTCCATCCCCCTAAAGAAGCTCTCGATTGTGTATATAATATTCTAATTCACATATTTTCAAGATCTATAAGTTATATTTTTAATAGTATTATGCTTTAGGATAAATGAGCTTTTAGCTCTTTCAGGGCTCAGGATGAGGAACAAAATAAGAACCTTCATGAAACTCCAGCTAGGAGGAGAGAAGGGTACATCCTCTTGCTGTTTCCTGCCATGCCTTGCTATTCCTGGCCGTTCACATTTCTTTTGTTTCATCCCTTACATGGTGAGTTTCATTCTGGAGCTCTTTTTTGTCTATTTTTCCTCAGCTTCTCCCAGATGGAGCAAAGACCTTTGCAAGTTTGAGGGACATACAAATGACACGACCTGAATTAGGAAGAGGCCTCATCCTCCCACTTGTGTGAGCATCCCATTTGTGAGCAGAGGTGGGGAGGCTTTGAACACACGCCACATAAGATGTGTGTTTATATAAATGTGTGTGGGGGAACCAAGTGCCCTCCTCTGGGACATTTCCTCTTCCAGACAGTTTAATAACACAAGCTGAGATTGCTCCTTACACCTCTGCTTCATCTTATCCCGTGGTAAGATAAAGTAACAGCCAGTGAATTAATAAATCTGTGGTGCTTTATATTAAGCAAGTGCCAGTGCACTACATTGGCAATCATTTATTGACTATTATTCAGTGCTTTGTATAACTCTCATTTGCCTCATTAAAATTGCCTATCAATGACCAAGAACACAAAGGCAGTAGCACATGTTTAGGATCATGAGTCACCTTCAGTTTCCAAGGGGCTTCTCACCCACTAAAGTTTATTTTCTGGTTCAGGGATTTTGATGAATTAGGGTTTAATAGCTGGGTGGAGCAGAGGGATTATTTTAGTAGTGATGAGTGCAGGTAGGGAAGCTCCTGAAACTGAAAGGAAAGGCAGGCATTCCTGGCTAGGACACTTAACTGATTAAAATGACCCAGTGATTCATTTAAATAAGAGTTTACTTGCTCAGGCTTGAAGTGCCTAGTAATAGTTGATTTTGACTATTTCTTTAATCTAATGTAAGTGACTTCCAGTGTTAGAACAAACAGCTGTTTTTACACCTGAAAGACTGTTGTTTGAAGTAAATTTAAATTACACCCCATAACTTTCCTCCTTATGCATTGTTAGAGAAGGCTTGGATGCTTCTTCTGCTATAATAAAATGCAGAGTTGGTGGCAGGGGATAAAGTGAGATTGAGGTGAAGAGGAGTGAGACCGCTTGTTTGGTGCTGAAGGAGGGGAGTGCCCTGGCACCAGCCACTGTGGATCCTATGAGAGTTTTGTGTTCACAGCCTCTTGTGATGGTTTCAGGACATACTCTGCTGTTCAATTAA
Source organism: Sitta carolinensis (assembly GCA_032173965.1). Taxonomy (NCBI): domain Eukaryota; kingdom Metazoa; phylum Chordata; class Aves; order Passeriformes; family Sittidae; genus Sitta; species Sitta carolinensis. The sequence goes on from CM063292.1 coordinate 5,416,832, forward strand.
AGGCCACAACTTCTGCATTCATGCAGCAGCTGTAGATGTTCAAGGAGAAAAAGTCTACTGGGAATTCTTGTGAGATATGAAGCCACCACTTGGACCAGGAGGCTTAAGCAGTTGGGCAGTGCTGGTCTGGTCCCATAGATGTCAGTGATCCACATTCAAATCCTGCTCCTTACGGTATCTTCTGTCCCAGACATTCCCTGAGCTGTACAAATGAAAGGATCTTCCAAATCATTGACTAGAGACCCCATCTCATCTTTGCTTCTTATCATGTGCAGCTGGCCAGCCTTGCTTTTATCACTAAAGCCTCTTAAATGAGTCACTGGTGCTGCATGGCCGTGTGTTCCAGTGGTTTACAAATCCTGCAGAACCCGTGGGAGCAGCTTTAGAGTGGTAGCTACCTGGCAGCATAAATCTCTCAGACATTAGCTAAAATCCAGTCCAGACAGAGTGGGGAATTCCAGATGCTCAAGTGCACCTTGGCATGGAGCATCGTGCACATGGAAATGGGGCTGTGCTCCCAAGAATCTTGGTTTTCTCAGCTCATCTGGGCTACACCTGGACTCTGCTGACAGCACAGCCATGAAGGTTCACAGGAACAAATCTCAGCTGTCACTTTGCTGTTTGTTCCTGGAAATGTGTGAGGGGTACTTTTGTTTCTTACATTGGGAAACCTAAATGTTCCCCAGGAATTAATCTATCACATGAACAATCAGTTGTTTGATTATTTTTAAGATTTCTTTTTAATATCAATATATACTTAATAGAAAAAAAAGCAGAATGATTTTCAAGATTTGATTTGACTGTCTGAAACGAAGCTAAATATTAGAAATAGATTGAAATTTGAAGTACTGCTTTAAAATTTAAATTGAGGAGCTTGAGATCCTCAGAAATATGTTATTCCTTATTCAGATCACTGGGCAAAGGATTGTCCAACACTGTTACTTTTTCCCTGTCTGGTCAAAGTAATGCTCATTTTTGCTATTTTTTCATCCTGCATTTGTTGTTTTTCTGGTGTGGAATCTACGATGTTAAAACTGGTAGAACAGTTCTGACATTTTTCATAATCATTTGTACTCAGATGATGAATTAAAAGTGGCTTCTGATTCTGTGCCTGTTGCATATTGTGATGAGCTCAGGAGGTGTAACTGGAGAAGCCATTTCTGTCTGTTGAACAACACAGCACTTCCATATCCTGTATCCATGAGGGCCAGGCTTCAGCATGAAGCCATGAAGGCATTTAACTCCTTTTGCTACTAAAATCTTGCTTATATTAGTGATTGAATAAATATTTTTTTTATGTGGATTATGGTTTGTGCTTGTCCAAACTGGTAATTTCCCCTAGAAATAAAAGTTGCTGCTATCCATAAGTCTTTTAAAGAGTTGCTCTTTGACCATCAGTTCAGCAAATCTTCTGTGGGCCTGATTGTGATCTTGCCTCAATCAGCCATATATAACCTTTATAACAATATGGAACATTTCTGTTACTCCTGACTCATTTCAGGAGAAGTGAGAGGGGAGGATATGTCCTGCTGCTGTGGTGACTACCTGAGAAATGAGCATGATGCATTTCCTAGGAATATCTCAGTCTTGTGAAAAATGGCTTAAATTTCTTCTTCTGAACTGTGTTGGGATCAGGATGAAGCTGTGTGCATTTTGCTGTCCAAGACATTCCTTTCCATAATCATCGTTAGTTTCCTGTATGACATTTCAAGCTCTTGAGAAATTTTGATTTCAGTAAAATTGAGCATTGCTTTTATCCCTTTCAGTCTTATTTATTAATTTCTTCATCTGCATTCATTGATGACAAGCAGAGCTCCCATTGACTTTCATGGTGCAGAATAAAGACCTTATATATGGCTGCAGTCATCAAATTTAGTTTACTTTTCAGGTATGTGCATGTCTTTGATTCCCAGGTTATCAGTTATGAGAAATTTCAAAATCTCTCTTAATCAGGATTAGCACAGCTGAGGACATATTTGCCAAGGTTCTGTTTTGAAGCAAGTTTGCCACTATGGGTGAAGGCAAGGTTTAATCTCCATGGCAGTGTGTGACTTCCATGGTAAATGCTATGGCAACAAATATATTTGTGTTGTAGTGATACTGATCTCTTATGAATCATTAGTGTGTCCCACCAGCTCATTTTATTTAAACCATTGAAGATTAATAAAAGAGTTGTGGCTTTTAGTGCAATCATTGTGGACTGCTCTGGAGCTAAAATTCTGGTGGCAAAATTCCTGAGCTAACTGCTTTCCACTCTCAAGTTAAATTTTAAAAACCATTATGATGATTAATCCTGGCTAATTACTGTTGTCATGAACACTAAACCAAATGTGGGGCCTCCAGACTGTCTCATGTCATGCTGCCTCATTGATTATTTTATTCCTCCTTGAAATATGTTCTGGGAAGAGTAGCAGGCTATAGCCTTCATGACATGTCCTCGAGTGCTCTGGGAGTTAAACATCCATTTCTATTTACATTTAATGAACAAAAAAAATTAAAACAAAAGGTCCAAAAACCAGAATAAACATGATCATCTAGGATTCCAAAGTCTGGATCCCATGGTGCTTGTGGCTGATGTAGTTTGTAGCTTGTAGCACATATGGGGGAGAAAAGCAGCTGAAACACTTCTTTAACCTTTCAGTGCTCAACCAGCATCGCCTGTGTTCATCCCTCTGCTCTCAGAGCCAGGCACCTTAATTATAATTCTGTGTAAAGAGTTCTGGGCGAGGCTCAGGCTGAACTCTGAGTTCTGTGTTGCTGCCTTGGTCAATGAGATGATGCTGCAGTGGAGAATGACCCATTCCTTCAGCAGCAGAGCTGTGAGAACAAATAAGGTTTCCTGTAATGCAATCATTATCCTAATGGGCTAATTCTCTGTAGTGACTGGAGACAATATTCTTTTCTCATTTCTCTCCTTCTTTCCCTACCACCTTGTTCTGCCTTTCTGGATGTCTTCTGACCTCTCTCTGTAATTCTCAGGACGTTTTATGTGTTTGTGGTCAGACATTGCTCTGCTCATACTCAGGTCCCTCCATTTTACTTGGATCACTGTGGGTAGTTGGCTCAGGAGCATGATCCTCTACATCTTCACAGCACTGCTGACACACATGCCTGAGAGTTTTGCTACAATTAAGGTTTATTTTAAAATTCAGGAGGGAAGGATGTGATGCACCATTCCCCCTCCTGTGTCTGGAGCAGGCAGTTCATTCTTGAGAGAGCCTTGTGGCTGCAGGAGAGCCGCATCTCCTGCGGGTGTTGGTGTCATCACAAGGGCTAAAATTGTATATTAGGTGGTGGAATTAGATCTGCAACAAGCAGGAGCAGATTGTAAACGTGGCACACTGAGAAGTACACCTGAGATTTGCATGTCAATATTCCATTGCTTGGGAAATGTGTAGGACATGGATTGAAATAGAGCCTTGGGGAAACTGCAGTTTTGTCCAAAGAAATGAAGAGATATTAATTTCATATAATTGCACAGATCGTTAGGAGGTGCAATTCTGGAACAGGATCCAGTGTTTTCTTTGTCAGGTGCTGTCAGTGATGGCAAATCAATCACAAACTTGGATTTCAGCTGGTAGATCCAGTCTCCATTGCACCTGTGCTGTTCCTTCAGCCCTCTAATTAGAACATGGCACACTAAGTTTTTAAAGACAAGCATGAAACATAGGAAACTTGAGTAAAAAATAAAATTCAAGTATGAAACTTCAGTTTATATTAACAATTTGTATGCATATGCTCTCCAAATTAAACATTTGCATGTCCTCTGGGACCCTGTAAAGTAGGCAAACAACAGAGGTATATGCTGCTAGTCTTGCACAGAAAAAATGGGTGGAAATCCAACTCTGGTTACTTAAGAGGGTGGCTGGTACAACAGGGCATCTTTATTAGTCTGCTACTAATGGGAGCAGTAATGGGAACCAGGTCAGAAAAATGCATTTCTTTAACTAAGTGAAGGATGTAACCTCAACTTTCATATATGGATTATTACAGTGAAGCTGTTAGCTATCTGTCATCAACCAAATAGCTATTTAGCTGATCAGAGACAAATAATTAAATCATCATGGTGTGAAAACATCTGAAAAAAATTATGCCTAAAACCTAAAATGTTTTCCTCTAGACAACAGACACTAGTCAGGTACTCTTTGGGAAGACTTAATTGTTTTCTACATTGTTTTCATGAGAAAGTTGTTACCTATTCTTGCTACTCAGCTTTTTCATGGTTAGAGCCCTTTCCTCCAGACTGAGAAGCACATCCTTGAAGTGGCGTCTGTGGCTAAAAACCTGACATTTCCCTTCAGCCCTCACTACAGTGCTGGGGGCCATTTGCAGAGCTTTGGATCTTGCCACAGCCCCTTCCTGGGCCCAGGATCTCGACTAGTCAGTGTTCAAACCACATTATTTCACCCCAGGGTGGTACCAGGTAGCCCTAAGCCTATGTGGAGAGCTCCTGAATTCCCTGCCTTCTTCCTCACTCCCGTGAGCAGCAAAGCCCTTGCCCTGTGAGATAGGGGCTGTGTGAGGAGGAGGAAGAGGCACATGGCTTTAAGAAACGAGTCTGTTGCCTTGCAGGGTGTTACCTGTTGCTGCTTAGTAAGTGTTTGTTTCTTTTCAACACTAATCTCTCTCAAAATATTTAACTCAAAAACCTTGGAGGCTTCCAGAGCAGAGAGGAACTGGCAGAGCCAGCTCAGGGCAGGCTTTGCAGCTGCCCTTTCCTGGGAAGGGGGTGCATGGGAAAATGTGCGATAGGATATTACTTCATTTCTCTCTGGAATAACTCCTCCTGAGTTCAGTCCATTCCAGCGCCATGTGCTGTAGTCCCAAGGGAAAAATCAAGTCCTATAAGTTACTCTTTACTTTTTGCAGTGGTTTTCTTTGTTCACCCAGGGTTATGGGGCCATGCTCTGGGTTCCCTGTTGGGTTGGCACATCTTGTCAAACCCAAAGTGAAAGCAGGAGCAGAGGACCTGCCCAGTGTGACCCTGCCCATGCCTCCTGTCAGCCCTTCTAGCCCAACACTGGAGCCTGAAGCTGTTTGACCATCCCCTCCCTGAGCCTTTGTCCTCCAGCATCCCCCAAAGTGCTGGCCCCTGCAGCAGTTCCTGTCCTTCCTGCTGCCCTCTCTGCACAGTCCAGCCTCCTCCACCAGCTACATCTTCTCATGCTATGACTTCAAAACCCTTCTCCTGCCTGATTCCTGCCTCTAGCTGTCACCTCCTCTGCCTCCACATCGTTACATATGTCTCAACTATATTTCAGTCCCATGATCAGAATGGATGGATGGGGGCACAGAAGAGCTCCTGACGTGGTTTTGCTTTAATCTTAGGTTTTCCCTGTCTTTGCTCCTTTGTTTGTGGTTACCCTTACTGTGCTCTTGCGATTTTGAACACAGATGATAAATTAGGACAGTGGGGACTGTAAAAGATAAGGTAATAACAGAAATGAAATACCAGACCAGGATTTTAGCTGGAGTAAATCAGCTGCTGATCTAAACCAGCTGGGGATTTGGCCCACTCTAAAATGAAACTATAGGATACGAAGAATCCATATAATTATTCCCCAAAGAACACTTCTGTCATGGTGCCAGACTGATGTTTCTATTCTTGTTTTTAAAATGATGTATTTTAGAAAGTGATTGTCTCACTATTGCCCACCTGTGGTCACAATATTGGTTCTTTCAAAAGTGAACATGCCAAGTCCTTCAGGCACTCAGTGGTGCCTCTTGAAATGGCTCCCTTCAGCACCTGGAGTTTCTCTTAAAAACAGCTAATCCAAAAAAGAAGCAAGGCCCATGTTCCTTTCCCTGCCCGGGTCTCTTCCGTGGCAGAACGCTGCTCCTTGGAGTCTCGTGGTCAAATTCTGCCTGGAATTTCAGATCGTGCTTTTGAGTTGTTCACCTTCCTGGCAGCCCCGCTCAGTGCTGAACAGTTAAAGCCAACTCTGTGCTGGGAAGGGCTCCTCGTGGAGCTCAGTGGAGGTTGTGCATGGTGGGGTTTGAGCCAGTGGGGAAGTGTCCCTGCTGTGCTGGGAAGATGTGTCCAAGAATGTTCAGGAATGTCCAGAACGTTCAAGAATGGGCTCCTCTATTTCTTTCACAACTTTGTGGAAGGCAGCAGGTTGCCCCCTTCCTTTTGCAGGAAATGTGGTATTTGTCATTACATCAAGTATCACCCATTTTTTTCCTCGACTCCAGTTTATTTCTGTGTTTGTTGCCTTGCATGACCAGGCAAGGAGTGAACCTGAAAGCTTGATCTCCAGAGTGCTGTGAGAGCTGGGCTTTCTAGATGGCAGTCTGAAATCTCCTATTGCTCGAGATCTCTGTCAAAATGTAAACCAAGGAGATGGTCTTTACCAATCATTAACAGCAAGGCTGGCACAAAGGGCCAACTCTAGTAATCATACTAAAAAAAAAATAAATTAATAACTCTCACTGTAGGCTTAGTTCAGCCTCACCAGCCATGACATGTCCTTTCTTGCACACAGCAACGAAAATAGACCCAAGTACTGAAGGAGAGAAAAAAAAAAAAAAGAAATAAAAGAAAACCCAATTTGTTCCCTATTAAGCTGCTGAAAAGCTTAAACCCATTTCTATTCCAGTTAGTAGCTAAGTGAAAATGTAACTGCTTTATATATTTCACTAGAATTAAACTTAAACCTACAGAATTAGGTTTATTAATTTCTGTCAGTGCTCAATGGGGAAATAAGAGTGCCCATTCATTAAGGATACACAATTACTGCAGACAAAAATGAAGCACAGTGCTATTAACCATAATAAAAATGTTGAACACTGTGGAAATTTTCATTAAATAGAATCTATTCCTTATATGACTCTACTTAATCCTTTCTGTCTTTTCCCCCCCTTTGTGTTCTCCAACTAATTTTATTTTATTACTTAGCTCTTATGTATGTTTCTTAATGTAATTATGATTAAATATTTTTAGTGGTAAACACTATTATTTCATGAAAAAAAAATCTGTCCCCACACTTACTTCAGCAAAAAGTAGTCTTTGGAAAACAATACAGGCATTAAGTAGTTTCATTATTATTATAGGTCATGAAGATAAAAAAGAAACCTACAGAAAATAAAAAAGAAAACTCTATCAGCCCATCCACTAAAGCAGAGCTGAATTTGTGGAGGAGATCCGTAGGTGGAGCACCCAGGTGGACCAGAATAAATACATTGAAATCAACTGAAAATCAGGGTGGTGATTATGACTGAAAAAAATTAAATACTGAATAAATGCAGAATGTGTTTAGGCTTTGCTAAAAGCATTTAAGCCAAAATAATTATTTATAACAAATATATTCTCAGATTTTCATTATCTTCACATAACGCTTTGAGGAATCACTGATCCCTCATGTAGACTTAGAATTCTTTATAGGAAACCATATGTCATCTGAGGGACACAGCTTTAATTGCTTGAGAAGGATCATCAGTTAGTAACTATGATATGGATTAGCTGATGACTTCAGCTCATGAAACTCTGTTGAAGCCAATGGGATTATGATCATTTCCAATAAAAAAAGACTTATCTCCAGTTGAGTTAAAAATGAATGTGACAGTGCCTGGTTGAGTGGGTGACCTGTATTTCTTGCATAGAAGTAAATGAATAATAAATAACTATGCCCTGGTGATCAAAGATATTTATTTAACCTGAGGGCTACATTATTAAAGACCTCCTTAGGAATGTCAGAGGAGATTTTGCTCATGTTCTTGTACTCCAGGGTCTTGGGCAGTTCTCAGACTGTCAGCACCAGCCCCACAGCTCCAGCAGGTCTGTAGCTTTGGGGGTAAGGCCACAGAGGGACTTGGATCCCTGGTGTTCCTGTTAGGCACAGGAGATGCTGGATCCGAGGGCTCACACTGAACTTTTGCTTTGGGTGACAGGGATCACTACCAGAACTCAGTGAGCCCCAACTGAGCATTGTTGTTATTTTGGCTCAGCACTGTGCTTCAGAGCCACGCTCCAGACTTTGAGGGGCTGCTCCCTGGAGCATATGGGCCTTTTATTTGGTCTGGGATGACTTAAATTATAGTCCTGATATAGCAATTTAAGAAGATAGACAGGAAACTAGGTGACTATAATGTAAATGAGCCATGTGAGGCGTTAGCTCTCTCTGGACAGAAACCTGGACATTCTGGGGCAAACCTGGGCTCTTTTGCTCTTTTTGGGGTCACCAGACCTCACAGATCCTGGTGAGGAACTGCAGCTGGCTCACTGTAGTTTTCGTTTGTGCTGTTCAGAGGATGCAATCAAATGCAAGCATGAAAGATTTTTGACCAACCAACTGCTTTGTAGGGACAAGTGACTCTTGTGCTCACAAGTAAGGTGGTCTGAATGTGGCATTTGCACTTAGGAAGGGTTGTATCAAAAGCCTTTTCAGAGCTGGTCACATAGGTTATTTATAGATCTTTTTCTTGGATGACCTGATTGATGATATGCAGATGGTCAAGGGGGCATTAGATTATTCTAAAGCCTTATTGTGCCCAGAGCTGTTTGAAGTCTAGTTGCTTATTTCTCTCTATTAATAGCACCTTTCAGTTTGGGCCTTGGTTGCTGGCTTGGAAGTTCTGACAGCATCTGTTTCTTTATCCCATCTCACAGAGAGCTGAATAGGACACTTGTTAGACTTTCTGGCATTTAAGTAGTGGAAAAGAAGGCACCCTGAGATAGAAAAGATGGGAAACCATCATGTCTGTCCACCTCCACATTCACCAATAACACAGCACACTCGATTTCCACGATTTCTGTATTGCTGCTGCAGGACTCATTTCCACGTTGGGATGTCCTCTGCAGTTGCAGCTCTGAACCAGAGAGAAATGGTCATGACCTTTCTAGTTCTTGGACTGAATAATGGAAGAAGTGAGGTGTGGAAACATGTAGATGGATTATTGCCAAAATAGGCTGTTTTCTGAATAGACCTCAACTACTTAGCATTCAGTAAACAGCTTCAGTACAGGACAGTAAAAACTGCCTATGCACTTATTACCTTGGTATGGTTAACTAGGCAGAGTGTAACCACAGAAATATGAGTGCATTTCAGTAAACACACAAAATGGCTTCATTTTCAAAGTACAGTAGTTCCCCTAGGTATTCTAAAATCTATTCTTCTGTAGACAAATATTCATTTTCTTTCAGCATTAATTGTAGCATTGTTGCTGATAATGTTTCCTGCATTATACTCAGCTGCCTCATACTGTGGATAAGAGAAATCAGATTGTGAGCAAGAACAGAAAAAACTAAGATTGCAGCTGCATCTCCTGGGGAAATTATTTGCCATTTCAAATGTCATTCAGCCTGATTCATTATTAAGGGGGAGTACAAGACACCTCCTGCTTGAAAACTGGTCTGCACAGAAATGGCAAGCTGGTTTTATTGTTGCTGTCCTGATGATGTAACCTTATCAAAATATGTGCAGGTTCTGTTTTGTCTCCACTCTAAGCATAACCTTTGGTATCCTGGGTAGTGGCTAAATTAATCTGCTCCCTCAGAACAATGCAATTTCAAACACAACAAACCCCTCCTGTTGTTAAAGAACATTTATCTGCTTTACTTTCATTTGCATTTTCCATAAATTGAGTAGCAGGAAGTGTGAAACACCTGAAGTTCAAAGTCTCTGGAATGCACAGATGTTGATTTTCATTATAGACTCCAAAGATTGGCTCCTAAGCAACACTGCAGAGATTTTTGTGTAACTTAACCACCTTCCATTCGTGTGCTGGGACTCTGGGAACTCTCCAAAGAGCAATACAGCAGATTCCTGGAGGACTGGGAATGACTAGTGTGCCAGAGTGAGAATTGAAGTTATTGTCAAGTAACCTTTTGATTATCTGGTGGGATATTTCCTTAGTCTGATTGCATTTCTTTTTAAGGATAAAGATAAAAAAACCAAGATGCTTTTGTTCTTTTACTACACCTCTACCCAAAGATGTGTGAGTGTGACTCAAACTGGTGGTTGCCCCTCCCTTATTTTGGTATTTATAACTCACAGCAGCGTGTGCACTCCATGCTCCCACAGCTTTGCTTGTGCTGCCTGCTCAGGTTTTCTCCTCTGACATAAACTAAGGGATGCAGCTGCCCCCACACACATACACTGTGGTTGGACCTCTGGGGATTTCATGAGTTTTCCCTCCTGAAGTGTTCACACAGCATCCTGTGACATCTCTGTCTGCACCCCTGTTTGGGAAGCAGACCTCAGTCTGGGTGAACCTGGGTGAGGTATTTTATACTTTGTGTTGTGTAGAGCAGTCTTGGTACTGGAATTTAGAAGACTATACATTTATAAGACAGGAGCTTTTCTTTTGTGCAGCATGGAAAGATGAGTGTTTAACCTGTGGGTTCATGTCCATCTAATAACACGGGATGTTTTCTGCAAGAACCATCCAACACAGGTTTGGCACAAAATTTGCTTCTCTTCAGTGAAGGGAAAACCTTGGGTTTGCATTCCAGTCCTCCCTTTGCCATCTACACCAAAGCAACCAGCAAACTCCATCTTGGCTAAATACATCTAAAGCTGCATATTATTGTTTATTGTCTACTGAGTGGAAAAATTGCCTTGTCATCCTGCAGCTTTGTTTCTTTTCCCCTGTGGAAGGAGACATTTCAATTGAAACTTTGGGATTGCAGTTATAGGGAAGTAAAACAAGTCACCAGTGACACGGATTTGTGCACCTCCATCTGAAGATTAATCTGCTTCAAACTGCCCAGCACATCCTGTGTAGATCTAATGTGAATATGGTCTTCGAATTGACTAATGTCTTTTTAGAAAGGGGAGAAGAAGACAGAACTAAAATCCCACTGGGGTACAATTAACTAATATTTCCCAATTTTCCATTCTTCTCTTTATTGGAGACTTCCAAAGGCCAATTTCAAGGCCTTTCAAAGCAAGGAAGAAACAAAGTTGCTTTGTCACTAACAGCAGTGTTAATCTGTCCACTTCACACCTCTTATCAAACTCATGAGGAAACGAAAAATCCCTGCAAATGGTTCTGAAGGATTAGCAGAGGTGTGAAACCTCACCTTGCATAAGAAATCTGTTTTGCTGTCTTTGTCTCTTCTGTGTGATTTCATGATTGTGAGTATTGCCTTTCCTGTCAGTGGATGCTGACAGAATTCTCTGTCAATCATCGGAGCAGTCTTGAGGGTATGACCCATGCATGGAGAGGAGATAGAGCCTTGTATTGAATTATAGCCAAGAAGCACTCAACAGAATTGTGGCCAAGTCAGCTTTGCACTTCACTGATCCTCAGCAGGTCGTTCAGGCCAATTTAAGTCTACCCAGAGGGTCGGCATCCCTAGGAACCACTACAGCACACAAAAATTAGTTTATTCTTTAACTCACAAAGCAAGGACAGTATTTCCTTTTTTCAGTGTAGCCGGAGCCGAACATCATTAAAATTCATGAACATTGGTGGATAAATTTCTTTAGTTTGAAAAGGTGATAAAAAGGGTGAGCACAAGCAAGTTTGTGTATTTGTCCTTTTCTTTCAAAACCTTGTCGTGATGATCTTGGCTACCTTGCAGTGCTGTGCTGTTAAATCATCCAACAGGGAGTGATGCAACACCAGACATGTGCAGAACCTGCTTGAGTGGCACACAAAATTGCTGCGCTAGTTCATGGGGATGAGTCAGAGGAGGAAGTCGCTGCAAGAGTATCGCACAAAGTATAAAGAATCTGAGGTAAAAAATGTGAAGAAGAGCGTTAGGGGTGAGGATGCTGGATCTTTATATACAGATAAAATAGTGCTGAAATGCTGATGAAGTGAACATCATTTCAGAGCACATGAAACCTACAATTTACATCAACTAAGTGTGAAGAGGGAAAAGAACAAACATGAACCATTATGGAAACAAGTTCAGCCATATTTGTAAAGAAGCAAATCTTGTGATGGCGCGTGCACATATTTTAGTGCGTGCTCTGCAGTATGAGAACATTCACTTCTACTTGAAATTCTGTAATTTGCGTATTTGTTCTGAGCAATAATCAAAAAGAGCTAGCTTACGTAGTGTTTGGCCATCTAGTTTTCCTCTGTTGATGATGTTCTGCAGTTGGAGGGGCTACCTGCAGTAAGTGCAGAGGGTATCTAAGGCCAGCTCCTGCTGCAGCCAAATCTGAATTCAGGTCTTTTGGCCAATGTTGCTCTGAAAGGTTCAGGTGTGCTGTGTCCCTCGATGGACTGATGATGTGGTGTTGCTGCTGAGGATCCAGTTCAGATGTGCCCTTGCCTTTTGATGCTTCTGTTGCTTCAGTCACTGTCAGCTGGCTTTGCACTCACCTTAGAGACTGTGACCTGAGAAAAAGCAGAATTTGTTTATCTTTTATCAGTTTCTGCCTGGCAAAATCACCTCCTCCTTGATTTCTGTTCATTATTGCTAATAAAACATTCACAAATCCTTCTTTATTAAAGGAAACTGAGAACTGGTTTCTTCCAAGTGACATCAAGTTGGAAGGAATTGTTTACGTTCTTTAGAGTGTTGGAGAGTAATATTGAAATTATCAGGATTACCAAAATCTCCTGAGAAGTTTCTTTTAGTAAAACAGGTTTATTTTATAAATGTAAAACATGGTATCAGTTTCTGCAAGATGGGATATTTAAGAGTCCTACAAAATGTTAATACATATTTTTAATGTGACTGTAAGAAAACTGAGGCTGGGTTCAGTTTCTCCCTGGAAAGAAAGAGATCACAAAGCAAAGAGATTCCTTCATTTCTGGAAAAATGAGCAGCAATAATTTTCAAAGCATACTGCCAGGTATTGTGAGAACTATCTGTGTCTGAAATATATGTGAATATGGAGTGAAATTGAATATGCTCAATTTTCTTTAAAAAGCTGAAGACAGAAGACAAACCAAATTATTTTTACAAACATCGCAGATATTACCAAGGAATCAGAGCAATTGTAAGAATTATGATTCTACCAGAAAGAGTCTTCTGATTTTTCACATCATGCAAAATTAGACAAATAGCAAAGAATTAATAGAATGTTTTCAGAAAACTGAAATAAAAATAATAAAACTTCCCCACTTGAGCTTTTTTTTTCAGCCAAGTAGGAGAATACAATGAATTTTTGTTTGCTTGCTGAAAAATCAGAACTGGACACAAGAAGTTGGGTAATATTGATGGGCCAAAAATATGATTTTTTCTTTCAAAGTTTAAAAAATAACTTCAGTGTAATAGACCTGAAAATAATCTGCTTTTGGGAACCAGGGTGTTTTGTAGTATATCAGATAAAATAGCTCTCTTGGAACTTTTTCCTGTGGTCACATTGTTAAAAAGCTTTTAAATTTATGTTGTTGTTTTGGCAAAAAAATATGAAATTGATGAAAAATTATGGCTGACAATGCAAGTTGGAATGAATAACTACACATATATGTTGATTTTAGTGGTTGATTTTGAATAGCAATAAATCTAGAATTCTACTAGTTCAACTTATGGGAGGCTTTCAGCACAGTCAACCACAAAATGCAGTTGAACCACTCACAGAGCATAATTAGAGCAGATGCTGGTATAACATCCAACTGCTGTTCACGCTTTATTATGTTAAATCCTGCCTTTCCTGTTTATTTGGTTTGTTATTTTTCTTCCTTCCCTAATACTTACCAAGACAGCTTTTAGAAATTCCCACAAAAACTCAGAAGGACTTTGCTATTTTATTCCAGGAGCAGCCCAGAACAGTTTTGTGAGTGTCTGAATGTGTGATCTGTTCTGTACAGTGTATTTTAAAAAGGAAAGCAATATTTTTGCTAGTAATGAGGCACATATAACTAGGCAGCATCAAGAACACTTAGGATTGAATTCAGGTTGCACCGAAAAATTCAGGTTTATTCCCAGCTTTTTGCCTGCGATTTGGCCTGACATGTTACTGCTTTTCTGCTACTTCCTGTCCCAAACTTCTCTTTTTTGATTGTAAATTAAGCTCTGCAGGGAGATGGAAACTCCTTCTCCAGTATCTTGTGAAGCAAAATGGGATCTTAGTGTTGGTTGAGACACCAGGTCAGTCATGTTATATATAAAAAAAAATAAACAGAATGAACACAAGTTAAGGAGAGTCATAAATTCATCTCACTGAATACAAAGTGAGGTGGTTTTTTTTTTTTTTTGTTTTTTTGTTTTTTTTTTTTTTTTCGTCTGGATTTATTGCAAATGGTTTGAAATGAAACTCTCCAGCTGACAGATCATTCAGCATTAGCTATTTAAAAACTTTCACTGAAATGGAGTGAAATAAGTTTGTTATTTATGAAGTTCATCTCACAAGTTCCCAATTTGGTGAAGACTGTTTTATTTTGCTTCACATTTGAAACCTGCAAATAGCTGAGTTAATTTAACTAAAAATGAGCATTCTCAAGATGACCTGTAAAGGGGAAAGAAATCCAGCCCAACTGTACTTTAATCTAGAAACCATCAAAGCCTTCTTGACACATGTATTATTGTAGGGCTCAGAAAAAATAAACAGTTTATGTAGAAGATTAAGAGAGAGTTTGGATTTTGCTTTTGACATATCTTGTCTCAAAATCTTAGCTGAGGATTTATTAGAACACTATCATGTCAAAGCTACCTCATTTATATGATAACACATCTGTAATGTTTTACAAGTGCAGCAGTCCTCGTTCAGAATGTTGCTCTTTAAGTCCTAAATTACAGTACCTGGAGAGGTATGCATAATTATAGTGCATGTTAGCAAATGATAGGATGCATTTTCCCCTAGGCTCTCTGCATTAATCATCAGCAGAGTGGGTGCAATAAAATCATAATTGCTTCTTCAAAAGTTATAATCTAACTTATACAACTTTAAGTTAGTTGTATGGCAATATGATATCGACTGTCACGGAGCAAGCCCATTTCCTGCATTTCCTTAAAATTAAGGTAGTGTTGCACGGTGGTGAACTGTAATTAGCATCATTTTCATTTACAGATTTGGGTTTTAGATCCTGAGTGAGTGCATGATGGTGTAAGCTCCGAGCTTGATGAAACGATGCTGATTTACATGAGCTGAGGGCCTCTGGGCTGATCTCTGCTTATTTGTTGGGCTGCCTGCAGTCAGTTGGGTGGATGATTAACCTCTTCTGTCTCCTTAACAAGCAATTGTAGCTGAAAAAAAAGGGACAGTGTTAAGGAAATGAGTAATTTTACATAAGAATCCCGGTTTGTATTCTTCAGCTTGGGTATGGGTTTCACCAGAGGGATTTTGCTGCAGAGGGGTGAGCTGGTCCGGGCAGCGGTGCCAGGGAGCAGTTTGGCATTCCAGCAGCAGCATCTCCCTGGCTCCCACCTGCCTGCTCAGGGAACTTGCCTGGTGTCAGCACTGGGGATGCTGTGACCTCACGGTGATTCAGTCGGAGATGTGAAAGGGCCGGGAACTGATCCCGCCCCTCTCCCCGGTGGAAGAGTTTCGTGCTGGTTTTGCTTCCTGAATTCACTCATTTTCTTGTCAGATGAACGGCAATGACCCCGTGTGAGGCTGTATAATAGGTTAGTGTAGGATGGAACCAGTTAGAGGTACTCACATTAGCTGTCATAAAGCCAAGCCTACAATCAGAGATCAAAGCAAACCTTTAATTATTTAGGAAACATCACTGATGTAATCAATACACCTTACAAAAACAATTGTTTAACTCCAATTCTTTGCCTCCTAGGCTGATACATGTGCATACACACAGAGGCATGACATGCATATGTACACACACGTGTATAGATATGTTTATATACACACATATAGACACACACACATAAAATGAAGTTTCTATTCTTTGAAGTTGGGCCAACTTTTCCATGTGGTTGCAGCAGCCGTGTGTAAAGGCATGTCCACAGGGCCTATCTGAGACCCAGGGCACTCAGAAGGGAAATGGATGTGATAGCAAATCAAGTTTTTTCAGTTTCGCTCAATCCTATCCCTTAAGATCAGGTCTCAAAATTAAGACCTGAACCTACATATTGAGGACTGGATCCTGCAAACAAGGCGTTCTGGCCCCAATCCAGTAAAGCACTTAAATATATGTTTTAACATTAGGTGTATGTCTTGTATGACTTCAAAGGGACTTATTTTGCTTAAAATTAAGCACATGCTTAAACACGAAAATTATATATTTGAATGAGCCCTATCCAAATGGCTGAGCTACTGCCGGAGAGCTCCGCACCCACTGAGCAAACCTAATCACAAGGAAAAGAAACAAACAAACCAGAAGCCTCCACCTTTTCTAAGCCAGCGCTTCCGTTGTTGGTTTGTGCCTAATTTGCACAGAAACACGGAAGCTCACGCTTGTTTCCACAGCTTTAAACTCTTGATGCTCACCACGACAGGCATTGCAGCGTCCCGGGTGGTGGAGGGGCTCCTGCCCTGTGCTGCTGGCAGAGCTGGGATGCTCCTGTGCCGCCTGCTCCTTTGCTGGCAGCAGGGAAACTCGAGGCTGTGGCCATTCCCCGGCTCCCGGGAGCAGGGGTGTGCGAAGGTACAGCCCCGAGTCGCAGCTCACACGCACGCTGTGCTCCGCCGCTGCTGCCAGCGCCTTTTGCCCCTTCTCTGATGCCGGTTTTATGAGCGTGGCAATTACACGTTTAATACTTGATTTGCATGAGATTAAGCTGCACGCTTGTGAAATGCAAGCTGCTGCTAAACACCCTTAAAAGGCTTAGAAGCAACCAAAAATGATGTGTTTCACATCAAGCGAAAGTATTTGCTGAAGTGCAGAAAATGGGAAAAGTTCCTCTCCACAGTTTGCTTTTTGAAGGAAACTGTCCTTAAAGATATTAGGCAGTCCCCCTCTTATGCCAGAAATACAAAATATAATAAATAGAGAGTAATATCCTACCAATCAAAGCATCTTTACTTAATTTTCTAAGGCTTTCAAGTCTCCTGCAGATCAGAATTTTGTTTCTCTCTCCAACTTGCTGGTGTTAATAACCAGTACTGTTAGGCAATGAAATTTCTGAGAGTTAAAAATAGGCTTTCATTAGTTAAAATGTACCATACAGTTATACATTTAAATGCCACGTGCAGTTTTGGGGAAAATAATCCTAAAAAAAAAAAAAAAAAGGAAAAAAATAAGAAAAAGAGATTGACTTAATTTTTGTACTCTGAAAACTTGATGTTAAATTATTTTAAAATGCGCCCCAAGTCACCACAAGCTGCTGTGTATCAGGTCACACTGCCTCCTCCAAAATCATGCTTATCTTTAAATTTTCCTTTCATAAACATTTGGCAAATATAACATCAATTTAAGCTGTAATGACCACATTTAATTTTCATTTTAAATTTATTCTGTTACTATATATTGGTATCCTGGTTGATGCCAAGTCAGCCAGCCACAGGTCTGTTTTTCATTTATGCATTGAACTTCTTTAGGTTAGACATGCTCAAGAGTCCTGGTTTAATGCATAACCCTAATTATAACTTAGAATTAAGCTACTGCTGACTGCAGCATTTTAGGCAGGGGAATCAAAGAATGTATCTAATGAAAAAAAACACAACTCCACCCCTCACTAGTACCTTATCTTTATACATTTTTTTAATGTTCCTTTTTTTTTTTTGTTGTTTCTTTTTTTTTAGATTGAGTGCATAATACAGCTATAAACCAGCAGTTTAGATAATATAGTCAGCTTGTCAGTTTATATATGTCTACTCTGAGCTTAAGGGTTTTCTCTTTGCTTTGAATTGGGCCTCACTTCTTATTAAAATGCTACAAGCTTTTAAGAGATTGTAGTATCACAGACCAGTGATAGCTCAACATTCTAATATATCATTATGTTGGACCTATATCTGTGCACTCTAAAATTGCATTACTGTTTAAGCTGGTTGAAATATTTTTGCAAAATGCTTGGGTTTGGATGAAAAATGCCTTTTCATCCATGCAGAACTTTGATGAGGAAATTCTTAGAATGCTCTGATGTAAAGGGCTTTGGTTTTTTTATGGAAAAAGTAAAAATGCAATGCAGAGCACTGTTCAATTACAATAAAAATACTGGGGTTTCCCCTCATTTTTACAGGGAGTGAAATATTTTTAAGGACAAGCTCTTGTGGTCACTTCAAACTTGTCTGAATTTCGTAACTGGATTAGATCATTGAGAACTCAATGGACAGGAAAGGCAGGGTCTTATCTTCTGAGTCCTTACTCACAAAATAAATCTGTTCTTATTAACAGAAGCAGGTTTTTAGAGAGGGGGGATGATGAATGATGAACCATGTTGCATGGGTCAGGAGAAAATGTGGCCTGGGGAGATGCCACCATCATGAAAAATAAGAGCAGAAAGAGCCTGATGGGCCAGGAGGAGCATTCTGCTGCAGTGGGACCCCAGGACAGGGTCACTGAGGCTTGAGTGATGAGCTGGGAGCAGAGCAGCAGCACACAGGGCCACCCTATATTCACTGCACAAAGACAAAGGTCTCAGTGAGAGATGGAGAGCGAGTGGGAGTCATTGCAGGGTACCTTTGTGCACCAGCCTTTCTGCTGTCGCTTTCCCCAGGGCACCTCTGTGCTGCTCTGCAAGGACCCTTGAAGATACTGCACCTAATTCTGCTCATTTTCACTGGCTTCACCTGAGGGTAACTCCTCCATTTCCTTAGAATTAGTCCAGATGTATGCTGGGCTTCGTGGCTGCAGTGAGAATCCTTTCCCACTGGAATGTGAGACTGTGTTTTCATTCCTGTGACAGTTCTTATGCCTGCCTGCTGTCTGCGGGAAGCTCGTCAGTGAGAGTTATACACTGCATGATAAAACATTAATGTTTTTCTTCTTTGGGAACAGGGAAACGAAAAAATTCTGGGTTTGTACTAACATTCCACTTGTTCTGCGTGGGCATTCAGCTGTACTGCCAGGAGCTGGGAACGTTTACAGTCCTGGTGTAAATGAAAGCAGACAGAAGCAATGGAGAAACAGGCTGTGCAAGCCTGGGGGCTTGTCCGTGCACAATAGTAGCATCAGTTCAGCTGCAAAATCCATTTAGCTGAACCAGTGTATGTCTCTGATTGGACACACTTAAATTGGTTTATAACCAGCTTACATCAAATTAGTTTAAATCAGGAAGTTACCATAATAGCTGCATCAACCCGTAATTGTCTCATTTGTGTATAGGATGGTTGCAAACCAGTAGCCTTTCTTCCATGCAGGCTTTTGCACTGCTTTAGATAATTTAGAAACTGTTAAACCAGCAAAACTTTTGTCTGTAGACAAGCCCTAAAGCCCAAGGTTTGTGTGAGCTGGGACAGGGAGTGAGCAGGGGCTCTCTGCTGGCTCTGTGACGCAGCACATGCTCTCAAAGCCAGTGGAAAAGGAGATGACAGACACTTTAAAGCAAGAATGGGACACAAGGCACTAATTTTCCAAAACAATTTATTGTTCTATATGATGGAAAAGTATGAGGTAAAGAAGTTCAGGGCTCCTTGCTGTGACCCAGGGGTTTTTGTGAGCTGTGTTCACAAGCATGGAGAGGTCAAAGGGAAGCTGTCCCAGCACTCCCTGGGCTGTGTGGGATCACATTGCACCCCACAAGCTGGAGCAGCCTGCTCTAGGTTTAGTCAAAAGATAACAACACCCAGCAGGCAGCGAGGCTGGTGAGACGTGTTCCATCTCTTGAGCTGCTCAGGACGGAGCTGGAACAGGAAATGTTGCTTTTGCTGTATGTTAATGGTGGTTCAGAGCTGTTTTGGAAAGACAAGCCCCTCTGGACAGCAAAGGCAGAGGCAGCTTGAAAGTGTGACATTGTGGAAACAAAGGCAACAGGAGAATGACACCATGAGCAGGGTTATCTCAACATTTCTGTAACTAAAAATGGCCTAAATTGTTTTCCAAAATGAGCTCTTGCAGAGCAGAGAGAAAGCCTCTGATTTCAAGGGTTCCTAAAATACTTTTGGAACGAAACTCTCTGAATGTTCTGTGGGTGTTGATCGCTGGAGTGCTCAGTAGTACTCGAGCTCTGAGTTCACACCATTAAAGCTTTGTCGACATTACTGAAAGCGTCCTCTAACACACTGAAGCAAGCTCAAGAGGCTGTATTTATGTTCTCAGGCTGACTTTAGGGCTGTTGCTGGCAAGCTGTCAATAAAAGAACTTATTAGTCAGGGAGACAGCTTGGAATGGAGAGTTGTTTAAGCAGTTCACTTATGAATGGGACACAAAGGTGAACAGAAGGAACTTTCTGTGTGTTTAGCAAATGGGAATACCAAGAAGCAGTTTTATCAAGGTAACTCTGTTTAGGATGCCCGGCAGTGAATGTGCCAGATAGTTTCTTTGCTGAGAAATGCTCCTCCAGTTCTGCAAGTATATCTGGTAGAAGCTGTTTTATCCTGTAAGAAATAGAAGGGAAGATTGGTTTGATGTTCTTACTTTTTTTGAATGTGTGGAAGAGCAAGGCAGTGCTGTTTTCTCAGCAATAGAAAATGTAATGATGCATTTCCCCTGTATGAGGCTTCTGGACATTTTCTTGCTTCATAAAAGTAGATTGAGATGCTATGGTAAGTAGTATTGTACCCACCAGATAATCCTGCTGGACTTGAGAGCATTGTGGAATATTTCTTCTGGTAAAGAGTAACTTTCAGGAATAGAAATAGCTATGAGAAATAATACAAATCCAATGGATTGGACAAAGAGCAGTGCTTGGAGGAAGGAGCAGCCTCCTTTTGTAAGAAATACTTCTTACACTATCCAAGCCATCTTTAAAGACTGAAGTGATCCTAGTGAAAACCTTGGGAAAGAGAAAATGGGTGGAAAACAAATGGATCCCTAAAGGCATTGTCTGAAAGCTAAATCCTAGTTTGTGGGAATCATTCATTTGCTCCTGGAGGTTTTGTGTTGGCCTAAGAGGAACTTGTGATAAAACAAAGACCTCTCTCACTGTGGCTCGAGTATGTATACATACAGCAGCTAATGTATAAGTGGTACCCCATTTACAAGAGGTGGATGGCTTTCCAAAAGCCTCTTTCATGTAAATTTTTGTCAGCCCAAAGGTCTCAGAAGGACAGCATGTCTCATTATAGCCATAATGCTTCTGGATCATGGTGTGGTGATTTGTTTCCCTTCAGGTTTTGCTAACACTGGTGGGCAGTCAACCCTCCCTGCTTCATCCTGGAAATGGCCTTGGCCTTTTTTTGTTTGCTTCTTTTTTGGGGGAAGGCTGGTTGCCAATGTGCAGTTCTAAAGTCACATTTTCACTTGCATTCTGGGCAATACCTCCCACATTTTGGACTCTGCAGTACTCAGTGTAAATGGTTCCTTAGAGCTACTTTGGCAGCCAAAAAAAGCGATATTGTATTTAATTTCTGGCACTGCCACTCGCTGAATTGCCAGCACAGCTGTAGCAGACCTCCAGGTCTGGATATATCTGGCTAAAGCAGAAGATCCCTGTGTTTCCTTGACTGGACTCCATGTAATCCATGCCACTCAAGATCTGATCTGGGGCAGCCAAGCAGAAATGTGACTCCTTTCTGCCAAAGGCATTTCAGCAGTGATTTCAAGGTTGTTCAGGAGGAAAGAGGGACAGAGATGAATTCTCTGAGAAATTAGTCTTCGTAAGGCTAATTTAGGCCTTCTTCCAGTAGAATTTAGCAGGAAGGTCTGTTGTGTACAAGCCAAAGCTTAATTTTTTTAACAACACAACTTTTGAGGAGAAAAATCCTATTCCTACCCCTAGAAACACATTTTTATTTCCCTTGGATCTGACACTAGTGTTCATATTGCTGGCTAGTGTGATATATCAGGAGACTGGTGTGGTTGACCTCTAACAGTGGAATTTTTAATTTCTTTTTTTTTTTTTTTCTTTTTACTGTGCACAGAGGCAGTGGTGTGAACATGTTGGAGGCCTGGGAACCACTTGTTTCAGCAGCAGTTACCCTTATTCACCCTGACTTGGATCACATCCCTACCACAGCGTTAATAACTTAGCATGTTCAGAGAAAAAAAGAAATAAAGTAATATGAAAAAAGGTACAGGGCATGTTTACTATCAAGCTTCATCTTTTGCTTTCCTGGTGGTGCCACCATGGTAGCAGATCTGACTTGTGTCCAAAATGAGCATTTGAGAATTCATCCTCTAGGCAAAAAGGGCCACTGCTTTCAAGGCATTTGCTGCCCCTAGAAGCCATCCAGGACAGTTTATGCTGGTTCTCAGTAAATTCAACCAGATTTGAGAAATCCCTTGAACATTGGCTTGTCCAGGAGGGTTGTGTCCCTTGGCTTATCTTGGCATGGAGGGTGGCAGGCACTGTAATATACTGATGCTAACACTGACAAAAGCCTGTTCTAAACTACAGTACCATGCACACAAGGAAATTGCTGCTAGTTTAATAAGTACTGCACTGTTGGCAGTGGAAAATTTAGGTCCAAGCAAGTTCCATTCCATCATCTTGCTGTGATAAAAGATGCAGCTTCTTTCCATGCTGGGCTCCATGTCATGCCAATGCAGCCAAATGCCTTCAAGTCCCCCAGAGTAAAATCTTTTGCAGGAATAGGTACCTTTCAAGATCAAGGCAAGCTGTCACAGGATGGTGTTTTTGGGGTTGGCCTTCACCACAGCATGGTGTTTTGGGGCTGCAACCCCCTGGAGCTGAGGTGAGCTGGCACTATAGCAGTGATCCATACGGGGTCACCCATCTGACCCTTAGAGGAGCGACCAGGCTGGAAGAGCCCAGCCACACAGCCTGCTCTCACTGGAGATGATGGTTTTCCTGGGGACCCAGCCATAGTGTTTCAGTCTCTCTTTATTGTGTCAAGAAGTGACACTGACACCATAAATTGCGTTGCAGAACACCCTCAGCCTCGTGAATCATCTGCTGTAATTCTTCAGGAGTGGGCAAGCAAGAGAGGCCCTGCAAGAAACGGGTAGTTCTTGTGTTGTTCCCATACTCTGCCATGTGAATCTGCCCTCCTGAAATCCATAAAACCCACAAGCAGGCTCTCAAACATTTAATTTGAAATATCTCTGTTTAAATAGTTTTTGACTTGTGCCAGGGCAAGCCTGTCCTCCAGTTAATTATGTTCTAAGCACACAAAGAGAGCTAGTGAAAACAGTCACTTCATAACCATTTTCTTTTTGTAAACTCAGAGTACTTAGATCTGCATCATTTAATCATAATAGAGCCATATGCATGCAGCTTAACTTTTCTGGAAACCAAAATTAGCTAGAAGACATTTTGGCCTATTTCTGAAATGCTTGTGTATGGGGAAAAGTGCTTTGAGAACTTCAAATAGGTATGAGCTCCCAGACCTTGCAGGAGTGGAGAAAAGTTCATGTCAGGAATGCTCCCACCTCTGCACAGGTCATACAGCAACAAATATATCCTCAGTGCAATTTTAGACTGAAGTTTACTGTTGAAGTGGTTAACTAGCACAAAGAAACTAAAAGAGGGATCAAGCTGCTAAATGTAGGGCAAAGATTAATCTTGTTATGGACTAGAATCTCAGGGTGTGAATACCTGATCCAGAGAAAGGTTTTTTAGTTGTTGCAACACGACCCTTAAATGAAGCAGAGGAATATTTCTTAATTAGATATATTGCAAATATTTGAAAAAATATAACAGCCTCAATGAAATGCAAACCTCTTTGCTTAACGAGGCAGCGATTTAATTTGCATGTCTGTTCAGATATATCTCTGGGTACCTTGAAAACTCTGAAGGAGGCACATGCTCGATTCATTGTCTCAAAAATGCTCAGTGAACAGCCAGGGCAGGGATGACATCCAGGGGAGATCTCTGTAGCACACACACCACGAGCTCCAGAGCTCGGTGCTGAGCTTGCAGTTGTGCTTTGGCAGCAGGACCCTGCAGCAGTCATAGCAGCTTTGTTCCAGTGGGAATGGTGTCTGAGTCAATCCAGCATCTCCCGGTGCTCTTTGATACCCAGCACTGTTTCTCTGCCAAAATCCCAGCTGAGGTAGAGACAGGATGGTGAAACCATAGAGCATTCCAAAAAAGTTCCTAAAAAGCTTTGGGTAAGCTTAAGGAAACCGTGTAATGATGTCTTGATAGATATTTTGCTGCCACCCCCCACCCCCCCCCACCTCCTTTACAGAGCTGTCAAAATTTGTTGCAAAAGCTGTTAAGAGAATTTACCAATATAGCTTTAGTTTCAAAATAGTAATTATTAACAGGGCAGATACTCCGAGTGTTACATGGATGAAACTGTTAATTAAAGGTCGCTTACAGAACTCTGTGGCTGCAGAATTGCAACACAAATTTGTAGAGGAAGTAGACATTGAAGGCTGCAGCCCATCTTGCAGCCAGCTGTTGGCCACCAGCTGAACACTCCCTTGCAGGGATAACACAGGACATACCTTGGTAAGATTAAAAGGCATATTTTTGGGATCCCCTCATTTTTGTGGGATTCTCTGAATTTTTGCAGTCATTCTTTGCCCAGCTCTCAGTTCAAGAGACTTAATACACTTACCTCTGGCTACTGTGGCTCTTTCATTCAAAGAAGCTCTGGCCAGCGAGGCTGAGCTGGTCCTGCCAGCAGCAAGGATTCCTGTTCTGTCAGAGGGGACTGGGGACAGCTGAGTATCCTTTAAAAGGATAAGGGACAATGAGTGAATGAAGAACAGGAGGATGATGAGGGAGAAGAAGACAGTGAGAGAGGAAAAAAGATTAAAGCCAGGGAAATGCAGCTGATTGCAAATGCATTTATCCTTTCTCAGGAAGTTCATCCTCGGAGCAGCCCCCGAAGGTAGTGCTGGTAACTGATGCTACCTGGTCTAGGTCTAACTTGCTGTCATGCTGACATGTATCAGGAAATTAAACACCCTCTCTCTTGCCAGTGCTTCTGAATATTGATTCCTAATTCCACAACCTGGCCATTATTTGAAACTAAAGCTTGCCACAAAGGAGAGCGTTAAAACACAGGTCAAGGACGAGCCTGCCCTTCGTGCCTGCAGCCACTTCCCAAGTGCTTTATGAGAGCCGTTGTGCCATGAATGGAAGGGGGGGGAAATAGAGCATATTCAGCATGAATAAAGCATGACAGTGATGTGCTAGCAAACTGTGATCTGTTTTGACTGTGATAACTGTGTAAACCTCAATGGGTGAGGACAAGATCACAGTGCATCGAAACCATGAAGTCAGCTTATCGTGACCACGGTCCACTCCAACTTCTCTGTCACTCCTGCCAGCTCCCTGCAATGTGCTGTGACTGTGATGTGCATCCAGTGAGAGCGAAGTGACACATGAGCCTGGCATGACAGCAATGCCAGAAAAGATTTGGTGCTTGCTGTTTGTGACCACTTAGCTGTGTGAATGCAAAATGTATGGGGCAGTTTGTGAGGAGCTGGTACTGATCATTTGTATGAATGGCTTTGACTGAGGAGCATTTGGGTTTAAATACCTGATACAGATTCCTCCTGTAGCAAGCCTCGATAAACATTTGGTTACTGCAGCTGTTGGCTGGAAGGTTCACCTTATCTTAAGTGCTTTCTGAGATTTGATCCTGTCCTTTTTTGTCTTCACTCCATACCATAGCACAGTATGATTATTAACTCAGATACGTATGGCGATCGATATAATATAAAGATCAACATGTCCTTGAGTTCACTGCACAGCATTTTGTAGGGAAGTGTTTTTTCCCCTCTCCATTTGGCTTGATTATTCGAGAGTTCTTTAACCACTACAACAGAATCCTTTTCAGAAGAAGAACGTTTTTCTTTCACCCTAGTTGCTATGAGAACATGAATCATCTCTTTAGCACAATAGCAACAACTGTAGTGCCTAAGTGCATCCACTGATTTTTTACTGTTTGTTCTTTGCTCTCAACAAGATAAGCTGTTGTTATTTCTTTCTTCTTGAACAAGCATAACATGATTGCTGAAGTAGTCAGAATAATTGGACCAAATAGTGAGGCGGTTAATGT
Organism: Sitta carolinensis; assembly: GCA_032173965.1. NCBI lineage: Eukaryota > Metazoa > Chordata > Aves > Passeriformes > Sittidae > Sitta > Sitta carolinensis. Next base: position 5,442,655 of record CM063292.1, read on the forward strand.
AAACAGAAAGAATTTATCTCTTTCAAGTACAGTAAATTGTCCTCCAAAAATATGGAAATCTTGTCTATTTCTTGTTGTGCCCTAGAGCAAATTTTGTTGAGTTTGTTGTCACATCATTATTTTCGGACTCTGTGAAATTGCTAATGAGGAACAGGCTGCTTTCAGTGGGATAGTTTTGTGTGTTTAAGGCTGTTTTAGTCCGAGGATAAATCACCAGCACGGGGGAGGTTAATGCCCTGCTCGAACTCCACATCCACCACAGGTGTCAGTTACCACCAAAAGTGCTGCCAGGGAGTGGGATGTGGGAGGATGCTGCTGGCTTCAGCTGCACTGAGCTACCTACTGCAGAGGGTGTAAACCAAGTAAGCTGATGTGCAAGCTCTTTTTGTAGCTGTGATGGGAATGAGTTCTGCACTGTAGGAAAATGATATCAAGAACTATTTTGCTTCATTATTAAGACCTGAGCTGTTGCTGTAGATAATCTGTAAGCAAATTTTTAAATGTCTTAAGTAACTGGTAAAATGAGTTATTCTCATTGGGAGAGGAAAGATTTTTTGTGTATTTTGTATATTCATTTTCAGGCTGGTTTTGGTTGCACTCACTGCCAGAGGCACTGTTTTCACACCATTAAGTCTGCTTGTATAAAATGGCTTCTCTGAAGAAGGATCCTTGGAAAGCAAAGGGTGGTGGAGATGTTTTGACAGTATCTTGGTGTTTACTAACCTTCCTAAAGCCTTCCTTCAACCTCCTCATCCTAATCACCAGAAAAGTTTGTGGAAATCAGTGCTGTTGGTAGATGAGAAAGATGAGGCCCTGTGACAGGTGGAAATGTGTTCTAGGTGGCATGAGACAAGAGGTTGTGAGAAGTTAGTGAAAGCACTTAAATGATTTGAGGTTGGTGGCTCTTGTTAGAGCTTGTGTCTGATTTGAGAAGGGAGCTTCTACACCATCCTCATTTGGCACCTGTGATTTGTGTAATCTATGGGGGGGTAATTGTCATGCAGATGTGTCTAGACAGGTGAAATATGGCTAATGATCAATTGAGACAATTTTCCCAACAACTCTCTTAGATTTTAATTATTTATAGATCTATAACTACATACTATACACTTCTGTAGCACAGGTGAATTAGAGAGGGAAAAAAATACACCCAGTGTTTTCAATAGTATCAAATTATTATGCCAATAAAACATGTAAAATCTGTTCAAGATCAAACAGGCATTTGATGTGCTGATTCTGTCTTGGAACAAAAAAAAAAAAAAAATCCCTCAGTGATTGTTATCTGGTACTTGTAGCTTTGAATAGATAAAAGCAGTGGCCCAGACCTTGACTCGAGTAAATTAATACAACTGCATTGACTTCGGGGAAACAATGTGGATTTATACCAAGTGATGGATCTATTCTTACTGCCTGATAAAAATCTAGAGGTTAGGCTTCTTCATCAATTTTTGTCTAAGAACTAAGGAAGGAAAAGATAATGGGGCTACAAGTAGGAATATGATTCAGTATTATTCTGATCTTAAACTTCTAACCTCAGGGGAAAGAGGTCTGAATACTTGGCATGGATCTTGCTTAAGTTTGATGAACTGCTTTTCCATTGTATTTAATTGTTTGCAGCTAGTATTATACTGAACTAAACTAAGATTATATGCAATTAAGCAAAAGAAGAGTATTGCATTGAGTGGTATTTAGAGTGCCTCATTAATTTGTATTAGGCTGTTAATGTAGGAAAATACACCAACATGATTTAAACATAAAAATACCTAGGTAATCTGGCAAACCACACTAAGCTTCTAATCACTCTTTCTGAATATTTCCTGAAAATAACTAGGACCTGATTAAGCTACTTTTATGTGTAATGTTTTTTCAATGGAAAAAAAATCTCGAGACTCCTCTTGACTCAACAGCAAGAAGACAGAAGATTAATGCAGAGGCAAGCAGTGGTATTAAGAGAAATAAAATCTAAAATATGTATATTAAGAAATTACCCATGTGTAATTGTAAAACCAATTGGAGTGAACTAGATTTTGCTGGCTTAATCATAATTTGTGAAAGTTGACCCCAAATAAAGGTAGAATCATAATGAAATTTAGAGATAATCTAATGAAATCTAACACTGACTATGAATCACAATTTAATGTCGGGTTATGTGTGTTTTGGTCTTGGATTTAGTGAAAACTAGGTTTTGGGAACTGAGTATATTGTAATGAATGTGGGCCTTGTTATGCGTCATCAAAATGAGCAGTAAAACTTCCAAAAATCTTCTAAACCAACTCCTTTCTAAGGAAGGGGAATCTTGATTGTCCTCTTTGCAGACAAATGCCTTGGTACAGTCACATTTTATGCAGGTATATGGAAATTTTTGTTGGTAGCAAAGATTGTTTCACAAAGCTATGCTAACCTTTCCTATGGCAAAGGAAGATCTGTTAGTGACTGCTACAAAACACATTTTCAAAAAATTGTGAAATTTTGCAACCATTTTTTTTAATAAAACATAGTGTCTCCCATAATTTAAGGTGTATTTAAAAAAAAAAAAAAAAAAAAAAAAGGAGAATCTAAATCTAAAATTTAAAATTAGCCATTAGTGTATAATACCTGCCAGCATTGACTAAATTTTTTAAGAACTACTTTTAAATCATGGACATATTATGACTTATCTGATGTGCAGTTTATACATCTGGATCATTAGTAAAACAAATATTTTAACGCTTGTTTGGAATCTTAAATTCACTCTAGAAGTGCTGTTGTTTAATCTGCTTTTCAGTTCTTATTCTCTCTGTGTATTTAAATGCCATTTCCCATTGTGGCTTTCCTGAGGTCTGAAGCAAAGACCTTCAAGGGCTGCCTTTGCCCACAGAGGGGCTTGGGCTGGATGTGGTTGTTTCCAGGTCCTCAGCAGCCTCTGTGTGGATGGGTGGGAATTCCCCACTGGCAGCAGGGATTTGGGAATTCCCCACTGGCAGCAGGGATTCTGGAGGTAACAGGGCTGTTGGAACTTTGGGGAGGCAGCTCGGAGCCCCGGGATATGTGGCTAGAATCTGCTTTTCCCTGAGGCTGGCTGGGTTTCTTGAAGTGCTTTGCCTGAGTGGAACCGAGTGGTGCCTCTGTGCTTCCCGGCTCTGCAGTGCTTCTGCCAGGGGTGCAACATCTGGTTCCAGAGCACAGGGCTGCAGGACTCTCCTCTCCAGCCCTTCAGGGGCCTGAGCTCTCTGCACGTGGCTCTCGCCTGATATCACCCAGCAAGAGGCAGAGAAAATGTCTGAAAGGCTCCAACTGCTACAAAAATAAATCTTGCTGATTCTGACTCAAGTAAAACACAAATTAACATAAACTCAGTATCAGCGGGATCTTAATTTGATTTTTTTCTTTATTTTTTTTTCCCTTCAAACTTGTTAAAAGATGTTTTCATATTTTAAAATCTCTACATAACAGAGACCTGGTTTTCCCACCTCTTGGACAAAACATCATCAAGACATAAAATATGTTTCTGGCCATCTGAGTGTAATAATGAGGCAGCTGTACAGCTCACTTTGGTTGTTTATACCTATTTGGGCTCAGACCTGTTGCAGTGTCCTCTGGATGAACCTTTCTCATCTCAGACCCTGCAATTTGATGTCTGCTCCAAGCATTGGTTAAAGACCAAGTTTCATCAGTTCATTTACTCTGTGTGAAATTTAGTGGGTTTAAATCATCACCTTTCTGGTGAAACATGCCAGTTTGAGGCTTGGAGATTTTGTGGCTTTGTTTTAAATAATGTCTGAGGCTGGGCTTCAGCCTTTGGCTTTGAAACCTGTCAGTATGTTGCACAGACTTGCAGAATAAATCAGAAGAGTTTATGTTATCATAAACCATTGAATGGGGGATTTTTTGAAAGAGCTAGGAGAATTATAGGTGTATATATATATATATATAGAGAGAGAGAGAGTGTATGTGTAATTGTACAGGCTCAGTGAGGGGTAGTCTCTGTAGTTGTTTGAATTTCAATGGCTTTTGTGTACACCTCAACTAGAGTTTGTTGGGTTTTTCAATTTTAGCTTAGCTGTCAGTCCTTCCAGTTCCAGAATTGGAAAAGGGATTTTGCCCCACTCCAGATCTCATGCTAGTGTGTTTCTGATGAGTATGCATCCTGTGCTGTGTCTTCAACTGTAATTAATTAATGGATGTTCATGTAGGAATTCTTTTCTCTGTGAAACTGATCCCTATCAAACTGTCCTTAAATCTTATGTGAGTCTCCTTTTCCTTGTAAAACTCAAAGTCACCTTCATCCCATGTGGAAGCTGGTCTACTACTCAGCCTTTTTTTTTTTTTTTTTTAAAATGTTTCTGCTTTGAGATTTGTCCCTTGCTTGTGTTGCTGTCAGCCAGCACAACAACCAGGGAGTTCTGCTGGAAAAATATTTTTAGGTATGCAAAATTACTATCAGAGATTTGTCACTGACCATGTCACTTTGTATGCAGCATATCCAGCAAAAACATTCATATGCCAAAATAGCTGTGAGCTTACAGGGTGTTAGCCTGGGATAACTATAGCTTTACAATCTAGCTTGTAAATTTTTATCATGCACACAAACCCCCATGTACATGCATAGCTCATAACTTAAACCATGTTATCACTACCACACAAGCTAGTGCTGTAAAAATGCAACCAAAGCTAAATTTAAATACATGTGTAAGTGCAAAGCACTCAGCTTCTGTAACAAAGGTAAAATTGGGCTCCTGAGGTAAAGATATATGTCCTTAATTTAGCCTGAGAAATCACCAAACTCATTGTGTTGATGGTATGACCTAAACTAATCTTCTGTCCAGATTTTCAAAGATGAAAAAAAATTCAGAAAACTAATCTAGTGCAACGCTGATAGCCTATGATGGTTGAGAGGTTGTAACATTATTTAAAAATATTATAATATAGCTGATGTGCGATTTTCTGTAATGGAACATCAGTTGTCTGTTATTTGCTTCTGACTATATTTACATGGGAGAATAAGGCTAAAAATCTCATCTGGTCTGTTAATACTCAAGGTGCAGCTTGTCATAAATGCTGGTAATGTTTTTCTATTCCTGCTTTTTTCCTGTTATTACAGGTTTTTATGAAATACACAAGATATGTGGCAACATGAAATGTAATGTAACCTGGTATTTTCCTTGTTTGATGCTGCTCTTTATTTCTCTAAATCAAATGGGAGTGCTACAAGGTGCCCAGGCCCTTTAATATTTTGTTGTTCACAGTAGCCTGCATAAACATTGTGAACCCTAGAGCACACTATGCCTTCTATCTGTATCAGTAAGTGGTTTTATTCATAAAGCAAATTAAATACATCAAAACAAGCAATCTGGAGTGATGGGCACTGGAATAGAAGCCTGGTGTGTTGGTGAGGATGCTGTGCTCAGTTAAAATTGGTTAAAATCCCATTTCACTGGTTCTAAGAACATATTAATTTTTCTTGGAGGGTTTTTTGGTCTGAAGCCTATTCTATACTAAAGAGCTGGTGGTCTAATGGCTGGAGAAGGAATTTGATATTAAAGAAAAGGCTGAGAAACTCCTGCCTGGAGGGGCTGGAACCATCCTGATTTGAAGTAGGAAAATCCTTGAAATGTTGAGGTATGGACAAGATTTTTTTTTTTTTTTTTGTTTCCTTTGGTATAATTTTTCTTCCTTTGAGAATCTGGGATGCAAATCTTATGTGCAAAATATTTTAAAAGCTTCTTTTCATCTTTGTGTAAAAGATTTTTTTTTTTTTTTTTACTACCTACCTAGTAATGCTGGCCAAATATTTATGTCTCCCCATGTATGTGCTATATAGAAAGACCTCAAAGAAAGTTATTCCAGGCCTGGGAATCTTATGATGGAGATATAAAATATAACAAGCCAGATAAGTGTCGTGGTAGTAGAATAAAAGCTTGAAATGACAGTAGCAGTGAGAGTATCTGAGTGGAAATCCGAGTTTCATTCTCAGTCCCTGCCTGTAGAATATCTTGGACAAGTTTCCAGGACTGAAATCTCTACTGTGATCCAAAACCTGGCCACAATTGATTGCTGTAGTTTCCAGACTCCTCCTGCATGCATCATAAGAAACCAAACCATCAAGTTATTTGAACAGTATAACATTTGCAGAATTCCAAATTTTCCCAAATAGCATCTTGTGTGAACCACAAGAGATGCATCCTACAGGACCACAGTCTGCCTCAGAAAACCTGGGGAACCTCCACTGCCTCAGATGGAAACTTCAAAGGATCCAGAAACCTTGAATCTATTTTTCCCCTTTTAAGCTTTTTGGACCGATTTATTTAAATGCTGAAGAATTAGAAAAATGTTTCTAGTTAATGATTAGATTGGGCATATGTTAGGGAGACTGCAAACCAAGTCACTGCCTTTTAGGCAGTTAGACAGACTATTTTGTACAGCTTAAGTATCTGCCACTAAAATGCTGTCATCCAGCAATGGTTGCCACAGCACCAACAACTGAAATACCACAGCTGGTATAGAAAACTTAATAACTAGTTGTCACAGGAGAGTCAGGGTAGGAAATAAGTGTGCCATCTCCCAGGATGGTCTTTTTAATGCCTGTTTTTATAGGCAAAGTTCATCCCTGTACTGTTCCTAACTCCAGATGTTGCTTCCAGCAGGGCACAGCACAGCAGTATCCAATGGGGAAAGCAGGAAAATTAATTATGTTAGAAAGTCCTTCTGTTCAAACAGACTTATTCTGGAGCAGGATAGGAATGTGATGGAGTCTCTATCATTGCACTCTTTCACTCAAACTTGGATGACTTTAAAAAAATTGTGTTCCCATGGATTTTAGGCTTTAGTCATCCTAACTTGATATTCATAGTGATCCCTCTGACCTTGGGTGGTTACTCTCTCCTTGTTGGGGTGGTTTTTGTTAGTGACATCATAGAAGATGTTAGTGTTTTGTTAGTGTATCATACAAGAATTCCTTAAATCAGTAAGGAGCTTCATCTACTCATGATTTTAATGACTGCACATTCCCAGTAATTTAAATCTCAATCCACCAGGACAGTGAAATGACCTGAAAATGTTCCCAATCTTTCTTTTAAAATAGCAATGTTTATTGCAGTTCTTATAATAAACCATTACTTGTCTTTTCATTGATCAAATTGATAGGATACTTATTGAAAATTTGCTCCAACAGAAGAAAGGTTATTTTCCTTTATCTTGTCATCCAACTTTTGCTTCCAGTAACAAAAAACTCTCAATAACAGAAAAAACCCCACCCAAACCCCACTCCATCAGTTTGAAACTATCAAAATTTCAAACCTTGAAAATTAATAAGGATATACTACACATAAAAGCCTGCCCAACATGAGAAGAAAAGTTTTTTCTGTTCAATTTCAAGGATCATTTTTCACTTGGACCTTTGAAGTTTTGTTTCCTTCTGAGAAGGCAGGAATTCAATTGCATGATCCCCCAACTTTATTCCAAGATATTGCTAGTCAGAATGAGTTTAATAAAAAATCACAAATGGAGCATTGAAGCTAGGATTTAGCCACCTATGTTACACCATCCCAAAATCTAATACAAACCAATTGTGGACTAGTGTCTAATTTCCACAGCTGTAAAGAGAAAGATTCAAAGAAGTAATTCCTGGATTGCACCAATGAGAGGTCAAAATCCCCTTCTCAGGATTATTACAATAATTAGATCCAGATTCTTTCTTGTGTCTGAAAGAAGACTTCAGGCTATCTAACATCCATTCTGTTATAAAGCTGCTAACAAAATGTTTTACTCTAAAAGTGTGTTGGATGTTAAAATTCCCAACAATGCTCACAAAATATGGCTCTTATGCTGAGCTTAATTGAATTTGGTTATTTATTATGCAACATAAAACATTTATTATATGGAATGTGTTCAAGAACGTCTCCATTTACCATATGTTTTCAAAAATACTTTAAAAAGAGCAAATTGAAAAGATAAATCTGTGAAGTGGAGCCACTAAGGGTCAGGTAGTCCAACCTGAGGCTTCAGAGCCAACCAGGGACTAATCCCTCTATGGGCTGCTCACACTGGGCTCTCCTTTTTCTTTCTCCAAAATTGTCTGTGTCCCTTCTGCTGTTCCTGTTCATCTGGGTTTTACAGAGTTTTTCAAGTATAACCACCCAGATTTTGTTTAGTGGCACATGATTTTCCATTTCTTCCCTCTCCTCTTTCTCAGTTATGAAATATTATGGCCAGTGCTGTCCTGGCACAGTCCAGCTGTGGAAAAGGCAGCTCCTAATCACTCTCCATTTGTTTTTTTGACAGCGTGTGAAGGGCAGGAAGGCTCGTGTGTGTGGCACAGCGTTGGCTAAAGCCAGTGTCTAGGAAGCACAGGGAAATGGTTTTCCTGTTGTTTCGGATTCTGCAAAGCTATTTATTGCTCAGTGCAGTTTTGCAATTGCTGGCAAGTCACCATAAATGTACGGTCTCACTCTGTTATGATTCCAAGACCATAAGTATTAACATTTCTTTAAATGCTCTTTCTGCTTTTCCTTTATCTTAACACTAGTTAGGATGAATATTTGAGTGAAGGGTAGGGAGGTGGTAACTGCATCTCACTCTTTTGCAATAAGCTGTGTATGTAAAATAATACCAGTTACATCCTAGGGCTTTTAAATTTGTCTGACATTGTATGTCATCCTGTGATGGATAAAAGAACTCAAACTTCTTTGAGGCATTTTGTAAGGACATTGTAATCTTTTGTCAATGTCTTTGTACTTCGATGTCACACAACAGCTCTCCCAGGTCTATTTGGAAAATCCTTTCTTGCAAACACAAATAATTTTTCTTGTTAATTATATCTAATCTGATACAAATGCACACCTGATCCATTGTTTTCAACCAGGCTTGAAAGGAGACTGTCTGGATAGGGGGGAAATCACATGCAAGGTTTGCCTTCTGCCTCAGATTAAGGCAAATCAGTTCCTAGAGAAGTAAATAAGAATGGGAAGATGCACATCCCTGAGAAAAATGTGACACAACACAAGATGGAATCCATCCCAGATACTGGCAAATCTTCTGTTTGGATTAGCATAGTGATATCTAGGGACTAAACCTTCCTCAAAGTTTTCCATTAAGTTTCTGTTTATGTTTAATGAAACAGTCGTTTGAGTCAAAATATATTTGTGATACTGCTATATAGTTAAAAAAAATGTCTTTGAATATTTGAGATGAATCCAGAGGAAAATTAATTCACGTGATCTCTAACTGAAGATGCCCGTTTCTCTGACCTGAAGAATATTTTAGCTGCAATAGTGACTTCTGGTAATTTTGATTGATGATGTCTGTTGAATCATGGTGAACTTGTTCTGACGCCAAAGACCAACATGTTGGTGCCTGAAGTTTGGTTCCTTTGTTTCCTGCTGTAATAGTAATGAAACAACTGTTCAGTACAACCTCAGCTGAGCTGCTGAACTTGAGCAGTTCTCAGATGAACTTCAGATGGTGGAACCTATGTTTAGTTTGTTTTGTTTATTCCTCAGCCACATGGTAACCTCTCACTGCCGTGGTGACAGTTGTTGACTCACAGCTACCGTGGTTTTGGAGCAGTGGGGTTCTGGCCTCTGCACACCATGAGGAGCCTCTTCCAGTTGTTGCTCAGAAAATAATTGTGCACGAGGCAAAAGGTCAGTTTTGGCTCTATGACCCACGTGGGAAGGCAGATGGCTTTGTGCTGTGCTGCTATAACCAGACATTTATTCAACCTTGCCATGGGGCTCCTAATATCAGGAGAGTCACTTGCTGTAGAGAATATTCACACATTCAGTTTATAGAACAGTTATAGGAAACTTAAAAACTCTATTCAGTAATATACTTATTCCCATAAAACTTACATTGGATCAAGCCAAAACTGAAACATACTGCTGTTTAAACAGAAACAGGAATAAGTATCCCACGCTAGGTTAATTTATTATTACATTCAGATGTTCTGGAATTAAGTGAGGGAGCAGATGGGACAGTGATGACCAATTCTTAATAAAATAAAAAGACAGATGATACATTTTAGCTTATTTATTTTTAAGAGCCATCAGGAATGGCTGTGGATAATAGAAAGCCCATTTTTACTCTAGTTCTTTTAAGAGTTAGGTTTTATACTTCTTCATATGTCAATCCCCCCTCCCCATAATAACATTTCTGCTTACAGAACTCAACTATCCACATTAATTTAACTCATTGTTGGTAAAAGTAATTCTCCATACTTTCTAATGGGGTTAGAGGAGCACCATAGCTCTGGTTTACAGTAAAATTCTGTGAACTCTGCTTTTCCAGTACATGGAGGATGAAACTGTTTGGCAACAAGGCAAGGCACATATAAAAAGGCTGCAGCAGCTATTAGGGAAGCTTGGAAAATGCTCCACTTTTTATTGATCAAATACATTTATACAAATAAGTTGTCATTTAAAATGGCTTTTCTCTTGTAGATGGAATTAGCCACAGGCCAGGGGTCCCTAATGCCTTCTCAAATTTCCATCTGTTATAGGGTCTAAATGACCAAACATGCTCTTTTGTTTCTCAGATTTCCCAGACTGACTTAATATCCTGAGGCAGCCATGTCTGCAGCCCTATCTAACCATGGAATTGAGGGTGAGAATAACAGAACCAAATTCACAAAAAGCCATCATTAGGGAAGCCACTGGTGGTCAACCAGGGTTGAAACAGGCCTGGTGTTCGGGCATGTGTTGGTGTTTTGGGATCACCATACCCATGACTAGTTCTTCTCCTGAAGACTGACTTTAAATTTAAAAGCACAGACATGCTTTGGGTACAAACCAGAATAAGATGGATAATGGCAAAGCCAGTTAGAGCAACGTGATGATGAACAGAGGACAAAACAGCACCCAAGAAAGCTGGATTTCAAGGAAAGAAGCCCCTATGTGGAAGTAGGGGAAACAAAGCAGAAACTTTTCTGTATGATGTGACAATGAAGAATAAAGATCAGAAAGTAAAGATAAATCTGCTTTACTGTTCCTCTGGGGAAAGGATGAAAAGCAAGTAAATGCTGTTGACGTGAATAATGCCTTAAACATTGGAGTAACTGATAAATGTTCAAGTTCTGTGAACTCAAACAGAATGCAGTTGTACAGGATGTTTCTTTTCTAGCCTGAAACCAAGATGTCAAAGAAAGAATAGATGCTTACAGGGCAGTGCATTGTTGGGGGGGTTTGGGGTCTTATTAGAGAACTATGACATCTGCTCTGCCATTAGCCCCATGCCCATCCCTGTGTTGTAGCAGTATGAAAATTGTTCAGAGATAAGATGAAGTGACTTCTGTGAAACAACAAGGAGGAGAAGAGCTGTGAGAGGTGGTGGAATGTAAATCCTTGTGCTGGAAGGGCTGGAGGCATCTGTGGTAACAGCACTCTAAATAGACACTCTGTTAGCTGTGGAGACACAGCATTGCCTTGTGTTATTGCACTGCAGAGAGTCAATGGAATTGCTTTTCAGTCCTTATTTTGAGGGATACCTGTGTATTCTGCTTGGAAACATTCCTAATTTGAAAGAAATGAAGGTTATGTAGTTCTTTCTAATCCAAATTCTCTGTACAGAAATCGCTTCCCTGTTGCTTTTTACTTCTATCCTCATAACTAAATGAAAGAAGTTAAGTCATTAGTACACCTGGCTGGTCTTCAATACTCTTTGTACAAAGTTATGGAGAAAGTAATCAATAAACATTTTTGTTTCTTTTAGTCTCTTGGTTGTAGTGTGATTGCAGTGGAACTGAGAGCAGAGATCCATCTTTAATGCTGCTTTTTTCCCGATAGAGCTTATGAGCCAATACACATTGTTTACTCAAGGGGCCATGTGCAGCTAATCTTTATGGAAATAAAGGACAAAAATATTCATATCTAGTAACATTTAGCTAACTTGTTTTTTTCCCATCTAAGTAGGGCAGGTAAACATATCCCTGATTTAGAGTAAATCACTTGTTTGAAGGATTTTATTATTTTCCCTATTCTTTTCTGCATGTCTTGAACTAAGAAAAATAAATCCATAAAAAGAATACATTAACCTAATATAGGTGCATTGAATATCTGCTGCTACTTTCTGCACAGTATAATTCTCATCTGATTTACTTCAAAACATTGTGATCCCAGCTGTAGAATAGCAACAACTGCAAACTAAAAATACTTAGAATTACTGAGTCAAAAAGCTGGGCTTTTAAAGAGCATAAAATCGACTGGGACCAGATGGTATAGCAGGAGAGCAATTGCTGGGTTTTAAATTCACCTTTTCAGAAGTGAGATCATTAACAGCCAGGTAAAGACTGGAGCTATAGGTAAGATTCAGGAGTGCAGACAGGGAACAGAAAGGTTCAGTCACCAAACAGAGCAGACAATAATGTGCAGCTTTGGGATGTGGAATCCTGTATCATTTTTCTCACCACCACCACCATCCCAAAAGGGAAAAGTGAATGTAATTTGTAGCACTGAGGGTCTTCTGCGTGTGAACTGGAAAGAATGACCAAATATTTACTGAGTCAATAGGAGGTGACACGTTTTCAGTCTTGCTGTCATTAAATAGTTGAGGATGTGCTGAAGAAACTACTTATTATTAAAAAAAGAAAAAAATGTTTGGACTGAATGATCAGAAAGGTGATTTAATGGAATTTAAAAGGAAAGATAAGTAAGGACAAGTCTCTTTAAATAAAGTACTAGATTTCTAAAGGACAGGCAGTGATAAATTATTGAAACCAATGAAGTCTGTTGAACTGAAGAACTGTTGAAGCTGGATGTGGAGGAGACAGGGAATGAGTCACATGATCTGCCTGGAGCTTGCATCCCCAAACCTGGAGCTGTGACCCCTGCATTATGGGCTGCCCTGCTTGCCTCACTTTAACATAAGGTGCTCATAATGTAGGCAGGGCAAGCATTTTTAAAAGGCTTGATTAGAACAAGCCAAATGCTTGCAAGGAAAATTTAAATCAAACAGAAAAAAATTACTGAAAAGACAGCTGTGCATTAGAGGTAAAGCTGTAAATAGGGCAGAAACAGGAGACCTTCACTCTGCTCACTGATCACCTCTAGACAGGTCAGGCTTTGCCCAACTGGCAGCTGCTTCACCATCATATTTGTACCACACGACTTCCCAGGGGGATGCTTTCTTTCCCTCCTGCTTCTCCTTCTGTGCCTGCCACCCTTCCCAGGTCAGCACTGGCACTCACTGATCTGCTGGCCCAGCAGTGATAGCAAAAGGTGAGCCTGCAGCTGACTCCCTCCTGCGCTATCCCTCACCCCGAAGCCATCAAATTCTAATGCCCATGGGAGTGGAGAGAGGAAACCTAGTCCTGAGAGAAGGGGCATCTCTTCCAAATGGGCATGTGCAGGTGGAAAATGTTCCCAGGTGAGCAGGGCAGTTCAGCTGGTCTGGAGGTGAGTGATCCCAAAGGGTGGTGAGAAAATAACCTCTCTGCCGAGCTGGCTGGGAGGCAGAGTGTGAGATGTGCAGCTCCATTCATTCTAGCCTGGCACAATTACTCTGCATCTGATCCAGCCTCCTCAGAGAGGGGAGTTATTCACTTGCAAATCACGGTAGGAACAGAAAACCAGGAAGGGAACAAAACTGAGTTTAGCTGAGTAATGAGAAGGGTGGAGAGAATCTTGTCTGTAACACCATGGAGGAGAGTCTTTTTTTGCCTTTATCAGATGGATGACTATGAAATGCATACTAATCTATCAGAAGGGCAGGAAATAGGTAAATGGTTTTAAGACCTCATTTGGTTAATGAATTAAAATGCAGAAGAAAAAGAACCCGTGTAGATATACCCACTTGGTCATTTATCACTGCAGGCACTCCTAACAGCCATGCCAAATTCAGGCTTCAGGTTATTCACTAATAGCCATAGGCAAATGAAATTAGCATAGTGGTGAAATAAATTAACCTGGTTCAGTAGGAAACTTCTGTGTCCTACTGAAGTGCATAAGTGTTGGTTTGGGGCTTTGTCCCTACAGGGTGTGGGTAATACACCAGAGATAAATTGGCCATGTGGAGTGAGCAGAATGCCATCCAGGTGACACCTGTAGACTGAGAAATGGGAACATGGACACAAACCAGGACAATGAGGAGAGAATTCCATGAGCTGTGTGTGTCCATCTCTCTCCTTTTGGTAACATTTGATACCTGATTTTCAGCTGTATACATGAGGTGTCTGTCTGTCTGTCTATCTATATCTATCTATCTATCTATCTATCTATCTATCTATCTCAACCTAGTGTTTGAAGGGAGTGTGTCTGGCCAAGGAAGGACCCTCATTAATGCTGGATTGTTTTTATTTGGTTTTCTGAGTAAAGTCACAAAAAGACAATGCAGTGCAGTATCGCTATTATTTTGTATTATAATGCCCAAATTCTAATGAGAGTAAAAAAGATGATGAGATGACACAAGCCTGAAATATCAGGTTGTGACACTGTGCCTAATGGTAAAAGCTGAGGAAGAGGGGAAAGAGGGGGAAAGAGAGGAATTAAGCAATGAGAGGATGCATATAATTCTTGCAAATTGCTCTTGAAGGCAGCACTATTCAGAAACTATTCTAACGTTAGGAGTATTTGTTGACTTAAATATTTTTTGAAAAGGAAGGGATTACCATATCTGTTCTGTTGGAAAACTTGTTAGGTGTTTGCTACCAGGTGAGGTAAACCAAGGTAACATGTTTGACAGGTTGATTCTCCCCAGAGTCACAGTGGCATTCCCTCTGCCCACGCCTGGTGCTCCCTGGGCTTCCTCTTACTCACTGGCACTGGGCCCTGCTGGCATGTTTGCTGCAGGGTCAAAGACCGAAATGAAGGAGTAGAAGTAAGGAATAGGTATCCTTTCTGTACTAACTATGCTGGCCCAAGAGGATGGATAAAATCTCTCTGGGCTTTGTGTTTCTTCCTTAGTTACCAGAATTGTGAATCTGGTTGTTAATTTTTCTTTTTCTTTTAGTACCTAGAGAAGATGCCAGTCAAAGATGGCTTGACCAAATGATTAAGATGTGATCTTAAACATGACAGAATTTTCTGTATCTAATGTATCTGACTTCTGGTCAAGCTACCAGATATCCACAAAAACACTGCTGTGATCACTATCATGAAAAATTGCTTTACTATCACATTGTAGAGATGGGTACAAAAAGGTGGCTCTCATAGTGTGGGGGAGATTGTCTGCATTGTATGGGGCCCTGAGAAAATTTGGGTTGGCTTGTTCATATGAGGACTGAGGATGCGGGGCACAAGTCTTCATGCTTTGCCCTACAATGTGGTTTTTTGCTGGCCTTTCCCCTCCTAAAATCACTTCTAATTGGGGATATCTTGAATTTTCCTTTTGCTGGGCATAATGGTGACAGCTCTGCTGCAAAAACAAACATTCCCTGTGCAGCACAGTCCATCACTGTGAGCCACTCAGCACTGTTGTTGCAGTGATATAAATGGATCCCCATGCAATGAGATAGTGATTAATAGCAGGAAGAGCACAGTCTGCAAAGATGTGGTACTGTATTTGTCACCCCCCAGAAGCTGTCATTTAATGCACTCTATCAGGAGCAGTTTTATGTAATGGACATGGGAAGATCCATAAAAGTAACATCTGAGACTGCAGTCGGGCAAGTATTGATTTATTTGTTACAATAAAATTTTTGTCATTACTATGCAATTGCTCTATCTCTGGAAGAATTGATATATGTTGTTGGATGCTACAACCCACTATGCAAAACTTTTCCTTTTTTTTTTTTTTTTTTTTTTTTGTCTTCCATAATTTCCTGTAACTCTTCTAAGGAATCATTATTCCTTATTACATAGGCCTGGCATGCCACCTATTTAGATAAATGCCTGAACAAGTGTGCAGTAAATATTCACAGCAGCTCATGTTTCAACTATATATGCCACTAATTAGATAATTTACTGGCTCAAATAAATAAACACAAAAATAGAACAGACCTGAAAAAACCAGGGAGTAAAATGTACAGCCACTGTCGTTCTGTGGGCCAAGATGCCAACTTTTAGTCTGTATCAACTGGCTTTAATGTGCTGTAGTTGGGTAAAATAAAGAAAGATAAACAATGGAAGCAGAAAGATAAACCCCATCTTACACTCAATTACCAGGTACAATAACAAATAGTCAGGGAATATTATAAATAATGCCTCCTCTGCATTGCATGTATTTATCCGTACGTTTTTGGCACAATTCTCACTGAAAGCTCAGGGAACGTGCCAAGCAGAGTGTACCCAGGATTTCAATATCCAGAGCCCTTTGTTTACAGACCTCAAAGCACTTGTCAAAGGGGAGAGGCATCATTGTCTGTCATTGACAGAGGGAGAATAGCCCGCGGCTCACCCAAGGTCACGCACAGAGCTCCCATGCAAAAGAGCTGCTGGGGTTTTCTGCCCGGGTTTGCCTTTTTTAGGTAAATAATGCAGCCCTTAAATGTGCTGGCAGGAATCATGGCTTCAGTGCTGGGGACTCCCACGTGAGAGCTCAGATGATGTGGGACTGATGCAAGAATGCTTTTTCCATACCCCAGACCTTTTATTTGCAGAATTTTGACCTGTTGACAGGTTTAGTTTTCCTTATGATTTCTTTACAGCTTCATTTATCAGCCCTGTGGTCTTTAAATTAGATTCTCCTTCGATTAAACCCATAGATTCTGAAACTGCTAAGCAATTCAATTAAGCAGGATGGAGAAAAAAAGTGGAAGTTTTCTTTTAAATATCAACCTTTGCAGGTACCAGTGACAGTATCTGTGTGAAGGCACTTCAGAGCCTCAGGTTGGCACAATTCAGCCTTGTTTATTATTCAAACACTCTGTCTGATAGGGCAGATATATTTAGCCATGTTCTGTTTATCATTTTCATTGCTGTTCCTGATCCTAGTAAAGTCCATTTTTGCTCTTGCGAGTTTTTGTTTGTGAGTGTTGGATTGGAAGGAATCACAGGTTTCTCAAATTGCTTTGTCTTGCTTACCTCAGTAATTGATGGTGAGCATCCTAATTTTCTGTTTTCTCCATGATAGTATTTTTTGATAAAAACAACTAGTGATTCAATTTGCCATAGTATGCTGTCTGGCTAGACCGTATTCATTTTCTTGTGTACTTTCCTCAAAACTTACCCAGCACTTCAAAAAGAGCACATGCAGCTTTTTCCTGAGACTTTGCCTCATAAGTGAGGTGTGTGCCTGTCATCTGTGTGGCAGGGTCTGCACCACTCAGTGGCACAGGGATGCAGCAGTGGTGTTCACTTTTTATCCGTTAGGGTAAAGATCGTGTTCAAAATCTGCTCTAACTTAGCATAAGGGCTCCAAGCTTCCCTTTAGTCAGTGCAGGCAGTTCAGATGCTGAGGTTTCAGCCTGATACTGGAGGTTTTGATGGTCAAAGCAGTGTTTGCATTGCTCAGCTGGAGCACTGGGGTTGGCTGAGCCTGCTTGGAGGGGGCTGAGGGTGAGGGAATGAGCCTGGAAGCAGCCCAGGTGGAGAGGGGCTGTAAGACATAAATCAGGGTCTGTGGTGCTCTGTGAGAAGGTCTGGCCATGAGTGTTCTTTGCTGAGCTGCTCCTGGAAGACCCTTGGGTTGAACCAGTAAAAATGGGGTACTTTGAGGACAGTGTTCCAGGCTTGACTCTGTCTTTTATCATCTTAAGGGTTTTGAGGTGGTTTCAACATTGATTTTCATGTCTGAGTTTTTCCATGTTGGATTTTCATTATTGCTCAGATAACACAAACTACAAATATTTGTGGTTGCTGATCAGCTGATGGAAATATGGGGATTGCGTGACTTGCTACTCAGTTCCATCTGAGGATACTCAGTATCAGCTAAGGTTAGGATCCAGCAACAGCCAAATGAACACTCCAGAGAGGTCAATAAACTGCAAGTAAGATCTCTTCTAGATTGTCCTTTTTCCCTGTTTCAAGCTGTTTGTAGTGAACTTTTCTTCACATTTCACACAAAGACACTTGTTAGTATTTTATTATTTGTAAACAGATCAAAACTGAATCATTTACCAGTTTATGATGTTCATGCCTGTGCTGGTAAACATGAAAACACAAAAATATGTAATAAATAAAAGACTAATTTTGGCTTTAATTCTCAGCATCCAAGGAATATACTTCTAAGCAGTGAGATAATTTCCAGCTATCCAGAGCTAAGCAGAAATATCATACCACTTCACTAAACATCCGTGGTTTATATAAAAATATAGATTTCCTTTAAGTGCTTTACTTAAGTCTTTGGTAAGTCATATTTACGTTATTATTGTTTATGTTCCGAGAAGTCAGTAGAGGGACAGCATTGTTGCAGTTTATGTGGTTTTATGATTCACACTTGATGAGGTCGCTATCAAATGAGGGAGAAGAAACCACTGACAAGTTTAAAGCTGTGCTGTGCCATAGGACGCATGGCAAGAACACAACAGCACAGGCAGATCGCAGTGGTTTCATAATTGGCATTTTATAGTCCCAAACGTGTTTTTGTTTTGATCTTCTAAAATCACTCCGCCCAGGAAGGCATCATTTTGACCTGAAATTTGGTTTTGCTGTGGCGTGATTATGCTAATCTGGTTAAATATCATCACCACACAGCTCATAACTGCAGATTGCAAGGTTCATTGCTTTGAAGAGACTTCACTTGAATCCCCAACCAATCCTGAATTAAAGTTCAAGCAGAAGAAAAGTGGATCATAAACTCTCAAGGTGGTGGATGGCACAAGAGGGAACCATCTGGTTCTTATGATGATGTAATTGGGCAGATCCAGATTACCAGGGTTTGAACTCCAACCTTCCTGATCCTGATTGTTTTTTCCCCCTGTGATGTCAGGAGTTTATTTATTGTGTTGTCATATTCTGTCTGCTTTGTCCAAATTTCAGGAAGGTGCTTTGGAATCTCAAACTGTGCTCACGAGTGCGGTGCAGTGGACACTGTCAGACCAGACAGACAACACAGGCACAGCAGCAATCCCAAAGTGCAGTAACATCCTTTTTGGATCAAAATTGTTTCTTTCAATTGTAACTACATCTTTTATTTATGCTGCCTCTCTGCTGAAGGTAACTTTGACTTGGGAAAGAACTTCACACTGTTTAAGGCCCCAGTTTAGATGTCTGGGTGCTGCTTTGGGGATTGACATTTGTCAAAGTTAATTTGCGTGTTTGTTTCTCCATCTGCCAAAGGTCGATAGGAATCAACTGTGCTGGTGGGTGAAGGATGTAGTAGTGCATGATTGTTTCATAGAGATGATTATGGTGAATTTCTTGTGGTCAACCTCTCCATGGCTTGTTAAACAGGGTCTGCTGCTGTTTGTCACCTTGTTTTGATGTCTTATTTGGGCAGATCTGGACCACAGAGGAAACTTGCAACTTGTCTGGCTTTACTGTTCTGCGAAATACTTGTTCCTTTTTTATATCTCCAACTGCCCTGTTAGATTATTAAGCCTCTACAGAGGTCTCCAGAGCTCAAGTCTCATTCCATTCAGGGTATGCCGTGAATTCCTACTCAGATATGTGTGCTGCTTTGAGTGTCTTCTGGGAGGATGTGGATACTTTCTTATATCTTCTTTCTAAAATGTGTGTAGGTGTATTTGTGACTTTTCCCAAGGCTGATAAATCAAAGCAAAGATGCCAGGAAATTAATTTTAATCAGATGAAATCCAAAGTGCTCTGAAGCTCATTTCTACCAGCCCCGATGAATTTTGGATCAAACTACATAAGAAATCTTAAGCATTTCAGCATAGAGCATATAAAACTGCTGGTGCATGGAACTGGCACTTGTTTCTGCACCAATAAACTACCAGGAAAGTCCATGGTAGGTAGGAAAAACATCCATTGATCCCTTTTTCTGTGAGCAAGAAAGGAAAAGACAAGGAATTAGTCCCAGGATAACTTTATAAAGGCAGGGCTAGATAAGGCAGGGCTTGATCCCCAAATCTGTCAAGTGTGAAACTTTTAGGGGACACACACCAACAGGAAAGGCAGAGTGGTTAGGGAGTGCTGGCCAGAGCTTGGGCTAGCACTGAGCACTGGGAAGGGCAGGGAGAAGTGACTTTTGGTTAGCACTGGAGAGGGAGGCAGGCAGGGTCACTCCACCCTCCTCTGCGAGGCCCAAAAGTGGACGGAGGGAAAGCATGTCAGTTCTTGAAAACATCTTTCTTTTGGCTCTTTCCAACAAGATTCTTCAATGTGTTTATTATCATTTGGATGCTTGGGGATCACCGAGTAGGGAGTTTTATCTTAGACTGAGTTCACAGGGCTTGGACTTTGCTCCTCAAAGCTGGTGTCAGAAGCACTGTGCAGAGATGAAGTGAACCATGATAATTTCAAGATTTTTCAAATCTCCTGTTTGATATCTGAGGTTTTTTTCTCCACTCCACATAGAGAAAAACTTGAATACATATTTTTCTAAGAGATTGCTGTCTAAATTTTCCTTAAGTTAAACCATGTGTTTTGTTGGAAACTTTAGATATTTATCTGTTTTTCTGTGTTTTGGGTTTTTTTTCCCTTTCCCTCTTATACTTTTACCCTCTCCTTAGGGACCCACAAAGCAAAACACCAATGTCTCTTCCAGACAATGTTAGAAGGACAAGAGATAAAGCAGGGTTATATTTGCTTTCAGAGGAGTTTAAGATAACTGGTTGCCAAGCTCTCCATCTGTGGATGAAGAGCAGTGGATGCAGAGCCATGCACGTCAGCTCCATGGGGAACAGGCAGCAAAGCTCCTTCCTTGCTTCTCCAGGGAAAGTAGACAAACAATGTGGACAGTAGCAGAAGGACTTGCCCATCTCTAAAAGGGTTAGAGCTCTCAAAATCTCCTTTAGTTAATCCTTGCCTTTCTACCAATGAAATAAAGGGCCTTATTCACTTTCTTGGTGGCTGTGAATTTGGCAACTTCTAAGAGCACGATATAATTTCCATTTTTAATAACTTGGTACATGATTAGAACAAGGAGGAATATATAGTAAGAAACAGACTAAGAATAGAGCAATAGATGGAATTTTCAGATTTAATTTTTCATTTCTGGGCACTGATTTTCTGGGGGTTATCATAAGCACCATTAGCATGGCCATTTCCCAGTAGGAAAGAGTCAGACCTCTGATAGATCTGCCCCTTCCCTGAAGGGTATTTTTGAATTTTGAAATGAAATACTCTCTGCCTCACTCATGTGTGTCAGGAATAAGTGAGCAATTGTAAACCAGTCCTGCCCGGGCTGTTCCCTTTTAACCAGAAGTTTCTTACACTCTAAAGCAACAATGCAGTTCTCTCCACTTTTCTAGCCTAAGAATCTCATGGGAATCCAAAATCATGGTAGATGATAAATGTAAAAATTATCTGAGTGACTATTTCATCTTCCTTACTTTGTTTTGAGATTAAATAACCCTCATTCTCCAGCAACACAAAATCTGTACTCCTGGTTTATAAGAAAATCATTTTTTCAGGAAAATTCAGTTTTTCAGCTGTGCGTCCACCCAGCCAGTAAGCTCTGTCTGTGCAGCTTTTATGAACAGGTACATGTGGATTTCTAGAACAAAGCAACCATAAAACTGCACTGACACTGGTGACAACATAGAACAGGAACTAAATTTAGTTTAGTCCCCAAGTAAAGGTGACACTTGGCTCAGTGGCATGGTTTGCTTTGTAATATTAAAAGTTAACATATGAGAAACATGCAGCTCACTAGTGGTGTAGCTTTGGAGATTATTAGAGGATATTAATTTAAGTAGCTCAGGACTTAATCCAGGGAGGTAACTTAAAAGGAGTTGGGAACAGCAAGCAGAAACCTAGCACTGCTGGAGAAAATGAAGAAACAGCTGGAGAACAGGGCCAGCGTCACTTTTATTGTGCATGTCAGTGAGTGGCGTCAGGAATAAGGCAATACTGAACTCCTCTTCAGTTTCTGGGGTGTATTTCCCGCTCCCAAAACCTGTGCTGTGATTGTCACCTAAATGATGGTTCATGGACAGCAGATCCTGTAGGCTGTGTGGTGGAAACTTTTACTTTGCTTTGGAAGATAGAAATAGCAGAGTGAAACAACTTCACTGCAAAGAAGAAAGGATTCAGGGGGAGGGGGGATGAATTAGTCTCACTTCACTGAAGCAAGTCATGCTACAGAGCTTTACACTATCTGAGGAATGGGCTTGTGTAGGGATAAAATGATGGGAGTATTATCATTCTGCCTTAAACTGCTGTAAAAGGAAGATTTTGTTTGTTGGAAATTTATGGTGGCATATAGGAGTGTTTATGTGAACAGAAGAAAGCAAAAATGCATTCTGTAATATCCTGTCCATGTGTGCTTGCTAGGCTTAGCTTGGTTTTCCCATGACTGAATTTTAATTTCAGTCTACTCCCCCTCCAAATATCTGTTTTGTTCTCCCCCACTTCTGCTGGTTACTGTGTTAAGTGTAGTGATGTATTGTGAGAAGTGCCTTTGTAACTAGTCTGTCTGCAAAGGACCATGCCCAAAAGAACAGAGAAAGTGATACACAGAGCATGAAAATCCTGTGGAGATTGATGACTGTGTACACCAGCACATGGAGATGTGTATTTATACAAGGAGGAAAGGAGAAGCAGAGCAAGAAGTTCCGAACTTTGGTCAGTCGTGAGAACTGACCCTGTAAGGCTTTTTTGAGGCTCTTTGCATGTGTATCTTTGATTCCCTGTAATGAGTAACGCACTTACAAGGGATTATTTCATCTCCCAGGGGACAGCCTGACCCCTCTCACCTCCCCTTATCGTGGGCGTGAGGAGCCACGGGGGAGGCGAATTGTGTTTCGCCCTTCCCTGAAGGGTGTGTGCAGGGACGGGGTCTGGCAGACTGAAAAAAGTCCAGCAAAAATTGAATTCTCTGGCCCTCAGTGTGGCTGTCCAGTGTTTAATCCTGGATGTGTGTGCCCCTGGGATGGGGGGCACAGCTGGAGGCTGAGCTCAGGTTGTATCCCCTATATACAAACCTAACACTTTTAGTACACCAGCTACCCAAAGGCAGTCCGCTGAAGAGTGTACACATTTATTAAGAAATCCTTATGTATATTTTACACCTCTTTTCCTCCTGATTTAAATGTCCTGATGAATATTTATTATACCCAATTAAATTTTAGTGGCATATTTGGTTGTCGGGAATGAAATCTTTATTATTATTTACATATTCTTTTGTTATTTGCATATCTTTATTTACATCTTCAGCTTTATTATTAATGCACACATACAACTTTTAAAGTAAAGACAAAGCCTTTGACTAGAAGGAGACTTAAATGCAAGTGTTTACACTGCTAATATCTGCCAGAGAAAAAACAGAACAGAAACTCATACCTAAACTTACATGCCCAGGAAAAGACATTCTTAACGTCTTGTTGCTATTCTCTATTTTTCTTCATGATGAATTTAAAATATAGAAGGTTGGTATGTGGAAAAAAATGTGAATTTCTGCATCTGATCTAGATCTACGCAATGAATATCTAAGAAACAAGCAATTTGTCAGGAGTTTTCAGACTGAAGTTCCTATAGCGCATGGCTTGTAGGGAGCAGTGATTTACAATTCCCTGTGAAAGCTTTTCTGGGCTGAAAAGCTAATAGATGATGTTGCTATTTAAGTGCTAAGAGAATGTTTTCAGCCCTCAAAGGTTAGGATCAAATAAAAGTTGTGTTTCTTGGAATACACAAGGGAACGGTTTTATCCTGAGCTGATGTGTCTCTGTTATTTATCTGTTAGAATTCATTGGAAAATAAACGTTTTCACCAGGGAAATATTTTATTTTAGAATGAAGAGCCATTGAACACGTACATCTGCCTTGGTACAAAATTAGCTGTGATATTGAACTCGTGTTCAAAGGTACATTGGCAAACATTCATGCGGAGTCCAAAAACACTCGTTACTTTTGTTTGATTCTGCAAAGCTGCTGTAGGTTTTCCATATTAGTACCCACACAGCTACCTAGTGACTGAGAGATGGATTTAACACCTTGGAGATGTGGCAATTCCTCGAGGACTTTTGTGGCCTGTCTTGATATGGAGGTCTTAAGTACAATTTATGAATTCTGGTTGAAGTTACAAAGTTGCTGGTATGAAAAATGGGAGCATCCTGGATTGTGCTGCAGATAGTGAATCCATCATTTTCTCACAAGGTCTGTCACGTTCTGCAGTATAATGACCATGGAGAGTCACTCATCTTAATGCCTTTGTTCTGAACAGGGAGTCAGGAGAACAGATTTCCCCCCATAATTCCAGGAGAGGGAAATAAGGTCTTTGGTAATTTCTTGGACAGAAGCAAGAGGATGAAACATTTGTTGAAAAAGAAGTTATGGAGGAACAAGAAACACAGACAGGGCTCCGAGAAAGGAATAAATAATTTCCTAAGAGAATAACCCAATCTAATGGCAGGACCCAGAGTAGGCCAGAGAAATTTGGCAAGTAGAGCTGAAAATCTCTCTCTGAAAAGAAGCCATGAGGCAGCAGAAAAAAATCCCCATCAGCTAATGAGCTCAGATTCCTGTCCAAGGAATTCTCCAAAGTGCTGAGGAACCAGAGAGAAAGAAATAAATATAAGCATTGTTTTTTTGGTTTTTTTTTTTTTGTTTTTTTTTTTGTTTATGTATCTTTTGACTTCATGATAAGTGACAGGGATATTTTGTACTTGGACACACATGAGGATGTGTAAAGGATTCTTGTGTTTAGAGTTTGCAACTGCTAATTCTAAATTCCTTTGGCTGGAGAGGATCCCCTGACGAATAACTACCCACAGATGACACTGCACTCTCTCCCAGCAGTGAGTTTCTGTTCTTTTTTTTCACTCTTACTGTGAGGTGACAACTTTTTGCCTGTGTCTGGTTTCCTATCACTATTGAGGAGCTCTTAGAGGGCAGAGCAATGGAGCAGTTTGGGTTTGCTTTGCTGACAGCCCCTCGGTGCAAATTCTTTTTGGCAAATTGGAAATCTGGTCTGAACCGTGCCTTTTACATCTGAAACAGAAGAGGTGGGGGAAGCCTTCGTCACACAATTAACTTCATTTTGTCACATTGAAGTCTCTGTTCCTTTGCTTTGCCAGTCAGACTGCACTGAACCCTGGTGAGAGGACTTGCAGTGAGTTTTTGAACTTGAGAAATGACAGAGGCCTCTAGCACAGTGTGTAAAACATAACTCCTGCCACTTCATCTCTTTTCGGTGACAGTATAGTGGAAAGCAATGCTGAGCACACAATGCAGAGTCACTTTTTCCTGTCTCTGCAAGATGTTGCTTTAAAATTAGGTGAGATGCATTGATTTGAGAGAGCCAGGAGTGGGGCCCAGAGGAGGTGAAAGAAGAGATGTTGCTTGCTCTGTTAGAGCTATTTACTGACCAGCTTTTATTTTCGTCTTTTATATTGCTGAGAAATTCATACATTGTGTTTGCCTTTAGTGTACAGCTCTCAACAAGTATCTCTTTGTCAGCCTCACAAAGGGCAATAAACTCTGTCTTGCAAATAAGTCTCAGTAGCTGCTGGACATTATGACTAATTGTAATGCAGCATATATCCTTGAGGACTATAAACCTATATTAAAAACAATGGTTGAGAGAAAAGCTATTGAATTGAGATAGTACTCATGTAACCCCATGGGGGCTCAACAGACAACAAGGAGGCCATTGATACCAGCTCTAATACAAAAAGCCACACAGACAGAGAGTCATCCAAACCAGTATGGTGTGTGGATGACCACATAGTTCAGTTTAATGCTGCTTTTGTTTTGTTCTCACTTCGAGGCAGACAACACACACTGGAACATCAGAATTAGTTCTGTTTAGATTGCTGCAGAGGGAACAAGCGAGAAAATTAATGGAGCAGAGCCCCCCTCACCTTCTCTTGTTGTGTGCCAACTTGTCTGAAATCTGCCCAGTCCTAGGGTAAATTCTGTAATAAAAGAGAAAGAAAACACTATTTTCTTTTTGGTTGGTGTTTTATTTTGTTTGGTTAGGGTTTTTTCCCCCATAAAAGACTAAGAAATGTTGAAATTTCTTTTGCTATTTCTCTTTTTTAGTCTCTTTCTCTTTTTTTTCCCCCTTGCATGTTCTGAATCGGTTCAAGTTTGATGATATAAAAGATCTGAAAATATCAGCAGAGTTTTCAGTTATGATATGAAAATGTAAGCATCCAGGGTTTAACAAGCCTTGCATCTGAGGTGGAACTGCTCAGAACCTGAGAGATATTTCATGTTGAGGAATCTGGCCTTGGCTCTCACTCCTTGGAGTGGTTTTATCTTGGGTACCCCAATATTGTATTAGTCACTGAATCTGTTGCACTAAAAATTACTCCCATCACTCTGGAGTGACACTTTTTCTCTGCATAGATATAATTATTGAGGTTGTAACCTGTGTTCCTATGGGCACAAAAACTTGTATTGGACTGGGACCTGTCTGAGATACAGATGATTCTTGAAATTGTGTTTCACTCTTTGTTCCAATATTAGGAACAAGAGTGTCGCTATAATTTAAAGCTGACCAAGCCTATAGTTAGAGCCTACTTGATAGACTAATTAGTGATAAATTCCACGCAGAAGAATCCAAATCTATTGCTTTACTAGCATTTTCAGGAAAGTCAGGGAAGGATTTGTAAACAGAAACAGAGCAGGGACCTGCTTTCATTTCTTTTTTTTTCCATTGTTTTATTTACAGATAGTATCCTCTGTTAAATAGTTTTCCTAGGTATCCCTGCTGAATCACTCAGAAATCCTTTTAAATTCCATGTAAAATTCCCATCAGTTTGCACTATTGGGAAGGTCATAGTTCTTTTTCCTCATTTTTTTTTTGTTGGTTTTTTTTCTTTTGTTGTTTTTTTTTTTGTTTGTTTGTTTTTTTTTTTTTTTTTTTTTTTTTTTGTCTTGTTGGCTTAGATTTGAATTTTTCAGGCCCTTTGTAAGTACAGTTGCTGTTGCAATGGGTGTGTCACTGCTGCCCAGGACAGATAAATTCACTTCTTCCAGCAGGTTTGCTCAAGCCCCATGCAGGACCCTATTTTTCTCCCTCTTTCCTGATATATTTTCTCTGTTGCTAGATGCCTCTCATTCTCTTCCTACTGTTCTTTTTAACTTCCTCCCAATGTGATTTTATTCCTTCTTTCATAGGATGTTTTTTTCCCTACTGTAGTTTCTCAACAGTGTCTGTATAACACCTCCATCTGCTTTTGTCCTGTGAGGGAATTGCCTCTAAAGAAACACCCTAAATGGGAATTATGCTTTTATTGGAGCCAATATTTTACCCAGTGAATTACTCCCAGTGGAATGAACAGGACGATTTGCATGCTTAACATTAGGCACACTGAAGTCCTTCACTAAATCAGGTCTAATGTGCACATTGAACTTCCCCTGACTTAGGAGAAATTCTGCAGTCCAAGAAACCTGTGATTTAAGGCCAGCATGTGAAAACCTGGCTGAGTTGTGGCCAGTGACAAAGCTGAGTGTGGTGTCTGTGGAACCAGGGTGCCACCTCAGCTGTTGAGTCCTTAGACCAATACCCCAAGAACACGAAACCTGCAGTCAGGAGCCATCCAGAAAATGAACCTTGTCTTGTGCTGAAGGATTTGGTATTTTAAGAGTTAACCTACAAATTCGAACTCAGTAATTTCATATGAATTTCACTTCTGACTTTTTCCTGTTAAATAAATTTGTTTCTTTTTAAACTGACTTCAAGAAAGAGTAAGAGGGGGAAATAATCCACCTTTTTGTTAAATTAGCTTCAAGCAAACAAACTAAAACTTCTCAATGTTGTCCAATGCAATTCATTATGCTGGTGCAGTACTCTTTTTTTTTTTTTTTTTTTTTTTTTCTTTTTGTCCCCTTTTCATTGCCTGAATAATGTTCTTTGAAGACTACATCATCAATAAACCACTCTGGTGAGGTTTAGAGGGCCTAGAATAATGAATAACAATTAGGGGCATTTAAAAGGTAATATTTTTTCCTGCAATTTGGGAATTGATTTATGAAGTTGGGGATCCTCCAATTTCATCAAATAAATGGTTTCTTAAACCAATTCCTCTTACCGTCATGGTAAACCTTTAGATCTGGCATGGTTAGCAAGCTTTCTTGCCAACTTACTGTTTTTGATGCAAATGAAGCATCTCAACTTGCACAATTAACAGAATTCCTGCCTAAAAATGTTATACATTTTCTACAGCCCAGTTAAAGTAGCACAGTAGCAGTTTTACAGTGAGGGCTGTCCTGTTGGGTTTCATCTGTGTGATGTTGCACTTTTTTTTTTAAATTGAAGCCGCGGATATTTTTCCTCATGACATTTCTTGAAAATGTGCTGGAATTTGAAGGCCTGATGAGCACACCTCAAATGGAGCCGTGCAGTGAGCCTGGATGAGTGAGTAAAAGGTCAAAGTCCTGCTTAGCAGCTCAGAAGAACAAACCATAATGCCAAAACCAGTCAGGGAAATCCATGAGTGGATGTGTAAAACACATGGAACAAAGTAGTTGGAGTGAGGGGTAGGACTGTGATAATCACCCCAGTGACAGAGAATTGTCCACATCCTTAAAAACAGCCATGGAAAAGGCCAGTCTGGGCAGTCTCTGACTCTCAGGCTGCCTAAATGACCTTCATCTCCAGCTCAGTGCCAGCGAGCTTTGATTCACCTTTAAACAACCAGCCCCTGGGATGCTTCCAGTATCTTGCTGGTGGGTCTCCTAATGGAATTAAACTATAATACCTTGCACTCTGGTAGGGCTGAATGTATGGATAAAAAGATGCTGAGGTAATAGTCTTTTTTACAGATCCCTAAGCCTCTTTGGAAGTACAAGCCAGAATAATACTTCCCAGAGGCTCTAAGCTCTTTGGTAGAACAAACCCCCCAGGCAGAATGTGTAAAGTTTGAAAAACATGAAAATATCCCCTTCAACCCAAGGAATTGTGAACAACACAACTTGTAGGAAACAAATATTTAATGCACCCAAAAGTACTGCTTATAGTTCATTGCAAATAAAATCTGTTTCTTCAGACTTCCCTCCCCTCTCCTTGTCTTGGGTGATGTCTTGAATTTTCACCCTTTTGCTTTTCCACACAGCTGATTTTTTTTCCAGTGGAGAATTCTCAGCCTAGGTGGTGTATTGGTAATGCAGAGGAGTGAGGAGGAGGAGGAAAAAAAATGATCCTGGAACTTCCCAAAATTGAAGAGCAAGGCCAACATTTCCCAAAATTCTTTCACTGACCACATGCTTAAGGGATCACTTCATGTTATGTTGGTCCAGCCCTTGGGCTAGTGGTTGACTGCTCCTTTGTAGCCAGAGTGGAAGAGCATGAGAAGCACCACCTCAGTGTCTCCAGGGCACTGAGTGTGGATGTTCATGTCCTTTCTTATTAAAGCTGACTCATACAAGGATTCATAAGATTTCTCGTACTTCCTTGCTTGTTGTTTTCCTTTTTCTTTTTTTCTTTTTTTTCTTTTTTTTTTTTTTTTTTTTTAATTAGGAGGTAACATCAGCTTAAAGTACACAAAGCCAGGTATTTAATTTGTATTTGCTTGTTATGCCCTAATCCTACTGACTATTTAGGCTCATGAAAAATATGAACAATTAAGTTCTGTGTCCTTGTGAGCATTTCAGGGCCCTTTGGAGTATTTTAATTCCAGCTCAATTTGAGGTACCAAGTGTGATATCTGCAGTGGGTTAGGACAGGCAGTGCTAATTAATTTTGAAGGATGTGCTTGGTAGAAATTTGATGTCTGTGGCAAGAGCCCTTTGAGTTGTCTTGGTGCTGAGTGTAGAGTAGCTGGCTGGACAGACAGACACAGGCAGGGGATTCTGACTTGCCTTTCTGGGGGGCTGAGGTACACGTAGAGCAGGCTGAACTGAAGGGGTGGCTCCCTCATTTCTGCTCAGTAGGGTGCAAGGAACCACTCCCAGAAATTTGATGGTAACCACAAAAGCAATAGAAAATAGAAATATATTTTACTCAGCCAGGACTCTGTCTGTGTGTCTTGGAGAAAACAGGACAAATGTTTGGAAATGCCCAGTAGGAGATGGATGTGTAGAATTGCTAAATCAGATTTTTCAGTGTGGCACTAGATAGGTGGTCTGGAGAGTAACTAACTTTGTGCTGGCTGAGACTGCTTTCACCCATTCAAGCTTGTGTTTTCAGAAAGTGGAAAAAAATTAAACCAGTTTTTTCATTCTGGAAGTTTTTCAAATGCTGTTGCATAGAGAAACAGTATGAATATCACAGTATTTATGAATCAACAACTTTAAGGAGCTTAAATATGAGAAACAATATCTTTTTGTTACTTCTAAAGTATAATGTTTGAAAAGCAAAAAGCTTGTTTTCCCCACTACAATTCTATAGAGTGAATATCTGTCACTGCTTTTCATCAGATCAGCCTGGAGCTACTAAACCCTAATACCCTCAACAGACAACAGCCACAGTGCCAGGGAGGGATTGCCTGGGCTGCAGCTTCCAGAAACATGTGAATCACCCCAGCACTGTGCAGCTTTTTTGTGCCTCTCTTGCAATTTCAGCAGGAAAATAAGAGTAATTAGAAAGCTCCATTTGGCACCAGCGCTGCTGGTTTGAAAGTGACCTACTAAGCTGCAAACCATTCTCCCCCCTTCCTCCTTTCTTCTCCACTCCACTCACAATCTACGTCTAAAATCTGGTCATCTCTAGCGTGGTGCTGTTTGGAGCTGAGCTGCTGCACTCCGTGCACATTCCTGTTGTGTTTAGAAATTGTTGATAAAAGATCTCGCAATATTTACATTGGACATATCCACGCATGTCAATACTGCCATGTCCTCGCTGCTGCCAAACTCTGTCTCTTTTTATTATTTTGATATATGGTGGGTTATTGTAGAGCACTTGCTTCTGTACTCCTTCAAATGCTTGAGTTATTCCATAGTTCCTCTCTGAGAGTCATTTGCAGCAGCTGTGACATTACTCATCCCTTAACCTAATTAGCTGGGTTTATTTACTCTGGGAGAGGGGAAGCACAGGATGGAGAGTGTATCATGATCCAGCCCATCCTGCAAACCCCACAGCAGAGGTGTGCCAGAGGAGGCCTGATGAATCTGATTTTAGAGGTCTTTGCTGCTGGAGGGAGGGGGACTGTGGCTCCTCTGTGGAGGGTTGTCCAACATCTCGTTGATAAAAATAGAGCCACGGGGAGAGAGACAGAGAAAGATGAAGTAGCTGACTCAGTGTTTGACTGATGGGCCAATGTAATGAAAGTTTTGCAATCTTTTGTAAGCAGGAGTAATAGGATAGCAAAAGAACACTGGGGGATCCATTAGATTTGCATACTTATAATCCATCACAGTGATGAAATTAATTCACTTGTATCTTACTGCATGTGCTGCTGTATGAGGCAAAAGTGGTAAAAATGAATCTAAAGTATGGATTTGTCAGTATTTCAAGCATTTATATGTAGTAAGTATGCAAAGCAGTCCAATATAGAAGGATAGTTTAAATGGTAAAAAAAAATGGAAATATGTCTTTCCTCAAAAGAAGTAATATTTTGATTTAATGCTGTCTGATCAGTACAATAGTCTTTAAATGCAAGGATTGCTGGTCATCTAAATATCCGTATTCAGACCTATACATTGATTTAGATTTCTAAATGTACTCAGCTCCCCCAGTCAAACTTTAGTTGATGAGAATGACATACATTTTTTTCTAGCTATAATTACAGTATTTGTTTATTTTGAGGTAGATTTAATGTGCCATATAATTAACTGGTGCAAAGAATTAAGCTATAAAGCATGCTATTATCTCTCAGGCTTTTTCCAGGGCTATATGAGATTGTCACATATGGCACTGGTTGTTGATAACTAACCTAATGAAATGATACCATCACACAGAGGCTGTTTCTCAGTATCCGTTCCCACTGATAAGAAGTTATCTGTCTTGATATTGATTTGACATCTATCTGCTCTGTATGTGACTTTGGAAACTAATGGCTGAGGTTGTACTGAATATTCAGAGATAAATTTTCAGATGAGCAAGGGACCAGCCTTCCTATTCCTCAGAAGCTTTTTTTTCCCCTGCCTGCTAATGAACCATGGGTGCAGGCATTAGCTCTGAGACAGCTTTTCATGATTGAAGATCAGATCAGCTGAGGGCTAATATTTGTGATGCATCACGTGGAGGAAACCAAGGGTGTAAGTACTGATGGAAATTTGGCAAAATGAAGGGCAGCTTTCTAAAAGAGTCAGGCTGGAGATAATGCTCCTTTCCTTAACGTACAGACTTGATTTCAGTGGAGCAACTCAACTCAAAATTATGAGAAGTGCCTGCTGTCATTGACCATCCCACTAGGGATCTGGAGCACTTGGAAAGGAAGGACCCAGCCTGACTTTGCAGGATGAGCAGGGCATTTATCTGTGTGCAGGCCAAAACAGCAGCAGAGGGAAAGCAGAACATGCAGGTCCATGACTGGGTGTGAATGAGGATGAGACAGGGGAAAAGATGTCATTTTGGGGTCTCGATATCCTTGCCAGGTGTACAGGCATGATGCCACCTGCTGCCAAAGTGGAGACAGGAGAGGTGCTGGGGCATGGCCAGGCTGCGTGACCTCCACTCCTCTGCTGCCTGAGCTTGGCCCAGGGAACAGCAGTGTGGGGATGTGTGCTGTGAGTGCATGCACACAGAATTCCTTTTCTTGTGTTAGCTCTGTGGGCTGGGCAGGAATTTGGTTGCATTGCTTCCCCTGAATCTGCCCAGAGTGCCTTTGGAGGGTGACAGCTGGTGCTTTTGTTTGACAGATGTGACATGCAGTCATATCTGTCAAACAATCCAGAGTACCTTTGAATCTGGTGCAGCGTGTCAGGAGTGTGGGGTCTCCCATAAGGCAGAGCTGTAAGAAAAACACCAGTAACACGAAACCCCCTAAGTCTGTCAATAGGATTTTATCACACATATTTATGCTTGCTTGACAGCTAGCAGTGAAAGAGAATGGGAGTGAAAAAATCCTACTGAGGGCAGTACAGAGTGAACAGCAACCCTATTTAGGTTAATTGTCCTCTGGGAAAGCCTCTGGAAAAGCCTTGG
Organism: Sitta carolinensis; assembly: GCA_032173965.1. Classification (NCBI taxonomy): domain Eukaryota; kingdom Metazoa; phylum Chordata; class Aves; order Passeriformes; family Sittidae; genus Sitta; species Sitta carolinensis. Next base: position 5,475,597 of record CM063292.1, read on the forward strand.
TAGAGCAGCTCCAGCCTGGGGTGTGTCTGTGTCACCTTGGTGTGGTGGGAGCAGAGCACTCCGTGCTGAGAGCCCCGTGTCTGCGGGGCTCCTTAGGGAGGGCGTCAGTCTGGATGGCCTCGAGGGCCAGCCCGTGGACTTGTCAGGGGTTGTGGCACTCCATGTGCATCCCTGGAGTGCATCCTCTGGCTCCCAAAGGCATTTGTGTGCTCCACAACCACCTGTGCCATGAGCCAAAGCATGGTGGGTGAGGGTGGTTGAGAGGAGGACTTCAAACGTGCTCCCCTAATGCAACCTAAACTCCTAATGAGGGCTTCTTGTTGTTGTTTGGGCAGAGGGGATTGGAATCCCTTCCTCTGGGTTCATATCTAGTGTCAACAACATCCCGAGGGGTGAACAGCTGATGAATGCATCAGATCCCACAGCACTGGTGCCACTTTAGAGAGCTTTGGTTTTCAGTGCTCTTGTTAGCTCTGTAACCTTTCTGAACTGCCTTTGCCCAGCCTGCTGCATGCTGCATTCTTTCTTCAGTCCATTGCATTTTGTTTCTGTATTACACCATTTTTTTAGTGTTTCCATATTTATGAATTCATCCATCTACAATAACAATTACAGTTGGAATGTTTACTTTGCCTGATAACATTTACAGTTCATCTACTGGGCAAATACTTGTTATTCTTTGCTTATTTTTTTAAATATATATTATTAGAAGAGCTTTTGTAAAATTTAATTCATTCCTCCCAAATATGTTCCATTTCACACAATTGGCAGGAACAAAAAAACAAATCAGAACAAAACAAAGCAGCCTCATCTTCCCCAAAGAAAAACTAGAAAAAGGAAAAAAAAAAAAAAAAGGGAGTTGAGGAAGGCATCAGAATGATAAAGATAACCAAGGCATTTAACTTTAATTATTTTTCTGACAGTTTTACATCATCAGGTGCAATTAGGGGTAACTTTAGACCCCATTTTGTTTTGTGTGAAAAAACCCAGGGCTGACAGTCCCCTGTATGCTGGATCAAGTGCTTGGTGCCCACAGGCTGTTCAGTGGTGATGCTCATCACAGGGAATCCCTGATCCACCATGTGAATCACAGCAGCCCTGGAGAGGCTTTTTTATTTAGACTCAGAGGTGTTTGGCCTCTGTGCAGCCAACAGCCTTTGCCTGGTCCTGTGCTGGGAAAGGAGAGGGATGATGGGCTGCTGGTGCCCATGGCAGTGTCCCACCTCCAGGAAATGCCCCCGAGGTTCCTCTGGGACACACAGTGCCCTCTCTGCTGGCCCTGGCAGCCGCCTCACCCCGCTGGGGTTAACTCTGACCTGCACAGGGCTGGCCCCCAGAGCACCAGGCAAGGACCACCCTGCTGTAGAGGCTAACACAGGCATTTTGCTGCCCATGGAACCCTTCTCCAGCTGTGGAGCAGCTCCACAAAGCTGAGTGTGCACTGCCCTGTCCACCCTGGTTCAGTGAAGTGGTTAATGCTCTGTGCAGCGCATGGGATTTATTTAGTGCAGATAGCTGAGGGACTCGGTTTTAATGTGCACTGGAAGGATATTGGCACACGTTTTTGGACTGCACTTTGCTCTCTGCCTTGATGAACTAAGCAGATACTGTACCATGAAAGGGAAGAGGAAGCTGAAACTTGGAATAATGTCCCTGTTTGTCTCACAGCATGCTGCTGCTCATGATGTTGAGCTGGCGCCGGTCCTGCTCTGCTTGGAGAACGCAGCCGTAGGCTCTGGTTGTGGGAGGATGAGCCCGTTGTTATCTGGCAGGGCTGGTGAGAAAGGAAAGGAAGGTTGATTCTGGCCAGATGGGAGATACTTTCCCAGTGTGAGAAAAGCATGCATGGAGGCAGATTATGCTCCGAACAAAAGAAGCAAGCAAGAGCCCTCCAGTTGGTATGAGGGAATGAGGAGTGGGACAATAGGTATTGCCAGGAAACACCTGGCTTCAGGAGGAAGCTGAGGGGACCTTCCAGTGACTGAAAACCCTTGTTGTAAAACGTGTTTATTGACAGTGAATAAAACATGGGACAAAGAGAGTCCAGCCTTTGTGAGGAGATGGGAATGTCCTTCCGCTGAGACTGTTTAATTTCTAACAGTCTCAGATATGTGTTCTTTGTGGTTGGATCAGTCAAGAAACTTTCCGTGTGTTAAGTCTGAATATTTGGGGGAACAAGCTCATAGGGAGGAGCACAAAGACTGTACATTTGAGTGCTGGAAGGAGTCTGCTCAATACCTTTGGAAGTTAGGTGTGGCTAATGGGAGAGAACAAGACCTGAATGTTCATATTTCCTGGAAATGTTACTGCACTTACGAGCAGACAGGTAGTGACCTGAGGAGTTACCTGCTTAGCAGAGGCTCAGAAGTTCTAGATTAAACTTCTAGATGATGGTAGTAGTAGAGAATAAAACCTCTTTAAATGAAAATGAGTGAAAGAATGCAGATAAGAGGGTGCGAAAACTAAAAAAAGAGCAAAGTAAAAGTAGAGAACAAAAAGGAGGATTTCCCAAGAGGTTAAAATAATAGCCAAGACTTGCAAGTATACACAGAACCAAAGGGTCAGCAGGGAGGGGTAGGTGAGGGGACTGGAAAAAGAGTTAATGCAGCCCTTGAGTGCACAGGCAGGGAAAGTTCAGGGCAGGCTGGTCTGTCCCAGTGTCTGCAACTCCAAAGTGGCTGGAGTCAGCCTTAAGGTGGGGACATCCTATGGAGGAACTGTCTGTCTTTTGTCTGTTTCATCAAGGACAAGAGTTTTCACTTTCCTATTTTTACCTCTTCCTTCGTCTCTGTTGCTTTGAGAATTTCTGGTGGTTTATATTTTCTCTGCTTTTATGTGAAAATGAATAAGGAAACAAAACAAAACAAAAAAATTATTTTAATTTCCCATTGCATTTTGGCAAGGCAATGAGGTAGATATGGAATGGGTACCTCCTCACCTCTATCATGATTTTCCTTTCAAACTATAAGAACTCTTCCTCCATCTCTGTTTGGAGATATAATCCATAATCAATTAAACTGAAGATGATAGGCAATGAAAATCATCTCCATCCAATTCTGGATGAATAAAGTCAATTTTCCTGCTCTGCCTGCACTATCAGAGGTCTGTATTGGTGGGCATTGCCACAGTCCACATGGTTTTCATCACTGCAGAGAGGTTAAATCCACCATGTCTTAAACCATGCCAAATAATAACAAGAAATCATGCTTTAAGTATGCACCTGTGTAAGCTATTTTTATGAGACAAAAAGGCTTCCTGGTCCCTTGTGGGATCATTTATATGATGGAAATAAGAAATATGGTATTGTTTGGCTGGGAGGATATAATTCCTTAATTACCTGAGGCATGTCTGAGTTATTTTGGCGAGGTTGTTATGAACAGCATGGTATCAGCTCTGCGACTGTAAAGAACAAGAACCAATAACGTAAGATCCAATTTGTTCTGGCAAATAACAACCTGGGTCAAAAGGGTTGGGGGGAGGGGGGTCAGTAAATTGAAGAATTTACCCAATGGCAAAGTACTCATATTTTCTTTTAGAAAACACAGATTCAGCAGTGTTGGTGCTGAGGTGCTAGAGGTAATAAACTGGGGGATAAAATAACGGGGGTAAAAGGAGTGGTGGTGCAGATGGTGCTCATGCTGGAGGGGAAGAAGTGCTGCCTCTCTCCCAGCAGGATGGCTGGGCTGCTGCAGAAGGGACTTCATCCCTCTGCTCTTGGGTGTCCTTTTTCTTAGTTGATTTTTTAGTTGTTTCTTTGGAGGATTTTTTTTTTCCTGCTTCCCAAATATCTCTGTATATTAATAAATTATACCTGTTGTGAATCAGATTTTACCTTCCTTAGGAATTTCTGACAGTCCTACAAAACTTCTCTAGAAATTGGTTTAATCCATTTTAGGGACTGCATGGGGTCTGCATGCTCCACACTTGCTGTGGTAGAGTTCTTAACAAAGGTGGATTAGGGAGAGCTTGGCTGTGCCATCCCTTTCTGCTACTGGGAAAAGATTCCTCTGGGTTTGCCCAAACGGCTTTGCCTTTCCTACCTCCCATTATTTTATATTTCTGTCTATCAGTTCATCCTAAGACAAACCTTACTTGGTCATGCTTTCAGTAACTTCACTCTCACATTTTTGTGCAAGAGAATGGTGAAAAATTAAGTCACCTTTGGTCAAAATATGATTCTTCTCAATGGGAATTCAAAATGAGGTTTCAAAATTGTGGTAGAGGACTGTGGACAGAAGAGTTTGTTTCAAGTGTTTCCAGTGATAGTATGACTGAATATATATGATTTATTTCTTTTTTTTTTTTAATGGATTACAAAACTATGAATTTGTGATGAAAGGCTTGATGGCTTTATGAATAAGTGCTAGTTGATGCTATTTAAGTAGGATTCAATTAAATCTTCATAAAACGAGCAGAGTGAAAAGGCTTGACATGAACTGAGGCCCAGGAAGGCAAATTGCCATGTATGAACTATTCCATGGAAATCAGATTACTTTTCATAGCTGCAAAAATGTGCTTAGCTTAAACATATTGGGCCAAATTCTGTTCTCATTTATATGTGTGTAATGTGGAGCTAAGTGCAATATTTGGGTAAATCTATTTCAAATAATTAGTTGATAGTCTTGGAGGGAAAAGAAACCATTGCTAATTTAAATATTGGCATATTCTGTTTTTCAAACAGATGTTCAGACTCTTACATTTTGGCATCCCAAGATGAAAAGATAGTGCAGTTGCACAAGAGGGTTTTTATGGAGACTGTCAATGGAAATGAGAACTCTTGGGCCAAAATTCAAACAAGTTCTATACATAGTTGCCCACAAAATTTCTGATCCTGAGAGCTATGGGGAATCCCACTGACTTTAGAAATTCCCTTTTCCATCGCACGGTTTGTGGGATTGAGGCTCGACAAAACCCAGCACGATTGTCCTGGCTCTGTGGAGGTAGATGGCAAAATGCCTTTGGCATAAGCAAAGTCAGACCTTTCACTATTATCTTTTTCAGAGACTGAATTAAACCCACCTCCCCTCTGTTTTTTACCCTTTCCCTGAGTGAGTTCAATTCTTGCGATTTTACCAAAGTTTTAATTTGAAATCTGAAGTAATTTTTTACCTTGATATGCTTATATAGCTTGAAAATGTACAATAAAACAGAGTGGGTATGTTATTGCCAGAATATGAATCCAAGGCAACTAATTCAATTGAGAACAAATCTAAAATCTTCCTTCTATTGATTATTTATTTGAACCAGTGGGTATCCTTGTTCTGCATTTATCCCCAACACTTTTTGATACAACAAAACCCCCCTGAAAGTGGCATGAATTCTCACTCTTCTGAACTTGTTTTTAAAACTCCACTACCATTTACTAGAAAAACTATATCCCTGGTTGCTTTTAAATGTCTAACTTTAATTTTTTTCCCCATTACAAAACTCCTTAGTGTTAGGAAAACATCAAGGCGTCTTCATTGGATACTGAGATACAGTAATGCCAAATGATTTGCCCAAATTATAATGACAAAGTTTGGTGGCATTATGGGGAGTAGAGTTTCTATCTTGAACTCTCAGTTTAGCCTCACAGGCCATCTTTCCTTTTCATCTGTGATTCCAATGAGAATATACTGAACCAGAACCACTCTGGGTTAAAATATCAGCTGTAGTTTTCTTTCATCTCAGTTATACTGTGATACAAAAGTACAAATATCAGCAAAATGGCTTCTGATTTACTGCAGGATGAGAGAGAAGACCCAGAGATTCTTTAAAAAATAAAAATTCATTTGTATCAATTAAAGATATTTACATTGTGAAGCACATTATCAGCATGTAGTAATAATAGAAAATGAAATCTTACTACTCTTCTCCCTTCCTGTGGAAATTGGTATTCAAATTTCTATTTATACAATGCCTTGACTTAAATTTCCCCAGCTTTTGCTTTCTCTATAGCCTGCCAGTGAACACATGTTTTTCCCTAAGTATGGTGTAATCAGAAATTAATATAACAAGGTACGTGACATGCAGGATTAAATTGCAGAACTTCATCTTGACTGATGTGGCTTCTATTTGCTTCAACTGTTGCTCAGATCTCTGTATTTTACCCCCAGAAAGAAATGGCCTGGAAACAGCCCCAAGTAATTCAGAGAGTCCAGGGGGTTGAAATATTTTCAACCAGTTTCTGTCACCTTGACTTTTTTCATACCATCCACCTGTCTGTATAGAAGTTGTACTTTGCTTTTAGTCTTTCTCTGTATACGTTTGTCTTCAATACCTAAATCATCTCCTTTGTAATGCATCATTATTTAACTTTCCCCCTTCACTAGAGTGAACATATCTCTTCCCAACTCCTGTATTTTCATTCATTTTATGGCCTGTGGTAAGGTTTTAGGGTCATATAAAATGTCTGGTTAGTTCACTTCCAACCAAGGTAGCTAAGATAAAGTCAAGGTGTTCTCCTGCCAGTCTCTCATTGCCTTCATTGCCTTTCAGGTGCCAGATTTTCAGAGGACTCTGCATTTCAGATTCTCTGGGCTGTTTGTTGGTTCCCACATGCAAAGTAATGCAGAGGTTTCCAGAAGATTTTCAACCAGATGTTGAAAGCTTCACTTGACCTGCTGAAGTGAACTATACAGGCTTTGGATTCTCATTGCTAATCCTGCTTTATCTGGGACAATGGACAGCACAGAAGGTGGACAACTCATCATTATTAGAAGATCGAGGATGTGCTTCTCTTCTATAAGAAAAGCTGGCCCCTGCTGAGTGGACAAATCCATTTTTAGAACTAGTAACAATAAAAATAATGCCAGTTTGGCAGCCCAGAATTGCACCAATTAATTCACGTTGACTTCCCTGAATTACTCGTGTCCAACCAAAATTTAAAAGATAAAACGTCAATATTTAATTTCATCAGTCTCAGGTGAAAGGACTTTTTCTGCAACTTTTACATGAAATGTAATCCAAAACCTTTTGCTCAGATTTAGTAAGCACCAAACAAAAAGCCCAAAACAACCCCCTCAGCTACATTTGCAAATCCACAACTGGATAGAGCTTTTGTATTTGGAATCTCCGCAGTGGTGACCCAACAGAAGTTGGAGTAGGGGAGGAGCTGGGTGCCAGCCCAGTTTGTGGTTTAACAGAGGTTTCAGGTGTGCTCAAAGGTTTTCCTCTGCAATCAAAGCCCAAGAAAATATTCCAGTGATTCAAAGCAGTTGGAGACTTCTCCATTGCTGCTGGAATTCTCAAATATGCCGTTGTGGCCATCTTCCATCTCCTTATGACTCAGCCAGTGTAAAAGGGCAGCTAACCGGGAAACAAAAAAAATCTGGCTCAGGTTTGTTTCAGAGAAGAACTCTTGAAAGTAGATACTTATAGGAAATTAATCTGAACCATCCTCATTTCTTGGACTTGTAAATCTGGGCCATAAATTTTTCAAGAACAGGTTTCTTTATAAGATCTCCAGGCCTTATTACTTCTCAGTGGGATAGAAATTGTGTGAAAAAAACCCCAACCCAACAACCTGCTTTGTTTAGGTATTTTGGCACTCTGCCATCTTGTTTTAGAATATATAATGGGTAGAATTTAATGGAATTTTTCTGATCTGCAGTGCATTCTGAGTTCCTTTTATGTCTTGGGCAGTGGCTTGGGGAAGCAGTATTTGCTTCTGAACAATTTTCACACCCCCATGCTGCTTTTCTTTCTGTGGAGGTTGTGCAGCACACATTCCTAGGTGGAATCTGACAGGGAGAGTGGCTAAATGGACAATTCCAGCACTTCCAAACGCTCCTGTCATTCAGCCAGAGAGAAGTCTCTACTGATTAGGATCAGACTGGTCCATGACAAAGTTGAGGAGTGGCCTCTGTCAGGAATACATCAGTCTGTGCAATGGCAAAGCCCTCAGCCCGGATAGTGGAGAGAGCGTATCAAGGCAAGAGTAAAAAGGGTGTTCTGCTCCTCTTTAGACAAGATCACACCCCACTTTCTTCTGTAGTCTGCCTGGCTGCTGCAGTCCATCTCGCCCTGTGCCATTGGCAGGTCTCTGCCCCCCATCTGCAGGGAGTGACAGGTCAGTGATTTGCTGTTTCTGCAGTTTTAGGATCCCATGAATTCTTGGGTGCACATTGCCTGATACTCAGAACTAAGTAACTTGTTGGCACAATGGCATCTCTTGTGCTGTTCCTTCACCTGCCAACTTTCCCCTAGCACAGGCAAATTCTCTCTCTCCTTCCATTAATGCACAAAACAAGACTTTTAGAAGCTGCCAAGAGTCCCCTGTAGGACTGAAGGACTTGGATGTCACACGGCCTCCTCTCTGGCTGCCTGAGATCAACAGTAACCTTACTGTATTTCCCCACCTTGATGAAAGGCAGCTCATAAGATTAAAATAACAGGCTGCAAGAGCAAATGCGGTATTATACCACATTAATCCTCTGACACAGCATTCATCCAAGTGCCACAATGGCTGTGATACTCCTGTACAGGCATGTGATTCATTCACCATTATTTGCCATAATTATCTTGCCCAGAATTAGAAAGGATTAAATGAAACTTGGTGGTCCATGCACTTAAGAGAACAATGGAAAAGCATTTTAAAATAAGTGCTGCTAATCACCTTTGTTAAGCGTTTTCCCATAATCTCTGTTTTTTAACAGGAATTTATTGCAGTAAGTGTTTGTTAGTATCCATTTGTCATCAAACATTAAACACGTCTTTCAGTTTCTCCTCATTTATCTTCATGTTTTGAGAGAATGGCCATGTGGTTAGCTGTGTACAACAAATTATAATGGTTATATAAATTGTAAATTACCTCCCTCTGTGACGTACATTTCTTTTCAATGGAATTAATGGAGATTGGTCATAATGGAGACATTGAGACCAAACTCTGATCACCATTGGTTCTGGAATAATCCTAGAGTGGTCTCACTGAACTCAAGAATTTAAACTGGTTTACCTCTAGTTAACGTAAAAAAAAAAAAAAAAAAAAAAAAAAAAAAAAAAATAAAAAAAAAAAAAAATTAATCTGTGTGTTCCTTTTCTGATAGCACTTAAAAATATTTTTTCTATCAGAAATGACACTTAGGAAGCAAGAGGATTCAAGATAACTATTGTAGAACACCAAATAGATTGTTGACAATTAAATATCTTTCCCCCTCTGTAGTGTTACATACCTACATAAAATGAAGAAAAAATAACTATCTGAGCAGGAATAGGTACAACAAACGTTATGTATTATGTGCTTTCAAAACTGTGTACAGCTGATTTGGTGATGTATTTTAAAAACTTACTGTGAATGACTTCTGGTGATCCTGCCAGCCCTGTGCATGAACATTGCTCCAGAAAATGTCTAATCCTGTCTAAAGGATGCTACTCAAAAGTGAGGCAAGGCATCAGAATCTGGTCCTAAATCAGCTATATCAGGGAATTAATTCAGTGTTTTTGGATGCAGATGAGGATAATCTGGGCCTCTCTTACCTCTGCAAACCAGCAGAGCCCAGCACTGGTGCTGGTGCTGCAGAAGGACAGCCAGGAGGAACAAAAGAGCCTGGGGGGATGAGAGGGTTGTGAATTTACTCTTCCTGCAGAAAGCTGGCAAAGCTGCACTGCCTTGAGAAACTGGTGTTACAAAGCCTTGCATGAAGAAACCAAAGATTTTAAAGAAAATAATACTATTTCTGATTTAATTAAAATACTGTTAGGATTGACTGTACTGCCTGCATTTGGATAATAAGCTAAAATGAACTTGGATATCATTGGGATCCCTCAGGTGAATAAGTGCTTCAGCAACATAGATGTTGCAGAGTTGATATGATAATTAATATGCCTTTTATTTTTCAGTTCTGGCATCTCTGTGCTGTTTTATGAATCAGACCTTATCGATTAAGTAAGAGAAGACTTAGAAGAGGAGCAAAGAAGCCCTGTAAATTTGGAAGCCAGGCATAATTAGTTTGCACAGGTTTTGTTGTTAGAGTTTCAGGTATCAAATCAATAGAGTAACATTAATAATTAAGGACTTGGATAAATATACCAAGTCCTAGATTAGAGCTTTGAGCTTTAAAATGCTCACATAAAAGGTTTTCCTTAGGCTCTAAATGTTCTAAAGTGCTATAATGTGACTTTTCAGCTACAGATACTGTTAAGAAATACCAAGCTACTGTACCAGGGAGAGATTTGGTATCTCCAGGTTGGAAAGTACCTATTGCATGTGCAGGGAAATTGCTGGCATCACTTTTGCAAGGTTTGCCTTTCCTTGGCTGCAACTTGGGAAAAAAACGAAAATTGGAAGTAAATAAATAAATCAGACAACAAAAACGCTAGGAATGTTCTTAATTCAAAATGAAGAATGTGCCAGGTTGGGTTTTTTTTTAACTTTTTCCATATGAAAATACCCTGAACGTGGCAGGACATCAGAAAGCCACATGAATCCAAAGGATCCACAAGGGACAAGGATTAGCCTGGTAGCTCTGGCAGCCCCAGCCTGGCAGTCCCTCTGTGAGTGGCACCCTCACCCTGCTGGGAACAGGGCAGGGCCAGCTCCTCCCTCTGCTGCCCCGAGTGCAGGCAAGAGCACTCCTTGCTTTGCTCAGTTGCCTCTTTGTATACCATCTGAAGATACAAAAACAACAATCAAAAATATATTACTTTTCTGTCGTGACAGTCTCTAAGTCAGAAATAATGTTAATACTTCCTCTCTGAGTGGTTTACTTTTCACCATACTATTTTTTAACAGATAATCTAAACCAGATGTTTCAGTTTTGGTGTAATTGAGTGGCTTTTTGGGTAAGCTGGCTCACTTCAGATTATCAAAACATATGTATCTCTTATTCCTTTTGAATCCCTTCTGTTAAGACTTTCATTTGGAAGCACATCCAAACCACTTTTGAGTTACTTACTTTAATCATTATTTAATTTAGCGTACTGACATAAACTACCCAAAAAGCCGTGCTGTAGAGAGTTTGATAATACACTCACTGACATCACTGGAACATTTTCCTTTGGCATCATTTGCACAAAGAGAGAGGAGAATTTTCTGTAGGGCTTGCTTGGGAGGAAGATAATATTTCTAATTGCTTTAATAGTCACTAAGTAAATAGGAAGGAGATGAGCGGGGTGAACGCAGGGTGTGTGATAATATGATGATCCACACAGCTGTACTGACCAGTGATCTGTGTGGATGAGAAAGAAAATGGAGAGAATATTTTCCTTCTGGAAACACAGGGGATGAATTTAGGCCAGACTGTGGTGTCTGCTGGAGGAAGTGGAAATGTCTGTGTGGCCTGTCCATATTGATGCAAAGTCAGGCAAATTTTGTCTGACTTTGCAAAGACAGTCAAATACCTGACTGTGGACTGAAGCAGCCAGTGAGGATTTCTGTGTTTCCCCTCTGCCTGATGAGCAGCCTTCCAGCTCGTGCAGCTGCCAAGGACCACTGCTGTGCACCCAGAGCTAGAGCTGTGCCGCTTCAACTGGGACAGCAGAGCCAGACTGCATCCCAGGCTCAGGCTGATGGTTCTCCTGCTAAATGCCTCATAACTGACTTTAAAATGTAGTGAGGCTAATGTAGGAATCCATTCAAACAACTTTACAGAGGTGCCTGGAAGTGCTCCTAATTCAGAACCAAAAGGTGTGTGTGCCCTTGCTGTGTAGAGATGGGGTGGCAACTTTTTAAATCTCTTGCCTTATATTTTGCATCAGTTGGAATACTGGTTGTCATTTCCCAGCAGAAACAGTCTATAATTTGTACAAAATAATTTTGCTTTCTTTGAAAGAGGAAGAGAGGTCATGTTACTGAAGTTGTTATTCTGGCGTGATTCACTCTGGTTTTGTTTATTATGAAAATTGCAAGGAATTTATTTGTTTCTCCCTGTGTGCCTGTTTGAAAGGCATCTGTTGCAGGCAGAGGCTTACCGAAGGAAGGATTTGGAGGTTTGCATCACTCCCAGTAGCTCTTGTTTCTCATTTGTGTCTCCTTCACCTGGTAGGCCAGGTTACAGAGTCCCAAAGCACAGCAGAGCTGTGCACCAAGGTAGTGGCAGAACTTCCCAGTCAGTCTGAAACAGACTGGCTCAGAAGCTGGTTTCTACTGGGCTGTGGCCAGTGTGAGTGGTATATGTGACTAATTAGCCATGTGGTTTCATCAGATTCTTGAGAAGACTTTACTAATTACTTGCACTGTGATTAGAGATGGAAATTATGTTTAAATAGAATTTTGTGTGATTGCAATCTCTTTATAGTTCATCAGAAACCAAGATATAAGTCTGCAGGACAGTGGCCTTCGCATTAAAGTTGTGTAAACCTGCAAAAATGACCCAACAGGAGTTTGAGGATTTCACTGGTAGCAATGTTTCATTCTGTGTTCACAAAAATTTTTGCAATCCCCAGTTTAGCTTGAGACTCTCACTATGGAGCAAATACCCTTTCTTCAATCTCAGTGGCTCAGGGCCTTCCATCCTATGAGAAATAGTAGGAAGGTATTTCTTTCATTAAATGCATAAAACAAAACTAGAGGGAGAAAAAAAATCAACTCTAGGAAGGGTTTCAACTCCTTGGTTTGTGTAAGTAATACTCACATACATTTGTTTCTGCACTACAAAATGTAGATACTGCAGTGCAATGTGCATGCATTCCACTTAGTTCATCCATGACTACCTGGAGAGTTAGCTGGAAATGCCAATTTATATACTTTGGTATTTTTATGGAAGTGCAGCGCTAATCCAGGAGGTCAAAAGCTGTGAAAAGGTTGGTGTTGTCTGACCACGTTCTGTCTGTATTTTCAGTGGTACTGTTAGAACAAAAGTCCTTCAATGCAGAAATAATTTTTTCTTGTTAGGAGCAGAATCTGAAAATCCTTCACCCAGGCCACCCAAACTCAGGGTCTGGAGCAAAGCAAAACAAATACTTAGCAAAGGCTGTGCACAGGCTGCAAATGGATCACAGAAAAACCCTGTCAGACTTCCAGGCTACATGACAAGTCCAGCAAAACAGTAGCTGTTATCTGCAGAGCTGGGGCAGCAGGAGATAGCAGCTGTGAATACTCGTGCAGGAATGGATTTCTTCATGTCAAAGTCTGGGGTTTATGTGCATCTTTATTTCTTGTCTGAATGTGGTAAAGTTGGAACTAATAAAACATAATGGCTAGTTTAATTAAAACAATTTAGTGGAGACTCCAAGATGCCTTCTGATATAAAAGATACAATTTAAACAAAACATAAGAAACTGGTCATTACTATTTCAGCTTAAATTTTAGAAGAGTCTGTGGATATTCAGTGGATCTAAGCTCAGCAAGTACACTCTGGAAGTTTCCATTCCAAGCCTTTATTAATTACATTTATACAATTTACTTTCATTATCCATATTTTTGACATCAGATTCTTTCATTTATTTGTACTGTGTATTTTTATTGTGGGTTGTTGGCACAGTAATTCCATATATTATCCTACTCTATAATTTTGGCTTGAATTAGCATTTTATATACTGTATTTTAATGGCAAAACTTAATCACAAATCCACAGTGGACAGAACTGGCACTCTCAGCTTGCTTCTATCTTTGTCTCTGTACTTTGCATTAGTCACAGCAGCCAAATGCTCAATGGCACAGGACTGTAGCCTGTGTGAGAGGCTGTGGTGGGATTAAGAGACCTGATTATTAGTCCCTGTTGCTGGCCTGTGGATTTGGGAGCTGCCAAACCCACCGAGCAGGAGAACAGCAGGGAAATGGTCACAGAGGATGCAGGGATGGGACATCCTCTGGCTTCAACCTACCACACCTACCCCTGAAAGACAGGAGGGGAAAATAGTGCTGGAATTTTCTGTATGGTCCTTGTAATTGTGGAGTCTTCTTTGTGCACAGAGCAACAAAGAGAGAACAGAAAAAAAAATAGTATTTTTCTTTTCCTCCCACCCTGGGGTGAGTACACACTTAATCCCATACAAATTTGTTTTTTCTCCCAATTTGATTTTAAGTTTCTGTGTTGGCTTTCGTGGAGTCAGTGCTGATTGATGGCGGTGTGAAGGAAGATTAGGTCTGTGATGAGTTAAGCTTAAGGGTGCAAAGGACCTGTAGGAGTTTCTGATGAGCAGCAGCCGTGCAGACAGCCCTGCCTGACCACCCCTTATCCTGTCACAGAGTTTGGACTGGGCAAGGAGCTCTGCTCTATGTGCTCACCCTTTGGCCTCTTGGACCAGCCTTAATTCCTTCAGGCTTCTTAATTTGCAGTGATTAAGTTATCTCACATATTTCTGATCAAATCCTTTTTGACAGACTCAACTGTTACGGCAAAACCACTCAGATTTTCCTTGTATCATTTGGTCTGAGGGAGTCAGTACAGCTATTTCAGTGAGAAAAGGAGGCTTGGAAGCTCTGTACTCCCTGAAGTATTTGAATAAGCAATATATTCTGGCTGAAATAGTGTGCTGCAACCTGTTTAGGATGATGTATTTACAATTAAACCCTAGTTGATAGCTCCTGATGCAAAGCAACTTTTTTTTTAACAGGGCTCTGTATAGCTTCTTTATGTTAACAAAAAATGTTTTCTTGTGGAAGCAGAGTTCTTTGAATATTGGAAACGAGCTGCTGCTCCCTGATAACCCACTACCTCTCAGAATCTTACTAAAATAGTAAAACCAACTTTGTCTGGATGATTGCCTTGGCTGCACTCAGAATCTCCCCAGAGCTTGTTGCTGCGCTATCAATGTATCAGATGAATCGATGCTGTCGGTGCAATAATTTTAGGCAGAAGACAAAACCACTTCAAAGAGTATAATGACTTGAGAGTTTGTCAATAAGATGTCTTAATGTTTTTGACAACACCCATTTTGTTGACACAGTGGGTGAGGAAGCCTGACATCATTTATTGTGTCAAGTGAACAGATTTAGCTGCTGGTGAACCACATGGTAAATTACACTTTTCCCCTTCCTGTTTGAGCTATCAATCCTGTTTTCCTTTTGGAAGCTGATGATTACTTTTTTCCCCCCATCAACTAAAAGACAATGTCATTATTTCTCAGGGAAGAAAAGTAGTATAATTTCTGAATCCCTCTGGAAGGAGTCTCTGAAGTGCCATTAATTCATATTTAGCAAACAAGTTGAATAAGATATCCCACCCCATTGCTAAAAGAAAAAGTGAGATAGCTTTATTTATAAGCAAGGATCTTTTATAAGTGAAAATCTGTTTTACCATGCATGGCAAGTTCCCAGCTAATTTAAAACATTTAAAGTTATGCAAAACCACTTAGAGAGTTGAAAAATATGTAAAGATATGTAAAGACACTAAGTATCTTGTTCAGTACTATAATAACAGAAAAATCAAGACCATGTTTTGACTTGGGATTTTATCTTTAGAGCTCTTTGCAGAGAGGCTTTTTTCTATACCTGTGTGTGGGTTTAGTTTCTTCTTCTGATGCTTTCCATTCTTGTCTACTTAATCCTTACAAACTTTGATAGTCTTTCATAAGGATGAATATTATTCATAGAGGGAAGTCCATAAGATTGTTGTTCATCAGTATTTGTCTTCAAACTTTGAAGTCTCCTAATTGCACGAAGATAGATACATTAAACAATTACCTAAATGCTCAAAAGGGAAAGAACAAAGGAAATTAGGAATGATGTAATCCCTGAGGGAATCATGTTTCTCTCTCCAGGAGGAAGCTGTTCTCTTAAAGTTGGCACAACTCTTGGGATGCTCAGCTGTCACTTTCTTCTCACATTTATTCTGAATGAACACAATCCATCCATCAGTGCTTAAGGAGTTTTCTAACAGTACATTGACCTTGAATGCGGCACATTGATTTTCAGTAACGCATCGCAAATAGGGTCGTTACTGAGTCACCCAGCAGTGGATGTGATTGGGAACAGATTTCTGAAATTCCAATACTGTGCCACCTGCCTCTGATGATGGATCATTCTGCTGCTCCCCATCAATCCTCACCTCCCGCTAAAAAATGTGACACCTGTATGAAATTTATCATTATATACAACACGAGGCACAAACAAACTGTTACAGTGGGGGCTTTTCAGCAGCCTCACTCCTCTGGTGAGGATGGCTTGCAGTGGCATTTATTGAGAGAGGTGCCTCTTGTAAAAGGGCCGGGGGTGATGGTGACAGATGTGAGCACTATAGGGAATTAATGCTGCAACCGGGACCGAGCAACAGATAAAAACAGTCTGGATCTTAAGCTGTTAGAGGTTAACACCAGATCAATTAAGGTGATTGTTCTGTAGATTGTAATGGACAAATATACGTATACAAAAAGGGCATTAGTGAAATTGGGGAGGAAGAACAAATAGAAATTAACTGATGCTAAAGTAAAAATCAAACTGGGAAAGATTTTGTGTTCTAAAATGCCTGGCAGTCTGACTATGGCTGGGAAACAGATCTTTCAAAATGATTCTGGAAAAGTACAATTGAAACAAAGGTGTTTGTGTTTCTTTGGGAGTTTGGATGGGTCAGGTAAATTAATGACCCTTTTCCTCCCATTGTGCATATAAATGAAAGAGTAACAACAAAAGCCTGGATCCTCAGAAATTTTTTGTCTCTAATGTCCACTGAGGTCAAGGATTTGGCCACCCTTTAGATATCAGGTTTTTGACTTCTGAAGCAGTAAGGAGAAATAATTCTTCCTTTTCTTGCAGCTGCCATTGGTTTGGAGTACAGTGGTTCTGTAACCAAGCTAATACATTGATGTTTGTTCATCTAAAATGGCCAAGAATTAACTACTGCACTGAGCTGAGAGAATAAATGGCCTCACAGTTTATAAAGTCACAAACTTTACATTCCTCCCTATTTCACTCAGCTGCAGCAGATGCTAAGAATCTTGAAAAGAACTCAATTAAGTATCCTGTTAATTTATTCTCTCTGCCTGTGGGTAATTTTGCAATGGTTTCAATAAAAATATGTATAATATGTACTCCATGAGCAGAATAAAACCTGATAGCAGAATATGAAAGTGAAATGAAGTTGATAATATTCCTTACCAGCTATTATTGCTCCTCTCTAATGTCTAATTCTTTGTTAAATTGAGAGGTCCTTATTGGCCAAAGTACAGTAAAGTCAGGCTGTTATGGGCCACTATGGGAAGAGTATTTATTTTGCAACTGTTTTATAGTAAAACATATATGTCTTTCTCCTCTTCAATACCAGCTTCAGACTGTCTGTTGGTCACTGCAGTGGCAGTGGAGCTTTGAGCAAGTTCCCTGGATTTTGGTTTTAGTTCAGACTTGGTCCAGTCTTCTTGTGGTGCAAGGGGTTGATTCATGATGATGATCACCACTGGGCCAAATAAGCTCTGAGCGTGTGCCCAGAGTCTGCCCCTGCAGCACTGGAGTCAGACCTGCTTGTGAGCCTCATGTCTTAGCAGGAGTGACAGCTGATTTGGTACTGATGGATTGTGTCAGGAGTGCACCCTGAGCACCATCCTTACTGAGATGGGGATGATCAGAGAGGTCCTCCTTTATCAAAGGAGGCTTTTTTGACACTGCTAAAAGTTACGGTGATTTTGAAGGGATGTATGAATATCTAAAATCTTTGTAAGATCATCTTTGCTTCTTCCAACCTATTTATATTGCCCTGTTCGAGCTTTCCTCTTTAAAACAAACAAACGAAAAACAAGGTAGTTATTTGGCACACAACTACACACTCTAACTAAGTGTAGGCAATCCTTCCAGCATCTTTAGGTGTCATGTGGCAAACAGCTCTAAGGTATGTGTGCACCTTCAAGAAACTCTGCAGTCTCTTGGACCTCAGTTCTGGACCCACCAAACCTCTCACGCAAACAGCCACATTCTCTTGGGTGCCTGCTGAACCTCACCTGCTTGTGTAGAGCAAGACTGCAAAGGGGGAGAGCTCACCAGCCAGATTCAAGTCCTAAAGGATTCCAAAAAGGAATTTTTCACAGCAAGAGGGTGCTGGATGATTGTTTCTGGGTTTGGGCCATGTCTGGTTCCAGATAGGTTAGAGTGGGTGTACTTCTCTGTAGCAATTACCTTTGACTTCTACTAAATACATTATTATCTAAGTCTAATTATACATTAATTGCCTGACTGAACTCACTTTGACTGATCTGAGTATTAAAATTTTTGGTTATTGAAATAAAACCCCAAAGTATGTGCTGAAGTCAGGTTCAGCTGTCTGTGCATTCAGCTGGGGGATGATAACTTGGTGAGAATTAAGAAACTACCTGTATCAAAGTGGTGAACAGGGAGAGAATACAGGGCAAGATTGTGTGCATTTATTTTGAACTACACATTTAACCTCTCTGTGTCTGGCTACTAGATTATTATAATGCTTCATATTTTTCTAGGGTGTTGCTGTTTTCAGTTTTTTTGTGTTAGACTACTCTGACCTCCTTCCATAAATGTTTAAGGATGCAGGTCATCGAAATACCTGCTGGAAGATGTCTTATTTGAGATGGTTTGAATAAACTTCTGCATGTACTCTAGAAAGGCCTGTTTTAACTTCAGATTCAGAATTATATAAAAGCAAATGCTGTTGATTGTACTACTAACAGTACAATATTGAAATAATAAAAATTGTACTAGTTGATAAATAATAAAATATACTAGTTGAAAATAAAAAATACTAGTTGATGTACTTACATAAACCTCATTTATTTTTCAGAAGGCTGCTTGTTTGTATAATTTCTCCAGGTACATTTTGCATAGATCTCTGGTCACTCTGAACAAACAGCAAAATTTTCTCCCATTGAAAGTAAAACATATTAATACTAGACAAGTTAAGTTAGAATTTGGATAATGTCTTATTTTTCAGGGCTATATAAGTCAAGCAGTTGAATTCCCTCATGTCTGAAAGACTATGTCAACACATGTAAATGTAAAAGTTTTAAATTCAAATTTTATTTGATTTTAACCTTCAGTTCTGCAAGTTACACTGTTGCCTCAGTGGTATCAAAGGTATGGTGCTTACAGTCTATTTTTCATTCTCCAAATGAGTGTTTCTCGTGCTGTAAATGCATCTTGATATTCTAATATAGATAAATGTATATTAATACCCCAAATATTAGAGGTTGCAATGTAATTTTCTTCTTTTCCTTGGGAGTGAAAACAGAAAATAAATGCTGAATGTCAGTGGGCTGTGAGTATGAAGGGGATAAATGCCCTTAGGCCACCAACTCTCCTCTCTGGGGCAAGACAAAGTACTGTTCATTTGCACAGAAATGTCAGTGCTACTGCAGGAGCAAAGCTGTGTTTAAATATTCGTTTCCTGAGTTGGACTGTTCTAAGCCCAGTGCATCTTCCTGCTGTGCCTCCCCACTCAGAATAAATCCTTGCTGCAATGCCACTGCTATAAATGAAGTTACTCCTCATTTATATTATTGTGAAAGGGCAACCCAGCCTGTGGTTTCTGGCCAGGAAAGGGTCTTACTTAAATTTATGGCTGCTTTAGGGAGTTAAAACTAATCCACTGTACAGGTTGCTTATGTGTTACTCTGAGGCATCTGGAACTGATGCTGCTGGAGACAGGAGGCTTCAGCCTTGAGCTGCTGATGTGTCAGTGCTTGCTGTGCCCCTGCAGTCTCACAGAATGCTCCTGGTCTCTGATTCACTGGCTGGACCTGGTTTCCCCTTCCTCTTTTTGTGTGTGTGTTCAAAAAATGCCAGCTTGTTGTTTGTTCCTCGAGTAAACTTTTCATTTAAATCAAACTCATTTTTGGAAATGTCAATTAAAAGTTGCCGTTTCAGTGTTAGTAAGGTGGTGCTGACTGGTGAAGAGATCTCACTGTCTGCCTTACCTTGGCCACGTTGGCAATCGGGCCATCAATCCAGAGAATTAACTCCAGCAAGACATTAGTCATTCTTGGAAATTGCAGTGCTCATTTCTCTCTCTCTCTTTCATATTTAAATGGTAGGGTTTTCAAGCATATTTTTTATGGACCTAATTAATGCGTGTGACAGGCTTCTGATGTAAGGTGGAAGAAATGACAATTAAACATCTTGGAATAAGCACATTCCAGAGTGTGCACAAGCAAGTCTTTATGCAGGGCACTGTGGGAGAAAGTGCTCAGCAACAAAGCAGTGATGTGTTTTCATTTGAAACAACAGGATTGGAGTGAAAAAAGAAAACAATTCATTAGCATTTGTGAGGGAAGTTTGCAATAACCATCGACATTTTGTAATCCTGTGGTTTTGTTGTCTTCTACAGGGGAACTTTGTGCTATAAAAAGCTTTGTTTTAAGTTCTTACTTTGGACCTTGGAGATGAGGATGAGGTTAATGGTAGTGACACTGGTTAGCCACCAGCTTTTGTTTTGTTTCTGAAGAGTTGCTGTGCTGCTGACACATGAAATTCAAGATAGACTTAAGTTTTTTCACCACGCAAGTTTCAGCTCTTTTTCCATCTCCCACTGATATACCCTCACCACGTGGGCTGTGTTCTCTCTAGCTCTCATGGTGCAACCTTGCTGTGCAGGACTCAAAAAGGAAAATGTAAATGAAACCAGAGCTAACATTAGTGGCAGCATTCATATTTCTGGACATGAGATCTCTGGGGGCTAGCACTGACAGAAAGATGCTATCATAGTACATAACAAACTATGGCAGATTATGCCCTCTCAGTCCCAGATTGTTCTCCAAGCATAAAGGAATAATGGGAATAGTATGCAATGCTTAAATGAAACAGCCACCTGAATTACAGAACTCTGGTGTTGTATACCGTGTCATAAAGAAATAGCCAGGTATTCTTTTATATATTTTGACCTCCCTGTTCAGGTATTTCAGTCTGTTCAGTCTGTTCAGGGCTTTTGCTTTCTCAACTGTTGAGCAGAGGATGCCATGGGATTACTGTGGGGCTGCTAGGAACAAGATAACAGTTTTGGTTTTGTGGCCTGTGTTAGGAAAACAAGTGCAAAGGTCAGGCTCTCTTGAGGTGATGTCCTTGCTCCCCTGAAGGCAGAGGGAGCATCACCATTGACTCAGCCAGGGGATATGCATGGTTTAACTTAGTCCAGCAGAGGTGAAGGATCATCTCCAGCTGCTCTGGGCCGATAGGAGCCAAATCCAGGAAATGTGTTTGTTGTCTACCCGTCTCAATCAGGTATTTCTGCAACCTTCCCTGTGCCTGCTCGGCGATGGAGTCAGAGCAGACAGTGGTTAAACTGCATTATCTCCCTGTGAGCAGGCAACCACAGTGCTCTCCCACTGTTTACACTGGGAGATAATTAATGGATTTAAACACAGGGAGCTCTGTGATACACGTGCCTGCTGGCCAGGGCCCAGCAGCAGGGCTGGTTCTTGTCTGGGCTCCACATACCCACCCTGCCCAGGAGAGCAGGGCTCAGGCACCCTGGACATGGCCTGGGCTCCCAGGGGTGCTGGGGTACTGCTGGTGCTCATCTTCCTTCCCCTCAGCTGGTGGCATGGGAGGAATCTCATGCAAGGGATCACACATCTGCCAAGGTACATCTAATGCTCTGGCTAAGGGATTTTTTGGTTCCTGTATTTAAAGCTTGTATCAGCAAGCAGACTGCACAGAAAACAAAATTAGATTTTTATGCGGCTCTAAGACAAATCTACATCTTGTTCAATGTCTGTGTGGAGATGTAACAGTAACTTTAACTTCTAGTACATGTATATACACCAAGTTGTCACTTTCTTGGGATAAGATTGTGCCTATAAAATGATTAGTGTTCTACTGATTGTTTTAAAATAACTCAAGCAGCATCTGAATTTATTTACATACATGATATTGCCTTTCATAAACACAGCTGTATGCAGAATGCCAATTCAAGGATATTTTTGGAAGTTCATCCAACAGTTCAGCTGGGATAAGAGCAGCTCACTAGCATAATCTTGTTTTCTCCCCAAGGGCTCTGGACCTAGTGTAGGTAGCCACCCTCTGTTTCTGTGCCCTGAACTCCTAGAGACACGAAGAGGCTTGGGGAGAGTGGCTGAGCCTGCAGGGCTGCTGCTGCAGTGGTGTTGGAGGTCCTGATTGCCCCAGCCTGGAGAGGCCAAGCCACACTGAGAGATGGAGCCACCACCCAGCCCCTTCCCCTCCTCCCATTCGGAGGTTTCTTCCCAAATTTACCTTAAACAGGACACAGGGTCACCCCTGTGCTCCCTGCAGGAGGCTCTGCTCCCTGCTCTGTTCACACCCTGCAGTCTTTGTGCTGTGAGACTTGGCACTGAGTGACAGCAAAATTATGGATATAGGTCAAATTCCATTAAGACCACACCTTTAGCGGCACACATTCACCCTCTGGAATTTAATGTTGCTCTTCGTTTAGCGATTTCCTTCTCCCCAGTTGTTTGCTTTTGAATTTAGGATAATATAAGTCATTATTTGAAGTAGGCTATTTAGAAAGCCCTGCACTGTTATTATTTAGTAAGCCAGAGTTACATTATCACTGGCTTCAATCTATGTTTGATGAAAAGATTTTTCCTATTTAAGAGGCAAAAAAAAAGAGGAAAAGTCTTTAATGGTTTTTGTACCTATTCCAAGATCATCAACATGCAGTATAATTAGAAAGTTCTTGTCTCGTTTAAAATCTTTTTTTCTGTCTCATGGGACTTCAACATTAAAAATGCAAGATTTATGTATATTATATAATTATTTATTTGTAGTGCAGCAGCACTTAGAGGTATCATTCAATCTTGGGGCCCCATTTATGTGAAACTCTGTACCAGCAATACCACTATTGAGTCAGACTAAGAAATCCCAAGCTGAAAACGTGCTAAGTATTGTACAAATATATTGCAGTGGTCACAGGCTGGAAGAATTTGTATCATAAGTAGTTAAGATGGATAAATAGTTAAGACAGGAGAGAGGAAGGCTTACTCACCCAAGTGTGTCAGAGGAGGAATTGAAGCATTTCACGATCCAAGACCAGATTTAGGGAAGTAGAAGGTTAAGTTAAAAACTTCAAGGTCTTTGTCAAGCTGGTCCTTATGAAGATTTACCTGCCCTGCTCGGGGTGCTGAAGCTGGGATCTTTGGAGCCTACAGCAGTGTTTCCAACCAGAAAACCATGGATGCAGTTTTCGTTGCTTGCTTTTGTTTACTGTGAATTTTGTAGGTCTATAGTCTGGCTCTCTAGAAAAAGACAATGAATTCCTGGCTAATCCAACCTGTATTAAACGAGAAGGAATCCATGTCACCAGGCAGCCATCCAGACAGTTTTGAAAGCTAAATACTAACAAGATTTATTATGTCCCCATGCTTCATTCTCTTTCTTGGAGTACTGAGTGTAGCATGTGACTTTGTTTGATTATTCAGGCTATTTGCTATTCATATTTTACATTTCTGAGTTAGGGTAACTCTTGGAAACTCACAGCATTTTCAAAAGGACTTCTATACACAAGGGCTTGAAGGATTGGTAGGAATACAAAACAACAAGTAATTAATTAGGGGGAGTTATTCTTTGGCTGATTGACAAAATTAGAAGTAGACACTCAGGGATGGATAGTCCCAAGATGTATCTTTTTAAGATGTTCCCAAGGAGTGAGTAACTGACTCAGAGTCAAGAGACAGCTGCCTTCAGTTAAGTGCAAGATTTGGCTTGGTGGGTCCATGCACACAACTGAGTAATTTTAACTGGTTAGCTGGGAAAGGGAAATGCTCACTGGCTTGCTTGAAAATCTCTGGAGCTCCATAAAGTCTGTATCCATCTGAAAGTAAGTCCTCCTTCATAAAAAGCAACTAAAAAGGGGGACAGGGCAGAATCTAACCAAATGTAGCTTACAAACCTCATTTAAGGGTTTTTGGACTGAGCTTATCACTTGCATGCTTTATTTTAGCAAAGTTAAGTCCCAAAAGCTATTGGAGGGAATTGCAAATTGGGTCATTTTTTTTTTTTTTTTTTTTTTTTCTGATTCGCGTAGGGTTTTTGGAATTCAGCAGCAGATGTCTAAATTAAAATACGTATATGTTCCTTGTATTAACAATCCCATTAAACCGTGCTGCCCTTCCTACCCCCTCTCCAGAAATATATCCTATCATTAGCTGCTATCTGGAATCGACAGCGGAGTAATTTGAACTCTGGCTCCCAGGGGCCTCCTCCTTTACTTCCTGCTCTAGGAATAAGGTGTGTATTGATTAGATATCAGGCTGTAATTGGGCTCCAATCTCTCTGCCTCAAGATATATGATGGAGATGACAGGAAACAGATACCCTGTTGCTACTTGTAAATAGTCTGGTTGAACAAAATGGTTTGTAACCACTTCAGTGCCATAGTCTTTTATTACCAGAATGGGGTTGCTTTATCACTTAGTTTGATGGCTTTTTGAAGGGAAATAATATCTTTCTTTCTGAAGGAGCTAAAATAATTTTAAACAAATTGAATTCCTCTTTTGAGAACCAAAAATAATTATCTAATAGTGTGCAGCTTGGTATAATTATACAGTGAGCAAGTCACAGACAAAATTAATTAAGTCCATAACCCCAATCTGGCATCCATTGACTATTAAAAAAAAAAAAAAAAAAAAAAAAAAAAAAAAAAAAAGAAAAAAAAAAAAGATGGTGTTGAGAATGGGGAAGTCAAAAGAAGGTGTTTGTGGTAGTTGAAGATCTGGAATTATTCATGTTTTTCCTGTTCCAAGATGTTCTCTCCTATTTATCAACAGAACCAGGCTAAATATGAGTCTATTGGAAACAAAAGTGCAGAGTTGTGCAGATGTCGTGCTTCAGTAGGTCACAAAAGCAAGTTATTAAATATTGGTTTGAGAGAAGATATACACAGTCCATCAAAACTTTAATCGAAACACAAGCTTGCAATCTTAAAAGTATATTCTGTTCATGGGGCAGATGTCCCACAACTTGAGAAAAATGCAGCTTTTAGCATTTGTACAGAAGACTTGGAAAAAAATCCAAAAAGCACAGACTGA
This sequence comes from Sitta carolinensis, assembly GCA_032173965.1. Lineage (NCBI taxonomy): Eukaryota > Metazoa > Chordata > Aves > Passeriformes > Sittidae > Sitta > Sitta carolinensis. The sequence goes on from CM063292.1 coordinate 5,500,412, forward strand.
AGGTGAAAACCCGTGGCCTTTTGAGATGTAACAGACTTGGGTTTGTTTTCAGAACTTATCTTTTGGGCATTTTTTTAATCCTACAGAAGAGAATCCAGAACAGACAATCAGTTTATTCTGATCAGTGATTTATTTGTGAGATTCTTAGAGCCTTGTTTCAGAGCTGTGGACCAAAGTAACTAAAGTGTTGCAATAATATATTTAGCACACGATAAGGCACAGAGAAAATAGAGGGAAAGAAAAATAAAAAAGCACACATTCCCTGGCTGAGAAGTTATTGAATGTTTAAAGCCTGGGAACAGATAGTTTAGGGAGAAGCAGATTTCAATGACTTCCACTCTGTAAATAAATTGTGAAATCTAAAGCACTAGTACTTCATTTCTCTCTTTCAAGCATATTTTGGATGGCACTTGTATCACATTTATGCCCCAAACACTGTTTGAGTTTTGCATACAAGACGTTTATATTCTGCTGCTCCTCAGAGTGACCTTAATGTGATTTATTGACAAAAGGAGATGGAGCTATTCTACTTCTTGAGAATAGCAGAAGGCAAAAGAAGAAAATATTTGTAGTTTTTAAAAAGTTCCACCATGCATACATATATTTTCTGTGCTGCAAATTGCATGCATCTCTGCTGTTACAAGAGCTGTAATTTTGTTTCCTTTTCTGTAGTGCCTGATTTTCTTGTTTGCCCCAATATTGCAGCACTGTAACTCCACATGCTTCATGTGACCCTATTAACTTATTTTCTTATTAACTTCAACTATTCAGAGAGATGTGATCTTTTTGTCCCTTTCCTCTCCCATGTGTGAAATCTTTGCTTTTGGACAACACATTACATTTAAATCACATATTATGCCTCCTAACCAAACCAGTCAAAGTCCAAATTCTTTGGCTTGCAGTCAAAAAAAAAAAAAAAAAAAAAAAAAAAAAAAAAAAAAAAAAAGAAGCAAGGAAAAATGACTTCCACAGCGATTGATCTGTAGTAGTGTTAGCCCTGTTTATGAAAAGAGTCAGAAAGCAGCGCTGTGAGTTCAGTGCTCTGCTTTTAGATCTGAGGAGTTGGAGTAAGAAAAATCGATAGGAGCAGCACTGAAGGAGGAAGAAATGAACGGAAGGAAAAGCTTTTAGCAGCCGTGGGCTTGGATGTCAGAACAAGGTGTCTGACCACGGTGGGCAAGGAGTGTGCAGGGCTGGGCACGTGGGGGTGGGCTGAGCAGATGCTCTCACCCCCAGCTTTATAATGTCCCTCTGCTGTGCCTCAGTTGGACTTCTCTGAGTGGAGATGCAGTGAGGGGGTGTTAGACTGTACTTTTAGGTCAGTTCTGAGTCCTGACTCATATTTGCAGGTGTGCTGAAGATGCCTGATCAGGTTGTTCCTGCCCTCTGTGTCACTGGGCACTTCTGGGTGTCACTGCCTAAGTACCTGTGACAGATCAAATCACTTCTTACCTTCAGCCATCAGGGCTTGACTTGTGCTCTTCAGCCCTGCAGCTGTGCCCCAGCCTCCCTCCCTCTGCTGCTCCCTGCAATAATCCCAACAGAAATTCGTCAGAAAAGGTTTGGCTGGGGCACTACTTTAATTTCATATGTTTATAGCACTGTCAAACAAAAATGAAGCAAGACAAGACCCACTTCATCCCATAGCTGACCATAAAAGGTTAATATTTTGTGCTCACTCCTGCAGGACTTGGGTGCCTGAAAGAGGGACCAGGGAGTGAGCCATTGTATGGGCTTGGTATCCATCCTCTCACCCATTTTTCAGGATTGCTTTGGGATAATCTGTTGTTTTTTTTTTTTTTTCCCCTGGGACCAAGTGGAAGGGTCTGTGCAACCATGCTGAACACACACACGTGCATGCAAACACAGCCAGGCAAGCAGTGATGGGTGTATTCCTCAGAGACAACAGAAATAAGTCACTGTACTTCATCAAACTGCTGGTATCAGCACAGAGCCTTCAGAAATCCTGCCTGGACCACAGAAAAGGTAGGGCAGAAATCTATGGAAAGAATATATTAGGAAACTTGGAACGTGAGAGTCTATGGACGTCAAGGGTAATTCCCAGGGTTATAACTTATGGAAATCATGGCAAATGCAAGTCTGGTTTAGAAAAGAGCAAGTCCTTAACTTCTGGTTTGAGTTGTGGAATTAGAGATTCTCACTTGCTTCTCTGCCTGACACTAACAGAATTTCTAGATGATAGACAACGCTGCATTACATTTTATTAATATAATTACTCTTAAAGCAATTTGTCCCTTTCCGTTTCTTTGTATCTGGGCAGTTTCAGGCAGTCAGCAGACCAGTCAAGTAGAGACCAGTAAAGTACACATTTTATTCTGAAGGATGCTGTCAATATAGGATGTATTCACTTTACAGAATGTCTACAGGGCCTGGTGCTGTCACAGGTTAGCTCCAAGCCACTGGGGCATGAGCCAGCTTTTCTCAGGATGTTATTTAGACACATTAGGGTGTGAATGTGTCTGAAGTAAAAAAAAAAAATTGCCTCTCAAGGTGGATTTATCAGCATCTTCACAGTCTTATGCTAACATGTCTCTGTGCCTTCCAGACTGGAGCTGACTGGAGCTCTGGTGATTTGGAGTCTGGACAGTTCTTAATGTGCTCCTGTTTGTGTCTGGGTGTAGGCACAGCTGTAATCCTTTTCTTGCAAACTCGGGTCTCTGTGAGTAGGTCCCTTGGCTTGATATCCTCTTGCCTTGCAAATCAAGCTGAAATCAGCAGAATTAGGCAAATGTAGATCAGATTAATAAGCCAACACTCCTTATCCATTAGGACTGCTCACTTGAGATGAGATTGTAGATATGAGCAAGGATTTGCAAGATAAGGTGTTTAATCACAAGAAACCCACATGGAAAAATCTGCTTAATCGAAAAGCAGGGAACTGGCTGAAGAGCCAATGATTCTAAATAGCTTTGATTCTTAATGGGAACAATAATTCTCTTTAATGTGAGTATCTTCAGATGATTTAATGTTGCTTTGGGCCTTTTTATGTATCTTAGTCTTATGCTGGTCTTGTTTGCTTTTCTACCAGGAGCCTTGGATGCTATGATAGATGCAGGAGGGGCATGTATTGGGGCAGCCCTGCCAGTTCCTGGCTCTTGACTTGCTCCTTCCTTATCAATCTCACATGTCAGGCTGCCTTGCTAAGAGCTGCAAAGCTGCTGCTGGCCCTGGGCTGCAGAGTCTCTGCAGAAAGTGGCTTCTCCTGACTGCATCAGCCCAAGGAGCATTCCCAGAACACCACTGGTGAAAACATTGTGAAATGTGCATTTTCTTGTTATGGAGAGACACCCAGCTCTGTGTGGAGTTTTTGCTACATGAGCTGAACTCTGTTCCATCAGGTGAGACGTTGGTAAATCAGTGAATGGGAAGGGGGATGATGTTTGGATGAGGACGTATTGTGCATCCCTAGAGGAAGGGAGTGTGACAGAAAACCACAGAACAGGATCCAAAGTGTTGGCCTTCTTTTTCCCATCATATTCCCAAATATTCCTCATGTCATGAACATTTTGTGGTGCCTGTGAAAAGCCAGCCATGCTGGGATGGATCAGAACAAAATAAAATGGTGCAAAGAGGAACAGGCAGTACAGGTAAATGAAAGACTGAGTAGACTTACTGTCTTGGAAGAAAATCACATTGCACATTGCCACAACTTTGTAGGTGTGATTTCTGGCTTTGAAATGTGGCTATGAATTTGCAGGATCCACAGCTTTTCTTAAAGACTGGCTAAGGCAAAAATCCCAGAGATACTTCAATTTTGCAGATGCTCTAAGCTCATCTGAAGCCCAAAGCTCAGCTTCCCTCTGTTACCAAATTTCCTTGGTTTATCATCTGGTGCAATGTTGGCTAATGAAAACGCAACATAATTAAAGGAAGAAGTTTCTTGCCATTCATCCTTCCCCTGCTGTCAGTTCCTTACTTTAAGAACTAATCCTTGTGTCCATTATTGTATTTTATTTCTTCAGGACTTAATGGTTGGAGGGAGGAGCCCAAAGAATAGAACACATTGATGAAGTTTCTCTTTCAGATGCCAGGTTTTGGCAGTATTCTTGGAAAATTTTGCACTTTCTATTAACTGATGTGTAATTCAGAGTAGAGTAGATATTGTGTTCTGGTTTCTGACCTTTGCAAATGCTAAATCATGAAAATATCTGATTTATTGAATTTCTCCTCCCTCACCATAATCTTGCCAAAGTGGTCATGACCACAATAAGTGAACTGAAATGACTTTGGTATTTGTATCATATATATAATGTTTATTTTGGGATGTAGTTTGTGAAAATATTAATGTAAGATAGTTTTGGCCAGAATGAAACTTATAAAGAAGTAACATTTAATCATCAGAGACTGGACTGCACTCAGGCTGAACAGTGGTGTTCAAGATGACTTCTTGAATCAATTTATTCTATTTCTGGTATTAAACTCCAACCTGGCAGGGGCCTAGGGTTGTCCATAATTCTAAAACTAGTACTATGTCAGTGTGCTCTAAAATGCTGTCCGTAGCATTCTGCATTGGATTTATTAGAAAGTTACCATCTTTAAGAGCAGGAATTTTTTTGTTCTTACTTGGCTTGAATAGGCACTGGCATATTTTGGGAGAATGATATAGGTCTTTCTGTTCTGCACCAGACTATTAGCAGGCTTCTTTAATATCAGATAGTTTGAAAGAGGTGGAGACTTGAATTAGAATATTATGAATTTTGAATTTGGATATTATGAATTAACCTCACCATGGGGTGAAGTCCACCATCTGAGTCTCCACCATATATATTTTTTACCTTGTAAGATATTAACCATTCTGGTCACTACTAGGCCTATATATGAGATGTGCTTAGTTTTAAACACATGTACAATTCTACTTGCAGATCTCTTGTGCCAGAGACTAGCATATAAACTGGATACAGAAATTGGATCTTTCTCTGCAAAAGAAAATATTTAGTGAAATTGTCATCTGATTTATGTGATCTAACACATAAAATGTAGTGTCTGCACTGCTGCCTGATAAATGGGGTGTTAACACCATTCACACGTTATTTCCTTCCCTTTTGCCACCCAATGAATACCAAAGGTAAATTTAGGATAGTTTGTTTGGGGTTTGACGAAACTTAAAAAGCTTTGCTGCTAAAGTTGCTGTGTTTTTTGTAATCCCAGTTAACACCTCCATCTTCCCCAAGGCATGGATCTGTATTTCTTTGGCAGGAGCAGTGCTTTCTGCTGGGCAGGTGTGGTGCTGCAGGCTGGCTCCAGCCCTGACAGGGACCTTGGCATGATGCTTTACAGAAATATAAATAGAATAGAAATGGGCATCTTGTGTTTGGGGGGATGCTGGGTTTGGTCAATGGGGATTGGAACTGGAGGGGAGAGGTAGAAACTGGGTCAGGTAAGGTTATGCATTGCCTGGAGTGACTTTCTTTTGCACAAGCATTGGATCATCCCTGTTCTGAGGCTTAGCTCTTCTTTTTACCCTAAAAAACCTCCCTCTGTTGGCCTTTTGGAAAATGATAACGTCAGTGAGGTCATTGTGGAATTGGCAAACCACTGGGTATTTTGTTAAGTAAAATGGTCCTTGCCAATATTTTGCAATCAGTCCTTTAAGTTTAAACCACATCTTAAAGTTAAAATGTGTCTATGTCTATGGATAGATAAACTTGTGTGTGTATACAGCACTGCCTAATCCCCTCATTAATTATAGTTCCTTTTTCATTGCAGGGATCTTTAAAGTAGATAAACAGCAGTTCTGAAATTACAACATGGAGGGTGAAAACCTTAATGTGTTTTGAAGTTACTTAGAGAGAGGCCTATACAAAGGGCTGACTATTTCTTAGCAAGAAAAATACCTTTGAAAATCTTTCCGTAGTTCAGGTATCTTCTGCAAAACCACATCTGATAGGAGTTTAGTCTCTGTATTCAATAACATCATCATTAAACATTAACACATTACACACAACAACATTTTTATCATTTCAACTTTACTTTCTAGGATCAGGTTTAAATTATGGTCTCTAAAAGCAGTGTGAGTCCTGTTCTTTCTGTCTATTTTTATTTTTTTTAAGAAAGATGTATTTGCTTTCTATAAAATGAGTATTTAATACCAGATGGAAAGATGAATAAGATGAATTGCAAATGGTCCTTGTTGATTTTAACACTTGGTGGTCATGACTCTGCTAGGAGAAAAAAGCTGCATGATGAAGGTACAAACAGAAAAAGCTGCAGTTATTCGACAATAATCTGAAATAAAGAAGACTACATTTCAGAGAAACTTTTACTTATTGAGGGAGGAGAAAGGGCTTTGGTTCCCAAAGGTGCAGTGAAACCTGCAGTTCCTGCAGGTGACAGTGAAAAGCTGTGCATGTTGTTGTGCAGTTCTGGCTGCACATGCCTGTGTCAGGGATTCTCAGTGTGAGCTGATGCTCTCCTGGGGCAGCTGAAGGACATCTCCAAGGCCAGGGTTCTTTCCCATGAGGAATGGTAAAGCTGTGCTGCTGCTGCTGGGGTGTGCAGTCAGCCTCTCTGTAGGAACACCTCCCTCTCAGTGCCATGGTTCACTGTGAGAAGAAGCTCAAGAACATCTCTCCCTCCTTTTCCAATCCCAATAGGCAATATTAAACCTCGTGTCCAAGCAGGATGGAATGTAGGCAAGTTCTGGGACTCTCTCAACTCTCAAATTTAACAGTGAGAGCAGTAGATTTCCAGAAAATAATAAAAATAACCCCTCCTAGCTCAGCGAGAGATTTTTAAAGTGCTTTTGAGAAAGTCCTGAAATCTAATTCTTTGTCTTGTTGAATTATTTTTTTCCAGTAATTAGAAGCTTTCAGGTAGTTTTTGAGTCTGTCAGTTCAGCTGCTCCCTGTAACACACCTGTCTTCTCTGACACCCCAAAGGCAGGGCTGCAGAGCCTTGAGCCTTTTCATCTCCTCCTTCTTGGGCTGTGTGTTGGTTTTGTAATGGATTGCAAAGGCCAACACAAAACTTTGCAGTTTTTCTAGGTGTGAAACGCTCTGAACCCATCTGTAGAAGGTGTCATAAATACAGAGCTGTACAGGGTGCTGCACTGGGAGGTGGGTGTGGATCCATTGCACACACACACACACACACACACACACATTCTCAGGCAGATTTGAGATGGTTTCAAGGCTCTTGTTCTGTCTGAAAGACCTAAACATCCTTCTCTAAGTACCAGGCCTTAAAATATGTTTCAAATTGATGCTTCAAAAATAATGATGTGTTTCAGGCAATTCTGCTCACATATTTCTCCATTTAGAGAAAGGAAACCTTTCTGAAGAAGGTCTGAGGATCATCAAGGTCTGGGCAAGTGAGATCTTGTCAAACTTTTATAGACAAATGTTCTTAAAATTGAATAGCTTGTTTAATGGCATGAACGTTATTTCCTTATCTCTGGCTGTTCCTTTCTTTCTTTACTAAGATACTGCTTTCCTGTGTCCTGTTAAATTCCTGATCCTGTTAGAATAAGGGAGGGAAAAGGGAGAGAAATATGGCATCGACTGCACAGAAACATTGTCATTTGGTTTCCTATTAACTTTCTGCTGATTTCTGCTGACTTATCACGTGCTTTAACGTTGTGTTACACTTTCCAGCAGCAGTGTGTCTCTAGTGCTTTGTCTCTGAAGCACTAAAACTTACTGTTCCCTCCTCTGCTGTTGTTGTCTTCCTCATGGAAAATAGCCTCCTTAGGATCACAAGAACAACAGGGCCAGTTATTTTAATCAAATGATGTTTTTCAGGATCTTGAAAGGTTGCTATATCAGCCTCTGCTCTGACCTCTAAAACAAAATCACTTCCATTCACGTTATTTTCTTCAGCGTGTGGGAAACAGATGGAATCTGAATATTCTGTTTTTCCTCCCTCAATTTTTTAAAATTTTTGTGTGTGTTTGCTTGACTCCTTTTGAAAATGCATCCAACCTATAAGCAAACAGCCTCCTCTGTGTTCATTCCCCAGCATTCTCCAAATATTCACATTCTTAAAATACCTTCATCTTCCTTATTTTCTCAATCCTGTATTTGTTTACACTCAAAAGCTTCTTTGTAGCTGCCTACACTGAGCTGGGAAAACATATAGTCTAGTCCTGCTTTATGTAAATGCACAATAGATTGTTAATGTCTTTGTTACCAGATACTAGCAGGCTTTATTGAGGACAAATCCATATGCCAGTGAAATTGTACAACATGAATGTTCCCAAATGTATGCAATGTTCTTCAGATTAATTGGATTCTATGGAACATATTCCCATCACAATGTGCAGAGGTTTTAAACATATAACTCTCATTAATGTTAATGGCAGTCACATGCTTAAATGCCAGCACTTCTAGATAGGAATAGCATTGCTTTAAATGAAGCCAGGGTCCACCTTACTGTGAACTATCACAAGTGATGATTGCAGTTTTCTCCTATGGATGAGGAGGGAACAAGCACTACCAAATCATCTCTCTGAAGCATTTCATATTTCTAACACTGCTCAACAAAAAACCTGTGCTGAACTGAAGAAATAACTCAGTACTGGAAGATTTGCTGTTATGTTAAAAATTGAAGTATACCTGTTCAATACTCATCCTTAAAATAACAAAAAGGAGCAAGAAACAGGTTTTTTATTTTTGTAGCAGAAGGAAAAAATCCTCTTTCTTGATAGCACCCATCATATTTCTGTGAATTTGAAGTGATACAGAACCAAAATGTACATTAATTAGTAAGAATTCTATTAGTATCTCAGTGTGGGCTGTTTAACTATGTTTTTCCTAAACTGAGTCAATAGCTTTGGTGGGAATTTTGTTTCCAAGTATTATTTCATGTTAGTTCATAATACAGTTCTTTCACAGTGCTAGAAATGCAGTAGGAATGTGCATACAGGAACCTAAGGCACTTCTTGAACAAAGTGATAATGGACTGTAAATAGACAAGTGGAGAAATTGGACTGTGAGGTGGCTAAGGAAGTTTTGGATTACTTTACCTCAGTCTGTAAAACTCATTAGTTAACATCTTTACCAGTTAAGTAGCTGTGATGAGCCACAGACTTCACACTAGTCACTTGTAAAGGAACAAGTGGCAATCTCTTCAGAGATCCGAGTGGGTGGAAATAGGTGGGCTTGTGTTTTAGGTGAACATCTCTGCGTCATCCTGAAGCCAATGTGAGATTTATTCTTATGTCTTGTGCCCATGAGGAGCTGTGCCTTGGAAATCCTGCTTTAGAGTAAGGAGAACAGATTTCTGACATCCCATAGATTCCCATGGATGCTGATTTTGCAGTCTCAGGGGTGGGATTATGTTCTGCTTGCAACAGGATGCAGTGGCCTAGGAAGAGGACACCTTTTCCATGGCAGGAGAAGATGTAATTGGCAGCCAGCCTGGCTCTCTCCTCCTCGCTTGCTCCTGTAGCGAAATACTACAGTAGTGTTGAGTAAGATAGGTTTTATATTCCTCATACAGCCAGGCCACAAACAGAAGGGACAGAAAAGGACTAATTCTGTGTGACATAATTGGATATGGCAATAGGCCAGGCTGTTTGATTCTACTGGAAAAATCCCAAATACTGTGTATGGAAGCCGACTGTGGGAGGGAGAAGCTGCATCATTGCTTGGTTTATGTGGCATATGTGTTGGGCAGGCTGAGGAGAAGGATATGAAATGCATCTGGTCATTTTGAAGAGGTCCTTGATATTTGTATTGGAAGAAATGCTCTACATCCAAACTCTTTTAGTCAGATATGTTTGGAAAAAAGGCCTATCTAATACAGCCATGAGCTGTGTGGGCATTGTGTTGGCAGCCTAAGGGAGGAAATCTTTAATCCCTAAAAATATTGTGGTTGATTGTCCAAATTTGAGTCTCTTCTGGTCAGTAGTAGACTTGTTCTAGCTACTCCATTTCATCCTCCAATGCTGTTGTTTGGTCCATTCCTCTGTTCCTCAGAACAAAGCCATGCAGACGAGCAGGAGATCTGGTTTGCACAACCTACCTATGGAGAAGCACTCAGAGGTTGGGAGATGGTTATCACCAATCACGTGTCAACATCTTCAAAACATATCAGATATGAGTAAATTGTTTCTCAAATAAAACTCAGTTCCTTCCTGCTTATTCAGTGCTTTGCTTATTACACTAAATTGCAAGCTTTCTGTCTGCAATGTCATCTTTCTTGTGCTGGCTTCCCTACAATCTTCTGATTCATTTACGACTCAAAGCAACCATCTCTGTTCCTGAGTATCTGAGAAACTAACTGAACAGCAAGATTCAACACTTGTGGAAACTGGAGACATTACGTAGTCTTTGCTTTTCTCCTTCACTTCCTTTTCCACTGTCACATTTTTCACTCATTTCTGCTTTTACCATGTCCATGCTTGGAAAGGGCAGAAACTTCTTTTCCTGCCACATCTTTCCTCATGACATCTCTGCATCTTATTGCTGATTGATTCCTATGAGTGAGTCATGGCAGAAATGGAGTGCCTCATCTCCCTAACCAACCACCTCCACCCCAATTTTTGTCCCCTCTCTCAGCCCTGCCATGCGAGTGCCACTGGTGACTCATCTCTCTTTGTGTTACTTCATCACACAAGTGGCCAGTTATGTTGAAATGCTTATGCCAGCTCAGGAGAATGTTGGTAGATGGTTCACTGGTACTTTCCATTAGGCTGGAGTGTTCCAAGAGCTAAAACAATCCTTCTTCAGCATCTTTTTCCATTAGATAGTCCATCTAGCTGGTGTTAAGTGTGGGAGAGATTAATTGAGGTGGTTTGGATGATTTGCCTGATGGCCAGAAAGGACACTGCACAGGGCCAGAATGTGCCAGAGTATTGTTTGAGTGGAAGGAAAGGCACCAAATTATTTTTCTTCCCTTCACTGGTTTGGCGTGCAGTGACCCAGAATGAGTGTGTCCTTGTAGCCCAGCCAGATGCAGAAATTGCTCCCTCTGACCATCCTTGCACAAACTGTAAGAAATGACATCAGGAAGAGCAGAGGTGGGCTTGGATCTGCCCCGTGTCAGTGGTGAATCCATAGTTGCAGTTCTCAGCAGTGGATTTAGTGTTTCTGGGTATTTTAGGAAATGTATTAACCTAATTTATCACCTGCATATGTAGCTGGAGTCTGAAATGAGAGATGGGAACATTGATTGACCTTCAGCAAGCAAAACCTGGGAAAAAGACTAAAGACTAATTTCTTGGCCAAAGATTGCTAAAGAATTTTATTCATATTCTGATTGGCACTGACCAACACTCCTACTCTTCTAGTTTAAAAAGCATAAAAAATGCACTCCCAGCTTATTGGAATTCAGTACACCGAGAGAAATTATTTCTCTCAATCAAAAGCAGAGAATTGGTTGTATTGCAAAAGCTTTGTAAAACTATGGTTTTTTGTTTACTAAAGTGGACTGGACAACACATCCTGGGGGAGGTAAAGTAGCATTTTCTTTCCTGATTTAGTCAAGATAGACTGCTCAGTGAAAGACACTTGAGAGGAAAGAGCAGGTATAATTCCTTACCCTGGCCTACTGTTTGCTCAAAGCCTGTCCTCATTTGACTCCCTTGTTGATAAAAACATTTTAAATGGAACATAAATACAAAATTACCTGGATAAGCAGTGAAACATCCACCTAAGATGTTTGTCTTGGAACATCACTTTGGATATGGGTAAGACAAATTCTGGCATAATGGTGGTCCAAAGATGAGGATGCATGCTATTTATTTGTCTGTGTGGCATGGATCTTTAACACTTCCTTTAGACTTTCACAATCCCTTGGCTAATATTGCTGGCAAACCAATTTGTTGGGAAACATTGGCCATCATACTGAAGGATGCCTCATCCTTAGTCTTTCTGTTTCCTGGGCACCTTCCACTGTGCCATAACTCCCATTGCTAGGCATTATACTTGGGAAAACTGCTTGCTCGATTTAAAACAAGAAAAAAAAAAAAAAAGTGGAAAAGAAAGAGAGAGGGGAGAAAAAGGGCTTGTGATCCTATGGTGAACTTAATTAACATCGCTGGAGGGACAGCAATAAAGCACTTAACAGGGCCACAGTGAAACCTCGCAAGACATGAACGAGTCAAAATATTATTGGCATATTCAATTATTTGCAGTTGTGGGGCTTTTGTTTTCTCTGACGACTCCTGAAAATAATAAAGCACTTAAAAGTTCCGCTTTCACTTGGCTGACCCAGCGCTCTCGCAGCAGCACAGTGTGCTGCCCCGGGAGGGAGCCGAGCCGCCGCCAGCGCGGGGCGAGGAGCGCTGAGAAAGCAGCACACACAGTCCCTCTGGAGGGGAGCAGCTCTCACTCATCTCTAGGGGCTCTTCCTGCCTGGCCTGTATTATTTATTTTACTATTATTAGCATTTCTGAGGCACCAATCACTATGGTAACTGTGTGCCCGTAATAACTTTGCATCTCCGTGGTTCTCTCCGCCAGCGGTTCCTCTGCACTTCGCAGTCGCTAATTGCTTTCACCCCGCGCACATGGCCTGGTGCACTCTGTAACTGATTGAACCTGAGGACCTGTACAGATGGGAAGGCTGAGGTGCAGAGGGTTTAAGGGATGAGCCTTTATGGGTATGCTCACTCCTGGACCTGCCTCTCCAGGATAAATCTCTATTTCAGCTTCTTTCCCTGGCTTCCTGGAGGTGCACTGCAATAGGGACTTCAGCCATCAGCCCCTTCTAGGCTTCATCTTTCTCTTTAAATTGATCCTATCACTTTTCTGCTGCTTGCTGAGCCCTTGAGACGCAGTGCTGGGAGCCAGGGAAGGCTCTGGCTGAATGATCTTGATGAAAATATTTCTCACAGCTCTTCAAGAGCACATTTTTCCCCAGCCTGGCGTAGCAGACATAGTGGGCATCGTGACCCCACAGCAGGTACAAAGCAGGACTACAGGAGGACTCAGTGGTTGTGCAGCTTAGCTGTGGCTCCTGCCAGCTCCAGAGATGCAGCCCCATGGTGTTCAGCATCAGAGATGTTCACTGGGGGACCACTGCAGTTATCCCCACAAACCTGCTGGTTAGGAACACCTCGGAGGAGAAACCCCCCACACATCCAGATCACAGGGCAGCAAACTCATCCCTGCATTTCGCTTCAGTTTTCAGCAGCAGCCAGGACTCTGTGGTTGCAGTCACCCACTGGCGCAATAGTGTCATTTTTAATCCTTTTAATATTCCTCTTTTTAAGAGCATCTTAGCTCGGGGGCCACATGGAGGCTGAATGGCAGGAAGCCTGTAAGCTCTGGGGTTGTGGAGGGGAAAGACTCAGTCTGCAGCAGTGCCAGAATGCACATCACAGGAAGAATTATGGTTGATTTTCACATATATCTATAACATCTGTGTGGCTAATAAAATTGATGGAGTTTGTCATAATCAGCCTGTACTCTCCAGTGAGAGAATTATGTCTGAGCATTTGGAAATCTCATGCACAGGCAGTTACTGAGGAATGCTGTGAAGATTAAGTTGTTTCTGTGTGGCAATGAATGCCCACGCTGAAATGTGCTGGTTGCTTCTGTGCTGCAGTGGGGTCCTCGGGAAGAGTACTCTGTTAAGTGGGACACTTGTATAAACTAGAAAAACATGCTTTTATGTGCTACCTGCTGTCACAAGTGTGCATTGACATTCATGCTGTTGCATTAAAGGAGTGGATTTCCAAAGCAACCAAAACTAATCCCAGAAATATTGCATGGAACAGCTCTGGTCCCCACTCTGTGTGGAAAAGGGGAAGTTCCCCCTGAACAACATAAAGGCACCGCTCTGATCTCCTACAAAACCCTCACTTTCCAGTGCTCCTGGCATTGCCTGTGCCTCGGGATTGGCTTTTGGAAAGGCTTGAACTACTCCTGGGCTGGCTCTGGCACAGGGCATCATGTCCTGCCCATCGCTGCCACCCACTGCCTTTGGGCCTTTGGAAGCCCAGCACCCAAAATCCATGGGAGTGGCATGAACTGAGCCTGAGACATGCTTGTCCCTCAAGGGCTGAAATGTGAGGAAAGGGTGTTTTGTAAAGTTATAGTTTTTTAGAAAATCATACAGTAACCTTTTGTAATAACATTACTTAGCATGCTACTTCCTTTGTTGTTTTTGGTTTTTTCTGTTGTGCTGAAGCGCTGGTATAATCCATGTGCTTTTGCTGGATCAAACATAATCAGCTGATAGCTGTCAGGTTCCCCAGGAAAAAAAATGGACAAATAATGCTGTGATGACAAATTCTGATCACATTCGTTTTATAAGCAGAGATAGTTGCAATTTCATATGTGATTGATTAAAAAACAGTACTCAAGAGGGATTCATACATTCTGTATTTATTTACTGCATTTTGTTGGCTTTGGGCTTAAACAAAATTGGTTTTGCATCCAAAATGTAATCTGAATGCCTGTGAACACAAGAAGGTAGATGAACACAAGTCATTTGGACATCCAATTCCTTTGCATGTGCATGTAAACACTTCTTTTTGAAATATCAGAGTGGGCAACACTTAGCAGTTTGTTAAAAATACAGACTCTGATTCTTCAAGGTGGTGACTTAATTTTCTATAAATCTGGAATATATGTAATTCTGACTGTGGCAGTTCTGTACCTTCTGCCTCTTCACTGCCCTGCCAGCTCTGTGGCTTAGGGAAACTCCTGGAGCAGTGAGTGATGCTGCTGTTTGAGTTCAGAAGAAATCCAAATTAAATGAAACCCTTTGTTAACTTCTCTATCTTTCTGGGGTGGATATAGCCATTCTTGCTCCACCTTTTTAAAGAGTTTTGGGGCCTGACCCAAAGCACATAAATTTCTGAGGATTTCAGCTCAAACCCACGTTGCTATGAGAAGTCAGTACTGTACTGCCATTTAAAAGTGAGTTCAAGTCTTTTATTGTTTTAGATCCAATGATAATAAAGACAAATGCATTGGATTAATAACTCTCCTACCTTGAAATTTAATTTAAAATCTCTTGTAATGTAATCACATTTGGGTGTGCCATTACCCAGATGGAGAGAAATTTGTTTTGTTGAGAAATTGCTTTAGCATAAGAATGACTTGAGTTTATTAACAGGGAAAAAAAACATGACTCCCCTCCCCAGCCACTCCCCATGCATTCCAAAAATAAGAAACTCATTTCAACATGGACATTACTGGTTAAAAAATAATTACACATAATGAAATGTCATATTTCACACATACTCCCTGCAAACCATGCTTCTTAGTCTTCCCCAAAACACTGCAGGGTGTAACCGGCTCTTTCTTCCTCCTTCATGAAAAGCGTATTTCACAATGGAATTGTGTGATGACAAAAAATGGTGCTGGAAAAGCATCACTACCCAGAGAGACATAAGGAATTGCCACAGGCCACTGCTTATAATCCCACACAGTATTAAGTAGTCATTGTATCTCTTTCCAGGGCTTCATTCTTCTTCTGTGACCTACAGCCTCAATGAGAGTTTTTACAGAAATGGAACACCACGGAACAGCAAATTCGGGGACCCTGTCACTTGACAAAAAAAACATTTGGCTCAGAACGTTATTTCCCTTAAATGTATCTTTCAGCCACTGTCATTAAAACTGTTAAATAGCTTTAGGAGCCTGTTTTGTCAATTACCTTGGGGAAAAGTGTGAAATACTGGGCTGTTAAATGTGTGCCACAAAAAATAAACCGCGGGAGGAGCGCGCACAGGGCCGGCGCACCTCGGCTCCTCGTGGATCCTCCCCACTGCTCCAGCAAGTCTAATTAGATGGGATTAGATATTCCCAACTCAGGGAGATGCTCCCCATAAATATTTGTTTGTGTTTAAAAGCAGATTTCTGCGAAGGTTCTGGTGCTGACAGTTTCCCTGGCAGGCAAAGCGGGGATGCGATGCCCAGAGTTGCGCAAAGTGTGCGACCCGTGTTGGGCACTGTGGACCACTTGATCAGCTAAATTTGGGGTTATTTCTTCAAGTAGGGCTTTGGAGGGGCTGATTCTTACATTTTAAAATATATTTAGTATGTAAAAAAATGTATACACCATTGTGCATTAAATTGAACTGCACAAATTAATTTTGTGCCTGAAAGCAAGAATATTCATTGTATACATTAATGCTACCTCCTTTCTAATTATTTATTTCTAAATATGGGTGAAGCTGCGTGTCTCTGGAGGGGGGGGTATTGCAATTCTGTAAGCTTATGTTTGGATGGATAAAAGTGTTTTATTCCCACAATATTCCTTTTTAAATAAATATGTAGTGATAAGCCAGTGATATTGCTAAAAATACACTGCTAGAGATGATGATTATCATAACTGTAGTGGACTGGGATAATGGTGCTGAGTTAAAGTTCCTGTGGCAAAGTTTTTGCAAATTCCAGGGATTTTTCAAGAGAACAAGAGGGAAATCAAAGATGTTTGTGGGTTTTTTACTTCTTAAATTCCCTCCAGAAACAAAATAGGTAGAAATTAAAGGAACAAACAAGGCAGAAGAGGAACTAAATAGGAAGGTAAGGAACTGATTGGAAACCCCAGAATAGAGAGGTAAGGAAGTTTGATGAAATGTTTTCATTTGCCTCCTTGGATGAAAGAATTATGTGGGGGAACAGAATGCTCATTTTAATTTTATGAAATGAAATTTTATAAATGCTCTCTCTTTAATGCCCCCATCTACTCTCGGTTGTAATTAACAGTACTCAATGATAGCACTTATTAACCTCAGTAACACTTTGTTTAAAACAGTATTTTGCAAAATTGTAGTCTGTTTTTCACTGCTGTGCATTGCTGCCTGTCTGGGAGAGGTTCTACAGCCACCCATAACCCACTTCATCCTCAAATCCAGGCATACTTTACATTCAGAGCTTTGAAAACCAGCTAAATTTACACCCAGCTTGCTCTGGAAATAAATCTGCTCATTTAGATGAGGTCTCATTTAAAATGGCTTAGCCCAATAATTAATCATTTCATTCTCTTTATATATTTGTGGGTGTTTGAAAGAAGTTTGATTAGTTACCAGTGATTACACTTCCCAACACCCTGCAAAGGAAATAATAAAATAAAACCCATCAGGCTTTTGTAAGGATTGCTGGGGCTGAATTTGGGTTGAATTTAATAGCAACTTACTAACTGGCAATTATTTGTCTGCCTTTAACAGGAACTCCATAATGAAGGATGTTATCATCCAGGAGTTATACCCAGTTTGTTTTTAAACCTGCAAAGGGAAGATACAAAGCAGTGATGGCTCTTGGGTTTGTCCTCAGGCACCAGGGGAGCAGTGGGGCTGTTTTGGATCACCTGAGCCCAGGTACCACCAACCCACCCTCTGCCACCCCCCGGGACACTCATGCTCCTCCTGCCCATCATGTGGGCTCCTTCACTAAGTGCAAACAAACACAAAAGCTTCCAGTCACTGATCCGTTGTTTCTAAAAGCACTAAATTATTTTAAGGAGTCACGAGATTCAAGATATTTTTTTAATTTAGGGATTTTGGCTTGTAAGGAGATGGAGAGGGTAAAAGATCGTGTTGGTCTGAGTAGATATTGCACCTCTAAAGCTGCCCATGGTTTCTTATCTGTATTGTGGGCAAAGTGGATGGATGTCAGAGTTCAACACACCCATGCTGTTTAACCTGGTGCTATTATCACAATGACCTTAACCAGCTAGGCAGTTCACAGAGCAGGCACTAAACAGAGCATGAGATGAATTTAATGGATTACTAGGGAGTATGTTATTGCAAGGAGAAGCACCTGTGGAGCAACATATTTACCTCAGTTCCACTGAATGAGCATGTTGAAAGTGAATTGGCACAGCCTTCTGCTTTATGAAAGGAAGTATTTTGTCATTCTTCATGCTTTCATTAAGAGGATTTAAGGCAGAGGATGCTGAAATGGTTCTGTGTTAGCACCAAAAAAAAAAATCACAGATTAATAGTGGAGCTTGAAAATAGTAAAGCATCTGATTTTTGCTTTTTCATCAACAAGCCTAATAAACCAGGATGAAACTATTAACATACAAATAGACAACATTCTGATTAAAACAGCAGCAGCCAGCCCAGACTGAAAAAGACCTCTTCACACAGAAAGCAATTATGATGACGAGTGTTGTCCGATTCACTTCCATTTGCAACAAACCTAGAAAATCAGAATGTAACCAATCATAATTTTGCAGAAAACCTGGTGCTATTTAAAAATGAAGGTGCTCTTGATTTTTCTTATCATGATTAGCATTTTAGAATCTCCTGAATGCACTGCAAGGTTGTACTTTGAATTTCTACTCTAGGCATATACTGTAACTAAGAAGAAGTAAGCCCTCAGGATAAAGTATTGTGGGAAATCTCCCCAGAGGAAGGATGGATTATCCTAGATTGTACCACTATAGTATAGTTACCTTAATTTCCTGTATCTCCCCTAAGATGGTCATCTGTGGGAAAAAAATATACTTCATTACTATTCCATCATTTAACCATCTACCTCCTGGTGATGATGAGTGTAGTGGAAAAAACTGTCCTGATCTTAAAATCAGGCCATGACAACTGATACCATTCAGATGTCCCAGCTTGGAAATTTTTTCTGTCATGGAAGGAATGACTGGCAGGGATGAGTTTTCCCTCATGACAGGGCAGACCTAGTTTCCTGTTTACGTGTCCCGAGCATTCCATGCATGAGCCGTTGCAGAAGCGCGTCCGTAGCGTGGTCACCCCTCGGAGCTGGGAGGTTTTTCAGTAGCTCTCTGCTAGCTAATTCCCATTTATTCAAGTGGAACATAAGTGGTACCAAGCCCTAAATAGTTTCCTCTTTGCCTCTTTCAGAAAGGGTGTAAATACATGCCCAAATCCCTCCCCATTCAGTGAAGTGCAGAGGCTCATCAGTAATTTAAGCACTTGTTGCAGGACTGCTTGTTTTCTGAGAAGAACACGAGTATGGTGAGATTTCTATTTTTTTCCCATGTCTGGAACATCGATACACACTGTTAATTTTGGAGAAAGGAGTCAAGATGAACTTTTCCAGGTAGATGTAGGAGTGCCTGTAGAATTGTCTGAAGGAATCCATTTCATCTGAGAGACACAGTTCTCTTGGATGTTTTGAAAAGATGCCTTAACATGCTAACTGAAATGTTAAAACTTTTTTATATCTATCCAAATTTTGATTTTGAGGCAGGTATGCATTTACTGTGACAGTGAGCTTATCATCCCATTACATTTTCCTTTAATTAAAATTATTTTCAATATTCCTTTTCTAGCAGAACATAAAACTGGTAGCTTTCACTTGTTTAGATGGTCCAAGCTTGATCATTATATATTAGGAAAGAATTTGGAGATGGAGCATGCTGGAAGATGATTTCTGCATCACCCAGAGTTAAAAGCCTAATTAGACAGCTAAAGTAGCCTCCAAATATGCCGACGCTCTTTTGCACTCCAAAATAGTTGCATCAACTATCAATCAAGGGGATAAATGATGCAGACAGACAACTGAGGGTTTTCATTTGTGAGTAATATTAATTGTGGGTGTAAAATGAAAGATATAAGTGATGAAGGTACCACTCAATATGTGGATGAAACATATTCTGAAGTTAGCTCCAGATGGGGAGTTCCAAGTGGGACAATTGTATAAACAAATAAAATTGCAGCTTGGCACTGACCATTGCATGTTCTTGAAAAAATATATAGAAGCGTCCATTGATTATTGTTCTCCTTGATTTTGGTTTTCCAGCTCTGTATTTTGGCTTGCTGTTCATTAGTCTGGAGTAACTGGGCTGGGAGAGGAACATTCAGACCTCGCTTCAATATGCAAGGCAAATGAAATATGCAATTATCTGATACAGAGTCACAGAATTGCATCAAATGGAAACAAATAGTGCCAAATCAAGACCACATGTTTTTAAGAGGATTATGAATTTTAGTGATATGCAGCTAAATGTCATCTATTTGCAAATAATTGAGGAATTTGAAAAAAAACCTTTTGAAGCTTTTTGTGAATATAGTAATTGTAAAAACACTTGCCAGGATTTTTCTGAGGTCAGTGTGCAGAAGGCTGAAATTCTGACAGAAATTACTCTGTTCCTGATAATCCTTTCTGAATGGGACTCCTGATTGCCCTTCAATAGGGTCTGATCATTTCCCCATTGAAGATTGGACATCTGAACCAATGCTTTCAAGCAGTAATTAACCCCATGAGTTTTCAAATAAACCTTTAAGGGATTTTTTATAAATCGTGTTCAAACGAACCACTCTTTATCTAAAATCTGAAAAATCTCAGTGATGCTTTCTGCTTCCTCTTTTACAAGTTTTTTTAACAGTGCATTTAGGCATTTCATGTCCTGTGTCTGCAGTAGCTTGACAAAGGATCTTTGTATTTTCCCTTATTCAGATACTGGACAGAGCTCTTCACCTCACATCTGTCACTGAGGTCTACATGTGGTTGCTAAGCCTCCCCTATCACATGGAAGGGTGGAGACAGGGCAGCAGTTTTCTCTGGAAACGAGACAGATGATCATGCCAAGTTGTGGAGAGTACTGGAAATGGCTTTCTTGGGGAGAGATTGAGACACCCTTTCGACAGGAGCCAACACCCATTTTGAGATGAAAAATGTTCATCCCACCATCTAACTCTGCAGTGTCTTCTGCAGCAGGAGCTTCTCTGGGAAAACAGCACTGCTGTGTCTGGGGCAGTGCAGATCCTGTGTCTTGCTCTGCAGATCCTCAGGCAGCAGTACCCACCCTTCCTGTGCTCAAGCTCTCTTTTTGCTGCATTTTTGCCCACACAAAATGCTGTGAACAGCCAACTGGCCACAATTAAATGTGAGAATGTGGGTGAAGCAGGTTTCCCCTGCCTGCTGTCTTGTTTCCAGAGACTTTATGGTGGTGTCTTGTCTTTTTTGTCTGTGCATTGGCCTGGTCATCATCTTCTGTTGTCTGGCAGTTTGGGGCTCAGTGTCCCAAATTCAGGCAGCAGGAGTCCAACGGGGCTCACTCCTCCCTAGGCTGGTGTGGGAGGGCTCACAGGGAGCCTGCTGTCAGTACATGCACTGCTGGTTCAGGCAAAATGAACTGCATTCACAAACATCATTTTGGCTAAATTCAAGCCCAAAGGAATCACTGTCTTGTGCTTTTCTCTCATGTGTTTTTTCAGACTAGCTACAATTTGGATACTAGCTTGCATAAATCCCATTTTCTAGATGGTTTGGGTTTTGGTGCCTGGGACAGGGTCGTGTAAATCTGTTCAGTTAAACCAGGGTAACAGCTGAATTCAGACAGGTCTGCTGTAGAGACTTGAAACACATACCCAAGATAAAGTAATTCCCAAATCTCACTGACAGATGCAACCAAATAAATAGTCAGTTTTAAAACTTTTGTACAGAAGAAACTAAAGTTTTTTATAACTAAGCCATTTAAAATACATTTTAAGAATGCAAAAGGATGAGAGAGTATTTCCAAATGCACACTGCAAAATAAGACTTTACAGATTGCCAGAAATTTTTGGAAATTGAGGAGATAGCAGTATCTCCTGTTTGGATAACCATGCAGAAAACAAGTGCTGTGAGCTTTGGAAAGCCCGTGGAGCACAGGGATGGGATCAGAAGGCAGAGGTAAGGGAAGGGCACTTTGTGGGCTTTATTGTGTCCCAAGACTGCATCCTATTTCCTACACTAAAGGAACACATCGTGTTGGGTTTTCTCCAACAAGCTGGATATTGTTTAAGTCCTTTTTCAACAAAGTATTATCAAGTTTATTTGGGTTGTTTTTTTTTTTTTTTTTGTTTTGCCTTTAATTGGGAGCAGCAGCAAAGTTCAGAGTACCATAGGCAGATGTTACAGGACACAAAAGTACAAGATAAGGTGCTTCCTACCACAGGAAGGCTATTTTAATAGTTGGGTTTTAAGCTGATATTTATGAAGGAAGGAAAGTCAAAGGCAACAATAATTAATGTCATCATTATGGTGCTGATTTGCTGAGAAACACAGTGGGATTAGGAACTCAGTCATTTTAGCTTTTTAGAAGACTTCAACACCAGATCAGGCAGCAACTGAAAGACAATGAGCATCAAAATCTAGGTGTTACTCTCTAAATTTTATGTAGGGAACCTATATTTATATAAATATATAGACTGCAGATGAAAAAGAGTGTTAACAATAAGGAAGGTAAATTTACAGGTCTCACCATCTTCCCTCATTAATGGTTCTCAGCAAAACATGCTGAGCTTTGTGACTTTTTATTTATCATTAAAAACATTTTTTGTTATTTGCTGAATGGTTAAAATTTCTTTTCCTGATAATTTGGGGAGGTAGTTGTTTATCATATGGAATGATAAACAAAAGCTGCTAAAGTCTTTTCAAATGGGTTAGTTTGCAGCCCTATAGAGCAGAGCTTCATGAGTTTATTTGCATCGTCAGGAGAATCTAAACTAATTCAATTCATGGTAGGGAGCATATGTTAATGACTTCTCTGGGTGGAGGAAGGTAGTGCACACCTCCCTTCTAGCTCAGTGGTCCTGATCTGCAAGCAGGCCAATAGATCAAAACCCCATGCTATCTCATGGTAAGAATTGAATTCATGTTCTTCTTAGAAGCTTTTACACATCACAAAAACCACTGGTGTGTTTGCTACCTCACCAAACTGTCCAAATTGAGTTAGGTACAGGTGGGATGGGTCCCTGAACAACCTGAGCTGGTGGGTGGCACCCCTGCCCCTGGCAGGGGATGGAACTGGATTATCTTTAGGGCCCCTTCCAACCCAAACCATGCTGTGATTCCCTGATCTCCCTGCCCAGCAGAACGAGGTGCTGCTGGCCAGTGGGAGAGGAAGGGAGGGAGCTCTGTTGTGAGCTGAAACAGCATTTCTGCTTTGCCAGCTTCCTCCCTTGCAGGCTCGTTCTGACTTAACAACTCTGTGGCCTTCACAGGCTTGGAAAACTGTATAAAGGAACCAAAAGAAAAGGTATTTCAAGGAATGAAATTAAGAATTGTAAGAATCTTTGAATAACTACTGTTTTCAAACTGGGTTAAAGCAGACTTAGAGTAATCTGACATGATGTAATCCTAGTGAAGTTGCAGGAAAGCAGAAATTAAGTATTTATTTGGTATTACAGTGTCTAGTGTAAGATATTGTTAAGTACTGTCAGTAACTCATTATATATTTATTTTAAAAAATAAGAACTTAAAAAAAAAAAAGAAATTTGAGATTAAAATGTGGTTGCTGTACATGCATTATACATGCTTCTCCTTGTGTTCCACTAATGGATCCTGACTGCCAGAACAGCGAAACCAGCCATTGAAATTAGCGGAACTAAGACCCAGATCTATTAGAAATTTTCATTTGCCTCCAGTGTAGAATTTCAGACAGATCCCTGATTTCTGCAGAGCATTTCCAAAGTGTCACAGCTATGCTGCAAAGTGAGATTTCTGTCAAAGGGAACAAACATGGTGGCAGAAGCCATTGAAACTTCTGCTTCCTAATGGCCAGGCTGCAAAGACATGAAAAGGATGAAGCATCTCCAGTGGCACATGATTAGTGCTGGTGGCAAGCTGAGGAACTGCTGGGGGAAGAAACAGCAGCAGCAGCAGGAGGCTGAGATGAATGGAGTTGGAGTCATCAGCATGGAAAAGCCACCTTAGTTATACCATCTTCTGAGAAGAACTAAAGGCAAAACCAAAGCTGAAACCAAGAGGCACAAGCAACCCTGTAGGCTTCACTACCTGATCTCACCAGGTTTTATTATAAGAGTGGCTAATCCCAAAATTTTCACATTCTGAGCAAAAATCAGAAGTGAAATGTTCTTATAGTTGGAAATGTAGTTATGGGTCATCAAACAAGTAGAATATGGAATGGAATTTATGGGCCACAGTAGTTACAATTATAAGGGGGAAAATTGTAGTGAAAATCATGTTAAAATACACTGCAGAAGTGTCAAAAATCTGGTCTTTAGTACAGAACACTCATCAGAAACCCTCCAGCATCAAGTTATGCTTCATTTTTAATGCTGCCCAAGCATGCTCTGCTTTTGCCAAAATAATGGAACTCTGAGCCTTTGCTAGGACTTTCCATATGACTGTGGCTTTAAGTTATATCCTTCAATTGTTTACTTTTTTTTCTGTTTTGGTAATGGGAATCTTTAGTGCCTGGAAAATTTGAGACACTGAAAGAACCTAAAAAATGTATATGTAGGAGAGGGTTTGGGTTTCTTCTGAATCCTGGTCAGACTCTGGAAAACAGAACCAAACCTCAGAACCAAAAATTCCTTCATGAGTTTTCAGCATTTCTGCTAATGCCGAGTTCCAGGGTCTGGTTTACATTGGGAAACCTTGACTCCTGGCTCCAAAGGGTTCAATTAGTCAAAATGGTTGGCAGATGGAAAAAATAATTAAGTTCCATCCAGTGTTTTGTACAATAAAAATAGATTCAAGACACAATGGCCTTACCTTGAACTTTGCAGGCCAGCGTCACATAAAGATAAAGAGGGAGTCAGCTTTTGGGAGCTGGGTTATCTACCAGCACATGAACAGTGTGAGGCTGGGCTGCAAGGGCCAGAGGCATCAGAATGTGCAGGCTGAGCACGTGATTATTGCCTTAATGATTTTTTTTTTTTAGCCCAGATCGAAGATGCAAATTCTGGCAATGAGAAATAACTTGACATGGATATTATGAGATTACCAAAACCTCATGATAGCAGTAATAAAAATAATCATCTGTTATTTGAAGAGCTGCTGAAACGCATGGAAATTTTAAAATATTATTCTTAGAAATCTTTCTCCTAAATGCTTTGTCTTTCCAGAAAATGGCAGAAAAGTAGATAGATAAGCCTTTTCTCAAACAATTATTTAATGCTCAAATACAGCCTTAGATGCCCAACTTCAAGAACTTGAGTTTGAAAATACAATTATGGACCTAAAATATAACCTGTGCCATAATTTGACATCAAAATTTTTTTTTTACTTCAACTATCTCCTGAGATATGTGGGTCAAAGTATTAGATCCCACATTATTCACCTGATCTTTCTGAATAATGAATATGTTCACAAAAAACAAGAGGCCTGTAGAGTAGATTTTCAAATTGGAAAGTGTGACTTACTGCACAAATGATTTATTGTAAAATAGCCTGTAGTAAAAATTTTATGGTAAAAACAATGTTTTCAATAATAAATTGTATATTACAGACAATAAAAAGTGGGCAGATTCCCTTCCACTGTCAGTTATGGTATCTGGCAGTACAAGGCACGTGGGCTTTGGAGATTTATCTCTAAGTATAGAATGAAATCTCCAGATTACTAGGACAGCACAGAGTTCTAGGTTGTAATATTAATAAAGTTTTCCAGAAAGTGTAAGGGTTCCATGTATCCACACTTGCACATTTACATTTTCACATCTGCTCTTGGCTGTCGCTCAGGGCTGGATGCAACTGGGTGCTCAACATCTAAAAGGGATGGCGAAATGAATTACACAGTTCTCCATGCAAGTCTGATCAGGCTCTGAAAGGTGAGGTAAGGCTGCTTCCCATTGCTCACGTCCTTCCTTTTCATCCCTAAACTTCTAGCAGGTACGATTGCCATCTCTTTCCCTCTCCCCCATCCCTGCCCCGCTGGGGCTGCACCCTCCATTGCCACCCCGCAGTTTTCCACAGCAGCAGGGTGTTGTTACATGTGTGAGCAGCACTGGGGTCCAGGGTGAGGACAGGAGTGCACAGGGAGGCTCCTGATGGGATATCATGGAGTGTTTTGGCAGCACTGGTGTGGTTGAATCGTGTGACTGGTGCCACAGTGCCAGTGCTTTAAAGAGGTGATGTCTGTGTTTGTGATTGCTCTGTCTGGGCTCCTCTGAGGGTGCTGCAGATTGCCCACACCTTTATCTTCATGGAGTGTCTCATGTTTATTTGTGGTGATAGTCCAGAAAAACCACTGAACCTATCCCAAATCATATGGTGTTTAGAAGGATAAAGATGTTCAGCTAAGCCTGGGAATCATTAGGTGGCTGCCTTGGAGCCAAGCTCCTTGGATGGGGCTCGGTTTCACAGCTGGCAGGAGAAGGAGAATCTTTTTCTCCTTCAACTGCCTAGACTGTCAGCAGCAAACTTGCAGAGCTGCCTCCCAGTTCTTGGGGATTCATGGGATGGTGGAGTGGGTGGATATCCTGTTTGGTGAGCATTTTGTTGGTGCATGTGTGTGAGGGGGTGTCTTTAAATCTGGAACCCACTCTATTGTTTTGTGGTTGGGGTCCAAGTATTGGATCTGTCTAACAGTCTCCTAGGGATAGTCGTGCTGGATCCTGGTGTTTAAAGTAGGATGTGGCAAAGGCAAAGGGTCTCAAGAGGCAGAATTTTCCCTGTGAGCCATAACAGTAGATTACTCCACCTGAACCTCCAAGTGAGCATTCCATGCCCTGATTTCTCTAATGTCTCAAGGGCCAAGCTTCCTGGGTTCAGCCTGTCCCAAAGCACATGCTTCTGACTTGACACAGCTCTCCTCAGAGGCCAGGAAAAATCAATGTATACTGTTGTGTTAAACCCAGTGAGGATTAGCAGAAGGGATGTGCTAATGAATTCCATGTGAATATGCTGCAGCAGACCAGTCCTACAAAGCACAGAAATAATTTGGTAGAAAACCTGCCTGATTTGCTTTCCAGCTTGGACTGATGGCTGAGCCTTCTTCTCCTGGAACCAGGGCTGTTTCCTGGGATGCCACTGGCATCACTGGGGTGGTGTGAGGTGTGGTACCCTGCCTGGCGTGGGCAGAGCTGCTGCTGCCCAGATCAGAGCAGGCAGCACATCTTGATGTCTGCTGCAACTCATAAGGTGAAGTCTTTGATGTAGGTCCAGGACCAGTGATGCAAGATGCACTGCAAAACCTGCTTTTCAGGGAGCACATCCATAGCCGTGGGATCTTCAGAAACAAAATCTTGTCCATCAGGAAGCCTGTAACAGTGATCAGTCTTCAGGACTCCCTGGAGAAGAGTTCCTTGTCCTAGATTTGACATTAATATCCTCCACCTCCGGGGAAGCCCAGGCCTGTCTCCTGCTGTTTTATGAATTATCAAAGCAAAGGCTTTAGGTTTTGTTTCCAGCTCTAAAGCTCTTCAGTTCCAGCATCAGTGCTGCCACTGAAAATGCTAAAATACCTATTTGTGTGATGTTCTGTAATTGAGTTTAGTTGTAATACCTCAGAAATACACTGCACTGGAAGCCTCTTAAGTTTTCACTATCAGAGCAGTTATGCTAGCTGGCTAAGAGAAACTGGTGTGATAATTTTTCTATTTTTTCACCACTTCTCTGTACCTCAGTATCTTCACTTTTGCTTCTTCTCTCTAGCCTGGCTCTAGCCCTTTGGCAGTGCTCCTGTGCCCACGTGCCTGCACGCGCACACACAGGCTAGGGCAGGTATTCGTAACCTGACTTCACACTTCATCCCTCTCCCTTGTTAATTGTAAGAAAAAAGGGAAGGAAGAAGGAAAACAAAAGTGTTACACAGAGAAATGAGGAAAAATAGAAATCCAAGGGTATGGTGGTTGCAGGGGATTCCCAGAAATTTCCTTCTGGAGTCTCTTTTAATCATCTCTCATACTTCGCTTTGCTGCTCTTCTTTCAGCTGCTCAGGCCAGGTTTCTTGGTAGACTTTTACTGCCAAGTGCTATTATAACCAAACTGCTCTGATCTTTAGCCAAATCTTAGGAAAGAAGTGGGTGTGCTGAAGCATTGGTGAGCCAGTGGGGGAACTCTCTACCAGGGCTGGAATGGCAAACATGACTGTACAGATGAGAGCTGCATGAGCAGGGTTGCAGTTCTGCCATGGGGTCTGGTTTCAGCTGCTGCATGTAGGGAAGATCATCCCCAAATGTCTGGGATATTTGAGCTTTGAGCTCAAATTTGTAGCTCCTTTTGAGCTACAACCACCCAGATACTAGCACACAGGTAGCAAGAACCTTTTTAAGGTGCTGAGTACCTGAGACAACATCTGGGTTTTGCTGACGTGTCCCAGGGCTGTGCTGACAAAGTGCAGATCCCCATCAGGAGTAACTGAGGCTGCACTGAAGCTTGTGCCCAGGCCATCCTGGAGAGGAATCACCAAGGAGGCAGAAGGCTCCCATTGGGCTGTCAAGGCTGCACCTCCCCTCCTCATGGCTCAGGGTGGGCTCCACAGCTGTGCCTGGCCAGCTCTGGGCAAGGACAAAAGTGTGGCTGGAGCATGAGGAGGGGCAGAGCTGGGAACACAGAGCCTTTACAAGTTCATCCTCTAAAGAAGGCTGAAGCACCATTTAAACATACTTATTTCTCTTAAAGACCTTGGTCCATATTTGTTATTAAAAAAAATATCTGAGTGAAAGACCAAAAAACCTCCAAAATTGTATGCACGAGTGCAATGAGCTTGCAGGTTCCCAGAGCTTACGCCAACTCTGTGCCATACATCTGCAATAAAAGAGTCTCTATTTGCTTAGCAGATGTGCTGGAGTCATGTAGAGTTCAAATTTACCATACCCATCAAGATGCAAATCCCAAATTTCGTTTAGCATTGTCCCGTTGGTAAGGATGTTACATGCAGGTCAGGATTCTATCTCCCCCAAGCCCTTTAAATGTGTTTATTCATTCTGTTTATTTTCATTTCCCAGTTTCCACATGTCACTCAGTCAGATTTTCTGTTAGCAAGACTGAGAGACGAATAACATATGTTACCCCACAACTGACCTTGAAGGGGAACTGAAGAAACCATCTTCCCTAGGGCTGAGATGTAATTCAGACACGAGCTTGTTCCGTAGAGGACCTTTTCTGAAAAGACACTGCCAACTGCGTTATAAGCCCTGGAAACGTTCCTGCCTGCATCGATAGCAGAGCGTGAAGAACGTACCAGGGGATGTTGAGGATTTAGCCTTCTGTGCCATCCCTCCCTCGGCTCTCATAAGCAAAGCAAACAAATTCTCTGTGTCTTAAAAGAATCGGATAATTCAGCCAACTTGAGTCGTTTCCTCGCAGGCCTGGCTTTTCACCTGAGGGACTGGGCTTGCTGATCCTGCCCAGGTGAAAATGACTGAAAATCAATGTGGTTTGACAGCTGCAGGGAAAAAAAAAAAAAAAAAAAGGATGTTCAAACTGTTGAGCAACAAAGACTCTTCGAGTGGATACGAAGTGAGGCATGAAAAGAAACTTGTCTCTGATCTTCCTTACAGGCTCTTGATTCATGGCAGTCTGGCCAGTCACAGCCATGTCTGATAGGGTTGATCTGACTCTCCCATGGTGTTTCCCACCTCCTTGCACATTCTGCTCAGGAAGAAGTCACAGGAGGCTCTTCCACTCTCCCCTGTCCTTGGCTGGCTGATCTGGGCACGTCAAACAGCAGAGGGGTATGTCTGTATTGCCTGAGCCTGATGTTGCAGCCCACTGCCCCACTGCTGAGCTCTGTTTGCCTTTGAAACAGCAAAACGTGGGAGTCCTCATCCATGGAGCCCAGCTCCTGAGGACATCTGGGTGGAGAGGAGGTGTTGGTTGGTGGAATGAAGGTGTTGTGAGAGCATGTGCAGAATGGGGCTGTAATGCCAAGCTGTTGGTTAGATCCACTTGCATTTATGTCCTGGGCAAGACTTTCCAAGGTCTGAAAAGCAAGTCTAGGTATAACTCAGAGTCAGTTATCTTGTCACAGTTCCCACAGGTCACCTGGGTGATCAGAAGCTGCTGAATTTAGACACCTCCATGCCAGAGGCTCCTTCTCTGCCTGTCACCCCCCAGAGACATCAGCTTTCCTGGTCCTGCCACCTGGCATTGACCTCAGGAGTTCATATAACATCCCCCCTCTTTCCCCCAGTACCACTTCTTTCTTTGGGGAATGTGATCACTCTGTTTCCTACGGTAATTCAGAATTGAATTACATCTTTGGAGCATTTGGACAACCTTCTCAGTCACATGGTGTGATTCTTGGGGCTGTCCTGCAGGGCCAGGAGTTGAAGATCTTTGTGGGTACATTCCAACTCAGAATATTCTATGACTCTATGATTTTCCCCAAAGGTTGAGCAGTTTGGGAAGGGGCAGTTTGTGTGAGCAGGTATCAGAGGCTGCCTCACTAGCTTGGTGTCACCCTCTGGTGAAATCTCAGATCAACAGGGAATTGCAGCACAGAGAGGAGATAAAAGTTACATTCAGCATGACTTGCCAGTTCTGACACACAGGAACACTAAACACGCACCCTGACAAAATCCTAAAGTCACGCCAATTTGAATCCAAAAATCTGCCTGCTCAGTTAGCACTTAGTAACAATTTCATATCATTTTCCCCATTTAATTAAAATGTCTTTCCTGAGCCAAAAAATGAAATTTTCTTTACAGTAGGCAATTCTTATGTAAAACTACTTTTCTCTTTAGTTTCTGTCAGTTTAATGTAAGTTTTTACTTGTGTTTAGAGACATCAGTTTGGGAGTTATGACATTTCCTATCCTGGTACTGTGGTTGTGGGGAAGGAGGAAAGTAAAGTGTGTACTTGAATTTAGCTGGACCCAGTATCAGCTCAGGTTCTAGATTCAGAAAATGTTTCCACAGGTTTATGGATGCCACCTATGGCTGGCAATGGATACAGGTAAAGTGTCACCAGTGAAGCTTTTAGCAAGGTTTGTTAATGCCCAGGGCAGCCCAGCAATACCTCCTGTCATGACATTGCTGTTAAGGAGAGGTGAATGGGGTCACACCCCCATTTTCTTAATATTTTCATGCTGTGAGTTTGATTTTGACTTCTTTTACATTTTTTTCAGCTCACCCATGAGTCTTGCTGTCCAGCAGTGCTCCTGGGAGACCTGGGGCTCTCCGTGGCCATCCCCTTCTGCCAGTTTGGGGTTTACACATCTTGCCCTTGTTCCTTTCCCCTTTCACTTCTTCTCCAAAGAGCTGCATTTCAGTTTAGTGCCGCTTTTGGAAATGTGGGTTCCTGTGATCTCTCAGATGTGCCAATGGGCTCACTGGCATTACAGGTCAGGGTTTCTGTCACCACCCTAAAAATGGACTTATTGGCAAAGGAACAAAGCTCAGAAAATAACATTTTAGACCTGTCAAGTCTGATTTACAGAAAGCTTCCATGATCTAGAAAAGGAACAAGCAATGATTGCGTTCTACTCCACCCTAATTTTAATTATAAAAAATGCTAGTATAGTTTTCCAGTTGACATCTCTGTATAGGAAATAAGTAGAGTTGGAGTAAATCTTCCAAATAAACATATTTCTCAGACATAAACATGATAAATCTTTTCTTTTGAGGAAGATATAAAGAATGGTTAACTTAAAATATGCATATAATAACATATTACCCACAGCTTCTCATGTTTAAAAAGATTCCATATGCTGGGAAAACCCATAAAATAAAACCCAAGAAATGCTGCATCCTCTTTCTATTAATTTGAAACAGTCACTTAATGGGAAAAAGGAAAAGAGAGGAAAAAATAAAGAAAATTGGTAGAACAGAATTATTTTATTTTTTCTTAGAAATTCCCAAACAAATCAGTAACTCCAACATTCCGATCTCTTCATCCTGTTTTTAGTGGTGTATTAATATGTAAACTCAATACTTCTGTTGAAAAATAGCTTTGGGTAAGGAAAAAATGGTAGCAAATTCCAGGGTGGCCTTACTAGCATTTTTGATTGAAAAAACTTGGAAAAATGTTGTTGTTTTAGGATGATGAGAAGTGCTGCCATCTCTTGTGGTTTACCCAGGATTGTCCCAAGTTTGACTGTTGTCTCTGGTTTTGGTTTAAAACCTAAAAAGAGGCCAGTAACCATGGCTCCCTCTCTTCCCCATTCTTGCCCCATATTTAATGAGTAATTGATTTTAAAATAGTCCCACTGAAGAAGATTTCTGTTAAAGTACCATGGATGAAACACTCTTTTTTTCCTATTCTATTTATTTTTTAAGATTAGTTTATATCTCCAGAAAGGTGTATTCCATATGACTATGGGCTGCAGAGCTGGGGAACAGACTGGGGCTAGGACTTGGGCTCTGGGCTGATTATTTCTTTGACTTGGTTTATGAACTGGGGGAAATAATTTTCATTTTGCTTCACTTAATTTGTGATTCCCTCTATTTTGCCAGATATTTTCACATGGAAAGCACTTGATAGAGAGATGCTGGTCACTCCCTGGCAGGGACACCCAGAACTCTTCCTCCAAGGAACAGGGCAGAGTCCAAGACTTTCAAGACCTTTCAAATCATCAAGATGGGGATCCTGTTTTATATCACAGCCCAGTGGTCAGAGCCCTTCCCTGCAGACCTGTTTTCAACTGTCTGCCTTCAGTTTGGGTTATTTCCACTTCTTATACATCACTGTCCTGTGAAACTTTTGATGTTGATCAGTTGTGGATGCCTCATCCCTGGAAGTGTTTAAAGCCAGATTGGATGGGGCCCTGAGCAACCTGGTGTGCAGGGGGTGGAACTAGATGAGCATTAAGGACCCTTCCAAACCAAACAGTTCTATGGTTCTATGCTATTTGGGCTTTTGGCTTTCCAAGGGGTCGAGGCTCCCACCCAGCTTCAAATTCAAAACTCCTCCTGCCCCAGAGAGGCCACGAGCCTGAGCAGAGCTGGGGACAGCCAGGCAGGGAACGTGGGGCTGCATGAATCCACACCCTGTGCTGAGCAATTCGTCAGGGTTTAACCAGCCCAGTGCCAGCCAGACAGTGCCTTCCCAGTGTGGGGAGCCCAGTTCCTCTCTGTGCCCTCTGAGGGGCTCACCTGGGCTGATGGAGGGGTTAAAGCAGGCTGGACCAGGCTCCAGCTGTGTGCACAGCCGAGTGGGGACGGGGCTGGGCCAGCTGTGCGTTCAGCTATTCCCCCCAGTCAGCTAGAAAAGGGCTGTGCCTCCTGCACTGGGATTAGCACAGGGGGGAGGTAGGGTTTTATTGTAGGGAAGGAGGTGGAAAAAAAACTGTGTTTGACTGATTCCTTTCTGAGCAGTGTCTGGGGAGGGTCTGGGCTGTGCAAAGCTGTCCTGAGAGGAGCTCTCTTGGCAGAGGGGTTAAGAGAAGCCTGACCCGCTGACTTCTTCACTTAACATCCAGGCTGGGGAGATACTTGTTTAGCCAAAATCTTGGGTGAGGCAGGCAGCTGGAGTTCAAGATCCAGGGACTTAATGTCCCATGACTGAATGTAGCTTGTTTGACCTGTAGTGCAGATCTTGAGAAGAGGGAGCAGGAGTGTTTTTATGGTATGTGCTGAGCCTGCTCTCCCTGACTCAAACACCTCCTGGAAAATGAATAATTGAACATACATGTGACTATGTATAGACCCTTCTTCAAACAGAACCTGATTTGGGGGTGGAATATCTTCCAACTTCATAGACTTTTTCTCCTGCTAACAGCACAGGACTGGCCATAAAATCTATAGGGACATGGCTGTGTAGCAGGGAGCAGGCTTTTCGGCCCACGCTTTTCAGTCTGAGAAGTGGCCTTCAACTCTGAATTCCTTGAGCTAAGCAATGTGGTGAATTTCTGCCTTCAAACTGAGCTGGAGTAAAAGGAAAAAACAAATTAATTCAGATTAGTTTTTTTTTTTTAATATTATTTGCCAAGCCACACTGCTCCCTGCTAAAATCAAGTGATGTTACTATTGGCACAGTGGGTTTAAACTCACTACTGTGTTTTGCATGTTTTAGTAAAGGATGAAACTGATTGAATGAGATTGTCTATTAGTTGCAGTAGATCAGCAGTTTCTTCTTTGTAGTGATGCAACTGATTGTTTGCTGAATAATACAGTGAGAACAGACTCAGCGTGCAAACCCTGTAAACCGTCTGAAGAAAAAGCAATGTTCTTTTTTTCCCCAATTGCTTCCAAGCCAGTAGCTGTTTCTAATATTCCTGTATCCAGTGTGAGCCCAGTGCTGTTCAAAACACACATCTACTATTTGTCAGAGCTGTAATAGTTAGGAGAAAAGGATGTTGAGGAAAGCCGAGTGGAAACAATACAGGAGGGTTGTTTGTGGAACTCCCTGGGCTGCATTTTGGGGCAGCTTGGTTCGATCCCTGGCTCTGCTACATCCTTCTCTTGTGACCTTGGAAAAGTCTCTCAGTCTGCTCAGTCTCAGTTCCACACTGGTGTAAAAAGAGGTAAAAAAGAGGCACCATTTTGTACGCAGTAAATACTGAATAAATGCCTATACTATGTATGAAATACATTCCTGTATTAAGTGGTAAAGTGACAACCAATTCTTCAAAGACTTTTGTGATGCCCAGGACATGGGGTCCTGATTTCACAGTGCAATTTAATTTTGTGCAGTGCAGATTAATTCTGTCCTTCTAATTCTTGACAACGTTCATTTTCTGAATGCTGAGTTTCAGTAGATGCTTATTTTTAGCCTGTACATTAGTGGGCGAGGGAATGAAAGGGGAGGATCTCCCACACCAAGCATTTTTTTTTTTTTTTCAATGTAAATACATGTCGCATAACATTATGGACAAATAAAGGGTTCTTACCACACATAAGGTGTTATGGTAATCCTTCACAGAGTCCTTTTAATGAATAAACCAGGGATGCTTCATGAGTCGTTTATTAAGGGTTAATGATGTATCTTCTCTCCTTGGCATCATTCCCAGCCTAAATCAAGCCTGCTTCATCTCATATGGATATGAAAGACAAACTGTACAGATTGAAAACATCTGTATACTGAGTGAATGAACCACATGGCAGCAGTGTCATGCAGAGATTTACTTAAAACTGTCCCCTTTTGTTTGACTTTGGAGGAACAGCACAAATAAATACAGTAGGTTCTGTTTAAACAAAGAGGACTCTGATCAATAGAGGTTTGTATAGCTTACGACCTTCAACTATAAACAAAAAATTGGGGTAAACCCCACAAGTCTCAGGTCAATTGCCATCTTATTTACTTTATTACGCCACTAATGTTCTAATCTCTCTTGCATATAAAATGCTTTATCCAAGCCATCTTGCTCTGCTTCTCCATTTTCACCAGAGAGAAAAGGGAAAGTTGTGTTTGGTTCAGAGCAACCTGTGAGTGTGGGTATGAGTGTGCTGTGAATTTAGAGTTTTATGAACTTACAGCAGAGAGCACAGAAAAAAACAATTCAGGAAAATTCCGTGTCCAAGTAAATTTTGGTTGAGATTCCTCATAGTTTTTGGTGCTTTTTTGAGAGGGTTCAGGCATCCACAAAGAAAAGCAAAGTGGTTTGTGGCTCACCATAGCCAGATCTGGGTACGAGAAACATGACAGAGGCAGTGCCACGTAAAAAGCAGTTGATCTGTTTTGGCTGTGAGCAGGGGTTATCCCTTGGAAACACTTGAAAACATTTGCAAGTATCTGCTAGGGACTGACCCTAGCTGCAAGCCTTTATTATTATTATTTTTGTTGCTGTCTCCCAGCAAGATTAAGTAATTTCAAATACTGAGGGGATGACACTCCTGCATGAGTTCTGCCCTCATATCTCCAAATAGCTAACTTGAATGGTAATTACTTTTTTTCTGGCACATTTTCTCATTTTCTAGAGGGGAGAGACTATTATCTTAATCTGTTTCTGTCCATTTTTATCTTCCCTGGATAACTTTTAATCCTTTTGGCCAACTTTAACAGAAGACAAAAAGAGGGGGAAAATGTGCCTATACTGGTTTGTGGATATAGGCAGCAAGGCAGAGGAGAAATATTCCAGTCATGCCTTTCCCAATGGTTGAATCTTCAGCAGGAGCCTCCATGAGGCATCAGAGGGGCCAGTCAAGGCACACAGAGCCAGGAGAACCCAGATGTATTAGCCTTGTTGCTCAGTTATTCAGATGTTTTTCTTTGCTGAGAACATTCCTGTTCCCATCAACACCAATGTTTTCAACTTCAGTGTTATCTGCTCTAATCTAGGAAATACTTCACTGCTGCTTCAAGTGCATTTTCTTGTGGAATTCAAATCCTTTGGGGGGTGATGTAGGGTTAAGTCCCACTGGGCACATGTCTTTCCTCAGGGATTTGAAAGTTTTGGAGAGACACTTCTGGATGTCATCTGGTTTTGAGTTTATGTCAGGGGTTTTCTGTTAAAATGCAAAGAGCAGCCAGGCATTGCCTGCCTGCCCATGTTCTCATTCCATGAGCCAGGTGCATGGAGCCTTGTCTCAGCCTTACACCTCACTGGGAGGAAATCTTCCAGGCATCTCAGTTTGGCAGCTGAACAGCTGTGCCCTTGTGGTGCCCCCAGCATTTCCTCACTGCCCACACTTGGGCCCAGAAACAAGGGCTGCAAGTCCTCAGCAGGAACATCTTCCCCATCATGAAATAATTGAGCCAGTCCTGCAGTCTGGAGACACTACCTCATAGCTGGTGGGTCGCTGGCAGCAGGTTTGACAAAACCCTTCAGGGGTGGCTGCTGGAGGCTCCTTCCTGGCAGGTCCCAGCTTGGTTTGTTGGGGCAGTGGGGAGGCAGACAGGGCTTGCCCATGCCAAGCCACGCTGGCCAAGATTGGCTGAGCTTGGGTTGTCCCTTCCAGCACAGCATTAGAAATACTGAAGAAGGGGTTGTGGCCCTTTGTTGAAGAAAGGAAGGAAATTTAGGTAGCAGAGTCCTAGGGAGATGCTGTTTTGCTGCCCTCTAGGCAAAGATTAAAGCTTAAAATGTGGAAACTACAGAAAATACTGTCCTGAGCACACCAAAGCAAAGGGTTGGGAAGGTTGAAAGGCTTTTTATGGGACTTCATTAAGGTGTGAGTTTAAAATCTGTAGAAAGATCTCTGGGCTCAGATAAGGAAGATCCAGTGGTGTACAACAAAGAATTATCAGTAAAGGCATCATAATTACGGTGTTCTTACATATTAAAATGATGTCATGTAATAGGTTGAAGAACAAGAAATAAATAAGCTGTGCAGATCTCCTTTATCTAAATAATCGTTTTCTTATGTGTTAGGCTGAAAACTTCTCATATAATTCCAGTCCTCTAATGGTGAAAATGTATTCAATAAAGACTATGAAATTATTTTAACATTTCAGTGGTGTGCTTCATCTAGAGAATCCCAGAGTGCATCACTGAAATGCAAATTTGAGAGAATCATAGAAATAGAGAACAGGATATAGAACGAGGGCTTAATGGGGAGTGTGTCACCACAGGGCTCTATGGTGAATATATAACCTCATTTTAAAATGTAAGAACTATTGTATGGAGATTTAGATATTTTTAAACTAAAATATATAATTGTATGACTTCAAGTGTTGAGTATGCTCTTACAGAACTGTTCCTTGAGGATAAATCTTCATTTCTCTCATGTGAAGAACTATGCTGAGATCTGCCAGTGGAAAATTACTTTCTAGGAGCAAGAATCACAAAGGACCTTTGCTTTCAGGCTTTTGTCTGAGGTCCACAGCATAATGAGCAAAATGGAATGAAGGGTATTAACCTTTGGAAGATGAAAGGTAATGAGGACTGAACCAGTGCTCCCCGTGGTTAGACCACAAGCTCTTATGAAAGCTTTATGATTGTTCTGTTTGTGTATCTCAACAGTTCCTAGGGAGACATTTCCATATGTCATATGCTATTGGATAAAAGATATATATAATAGTTGATCCTGAAGTGTTAAAGTCTCATCTCTTAAACCAAAACAGATACAGTGACCTTAGGAACAATTGGCTCTTGACTGCTACCCACACGATGCAGAAAATATTAAGGAGGTGGAAAATGAGCTCAAGTTTCTAGTTTCTATTATTTGTGAATCAACACATTATTGTGCTGTGAATGTTTGCTTCTCTTTAGTCTTTGTAGGCGAAAGATCAAATTATTTTCTCAGTCTATCAGGATAGAAGGGAAGCTTTGGAGGTAATTTGGAGAATACCACCAGGCAATAACTTTTTCAACAGGGCTTCAGTGGTTTTTGTGCTGGTCTAGGGCACAGAGGCAGCTTTGCTGTGAGCTGCAGGAGAGCTGTGAGCTGTGTGACCTTCCCTGTTTGCTCAGTGGGGGCATGTCTCCCTGCTGCTGTTGGATCTTTTTATCTGCTTATGCCACTGGTGACCATGACCCCCTTCTTTCTCATCTGGCCTCGACACAGACCTGCCTGACTCTGAGCTGCATTAGGGCTGTTTGAGTCACTGGATTTCCTTGGCTGCCAGGGCTGGGATTCCCTTTCATTCAGCAGTGCTTACCTCAGGCCACAGCCAGTGAGCAGCTGTCCCTTCTCTGCTCCTGTTATCTGCACAAGAGCCATCCGAGTCATTTGCAGTATTTGCAAGTTTTTCAGAGCTTTCACTTTGAGCAGGGTCTTGGAATGTATTTATCATTCCCTGCATTTTTCTGAAAATAAGACTTTAAAAGGTTCTTTTTGTAGATATCTGCTATATCGTGAATGGATTCACGTGTACCTACGTTTTAATTTGTCCTGTGTCTTGGTCACATTGTTTCACTGGGTAGTATGGATGTTTGACTGTGGTCGGGTAAACCAGAAGTGCACAGTGAGGGCAGGAACAGGTTGGGAATACAGCTGGTTTTCACTGAAGAGAAGATGGATATTTAATGAATGCACATTAGTAAAAGGATTTGCATAGCAAGAATGAGATTAACCTGCACTTTTGCAGTGTCTGGGATGAAGTAGGTGTCTCCTTGGGGGAGAATATGGAATACACCTGTGAGATGCTGTAATGAAATCATATTCATCCAGAGGTTCCCCTCAGCCTAAGCTTCCCCAAGAACTGGGGTTTGGAGTTAATTCCCAGCAGAAGTGTTTGATTAGGCAGAGAAAGGAAAGCATTCAGGGAGAGCTTCTGGGAATGCAGAAGAGTAAATAGTCACCCAGTTTTCTCACAACTCCATAGTCTACAGTCAGAAAAAGTCTACTCTAGCAAAAAAGCCTGTGCTACCAGCAAACAAACAGGCTATGAGCCCAAAGTCACTGCCACAGCCAGTTTTTAGTAAAGAGCATCTCTATACAGATACATAGGAGGCTTCCTGGGGGCACAAGCATTGGGACTGTACCCTCAGAGACTGAATTCCCTCCATCTGCAGGAGCTGACAGCCCCCAGACACACAGGGGCAGCTCTACACCTTCCTGAGAAACCTTTAGACTTTTCCTCAAGCCCTTTCTGGGGCTATATCAACATTTGGGGTATTTTCATCAGCACCAGATTTAAGGTGTGAGAGTATTTTCCTCCCTTATGCACTCCAGACACTCATGGGCTGGTGTCATTGCTAATGACCCCATAATGGCAAAACTTTTGAATGCTGGGAAGGATGAGTTTAAGGAAAGAAAAAAATTTAAAAAAAGAAACAGAAAATTTGGTGTCTCCCAGGAGTGGTGGAGGCCTTGCTGCTGGCAAGTAAAGGCAATGGCACACAGTGTTTGCTTTTTTGGCTCCTCTAGTTGGTTTAAAATTTCAACAAGGGGTTATTGCAATGATGAGACAGTTCAGTCCAAATTGCTTTTACCCTGACAAAGAACTGTTTATCTCTTTGGAAGAGGAGGACTCATCAGTGCTGGAAAGATTTCATATACCTGGTCTTAGGATCTCTTTCCCCTCAGCTGCTGGAACATGAAACCTTCCAGCTGCCTCTCAACACACTTTGCTCAGAGAAGAGAAAATATTACGAATGAATGTTTCTAAATCCCTCATTCAGTGTACTGAGGGCCAGAGCCTGAAGTAAGACTCCTGATAAATATGGGGATCCAAATCTGGCCCTCTGAGAGCTATCATCCATTACACACGAGCAAAGGAGCGGCCTGATGTTAAGATCTGACTGCTCATTGCAAAGCTTATTTTGTTACATCAGCAGGCCACAAGGTTCAATAAACTATGTGGCCTTTATCCATTCCATATGTACTGGCTGCCTCCTGTAGTTTCTACGTATTTACCCTGTATATGAGCTTTAAGGGAATCTGATGCCTTTAGACAGTAGAAATGCAGATAATTCTCCAGATTGTAAAACCCCATTTGAATTTGATTCTGCATCAAAAAATATTGCCAGTAATTGCAATTTTTGTTTTCGAGATACAGGCTTCCAGAGGGGCTTGTGACTCAGAGGATTTTATAGGCATTGAAATTTGATGGATTAATTGTTAATAAAAGTTAGATTGGGTAAGTGAATACAAACATCATACTGAGTTTAGTGTTTACATTGGCTCCCAAGTGCTTTTAAAGGGCAGTTTTGGACTGAGATGCCTGACAGAATTTTTGAGTTTTGTACCTAGAAAGTTATTTAACTGGAGAACACTCCCTGCTGACAACACCAGAATTTTCTTCTAGGGTTTTCTTTTTTTTTTTTTTTTTAAACATCATGTCATCACTATCTCCTATCAGGATCTCACTGTACAATAGTGACCTCTGATGTAAAGGAATCAGGAGTGCCACTTGCAAGCCCAACCATACAGCCGTGCTGAACAATTATCAGCCTATTCAGCAACAGCTGAAAGGGAAGGGATGTGTGTGCACACCCACACGTACACACACAGACAACTGAAAAGCTGGTGATAAAATAAAATTGAGGACCACAACACTGAAGGATCAGGAGCTGTTAATTTTTATAGCTGATACAGATACTAATATTTTATGAGGGTTGGAACTATCAGTATAAAAAAGTAATATCTAGCCTTACCCTTTTTGTTTTAATACAAAGATAAAACTATCACTCGAATAGAGCAGCATTATGGTTAATAGACCTCCTCTTTATGGACAGACCTATCTTCCTGTTTTGTTTTGTCAATATTTATAAAAGCAGGAGGATATTTGTGCCTAATCCTATCCAAAATCCATGGCCTGGTTTCTTTAAAGAAGCATCTCCTCTGCTCACTTATATCTCACGGCATATTTCAACTAAACAGCATAGCTGGACTGATCCTAGGCAGATTTTATGTGTTGCAGTTTGTGAAATGGTTCCCCTTTGCATCAGTGCAAGCTCTGAAGTGACACTGGGAAATTGGATAAGAGACTTTCCCTTGCAGAATTTACATGACTACATACATCTGAACTCCTCAAAAGTGCTGTGCCCTTGCTGTAGGGACACACCAGGGGGTCTCCTTTGAGTGCTCCCATCATCTCATCAGAGGTTCACAGCTACCCCAGAGGCAGCTGTGGTTGGGTGTCTTTGCAGAGGCTACAAGATAGTCCTCGAGATCAGGGGAATGAGTTGCAACAGGGTGGAAGAGAAGCTGGGGAGAATTCTGGTCCCAAGTTGTGTGAGAAGGCTATGCCTGTGACCCTTTAGAATAAATAATAAATATTCTACCTTAGGAGTAATACAAATATTTGTTTCCATCTTACTTGACAGAGGATACTAAAGACATAATACTTTGAAGAAATGTGATATTATATTGGATGTAGCTTTAAGAAATGTGCTGATATACTGGGAGTGTCTCCTTGCTCTACACATTACATGCAGAGCATAATTTTATGTATAGAACAAGGGCAATTTCAAAGGCAGGGTGCAGAACTGGTACTCAGGTGATCTACACAACCTCAGACTTCCTCTGTGACTTTATTTACCCTTTGTGACTGTTTGACAGCCTTTATAAATTTGAGAAAAAAAAGATTGTGCTCCATGGGGAAGTTATACTTCAAGGCACAACAATTTGAAAAGTTTTCAAGTATTCATGTGGTGGAGGTCATGCAAACGTATGGTTCAGATTCCTGGAAAATGCTACTAGTTCTGAGTTGGTTTCAGGACATTAGTCATTACCTAAAACTTGCCATAAGCAGGAGGACACAGAACAATCTGAGCTCTAAACTGTCCTCATGAGATCTTATTCTTTATATTTTCTTATGGGATTTTATCAAAACTGCTAAAAGCCTGAGGGGAAAAAAATTATTAAGAAACAACTGATGGATTTAAAATTTTAATGGATTAATCTCTGTTTTCCAGTTTCTGAAAAAGGGAAACCAGAGTTTTTCAGAGTCTTTGCAAGCCCAGCGCTAACATTTTGGAAAAACACATGTGTTTAGGAAGTACTTGGATGATCTGTGAATTTGAGTGACTTCTTCAATATATGGAAAGAAAGATGTGTATGCTTTGTAATCTGAGTCCTGGCTGGGCATCAAGCTTCCCATAAGGCATTCTGTCCTAGCAGCAGCCAAGAGACCTGATACTAATAACGCTCCAAGAATTCAAGGTGTTCGTTAATATTCAGCTCTAATGAATGCAGCATGTGTTTTGGAATAAACTACATTCTTGAATGAGGACCTCTCATTCAAGAAGGTGAGGTGCATAGTAGAGTGATTAGACTTGGCAAAAAGCAGTTGTTTTGTGGGAATGACACCAGGTAATTGTCAATGCTCAGCACGCGGCTCCTCCGGCGTCACTCGCAGATGCAAGAGGCTGAGCTGCTTGGATGTCCCAAAAAACCCTCCACTGCTGGATCCCCAGGGAGTGCCATGACTGAGAAGTCCATGCAGGCTGGCACCAGTCTGCTTTGCATTGCAGCACGGATCTCTCAGGCTTGATACACATTCAGCTGAATGCTCAGCCCTTTTCACTCTGATTTGTTGAAATTGTGCTCACTTCCAGTATACTGAAAGTGGCTCAGCTCTTTTGGAGGCCATCTGTCAGAGCTTCAGCTGTACCAGGGCAGCCCAGTAACCCACACTGGCAATGCAAAACTTTGAACTTCTTACAGCAGGCAGGGGCAGAGGAATAGAACCTAAACATTTCTCCTTGTAAGACCTAAAAATCCACCAACCTCAAAAAAGGTCTTGAGTCTTGAAAGCAAGTAGGCTCTGTTCTGCATTAATCCTTTAGGTCCAGCTGCCTATTTCCAGTGGTGAACATGCAAGGGAGATGTTTCCATCCTGATATGTGCAAGCTTTGGGCCAAAATGTCTTCAGTAGCTTAATGGGATATTTGGGTGGAGGCCCTCATTTCCATGCAGTTGAAGAGAGGAGAGATGATCTTCTTACAGGGAAGTGAGATGTTCTAACACCCTTATCTCACCTTACATAACTCCAGATGTTAATCATCAGAAAAAAAAAAAAAAAAAAGAAAAAGATCCAACCCTTTTTAATATTAGGGAGGGAAATGATAAGGCTTGACTTAATTTTTCAATTTTCCTTTGATAAACCTTAACTTTGAGATACCGCAGGAGGTAGACTCACTAGACTTCTTGGTAACCTTCAAATGTAATTGCATCAGCCTAAGCCTATAATATATTCATCTTTTCTCCTTGTAAAGCACCTTTGCATTAAATTTAGAGTGGAAATTCTTAAAGAATTAATTGGAAGAAAGTATTTGGTGCTCTATTTTGGAGGAAGGAGGTAATGTTTTTAAGAAATAGTAGTCTGGAAGAATAATCAAAATATATTCAGAGCATTTAGCAACAGTTTAATGAGTTTTCAGCTTTTCCATTTCCTGTGAACCAACTTCATCAGTCACCAGTACTCCTAAAAAGTGATTTGAAGTTATTATTTGCTTTGGTACTATTAAGAGTAGAGCAAATGCTTTTGAAATCAGTGTAGAGGGGATTTTCAAAGTGAAACCTTTTTTTTTTTTTTTTTTTAAAGTATGACTGCATATCTCTATAAAGTCGCTTATGGTTCTACTTTCCACACCCTATAAATAATAATAATAATAATAATAATAACGATTGAAAAATAACAAAAGCTTCCCTCGCAGACCAATTTACTTCCATTTTCTTTTCATGATATTATTCAGTTTATTTAATCTTTACACTATCTCTGACTTGCCTCTGGATTTCAGACACATACATGCAGATAATCAGCATGGATGCAGATATTGCACAAGATGGTCAGGCTTATCAGATACAGGCATGTTTCATCTGTCAGCAATTTAGTTTCTTTTTAAAATTCCACTTTCTAATAACAGTAGAAATTTTTCAGGGGATGTACTCCTGGTCTCCCCTCTGCAACTGGGGCAAGAAAATCTCAGGAGATGGGACCTAACTGCAGAATAAGCACTTAAAGAGAGGCTCCGATCTGTGTGCCACACCTCTGCCCTCTCTTGTATACAATGAAAAGCCCGTCAGTATTAGTGTAAATCACGATGTCTCAGTCCAGAGAAAACATATTTTGCACCTCATCTGGTCTAAATATTGAGTTTACGAGTGAATGTTGCTTTGCATTATGTGTTATGGATGCTTTATGTTTATTTAAGAACTCAGTTTGCAGGAATGTTTTCCAGACATGCGGTTTACCGCAATAGACAGTTGTTGATATTCTGATCCCAAGAGCATTAGAATATGTTTAGAAATTGCGACACTTTTAAAACCAGATGTTCTACATAAGCTACACAAAAAATGGGGG
This sequence comes from Sitta carolinensis, assembly GCA_032173965.1. Classification (NCBI taxonomy): domain Eukaryota; kingdom Metazoa; phylum Chordata; class Aves; order Passeriformes; family Sittidae; genus Sitta; species Sitta carolinensis. The sequence continues at coordinate 5,544,500 of CM063292.1, forward strand.
TGGGGGAACAAATAGAACTGTAATTTGGCATGAAAACAGCCTGTGTTAAAGCAAGGGCAAACACATACCAAGTGAAATAAACGTGGTGAACTGCCCTCAACCCTTTCCTCCTTTTGTAAGTAACTATTTTAACAAAAGATGGAAAATCCCACCTCCCAGATGGTGTGGGAAGGGGAAAGGAGGTCTTTCAGATCCAGGTTTGCATCTGAAGGAAGCTGCTGCATCTCGTTCCTGGGATGGATCAAACCAGAATGACAGAGCTAGGCAACTTCAGGCCAGGAAAGAATGCAAATCTGGATTCAACACCCAGCCCAGAAATGCATTTTCTGTGTGTTTCTAAAGGTAAACAATCTTCACTGAGAAAACAAAGATTTGCCCTGAATAGTGAATTGGCACAGAAAGGCTCCTCCAGCAGCCAGAGGCTGGTGGCACGATCTGCCCTGTCCTCCAGAAAGGTTTGACAGAGGTATTTGTGTGGCCAGGTGTGGGATCATCCTGCACCAGGCACTGTCTCAGGGACTGAACTCTGCTGGGAAAGCATGGCTGGGCAGCTGAACAATCTGGACTCAGCCGTCATCAGTTGATGATAAACTGCCTCTTTCCATTCAATCTGTTGCTGTTTTTCCTTCTGACTTTGAACTCTTTCCCTTGTTTATTATGAAGCAAAAGCACAGTTTCACATGCACCAACCTCAAACAAGTTGTCTTGAGTTGTATTACTCTGAATTATTTTTCCCCTCCTATCACAAATTAACATGCATTGGGTAATCAGTGATAACACTATAGAATGGGTCCTATAGTAAAAATAAGACCAATTGACAGCCAAAAAAGAGAAGATAACTAAGGCATCTCTGCTTTTCTTTACAACAGAATCACACAGCAATGGAAACATTGCCAGCAAGTCTGAAGGAATTTGCATAAAACATGTTTGTTTAGGTAAATACAGCAATCCATGTTTGACCAAAGGTTTAAAATATTCTATTTGTCATATAAAAGTAATGCAATGTCTGACAAACCTCCTTGTTTAAAAGTGGTTAAAGGAATGCTGTGAAGAGAACTGATGAACAAAGTTTTGCCATTAGATTTCCTGAGCATTGAGAATCAGAGCTGTTTGGACTTTCCTGTATCTCTTTCAAGCAGCAGCAAAGCTACTCTGCACATGGATGCTGCATTTTAGCAGTTTGTTCTGCTGCATAGGAAAAAGCTCATTTATGAGTCTGTGGTTCATGGGAAGGCAATTTCCCTACATTAGTCAAGGACCAAAGTGCCCTCCCAGCTTAGTCACCCTGCCTTCCTCCACTGAGCAGAGGGCTCCTGCTGCCTTCAGTGGATGTTGGACCAGTTCCTTGGTCCAGCTTCAAAGAATTAATGCAGCAGTAGGATCTGCCCACTGATTCATTCTGCTCTTCATGAGTAGCTGAAAATCCAGCTCTGAAACTCTTCCTAGGTCTGCCTCACCAAAGACAATTTATGGCGGAAGCTCATGTACATATTTATTTTGTTGCTAAAGAGTTTGCTGGCATACTTCAAAGTGTGGGCTATTACCTGTTCAGGTTTATTGCCTGCTCAAGTGAATTATTGCCTACCTGAACAGGCCTGCTGAGCAATAGTTCAAATTAAAACGTGTCATTTATCATGTTCACACCAATCCAAAATGACCACAAAACCCAAGGTGTAATTATTGCCAGGCTCTGACTGCAGAGCTATCATAACCAACACTCAACCAGTGGGGAATACTGGTTCCTCTCTTCAGAGGAAATCTGCTTCCTTATTCATAATGAACAAATCTGACCCTATCATTAACAGCAATATTGTTTCAAATGCTGATATGCACCACGGAAACTGACTTTGAAATATGGGGGAGGAATGTGATATGGATTCCATCCAAGATAAATTTTTCAGCAAAGTGTAGATTTAGACCCAACACTTTTCATTAAAATTTATATTAAAAGCAAGTCTTCCACATATCAACAGTATCTAGAAAGGAGGTTGTCACACAGTCTGGAATGGTGAGGCTATTTTTATTAGTGTAATTATTATTATTGCTACTACTATTATTTTTTACCACAATTCAGAAAAAAAAAAATGAAAAATGACAGCAGCATCTCAATACCAGCGTGGGCTGTGGATGCTTCAATTTGCCTACAGCTGCAGCAAGCCAAGCCTGTACATCCACGTTCTCCTCCATCCTCTGCTCTCCCTGTTGCTTGCTGTATCATCTTTTCACATTCTTTGATATATTCTAGGGTTTGTGTTCCATTCTAACCTAAAACCTGTAACGCTACAGCTGCCTGTGGTTTGTATATGACAGCAGTGAAGACCAGCAATATATATAAATATATATATATACTGCTGCTCCCTCACATCCCTCCCCAACCCTTCCTGGCTCATTTGGGGCTTTTTAGCTTTTTATGGGTAATGTAAAGCTCCTAAAGTAAGACAAAAATAATGCTATTGGTCTGTGTCTTTACTGAAGCATTGTAAATGTGTGACATAAGTTTTTTGTTTTCTTTTATTATTGTAAGATGTAAAACAACAGAGAAGAATCAGAAAATACCTAAATGGAAAGCAAAATCAGAATATCTGCTTTAATGAAAGCATGCTGCAATATGTCTTTTTGCTGTGCAAACTTGTAGGTGTGCATACAGGGAAAGGAGGAAGAATCAACCCCCAAAAGTGACTTTAGGCTAATCAGAAAATTCCTCTGGGATGCAAAGACTTGTGCACTGGGATGAAGATGGACCAGGAGTGCAACATGTGGTCAGGCTGGCCATAATTCATCTGCAGACTTGGTTCTGAGCATCCTGATTCCTGCCTCACTTCTCCATGAACCATTCCAGGTCTTTGCAACTAAACACTTCCCAAATTACGGAGTTTGCATCCTAATCTGAATTTTGCAACTCAAGCCTACCTGTGGTTATACAGTCAGACAGAAAAGCCAACAGCCAAGAGCAACGCCTAGTCACTGACTTTGATCTAGAAATGGTTATTACCCAGCTATCTCCATTACAAAGCATCCAGTTTGCTAAACCTGGGTTATCTACTGATTTGGCTTCATTTGATAGGTGAGAGCAGGTCTAGCATGGGAGAGCTTCACATCCCCAAACGATGCATCTTTCACAAAACTGATAAGTGATAAACCTTGCAAAACTTGTGAGTAGGAAATGACGTTTCTGTCCACCTCCCAGCTGTCTCTACAGTTAATCCTGAACAGCACCACTGGCAGCCTTTGCAGAGGAGATGGAAAAGTGAGCAGATTATTGCTTCACCCAACAGTGCTGAGAGTCTCCAGCGGGCAGAGAGCTGTGCTGCTGATGTCAGCTACAGCAGTGTGGTTGTGCAGAGGAGTTCAGTTCTCAAGATACGAGATTAAGCTGATTTTTCATGAGGGTAAATGACTTATTTTCATAAAATTTCTTTAAATTACTTTTTTCCTGGAAGCATAGTAAGAAGTTACATAGAAAGGAAGTCACTTTGAATTCTCTTCACTCCAGATTAGAAAAAAACTCTTTATCTGAGGAGTGAATTTGGGTCACAATGTAGTAGCACAGTCCTCATGCTGAATAACTTGCTGAACATGTGGTAGTGTTTGTGATGGTCTACGGAGTGGGAAGTAGGCTGAGCTCACCCAACCCATCTCATTTATGGCTTTACACAAGTAAATAAGTATGTTTTCAGCCACTCAACACAAGAATGGCTTGCAAATTGCAACCACCATTGCCTGGCAGGTCAAAGGTTAAGCTTTTCAACAGGTCAGACTACAGTGCTAATTCACCTCAGCACTGAGTGTCAGGCAGCCTTTAATGCATATTTGTGGTGGTTGTGTTTGTGTAGCATACACATAAAATGAAAACCGTATGACAGAGGTTAGTCCTCTTAAATGGTTGTCACATTGGCTTGGGTTGCCTTCGTACAGTTATCCATATGCTAGCCAAGATTCTGGTGGTATTTTCGTATGAATTTTATTGACGTGGTGAACTAACTTGGGTAATTTCATAGCTATTATAATCAGCCAGTGGCCCAAGAAATGCACTGCTTTATTTATCTCGAAAATGTTGCTAACTGGTCTGGCCAGATTCAGCTTCCAGTGGTGGCCTTCTTCCAGATGTGGAAAACCCCTTTTTCTGACACAGAGGGTTCAGACAACCCTCGTATGTCTGGTCCACAAGAGCACTGATGCTGTGGGCTGAGGGCTCAGCCCCTGTTTCCAGATGTGCTTCCTGAATGTTACACAAAGAAGGAGCTTGCAAGAGCTTCTTCAGTTCAGTTCACAGCTGCCAAAGCTTGGACTAAGGCCTGGATTAAATGAAATGTCTAAGTTTGGAGCCTAAGCTAGGTATCTAAACTCCCTTATATATCCAGTTGGGATAGACAGGCACTCCCAGTGATACCCTGGGGAGGTGCATTTGTCCTTGGTGTGTGTGTGTCCACTTTACAGGGAGCCTGAGGTAAGAAATATCCTAACACAGGGATCTTAGCTGGGCACATGTGGGACTGGATAGCTACACACCATGTCGACACTACCTCTAACTGCTTCTTCAAGGAGCTTGGATTCTCATGCAACCTTGTGCTACTCAGTAGATATTACATGCAGACAGAATCCTGTGGATGGTAGTGCAGTCAGAGTCCAAAGACCTCTGTCTGAATGACCAAAATAAGTCATTTACTGTTTTTTGTTGGCACAGAAGTATTAAAATTTCCTCCTCCACAAAGCAGGAAGAGCAGACACAGCCCTGGACTTCCTGCCCCAGATCCTTCCTGACCAAGGTGCCCTGTTCCAAGGGAGGAGCTGTGACCTTCCAAGGCTGAGTCTTGGCACATCAGCACATGCTCATGTCCATTGCACACGTTCCTTGTTCTGCTGCAAAACAGGTGAAATAAAAAACTTATCACAGGCCAATTTTAAGAGATTTCTGCTGAAAGGTGAAACAGCAAATAGAAGAGAAATGCATGAGTGCACATGGTAGGAGACGAGTGAGGTGTTTTGGGAAGCTCCCATTTCCATCTCTCAGAGTTCCTCTACATCCTTAAGAAAAGCAGATGAGTGCTCCCCATCTTTGGTGAAATGCTTGATGGAGCTGGCAATAACACTCCAGTTTAACGCTGACTATAAACGATGCTTGCATTTCAACCACAATTTTTAATAGTATTTTTCATAAGTATAAGCTAAAGGGTTTACTTTCCACCAGGGTCATTGAGAGTTCACTAAATGCTGATAGACTGTATTCTGTATTAATGATGCTAAGCTAACTGCCTCACAGAACTGCCAAAGCCCTTTTTTTAAAGGGATATCATTGTATTTCACATGAAAATATTTTTAAGGCTTTCCTTACTGATAATTTGTCTAAAGAGAGACAAATCTAATTATTTATGTATAATCTGAAAGGTTCAGTATGGGATGTGTTCAGTACGATACATGCTTTATTTGAACATACACTTAGAACACTGTGCTACACAGATCATTAAACGATTTTGCTTATTTTTATATTTAACAGAATATCAGCAATTAGCTTCTGCAGCTAATTATTGGATTTTATAATCCAATTTTATAATAATCTCCTCACACTTCTCCCCTCCCATGTCACATCTGAAATCTATACAAATGTAGAGGAGGTGTTTCTAAGTAGAAACCCAAAGACAACACCGAAGAGCCTCTGCTTCCTACAAGTCTTCTCTGTACTCATCATGGATCAATTTATGAATTTATGACGAAACTCGCCATTAGAGTGTGAAGACCACAAAAGTGTAATGTGTAATACTAAGCTAACCAAAATGACTCTTTTAGCTCTGACTATTTGGTTTAGCAACTGTAGCAAGAGTAAACAAATTTTCAGAAATACACTTACTGTTTATCTCTCTCTATTAAGAGCTAGTACTGTGGCCACACCCTGGCAGAGCTGAGATAGCATCCAGAACCTGTGATATCTTGAGAACTGCAGGTTCAGCTTCTCAAGTGATATAGTGATTGGTATTTAGAACCATATTTAATGGGAAAACAATTCCTAGGACACTTACCTATTTGCTTTCCAGTGTGTGAAAACTGGTTCCAGCATATTGCTTTATTGTCTGTGTTCTTGCCTATCTGTGGCATCAAGTGATGATGCCCCTACACAAACTTGAGCTGAAGTACACAGGGAAAGGATTAATCAGTCAGACACTTAAGCATAAGCCTAATGTTAAGCATGCAACATAATGTTGAAGTGAAGTCAGTGGTGTTATTTGTATGTTCAAAGTTAACCACTGAAGTTATCTGTTGTACTATATCAGTGCCTAATGGCTTCTGCACTTACTTGCAAATTTGAGATACTTAATGTGTTTATTCTGGACTCTTCCTGTTGTTGTTGTGCATCAGAAATTGTTGCCCTCAACCAAGCAGGGCAGTCCAGGCTAGAGCAGCAGTGCAGCCCAGCTCTTTCTCAGGCAGGACACAGTGATGGGATGGAGCTGGGTACAGGCAAGGAAATGCACAGAGCAGCTCTGCAGCAGCTCCAGCAGCAGATCAGGTTTCCCAGAGCCCTCAAGCAAATGCCACTAGTTCTGGCTTTAGCCTCCAGGGCAGCAGAGTTAGGCCACTGCTGAAGGTTTGGAAAGGTTTTTGCTTGTTGGGCTGGGAGCAGTAAGAGGAACGTTGTGGTTTCCCTGCAGACAGAAGAGCTGTGCTCTGGTCTTTGTTCACTCGTGGATGTTCTGCACTTGTGCAAATCCTCTCACTGCATCACTGGTCTGGGGATGGCTGTATTTTACTGTCCCAGCTCCTCTTCTCTGTGCATGCAAAGGTGACAGACCCCAAGGCCTGCAGAGATGAAACCTCTGTGTAACAGTGCCACACGAGCTGGACCACCCCACCTGACTCCTTCTTGGTCGGATGGAAGGACAGTCTGGGGAGATTTAGGCAAGAAACCAATATTCCCACCCACTAATAACCAAAAAAAAGGTTCTAGAGTGATGTGCTCAGCACCTTCTATTCTCACTGAAGTGAGTAGTTCCTTTGGGACTACTTTCATGTGTCTTTAGGGAATGTAACCAAATTATACCACATGAGAGCTGTAATTTTAATGTTATGCTGTTAAGGGGAAAACTATAAACATAACAGGAAAGACTGGATGTTTTCCATTCATATTTTTAGAAAGGTTGCTTCTCATCTGTGCATATTTGCTTTTCAACATCTCTTGCAAGATCTAAATTAATTACTTAACTGGAATTGAAAAGCAAGTCTTACTTTTAAATTAAGGTGATAAAAGCTATTGTGTTTTTTTTTTTAATTTTTTTTTAATATTACTATAGAAGATAAAGATCAAAATCAGACCCAAGAGGAGATAAGGCTAACAAAATACCCAACCTCTAACCTCATGGCAGGAGATGGATTATTTTGGAGAATGACTGGCTATGATCTGCAGCATGGTCTGTGGAGTCTGGTGGATCCATGAGGTTTTAATCAGAAGCATTTCCACGTGGGGTCCGTGTTTTGTGACAGGGAGCACAGGGTGTGCAGAGCTGGGAGTGGTGCAAGGCCATGTGAATGAGCTTCTGCTGCAAGGACCACGCCAAGATTTGTGCAAAACATGGGGAAAAGCTGAGAATGGGCCTCATGTTGAAGGATTGAAATTGGAATTTCAGTTTCTTCTCCCTGTCAGTGAGAAATGTGTAAAATGTGGTGAGCCAAAACACAGCAGGAGATTTTTGGTTCAGAAACCAAAACCAGCCTGGGAAGAGTACTCAGATGTTGAGTGACCTCTGCTCATTCCATCAGGATTTGGCCAGTTTGAAAATAGGGATGTTTTTACAAGCTAAACTGACCCCTCTGAGGGCAGCAAACATGGTCTGTGCTGTGTGAGAGGTGGCAGCACCCACTCCTTGCTCCACACAGCTGAAAACTCCCATTTCCTCGGGTGAGGCACAAGGTGGGATCTATTTTCTGGGAAAATCAGGCATCTGAGTTGTAGGGCAGGAGAGTTTCTGTGTCCACACTCACCCGCTGAAAAAAACTCTCCCCAGTATTTCCATGTTTCCCTTTTTGCCATAAAGACAAGATTTTCTCCTGCAACTGAACAGTAAGTGCTTCATAAACAGTTCCTCTGTCTGCAAGTGGACCTTGAAAATTGATTATTTTTTGTTTGTTTCTTTTAGTCTCCAAATGTTTCTGCCATTATGAAGCAGGCAGTTATTTTGCTAGGAAGGAATGTGAAGAATTAGAAAAGTTGAAAGCGATTAGGACTCTGTCTTTTAAGACAGAACCTTTCACAAAGCCTGGCATTCAGCCTGCTCAGAGTGAGCATCATAAGACACCCTGAAGCCTTGAAATCCCTCAGTTTTAACCCCCATGGGGTGCCTTTTGCATTATCAGGGAAGAGATGATATTGCAGTGACTATTTGTTTCATATTTTAAAGGCCTCTGAATTAATATTTATTCTAAGTAGATGTTTATTTTTGGATGGTTTTATTGTTTATAGGAAGGCCACAAAGAGTTCAGTGTTGTGGAGAAATAGTTACTTTGTATTTATGGTTAACGAAAAATAAGAAAAAAAGAAAGTTCTAAACAATCCTGCCCCAGTTCTTTATTTCAGGAGACAATGTACTTTCCACCCATGCACAGGCAGTGCTTTACAGGCTGTATAATAAAACGCTGTTCCAGATATTGTCTAAATAGAAACAGATTTAACCCTGCTGTTGTGACTTGCATTGCTGGGTAATGAAAGTTTTCAATCTGGTTTTACTTTGTTTTATGCTCGCTGGAGAGCTGCACATCCACAAAATCCTGCCTTATGCACAGAGACCTGTTGTTCCAATGCCATCTGTTTGTATATAAAAGGTGAACAACCCCAGAAACAAACAAACAAACAACCCCAGGATTTGGCCTTTTCTGATGTGCGGTGAATTGCTATTCAGCCTTCAAAGTGAAATTTCCTGCAAAGACTGCAGGTAATGGAAAAGAACCCAGTGGTTTCAAATGAGACTTGCAGGTACTTATGACAAGGAGGTGGTACTTCCTATGCCTTCCTGACAAAAGGTCAGAAACCCATAAAATTTCAAACCCTAAATCTCTTTGAGAGTGAGTCAAATCATTTACCTATGCAGTCATTCACTAATGGCACACTCAAAACTGCTGAAAAGACTTTTTAATTTAAGTTGGCTTTGAAAATTACCCATTGCTGCTGTTACCTAAAGCAACCTCCAAGTGTTTCTCCACAGGGGAAAAGCCCTGTGATAAGAGATAGTCCCTGAAGATCTGAGAACAAAAGATGGGCTGCAGCATCTGCATATCAGGAAACGGTCCATTACTCATTAATTGCTCCATTTCCGTGCACCAACGAGGGTCACCCTGTCACTGAGGACCAGAAAGATTATAACAATAATATAAATACAGCTTTATTTACAATTTTGCAAGAAAACAACTTTCCATGTTTGTTATTGTATAGAGACTGGGGGTTTTTTTAAGTTTCCACAAATAAGACACTCTTGGAGGACAGTAGGAAGTTTGCAATTTGAAGCATTTTGCTGTGGGACTAAAGGCATATTTGCATGTGTCACAGAGCCACGTCCAGCTGTTGGGACATGAACTAAGGACGAGGAGGAACCAGATTCTCCTCTTTGCTCCCCTTCCCATTTCCTGCATGACCTTGAACAAGTTACTGAGTTTCACTGCCTGTATGTACAGGCAGTGCTCTGGTATTCTTCCTTTTATAATCTGTGATACTCCCTTTTATACTCTCAAGTATTTTAAATCCAGAAATGTGACCCTAGTTTGGGTTCCTGTAGCTTCTGGACCTGCTGACTGGGGTCTATATAATTCCCTGCTCCACAGTGGTCTCATCCTGGGCTGCTGGGGAAGGATGGAGGGAGGGTGTCTCTGTGATTTTCCCATCTGCAGATCAGAGGTAACAGGAATCATCTCCTGCATGAGAAGCTGGGTGGGGGTAAATGCAAGTGACACTAAGGGCAGGCATTATAATCATAATGTGTGTCTTACAAGTGCTTGAGGTAGTCACTGCAACAACATGCCCTAGAATTTGTGTCCACTTGAACTGCTCAGCCTGTGTAATCACAGAGCAAGAATGGGCAGGTATGACTGATTCTTATCATGGAGGATTAAAACACAGCAATCACCCAGCCCACCTCTTAGTATTCATTTTACTTATTAAAGCTTCCCAACAAGTCTCTGCAGTGATGTTATCTGCTAAATTGTGTGAGGTTTCTGATCATTAAGTGGATTGGTCTTCAAAGAGCTAAATGAAAATGAGCAATAAATATCAGTGTTACTTAGGTCATATAGTGCAAAATGACAAGGAGACCGAAAGACCTTCTGGCAACTGCAGAACAAACAAATATGAAATAGATTCACTAGCACTTTTTGTGGGGTTTTATAAAGTTTCTCAATTTTTACATTTTATTTTTAAAGCAAGTTAAATGGAGAAGCAGACATTATCTTAAAGAGCAGGAGCTCCTGAATTCCCCTGTATGTTTTGCTCCATTGTTGTGACCTGAAGTGATGTGTTTTTACTCCTGCACTAACTTTCTGCTCTGCAGAAGGGACATTGTAATATTTATGTATGCTCTGGGGAAGGTATCATTATTATGGCAATTTCTCCAGTGCTTTGCACATAGACAGATGCATTTAAGAAGGTAAGCCTCCCGCTGGTGGGTGTAAACAGGAGCTTGGAGTTCTGCACCTGCAATTGTGTTTCCTGTATAAAACTGAGCACTTGTACCAGTAGCAACCTGACTGCAGAGATAAATGAGGCAGCAGCAGTTGCAGTAACTCCTGCTTGTATCTGTGTTTTCATTCATTTGGAAAAATAACCAGCCACGACTGTTGCCAGGGCAGATTGTATCCTCAACTAAACACTGTGAAAATCTTCCACTGCAATGTTAAACACTGCATGATTTCTTAGGTAATATTTTAAGGACTTATTTTTACTCAGACAAAATGTAATGAAAAAAAAAATCAAAATGCTGCAACTTCTTACGTCTTAATTACTCTTTTTTAGTCCCTTCCTCTAGTCTAAATTAAGACAGCAGCCAAGGTGAATGGTAGGCTTCTCCTTGATAAGCAGCCTAACCCTGTGAATATTGCTCTGGAGAAGCCACAGGCTTCTTCTTTATAACATGGCAAGAGCTCTGGGAGCCTGATGTGTCCATGCAGACTCCAGCAAACCAGGGACAAACTCCTCACCCCACTATGAACCCACGAACCCAGTTCTCAAAGGCCAGAGTTTTTTCCCAATCAGGTTTTCCCTGTCCCTTCATCAGATTTTCTCCTTCTGCAGAAGCAATATTCGAGAGGGGGAATTTGTCTTGTAATAAAAATAACAAAACTTAACTGTACTCATTTATTTGTTTCTTACTGCCTTAGCTGCTGGCATCTCTTCTGTGGTGACTGAAGCACTCTTGAGTTAGAAGTGGGATCCAAAAGAAAGAGGAGATTCAATTCAAATAAGGTTGAAAGACTGAGACACAGAGAAATGGAGGGAAGAGTAAATTTTTGAAACAGGACAAAGAAGGCTATAACCCAAAACCCCAAGGTAACAGTCATTTCCTATTTCTGTGAAGCCTGCTGGGGTTTCTCTAAAGGAAGTTGGGGGTGGGGAGAGAGGACAGTTCCTGGTATTTTCCTCAGCTTAGAAAGCAGGCAAGTCATCAGGCTTCCTACGTGAGCAAGAGGAAGCGTTAGGGACAGCGCCGGGCGGCACCGCGTGTTGGGTGCCCAGCGAGGGCTGGCAGCACCAGAAACCTCCACTCGGGTTCCACCCCACAGTGCTGCTCCCTAACATAAGCAAAGAAGTCTGGTTGGGTGCTAAAATGATTCAGGGGAGGGTTGGAAGGTCCTTGACTCCATTCATCCTGCTGCTCAGTGTTCCATGAATCCTTCACGCTGGAGTATCCTCTGCACCTTTGAACCTGTCTGGGCCGTGCAGTGACACAAATACACCCAAACCCTTCTCCACCTTGGTGGTGACTACACAAATACACCCAAACCCTTCACCTTGGTGGTGACACAAATACACCCAAACCCTTCACCTTGGTGGTGACACAAATACACCCAAACCCTTCTCCACCTTGGTGAAACAGTTATTCCCAAAAAGTGCCAGAAACAAAAGAGTCAAATGAGATGGCTGGAGAACACACTTTAATTGGTATCAGGAGATATTCAAACTCAGAAACAAATCAAAGTCATACAAGTCAACTGTAAAATTCATTGTTCAAAATTAAATTATGGAATACTTGTTAAACATAATATTTTAAACCTCTGTGGAAGCAAAATAGGGCTTCTAAATTGCAACTGTAATCAAGTCATGATGTGAAACACACTGGCTCTCATTCTGCAGATAAGTAAATCAGGCACAATGCAGAGGAATGAAGGCTTGGAAGTGTTTCCTGGGGATGGGTATAAGGACACACATCACCTGGGCTCTCAGCTGATTGATGTCTGTCTCCTGCCTCCCTTTTCCTGGTGAATATAGAGATCATCCATCTGCACAGCAAAGGGATGAGGGCCAGCTACAGAGGTTTTGGTTGCTCTTATGGGATCAGATCTCTAGCGACTTGGACAAGGACACAGAACCAAGTGGCAGCATTAGGATGAATGCCAATGGATTCTGCTCCCATTTTTCAGTTAATAGGTATTCAGCAGTTTTGTGCAGGGAAAAATTCATTATATAAATATGTACTGAGGTGAAGCAAACCAGAATGAGAATTAGAAGGAAAAAAAATCTGGTCTTGGTTCTCAGCTCCTAAAGTATGAAATTCTAAAGCTGAAGTGGTTTGCCTTGTGCTGGAGCCTGGTGTGAGAGCTCCATGTTTTTAACCATGTCATTTTGTATTTGTTTCATCAGTTAGGATTTGCATAGCCTTCTATGAAATCAGGGCCATAAATGTTGATTTTAAACAAAGACATTTCCATAGGATCTTTATTGTCTGTGTAGTGGTAAAGTGCTATGAATAATTTTTCCCAGGTGCTTAAACAGGTGGTGTCTTCAAGGGAAGCAGGGCTTCTTTCATGTTCCCTATAATTTGTGCTGTCTTAAGCCTTCATTGTCAATGTCTTGGGTGAACGTTTATGGCTGCCTGAAATGGTCCTTCCCCACAAAGATGCTGGATACCCAGCTCCACAACTGGAGTAGAAGTGTTACAGTTATTTATTTACAGAGAAGGAAATAACACAGTGGCTCTATTTGCTATTCCTAAATTTATTTTCTCTTCTTTTGTGCAGCGTAAAAATGTTAGTCATCTCCAATGGCCCTTGGATATAAGCTTTCCAAATATATTCTCATACTCTATATAGATGCACTGATGACACTCCAGCAGTTCAGCAACAGGAAATCTGAAATAGTGGCACTAAATGACAAGGAAAAAAAATCACCAGGGAGAAAACTCTCCATAAAAGTCTGAGGATTATTATGGAGCATTGGGAAATGTTGCCAGTGCTGGACTGAATACTCGTTGAGCCTTCATTTCTCAGACATCATCGATTAAAGGTGGATGGAAAAGTGCCATACAAAAGAGCAGACTCACGAGCTTCAGCTTCGCCTGTTTCCATCTGCTCTGGGGCTGTAAGTGCAAATCCGTGTAACAAAATTGGGATTTTTTAATCTTGTTTTTGAGGCCCAAGCAAAAGTGGCTGGGCTGAGGAGGGGCTGTGTCGCCACCATTAGCACATGATGCTCATGAAGCTGTGCCCCCTTCATTAGGAACTCCATTCACAAATGGGAAGCAAACTGCAGCAGCCAGGTTTGAAAATGGGGATTGATGTGACTGCAAGTTTCCATCTCCTCATTCAGTTTTTTAAAAAGCTATAATACTTGCTTTCCTAAGAAACATGTGTCACGGACTTGGATTTATCAGGGTTTTTAAAAGCAATGGATGTGTCTGCTTGCTGGGATCCATCAATTATGAGGGCATGTATAAGCTGTTTAAACATTTCCATGTGGTTTTGGGGTCTCCCTCAGTGATGTCCTATGTCCATCCTGTCCATGCTCATTTATTCTGACTCACAGAGAATCCACCATGACTGATGACACTGCAAAAGTGAATGATTGACCCTTCCCTGGTGGATAAGTACAGAGATTACCCATCTGCACACACAGAGAGGGAAAATGCACATAGGCTTTAGTGGGGGGTACCTGAACATACTGGGTACTGGGACAATTCAAGACATTGGTTGTTCAGTCAAAGAGCTCAAAAAAATAAGAAGCAGAAATATGGTAGTATATGAAAATATCACCTCTGCTTCATGTACAGCCACATGTAGATCATCCTGAGGATAGTATTACTTATATATATATATATTTATTTATAGAGAGTTATATTTATGTGTGTATATAAGTGAATATAAACTTTTTTTCCATTAAAGAAAAAGCTGTGATTAGGCCATGCAAGCTGAAGCAAACTACTGTCTATTTTGTTCAAGAACTCTGGAATAATTTTTTCCTCTTGCTCCTTGTCATTTTTCCAACCATATGGATTTGCCAGTTCACTGCATCATTGCATGTTTATAACACAGCATTTCTTCAGCAGCTGTCACTATCTCATAATGCCATAGTACATCTTGTATACTGAGTTGCAGGCCACAGTGCAATAGAAAACAGCTTACACTTAAAAAAAAAAAAAAAACAAAAACACAAAACCAAACCTTGACATCCATTTGGATGCTGGTTGTGGGTATAGAAAAGGCAGGGAAAGTGCTATGAGCCCTCTCACATATGTCCATTTTTCCAGCTCTGTGTCAGGTTGTTAATTCACCACCAGGGCTTGACATTTAGCATGATACAGTTTAGGGTACACAAACCAGAGATGGGCTCCTCTCTCTCCTTGGCTGTCTGTGTCACAGCCTGGGAGCCTGACTTGCTAACTACTTCTGAGTCGTGTTTCTGACTGGGAAAAAATGGGTGAAAATAGAATAGGTGCATGCCCACACAAAAGCTGTGTGAAAATTTTTGAGATTTCAATAAAGTGGATAAAAACTTGGCCCAGACTTAGCCATAGGATACGTGCAGGTAACAGCTGAGATATCAAAACAGTGATTGATGGGTGATCTTCCCTGTCCAAAAGATAAAGGAGCTGGAAGAACTGAGTTAAAATTATGTTGTCTGGAGAAGTACTGACAGAAGCACTGTTGTCTGCTGTTGTCTTCCTTGGCCAGCAGCCCTCAGACATGGCCAAGAGCTGGGGCACCTGTCCACCACCCACGCTGGGCCACAGGATCTGCAGAGCATGTGGGAAATGCTCCTCTGGCTGTGTGAGACCAAGTGTGGGTTTTGGGTCACAGACAAGGGAGTCTTTTGCCCTATTTCTCGTGTAATCACAGAGAACTTGAGATTCATTGTGTTGGGGCTACCCCAGCTGAAAGGTTTCCCACACAGGCTGCAAGTACTGCAGATGTTCAGGATGCTCAAACTTTTTTAGAAGTTTGGGGTGTGTGACTTTCAGTTCATGCTTATCATTTGACCAGAACAGGAAGAAAGGTTTGGCCTTTTATTTTTGTTGGTTGTTTGGGGTTTTTTATTGTTTCTCTTATTCTTTCTAATGAATATTGTGACATGATGTCTTGAATTATCAGAGTATCATAGAGTGTTCTGCAGATTGTGGTTTAATGATGTGACATGCCTTCACATAAAGTAACCCAAATACCTGGCAGTTAGATTGAATGTGATCAGATAGCACTAGGTCACAAATTGGCCTTTCTGGCTCATCTCATGTGAGCCTGTGCGATGAGATTTTCAAAACCCAAACTCAACAGGGAAACATTTCTTCCTGTATTCAGTCATTAGCAGAGAAAGAGCAATTGTACAGTACTAAGATTATCCAGCAGTAGAAAGAACATCCTAATCCCAGACATGAGAGACAGGATGTCCATTAGGAATGGTAGCCACTGATCAATAGTCTAATTTAGCATAGAGAGGTTTTATTGCTTTGGGAGCTGGAAGGAGAAGAGGGAGGTATTGCAGTGTCTTCAGTTCTAGTTCTGCCTCTGATGCACCCCAAAGAAACACTGGCTGACTCCACTGATTTTCCACAGCCATAGGATCAAGCAATAATTTTCAACCAGCAGACCATTATGTATTTTGAATTTGATTGCGTATGGGGTGGCATAAAGCAAGAAAATCCATTTTTGACAATGTCAGGAGTAAGCTGACATTTGCCTGCAGTTTATTTCAGATCAAATCCAGCAAATTTCTAGGCCATCAGAAATAACTATGAAAATCTTTTTTCAGGCATTTTGTGCCATTTCCTTTATTAAAAAAAAAAAAAAAAAACAAAAAACAAACAGAACTTTAACCCCCCCCCATACTTTCTACAAATATGCAAATATTTTCTACAGGGTACCTTTAATGTTTTCAGAACACCTCTGTCCCCCATTGCCCCCCCAGGCTTCTCAGAAATGAGGCTTCAAACTGGGAGCTGGTGAAGTGCATCCCCTTCAAGAGTGAACTCGGCTGCCAAAGGTTTTTCCAACCAGACAAAGGGGTAAAAGTTGCTATTATTACATGAACTAGCTAATTAAGAGTGAGCATTACCAGTAAAACCTTTCTGTGCTGGAATTTCTCTAGGAGCCAGGCAATCCCATGAGTGGGAGGGGGCAGGCAGGGCGCTGGCTCTTGCTCCTGCTCTGCCTCCTCCAGGAATTGCTTCCTGCCTGAAGCTCAGGGAGGGCATGTCTGACTTAACACAGGGAAAGTGATAAAATGCTGGTAGCAGAGCCTAATAGATTTTCAAGGAGATTGAGCAGGAGCCACGGAAGGTAGCAGTGAGGCATGGAAAGCAAAAGTACACCAGGCCTCATTTAATTATCTTTTTCACACTGCATTAATCATCACAAAACCAGGATTATGCCTATTTTTACATCAATGTTGGAGGGTAATACAACTGTCATTTTGTGCACTGTCTGTCATTAGCAACTGTTAAATTAAAGGTTTGAAAAGTAAAATAATGAAGTCAGACTGCTCCCTTGACCTATTTTTCACCAAGAACTTTTCCCCCTTTGACCTCTGAATCTGGATTTCCCTTATCAAATCATCTTTCTTTCCCTGGCCCCCACAGCCACCCTGGTATTTGTTGTTCCCATGACCTCTCTCTTCAGCTGTCTGGTTTTTTGTGGTGGTTTGACACAGTAATTTTTTTCTTCCTACAGCATCCCTGACTCCTTCACTACAGAAATCTTCCTCCTTCTCCAGTTGCTCCTCCAGCATCTCTGCTGGTGCCTCCTGTGACCACAGGTTCCAGGTTCCCTCAGTGTCTGCTCTGGGGCTCAGCTCAGGCCCTGTCCCACCAGCTCAGTGGCCATGGCCCAAGCCTTCATCCCTCCCTTGTACCTTCTCCCTGTTTATGTCTCTTCCTTGTAGGTGTAAAAGGTCCCTTATGTGCACATTCCTACTTGTCTCTCTGCTCCTCTTTACTTCATTCCTATTTTTCTCTCTATCTTCCTCTCTCTCCTCCTCCTCTGTCCCTGCTTTCTCTTTTTTGCCTCCACCCTTGAAATAATTTCAAACACTCAATTTTTTTTCCTGTGGTTTCCATCCAGATGCAGCCATGATCTGGTGCTTCTATAAGAGGCACAGAAATTTGGCTTCCTCTGTGCTTAGAGTCTGGTTTAATGATGTGGGATCTTTTCTCACCCCCACAAGGGTAATAAATGAGTTATGAAGTTAAATATACCTGTTACTAGGCTTGCATAATTATTCTTCCTACACTCTGAGAGGCAGAGGTTCTGTATTAAATTTAACTGTAACAATTGTCTCAAGGATATCTCAGGCTGACTGTTGCAGCAAAACATGAAGCTTTTGGTGTTCTTAAAAGACTGACCTTGCACTTCACCAGGAATTCCCTTGGCCTAAATTTATGGGACAGGGCAGAAAAAAATAACTGCATGATGTCCTCCTGGGTGGAATTTATTCTAAGCTTTTCCACTCCCTATACTCCTGAATCAGTACAAACCCTGGCACATTGCTCACCTGCACACACCTGTGCTTGCTCTGTATTAGCTCTGCCTTGGAGGTACAGAGGTGTGAGAATTGCAAAGTTAGGCAAAATTCCAAGCTGATGTGTAAGATGCTGGGTTTTTTATGGGGGTGAAATGATAGAACATAAGTCTGAAATCCAGACTATGACAATTTCCAGTGATTTAAGGGTACAAAATGAATCAGATCAGTCACAGCTCTGGTTTCAGAGGAATGTGCAGGAGTATATCTTCCCACATTAACATCCCCTGACTGTGATCAGTCTTTATCACCCAAACCTCGACCTGAACAACGGACAATCGACTGCAGCTGTTTCTACTTTACTAATTTGATCTACCTAAGGAAACCACTCTTGCAGGAACTCTAAAGATGAAAAATAGCACCAATTATATTCTCTAATACCATTGATTTCTTAGTACCCGTGTGTACGGTTCCGATTCTGTACAATTCTACTGTCAGCTCCATAAGAAGGAATTTTATGAAGGTCTGAAAACTTTCTTTCCAAAGACTGTGTATGAACACACTGCAAAGCTGTGTACATAGGCAGATACCTCACAACTGAATAAATAACTGTATTCAGATCCAAAATTTTACCCTTTTTATACAACAGTGGGTCGAATAAATGTGGCAAACTCTCTTTCTGGTTCTTGTCCTTTCCATTTTCCTGTGCTCCCATGTACAACCTTCACTCCAATTGGCACTAAAGGCAAATCAGCTCCTCTGCTGTGAACCCACAGCAAAGGCATTGGGAGGCAGCTGAGATCTCTTACAGAACAAAAAAAAAAGCTGTATTCATACAGTATCTAGCAGTACAGTGTAAAACCCAGCATGTTTTAAGATTAACCAAAGCATTTCACTTCTCCTGCCATTGAAGAGTCACCTCTGGAACTCAAGGACACCGTAGCATAACTTCCACTGGGCACAGTTACACAGGTATGTATTAGAGCATTCAAGTTTATAATTCAGGGTTTTATAAAGGACCTAAACCTTGCTGTTTCTTTCAGGAAATCAGTATCTGGCTATGCTCTGAAAAAATGCCTGTGCAAATAGGTTACTCCATCAGGTCGCTGCAGCAGGTATTTTTCACCTTGCTCCAGAGAAGGGTGGGAGGATCTAGCAACTGATGAAGACAGGATAGCAGACAAGACGGAGCTCTGGCTTGATTCCATATGATAATTTCAGTGTAATTATTTTGCCTTCAGGCTGCTGTATCTGATTAGACCAGTCTCTTGCTGATCCAAGGTTAGGAGAATGCAAAACCACTGTAGTGTTGTGCTAAACACAATGCAGCCAGACCAAATAATCTGGGCCAGTTACCCATGCAGATCTGCAGATAGAGGCACACATGCAGTTTTGCATGAGGAACATAACACACGGTAGCTCCAAATTTGGAAGGAGGATTAATAATTTGTTAAGATAAAAGTTGTGGTCTCTACAGTAGGTTGGGTAATCATATATATAAATGTAAAAGTCCATTTTAGAGCAGCCTTCTTTTAATACTAATTGGATGCAAAAATCTTATCACATTAGTAACCTTCATACCTTTATAATAAGTCTTTTATTGTGTTAGCCAGCTTGGTTTTCACTAATATGATACGAAAGACTTGCTAATATATTAAGAAAGTCACTAACACTATTAATTTACTAGATAAATTACTTCTCTATCTTGGAACTTTAAATGAAATGGAATTCACTAATCCTAATTGGTTTGCCTTCTACTAGAATTATTTCCCATTAGTTCAGCATGTTTTCTTTTTTCATACTTGAACAGAAGAGATTTCTTAAACTCAAAGCCTTGGGGTACAGTATATGGGTTTATTAATTATCAGGTATTCATTCAAGGGGTTAATTAAGCAATAACTTTCCATTGACTGGAATATACAAAGGAATAAAAGGCTTGACTTGTCCTGCTGATTAAAGCATTGAGGCCGTTGTGTCATCATTTTGCTCCATTTGGTTGTGGGGGAATAAAGATTTTTCCACTATTTAGCACTGAGCTTGGAGCCCCCATTCCTTATGTAGAGAAACTTTGTTGGTTTGTTGATTTTTGTCCTTTTTCCCTCCCCGGTCTGTGCCTGGCAGTGAAGGTTGTGACCTTCCCTTGCGGCTGTGGATCTTGGTGCTGTTATCCACTGCAATGCAGTAACAGGACCTCAGTCCCCTGGGAAATGAGCTGCTGAGTAAGTTGGGTATCTCACTGGAGGCACATGACACTTCTGCTGAGGGGCTGGTACTTGGCTGTGTGTTGGCTTCCAGGCGGAGTTTATGGTGTTGGCTTTGACTTTTGGGCCTAATTCAAACCTTTTTGGAATCAGTGGAAGGACTCTCCATGTGCTTCAATTGATTTTGGATCAGGCCCAGCAGCCTTGGAATTGCTTGTCTGTGTGAGAGACACCCTCTCTTCTCTGGGGACGTTGCCTCATCATTTGAGAGCAGCAGCATGTCAGCTAGAGCAGCTCCTTTTGGGAAGGGGTTGAGCTGCTCTCAAGCGAGGACTTGAGACTCTTGCACAGGTTACTTGATCTCGGGCTCACCCTGCAGGAACTGGAATCTGTTGGCTTTTAGGACATACCTTTGAGAAGTGTATCCTTAGAGGGCATAA
The DNA here is from genome assembly GCA_032173965.1 of Sitta carolinensis. Taxonomy (NCBI): domain Eukaryota; kingdom Metazoa; phylum Chordata; class Aves; order Passeriformes; family Sittidae; genus Sitta; species Sitta carolinensis. The sequence continues at coordinate 5,565,052 of CM063292.1, forward strand.
ATTAATATATTGGAATAGATGGAAGAGAAAGGGGGTTTTCCTAGAGCTTCCCTAGGTTCCACTGAAGTCCACTTCATGTAACAGCTTCCCTGGGGCCGTGACAATCTGTTTTAATTAGAGCTGTCTCTGAGCATCTCTTGATTATGCTGAGGAATGGGGCTCCACCGAGAATTCAGCTGACCTAAGCTGTGGGAGAGCAAAGGCCATCATTGCGCAGGCCTCCCACGTACCCTCATTTGCACTGTGTGAGGCTCCAGCCCAAGCCAGCCCGCTGCTGGCCGGGCTCTGGAATCCATTTATAAAAGCTTGTGGTTGTGTCTGTGTGTTGGTAAATGCATATGATGCACCGGCTGGGGCTGGCTGAAACTGCCGCTCGCAATCAGCCCGGCATCACTGAGTCAGCGCATCCCGAAGCCTGAGCACATCTCTGCCCAGGGGGGCAGGGCTGCTCCCCACCACGCCCGGGAAGGTGGGGCCTCCGGGTACCAGCCAGGAGCCCACTCGTCCCAGGCAGAGAAAGACAAGGGGGCGGAGCTGCAGGCTGGAAAAATGTGTGATATTAGAGTGACTGCTGAGTTTATTCCCCAACAAGCGTTAGCTTGCTTTTCTTCTTGATTGTTTTGGTGATTGTGGTAAAGTGCAGATGTTATGCAATGGTAGGACTGGTAACACTGGCCACTGCCAACTGTAGTGCCAGGAGTCATTTATAAGCTTCCCCAGCGATGAGCTCTGTCAGCACATGCTTCACCTCCTTGTTGCCATTGCAGGCACCTCTGTCGAGCCAAGCTGTGCTGTGGCTGAGGTGCCCCTTCCACACCAGTCTCCAGGGAGAGGAGCTTCTTGCCCACAAAGCCACTGTGCTGTGCCCTTGCCATGCTCTGTAAACTCTTGCAGATGAGCTCTGCAGCCCAGCTAAAGAAGCCAAAACTCCAGCATCACCTTACTAAGAGGAACATTTTGGAGAAACAAAAAGGTTTCGAAATCCCAGCAAGTGAGGCTGTAAGATTGCCTTGAGTGCTTGAAATAATGTATGTATGCGTATATCTAGGTATACCTGTATAACTGCATGAGCCAAATGACTTGCTTTGGCTTGCTTATCATTCTAAGACATAAAACAGGTAATCTAGCTTTATTTGACACCTACAATAATCATCCAAGAAAATGAGAGGCTCTGTAATGGAGATCTATAAACAGGTCTTGCAGGTCATTCCCACCAGCTGGCTCTGCACAACAGGGCTCTATGGAAACGTGACTGTAAACACTGTGTTGGATCAAGGGCTGCTCTACTGACAGAAGAGACGAACACTAAAGCAGTACAAAACTGAGTAAGTCTCAGAAAATGATTCACTCTCTTAATTAATTTTCCATTTTGGTTGGTGGAATGCCCTTAGGTGGCTGCAGTGGGCTCGAGTTTCTTCTTTCTGGGCAGAGTTCACCTTTGCACAAGGACTGGGAAACTCTCCTCTCCCACCCTCCACACACTGAGAAGCCCAGGCAGGATCCTTTAAGGGAATATTTTCCTCTACCCAAATCATTCTGAATCACACTAATTTCTTAAGGCACAATCACATGTGGCTCAGAGGCTTATTTAATTGCCAGTGCAGTGGTATGCTGGGAAGCCTGTAGCCTTGCTTTGTTAAGCAATGCCCCTTTCCCATCTCATGGAAAGTATCCCCAAGTGCAGTTTTCTGTCCTGACAGCCCCCAGTAAAAGCAACCCTGTGTGTGAGCAGCCCTTCTTGCGAAAGATGCAGCATTCCCAGCTGTCTTGTGCTGGGATTCTTCATTCCCTGGGCGGACCAAGCACTCATACAATAAGGCAGAGCAGGGGAGGAGAGTTGGGCATGCATACCCTGTCCTTGCAGGATCCTAATGCCTGTGCTCTTCCATCTTGTACCAGGACAGCTGGAGCAAATTCCGGCAGGAACACCAACGTTTGCAGAGCGCTTTTACGTCAGGTTTGTGTGGTTGTCCATGTTCAGTAGAAACTGTTTTCTTGCTTTCTTTTGAATAATAACAAATTGAAGGCTCTGCTTCAGCTGTTTCTTCCATGATTTACAGCTGCATCCTTAGGCACAGTGTTCCCACTGAAATCCTTTACTCGCATCGGGAGGCAGGATGACAGGAGGGAAGGAGCCCCCATGTCTTGCCCCAGGCCATCCTAGGGAGGGGACAGGCAATCCTGAGCCTTATCTCTCCCAGGTCTTCCCCTACACTAAGCTTGGAGAAGTGACTAAGCTGGGGAGAGGAGCTGGAGCAACATGAGTGAGATGTGTAGGAGGTTGCCATTGGGGTTGTTCCAGCTTGTACTGGGAGTCACCTTGACCCAGAGCTACAAAGGAAATGTAAAACTGAATTTCTTCTTTCCATTTCTGCCCCACAAACTGCATGGCATAAAATGTATCACTTTCTTATTTTCAAATAGCTTTTCTATATGCATTATTAATGTAACAAAAACCCAAACCTTCAATTTATCACTCCCTGGATACTCACACTTGGATAGTGTGTGTTATATCATTGTCTGTTTAGAGATGGTGTTAAGTTCTAGCTTGAAAAGGAAGGTGTGGTGTTGGGAACTGTATCTTTCCTGAGAGGACACCAAAGTAAAGTGGGGTTTTACTCAGGACAGAAGTGTACAAGGGTCTCCCCTGATATGAGTGTAGGGGGATATCAGGATGAAGAGAAGGTATGGCCCATTTTACTCTTTACCACCAGGAAGGAGCTACAATTTGGCTACTTCTACCATTGAGCCTGCATTAATGTGATTTGATTTTTCTTCCTTCCAGTATTTTATTGATAAACATCAGTTTAAAACCCAAAATAGCCCATTAATGAATCATGGATATTTTGTCCTATCATGCTTTCATCTGGTTAAGCCTTAAATTTCTACTGCCCTGAGGAAGACTGATTAAGCCTCCATATGGTACCAGAGATGGGAGGTTTATGCAGCTGGGGGTTTTCAGCAAACCATCAGAAGCTTTAGGGTTTCACTTTGCTCCTGAGAAAAGTTGATGGCAGAAGAATAGATTCTCAGAGTCAGACTGGTAGAAATTACTGACACCCCTAAGAAACCATGTAGGGACTGCAGTTTTGACCCAGTGAGGATTTTAATGCCAGGATTCCTATGAAAGCTGTTGGGGTAATGATCTCACAGGCTCTTCACAACCTGCCTTAGATGGGTTTGAGCAGCAGATCTGTGCTAAAGGGGAAGGGGACAGGATTCCCTTTCCCTCTGAGAAGGAGAGAAGGCGCAGAGTATGCAGCTGTTGGCTTTTTTACAGCTTGGAGTGGCTACAGGACAGGGACCTGTGAGGGATGTGCCACCTGCCCAGCCATTTGTCCCCAGGAGGGCTCACCCTGAGCAAGGTGTGCAGCAGTGGAGTGACCTGGAGACACCGGTGCTCTGGAGCTCATCACAGTTCATGCAGTGCAAGGGTGGAGGCCACACCACCCTGAGCCCTAGCCTTGCCTCTGCCAGGTGTGGAAACAGCTCTTTGGAGGCTGGGGGTGGGAGCAGACCAGCATTCACATGCACAGCTTGTGGAGGTCTGTGCCTTCAGGCAGCAATCAGACTGGATAGTTGAGTTGAAACTGGGAGAAATTGCTCCTGCAGCACTCTGTGGTAGGGTGTAAGGTTTCACTTCCAACATCTGGAACCTGCACTTGGGAGAAGCTGCCTGTTCAACTCTGGGCATTGTCAGCAAGGCCAGGATTCGCCTCCCAGAATTAGCAGCCAACGTCAGGACTTGGGAGTGCCAGGCAGCAAAGGGGTCCCTTCTCCAAACAGCTGCCCCCAGCACCCCACTAGAGGAGAAAAATATGAGCACAGGGAATTAAAGTGACAGCCCCTGTGATCTGGCATATGTCACTGCCTCTGAGGCTGATTTAACTGGGCAGCAGGTAGAAAAGACAAATACTCACTAGAGGGGCTGGAGAAATGGAGGCAAGGCAGAATGAGATAAAACCTCTTCGAGAGAATGTTTTACAGTGTGGTTCCTTGGGGGGCTGGGAAGGAAGGAGAAAGTTCACCATAAATGGAAAAAGGCTTGAACTATAATTAATTTACCTTGTCTGGGCTTTTTACCACATTTCCATGCACGATAAAAAAATGCACCAAAACTCTCATGTTTAATATTTTTTTAAGTACACAAGAGATAACTGGCTCACAACAGATTAATTTGGCTGTATATTTGCCCAGAGTATGGAAGGCTTTGTGATGGACTTCTGCTTCAGATGAAATAATCAACCCAGACTGAAAGGGCATTTATTGGAAAGGCAATATGAAAAAACAGGCTGCTGCTGTCTGAACTGCCTGACTCCTGCAAATTAACAGCCTAAAGGAGAGGTTTTCTTGGAAATCTGTAGGAAGGAGCTAAGCTCCACTACTTGCATTGAGCCAAATGGGCTTCAGGAGCAGTGAGGGCAGCACCCTTCCCAAGGCTGCTGGTCACTCAAAGTTGATCTGGGATGTGCCAGTCTACCCAGGTTCTCTCTGGCTCATATTTTGCCAAAAGGAGGTTGGGAAATCAGCCTAAATTTACCATTTCTAGCACCAGTTGTAGGAGACGTGTGGGTTCTGCAGGTAAATGCATGCCTGTACCAAATGTAATTTGTTATTTCAACATGGTATCAGCAGCAGAAGCGACACTGAAAGATTTGATCAGCCTGAAGCCAGAACTCACATAATCACTTTTGCTATGTAGAAACTAAAGCTGATAAAAATGACATGATTCCAGTGAAGGCCTGAACTGTCCCCAGGTTCAAGGATTCTTGGATTAAGGGCTGGATTTTGCTAGGAAATTGAGGTTAAATTTTGGTTTTTCCTCTTTGTAGTGTTGCCTATACAGAAAAATAATACTTGGAAGGAAGCGAAGTATATATATATACTTCTGCAGCCTAAGAGCTGGTTTCAGTCCTGCATACTTTTATGTAGAACTCAATAAAATGCATTTGCAAACATAATTACAGATGCAGCAATGTCCTCTAATAATGGATTATATAAAGCATGTTATGGAATGCATTCATATCAACTTCTTGGCAAATTATACTACCTGCTATAACCAGGTGTTATAAAAACAATTATGGGTCTGTGGGAATTACTGACACAATCTGTGTACCCTTTAAATAAAATACAATTTCAGGTAGCTGTGAAAGGTGCTCTAGAGGGTGGTGAAGTTATTTTGGACATGCTGGAGCCAGCAGCACAGGAGGGGGGCCGTTTTTGGGGAAAGCATGGTGATAAATGGCACTTCAATGTCATCGACTGACTCTTGGCTCAAGCCTACAGGCTGGTCCAGCTGCCCTTGTGTGCCACAATATTTTGTCCTGGTTTGTAGTCCAAAATTCTCATCAAAATGTGCAGCTCCTTTCTCACCTAAGTCATGAATGAAAAATAATTGAGACCCTAGTCCTGAATTATTACCAAGCGTTTATGAAGCTGCTTCAATTTGCTGGATTCCCACATGAAGGCTTTATTCGAAGCCTTTTCAGTTGAATGGAAATTTACTGTTGAATTGGGCAACTTCTGGATAAAGTCTTGGTTTAATTTTGTGAGATTATTTCTTTAGGGCAGAAGGGATGTTATTCTGAGTTATTAGGTTGTGTATTTTGCTGTGTCATGAGAAAAACAAATGGATTTCTTCTTCTACTTCCTCATCACTAAAAACAGCCTCTAGTAAAAGATAAGCAGAACCAGAACAGATAAAAAGGAAGCCCCTTCCCTTTTCTCCCAGCACTGAACCTTTACCGAAAATCTATTTTTTTGTATGGTTCCTGTTGTTGTTCATATATTTCCTAGTTCTGCCTAGGACAGGGAGCACAACCACACAAGTTCCCATCATCGTGTTTCTTTGCTATTCAGAAAAAACCTTCCCCAGTCTATATTTTTTTTTTCAATAACGTATGTTTGGGCAGTTTGAGAAAGCAAATAGTGCGTAGACCATGGGTACCACATCAGTGAACTGCAGTTCAGTGTAAGAATGCAGCTGCAGGAATATACTCCTCAAAGCATCATTTGCAAGTTTTTGAGGATAAAATGCACCATACAGCAGGCCCAAAGCCCAACTCTCTGGAACCAAGAACCTGCTTGCAAATGAGTGAGATGCCCTTTCAAGCTGCTTTCCTGCATATTTTCCCTGTGAAATCCAAGTAGATTATGGTGCATAACCACTGTTATGCTGACATGAGATTGGGATGCAGCTGGGACATATGCTTAGACACATAAATTGAGATTTATTTCCATGCAAGCAGCTACCCTGATAATTTGCAAGTACATCTTTCCTCCAAGGACCTGAAAGCACTTCACAAATATTGTTGGAGGCTCAGAATGTTCTTACACTTAAGTAAACTCGTTCTTAGAGAGGTTAAGTGATTTATTTGAGGTTTCTCAGTAAATCAGAGGTAGAGGTAGGAAGTGAAACAAGATCATGACTGCAAATGACATCCTGTAACCTTTGGAGGTGCTACTGTGTACAAAGGCCTGACCTCACCAGCCTCACTCCTATGAGCAGTGTCTCTGAAGTTAAAGGGATGACTGGCGTGAGAAAAGGGCTGCGGTATTTGCCTCTTTAGGCCTTTCTCTGTGAAGTGTTTAATATTTCCCCAGAGGTATGTTTGGCTTCACCTCCTACGGAGTGTCTTATAGCAACAACAACAACAGCAACAGAAAAGTCAGTTCCATTTTCTGTCTTTAGTGCTTAAAATCAGGATCCAAGGCAAGCGCTCTCTCTGGGCAGGCGCTAAGCCACGGGGACCTGAAGAGAGTTGGTGTTTCTTGGAAATGGGCTTTGACTTCTCTGCTTTTCTCCTTCACAGGGAAAGAAGAGATTTTGGGACACAGTATGGACCTGCACTTCTCTCAGCTGGTAAAAAAACATAGCCCATATTTCTTCTCAGCAAAAGTTTTGGCGCTACCCCAACTTCAGCAATCACAAAGACTAATATGCAAGAAAGAGTGTTCTAAAAATAAAATGTAAAATATATCTTTAATAGAATGAGACCAGAATTCCCAAATTCTTACTTCCTCTGAAAAAAAAAAAAAAAAAAAAAAAAAAAAAAAAAAAAAAAGCAGCTTTGTGGCTGCAAGCCACTTTTTGCCTATTTAAGTCTCTGTCCTTCTTATTCCACTTCTTTAACAGGCTTGAAATGAATGAAGAGGTAGCAGATGAGAGAGTGACACAGGCAGTAAATTATGTAAGTTCCATAAATGTGTGGCAATGTCAAGCAGTGCTAATGCAGCCGGCAGAGATTTCTGCCGTTCGGGAAGAAAGGAGGGAACCTGAAGCAGCATCTGCGGAGAAAAGGGCTCCCTGACTCCAGCGCCTGCTCCAGCCTGCAGGGACCGGAGCCTGCCACATTCAGGGCAGGGGAAACGACTCCTGAAAGCTGCACAGTGACATCCCCCGTAGCTTGAACGAAGGGAAACAGATCATCAACGGCGAGCGAGAAGAGTTCGTGGAGGAGAGAAGGGAAAAAAAAAAAAAAAAAAACCAAAAAAAAACCCAAAAAAACAAACAAACAAAAAACCCCCCAAAAACCCACGCTCTTTAAGTCTGTATTTTTTAAAAGTGCCCTTGTTTGTTTTCTTGGCAGAGGAGCGGAGCGTTTGGCACCCCTCGCTGGCAGGTGGCCCGGCTGTGCGCGCCGCGGTTGGCCCGCTCCGCGCTGTTGCTAAGCCGCTGGCCCAATAGCCGGCGGGGCTGCGCTCCCCGCCCGGCTCCGGCCGCATCCCGGCTCCAGCCCGCCTGCCTTGGAAGCTGCTCTTCTCCCACTTGATAATAATAATAATAATTAAAAAGAAAAATAAAAAAAAAAAAAAAAAAAAAGGGGAGAAGCCAGAAAAGTGCGGAGTTTGTGCAAGCGAAGCCTCCCCGTCTGAGCCAGGGGAGCTGGTGCTCCCCAGCCCGTGCCCGGCTCCCGCCGGGATGGATCGGGCTCAGCGCTGGGCTCCGGTCGGACTCGTTCTGCACTCCCTCCCTCTGCTCCCACAGCCTCAAGGTATAGGGCAGAAACAAAGGGATTTTTCTCTCCCCCCCCCCTTCTCGTTTTTTCTTTTTTAATAACTTTATCAACTCCGAACCCCAGGATGATTTGTGTGTTTCATACTCTCTCTGTGCTTTTACTCTCGGTTAGAACTTGGATCCTTTCCATTTCTCAGTTAAAAACTCCTTTTCTTTCCTTTTTCTTTTCTTTTATTTTTTTCCCCTCTCTCTTCCCCCCCAGTTGTTTGTGGTTTTGCTTGAAAAGGCATTGTTAACTCATTCGTCTCCAGGCTGGAAAGGGCTCTCTTGGCAGAGCTATTTTAGGTATTTCAGCAGAATAAAGTGCTGGGTTTCAAAAACACAGATTGAAAAAGGGAGAGAGCAGTGATGGAAAAGATTTACATTGAAACTACTACTGTAGGATCACCCCACTAGACAAGCAGAGCCCCTGTTATGGATTTACAGGAGCCCTCACCATCTTTGGCAAGGCACAGCATGAGGCCATTCCAAGCTGGTGCTCCAAAGCATCGATTTAAGGGGCAGAAGGTGAGAGAGGCTTGGCAAAAGCATGGGAGGAGGTGGCTGTCCTGGCTGCTCCACAAAGGAGAGGGGAGCCAGGCCACCACGTGCTGCTGCTGGACAGGGCTGTCACCCCTCCCTGGCACAGCATGTGCACAAAGCCTTGCTTTTGGGTGAAAAACTGGGAATTCTAGGCTTCTTTGCTGCTTAACTACAAAACAGGCAAAAGGTGCACTTTTGCACCGGAGCTGTGTTCAATGCTGTGTCACACTTGCCTGTGACTGAAGTCCTCAACACACCAGGGACACACATAAATCATGGGAAAAGCTGGGCAAATTCTCACTGGAAGTTGTAAAACGTAGAGGATTAATTTTCCCTGTTGTCCATAGGAGATGAGGGACCGGGCAGTTGGCATCTGTCATTTAAACCACTTTTTCCCTCTCCTCATCTCCAGTTGCAGCTGCAGCCAGGGGGTATGGTGTCTGTCCCATGGGGAGGCAGGGCTGGGTGCGCATGTCTGCGCCTGCACTGCTCCAAGAGCTTTCCCAGCTGAAGTCCTGGAGCTTTGAGGGAATGCTAGAAACAGAGATGACTTCAATATTTGGCAGCAGATAGGATAAGTTATCTTTTTCCTTTTAAATAGAGCATGTTATGCAAGCAGGTTTTATTATAATTACGGGTATTTATTATTTCTGTAGATTATAAAATAATCTTCTTGGAACCAGTAGGAATGTATATGTAGTATTTCATGCTATTTGTGAATAAAATAACAGAGTTTCTTGTATACCTTCTCAAAGCACATGAAAAATGCCCTCTTATATTTGCACACCCTGTGATGATTGACACTAGTATTTTTCCTTTTTAGGCTTTGTAAAACCTTTTTTATATTGGTAAAAACAAGTGCATATTTTTTCTTATATCCTTCCCAGTATGACTGCTGTTCCTGAATGTTTCTATGCATGTTAACATGTATGTTTGTTTTGCCTGTTAGTTCAGTTTTGTAGAACAAATGGAGAAAATGAAAATATAGATTTTTAACCGCAACAAGATTCCCTGCAGACAGGATTTTTTTGTACAGCTATAGAAATGCAGCAGCTCAGAGGAAGAGCACAGCATGTAATTCTACATACATCACAGCCCTTTTTTATTACTCTTACCACAGCAGCTGAATGGAGAATTACAAAAACTATGTCCCTGATTCTGTAAAGATTTTAAAAAGAGGCTTAACTTTAGGCATACAGGTAACTTCAAAGAGAATTAAGTGAAACTAGAAGATGTGAGTATTTCATGACAGATGAATGCATTAGAGAAAATGGTCTATACAAAACTTCATCCAGAAGTTCTGGAATTACATTAATTGACCTCAGTGAGCCAAACAAAAGCTCAGTCAAAATTATTTTCAGAATTTAAACCCAACATTTTTGCAAAGTACAACCCAGTAAAATGGATATTCCTATGATTGCATATCCACTGGTTTTCTATAGGCAAAGGGTGAAATCCCAGCACTGCGGAAGGGAGTGGGAACATTGCCATTGATTTTAGTGATGCCAGAACTTTGCCCGAAACACTAACACTTCCTCTGCCTCTGAGTTTTCTTCTGTCAACTCTGACATTGTTTTCTGCACCTCTGCTGTCACACTGCATGGGGTGTAAGAGCATTTTAAAAGTGACAGTGGGCTTGAGCTGCAGAGCACGGCTCATCTATCAAACCTCTGGCAGAGTTTGATCGGGTGTTTGATTCCCTCCCTCTGCACAGACACACCTCTTCCCACACTCACAATTTTGTTGGCACACCTGTTGAGACCCAGGTGGGAAATTTTGTGCATTTAGCAAATCCCAGTCTAGCGGGGCAAACTAAGCATCAATTTTGTTTCACCACGCAGGAACAAGCTACGTCAAGTACTGCACATCACTTTATGATCATGCTAAAGCCACTGCGACAACAAGCCACCTCAGCAAGCTGTCATTTTAATGTTTTATCCATTTTCTTTCCGTGTGTGTTTGCTCCACATTTCAGCAAAGCCTCATCTCCCCTGCCCACCGCCACCGGCGATGGGGCTGCAGCAAAGCCCCGTCCAAACATGTCACATAGAATGAACCAGGAGAACCCCACAAAAAACATTCTGATCGCTGGCTTCCAGAGGAAAATTCCTCCTGGCCAGGAGGAGAGGAGGACGAGAGAGACAGTGGTAGGTGGCACCTGCAGAGGGGCAGCACTCGGGCAGTTCTCCTGGTGGGTTTCTGCGGGGCGGGGGCGTGATCGGCGGTGGGAGCCCCTCACTGCCAGGGCTCTGGGTGCCCCTGCCCCTTTGTCCCTTCAAACCAGGCTGAACAACCCCTCTGCAATACTGCAGATTACAGGCCTAGGTCACAATTGTAAAGCACTAAAGCTTGTGTTGTCTTTTAGCTTTTTGTTCATCTAGCTAAGGTTCTGGAGACCTAATCTAGCTCCCATTAAGACAAAGAAAAGGATTCCTTTCTCTATGAAGTGTTATACCCCAGGAAGCCAAAAACTTTAGTGTCTGCCTGAGACATGTATATCTTACTGGCATTAACAGCTCAACCTATAGATTTTTCTTCATCAGTGGGGAAGTTTTATTCTTATCCCCATTTTACAGGATGAAATCTCTTATCCAGTAAAATATGTGAGCATGTGCCAGTTTCAACAGAGCTGGTGGAATCTTTCCAGGATAGACAGCATTTGCCAAAAGTGCAATTTGAAGTGGAAAACTATTCACAAATTCTGGTTGAATGTAATGCAGAGTTTTGTCAGAAAGAAAATCAGGGGAAATACTTTTCTCAAGGAAGTTTAAATGCTTCATTTCAGTATTTTCAAAATAAACTGCATAAATTTCAGCTTTCTTATACCACTTAGTTTTCAAAATTGACCATTTTACTTTGTTATTATTTTGAAAATTATCTGCTCAATTGAATGTTAGACTCCTCAGTAAGAGACTAAATTGTCACTGCTCAAAGTTTCATTTTGATGTTTTGAAATGGAGGGTTTGCTCAGCTAGAATATGTGTTGTTTAAATTGTGGGTTAAAAAACAATATGATAAATTCCATTCTAGGTCAAGCAATGTAATCTGGGCTGACCCAAAATGAAACTTTGTGGGGGGATTTTATGTCTGCCACTTTGTGTGTTTCAGGTTGAACCTCACCTGAATCATTTTTCCAGTTTGCTGTTCAGCCACCAGACCAAAGGGAACACGTCTGTACAGCTCTGGCTCCAGCAGTTTAACAGCTCTATTGTTTTCACTTGACTCCTGTGAAACTACCTGTGCTGGGAGTCAGCCACGTGGCTTTGAGTCTCCCTGAATCGATGCCCAAACAGACTTTGGGAAGTCAAACCAGGTGATGGGCAGAGCCCAGTGGGGAGCCCTGGAGCCCTGGCTGGCCCTTTGGTGCTCTGAGTTCAGGATCCTTCTTATCCTCCAGGTTTGCAGAGCTCCCTACAGCACAGTTGGTTTAAGAGGGAAGGATGGGGGCTGAAAGGGGAATTATTTTCTTTTGCAGCTTTCAGTGCTTATGACCCAAACTGGGGAAGTGTGTAAGCTGAAAGAAATGCCTAGGTGGATTTGAAACTGAGATCAGGGCTACATTTTTCAGTGGTTCTTATATTAGTTTAAAATGTTCTTTTCCCTCTTATGAACATAACTTCCTTTAAATAAATACACAGATAACTTCTCCCATTTGCCAAGAGTTTTCCCATTCTCTTATAATAGCTCCTCATAATAATGCAAAATAAGTGATAAAACAAAAATGAGTTGAAATAATTTTGCAACGACTACTTTAACAATTAATCTGCTCAGGGAACAGCAGCAACAACAAAGACATAAATTTAAACATGTACCTCTAAATAGCATAATTACCTTTTAAGTTTCAAACTGTACACATGAAAAAGAATTCCAACCAGCCAAGAGAGAAGGAAACATGATCCAAAGATGCTTGCTACACACCAAAACATTTTCCACCAAACGAAGTTTTATGAACTTCCCAATGCCAGGCGATATGTATCTGCAGCTCACTCAGACTGCCTTAATTTGTTGCTCTGTGTGACAAGTTGTAGTCTGATCTAGCCTGACATGCCATGGTATGCACAGCACACATATATCATGATAAGACAGTTGAAAACCAAAGACAAACAGCCCCAAAGAGAGAGTTAAATAGTATGATCCAGCAGCAGCCTGCATCCATCAGAGGGAGGGTATTTGAAATGGCACACCTTCCCCTTGCAAGTAAATAAATACTGATTGCATGCTATAGCCGGGAGTGAACGAGATAACACAGTGTTCCCACGGACAACTTTCCTCTCCTCCATGTGCATCAGTTACATTCTTTCTAATGACATCCTTTTTTATCAGTGTAGTGAAAAACCAGGGTGTCTTGGACTCGTAAACCCCACTGAAATGAGAAGAAGGAATCTCTTGCTGCTCACTGGAGAATGACACGAACCCAGCTGCTGCTGCTGCTGCTGCTGCTGCTGCTGTAACACGATGCTCCAGCAGTGAAGATCTTCTGTTCTTTATTACATTGGTAAAAACACCAGGAATTCAACTGGCTTCATTTCTGGCCAATTTCAGGTTCCTCTTTTAAGGACACAAAATATTTCTGGGCTATAACTGAAGTGGTTTCATTGTCCAGGATTCCTCTGGCAAAGGGGATGAGCTCTTCAGCGTTTGAGGTTCTGAGAGAAACTACTGCCCAGCTGAAGCAGTGTTCATTGCATTCCCATTACTAAAAGGCTCAGTAGGAAGCAGGAGACTTTTTGTCACATAATGAATGAAGGTGTTGGTAATTATGACAAAGAGCTCACTTTGATGGGGTGGTTATAAAACACCATAATAAAAACACGTGCTTTACTCCTCATGTCTCAGGTATCACATCTGAGGTGTTTCTGAGGCCCTGGGATGCAGAGGTTTAGATCTGATTTTCATGCCTGTAAAACTGACACACACTAACACAAAGGTTTTTATCAACTTTATTTGGGCCACAAAAGAATATAAAACCCCAGCAAACATGGCAGTAATTCGTAATGATTTTTCAAGTGTTTTTTTAATAAAGAGCAATGTTTCGACCAAGTGAAAGCTGCCTTGACTTTGGTCCCTTTGAGTTCAGCATTGCAGGGGTCTGTTTCAGAAGCTGAGAACTTCAGTTTAAGTGCTCTTAAAGCTGTGTCTGTGGCATTGTACTGCCTCACTTTGAGGAACTGGGATGAAGAACTGGGCATGTGCTGCATCTGCTTAGTGTTTCTACAGGCTGTGCAAGATGAGCACTCATCCAGAAAGAAACACTTTCCACCCTACATGAGCATCAGTGGAAATGCAGATTGTTTCAGAGCAGTTCTCTTTTTATCACAGAAAAGTGACATTCTCTATGGACCTGCTCCAGAGCCTGATCGTGTCAATGAAAGAACTCCCACTGAATTCAGTGCGACTTGGAGTGGTTCCTAAAAATGGGAACAAAGCAGCAAACTTCATCAATCGGATGTGGTCCTTAAAGCGAGAATTCAGCCCCCATGGGGCAAAGGTTTGTGATTAGAAAGACAATTTGGCCTCTCTTTCTTTCTGGGCTGAACCATTCAGGTCTCACTGAAGATTCACTCTTTTAGAAATATCATATGCCAGTCAGCACAAGGGATCGTCGGTCTGTTAAATGCTACATTGTGCCTTTTACTTTTAATTATGGTATGAGATTTGATTAAGGCAGTCACTGACCCTGTGATCAGAAGCAGAAGGGGAAAAAAAAGGGAAAAAAAAGCTAATGGAGACATCAAGCTAAAATATGTTGCTGAGAAGTGAAACAATTGAAGGTGTGGAGGAGAGAGGAATTATCACAGCACTGCTGGCACTGAAGTGGTGTTGGGAGGCTTTTACCTGCCATAAAGCATATGCTGGCACTATTTCATCCTCCACCTTGGCCATAATGCAGACCCTGTTTGTGTAGGAGCCTTTCCCAGCATGAGAGCAGAGGAGCACACAGATGCCCACACTCCAGAATCCCAGGCAATGCTCACGAGCAGCTGCTGCTCTCAGCAGCCCAGGCCTGGTTATGGCTGCACCCCTACACCTCCCCAGGGAGGATTTAAAGGTGCCTAGGAAAAGAAAAGGAGTTGTACCTCTATGTCCCTTTGTGCCATTGACAGGAAACCACTTTTATTTCCTTTCCTCCCCTCACTTTAGACCCCCCGCATGTTCCTCAAAACTTGGTGCTCCCCTGGATGTGTCAGAGCCCATTGGGAAGGAAGGAGAGCTCTCTGCACAGATTGCTGCCGTGCCTCTTTCAGCATTTTGACTCCAGGTAGTTTGGCTTTCTCCCTCCCTGGGTGCACTGTAGGTGCCTGTCTCCTGAGGCTGATGACGTGAGCCCTCGTGCTGACGTGTGGAGCCTCTTCTCCAAGCTGCTCTGTATAAGTCATTCAACCTTTTAATTTGATTAGGAGGTTAATTTGCATGGTGCTGTGCGTATTCTTTTACTGGAATATATATACTATGAAATGTATGATGTAAGTTAATCCAAAGCTAAAGAGGCCAATAAAAGCCAGTTCCTTAAGGAGGAAGAAAAAACAGCAGAGCTCAATGGAAGAAAAGCTTGGTCTCAGTCCAGAGTCCTGACTCATTGTTAGCCTCCAGAGCGTCCTGACTAGCATCAACGTGTCCTGGAAGCAATGTGATTTTCCTACTGTATTAATGAAAAAATAATAAAATGTAATGCTGAAACAATAGGACATACCAGAAAAATTTCCACTGAGGAATGGGGCTCTGTAATAAGCTCATGTCAGAACGATTTCCATCCTGTTTGCAGAATCTGAGCATATGGTGGGGTGACACGACTTTGTCAGGCTGTGGAGAAGGCAGCAGCTCCTATAGGTGTGGAGACTCTTTCTTCTATACCAAGTGCTTCAGAAAGCTGGGAAACGGAATATGAAATATATTTCTATTAATGGGAGCCACCCAGTCAAGAGAGAGTGCTAGGAATGTGCTGTATAGCTGCAGAGAAGCATTAAGACCCCATGGAAATCTGAAAAATGCCTCAATGGCTTTCCACCCGTGTCTCTCCATAACTATAATCTCAAAAATATATATAATTTGGAAGTGACGGCGTCCTGGAAACTTGACTAGTGTGAGCTCACAGTTATCTTTTACTTGATCCTGTGAAATAAATTATAAGCAGCAAATCCCAACTGCAGATAAATTCTTCTCCATCTGTTTTCCTATAAGAGAAAAAAAATGTAGAACTGCTTTCATGCAACAATTGCACAAGCAAGTCATAAGCTTAGAGACGAAGGAGAAGAAAGCTAGAATGCTTCCTGGTTTAATGCCAAAGATTTTTAAGATAAAAATTCTCTGAAAGTAACTGCAATAAGCCAATGACTGTTGAGCTTAAACAAACCTCAAGTTACATTCAATTTCACTTAAATATTCTTAAGAGAAAAAGAAAACATAAATGCACAAACCAACATTTTTATGTCTTAATTGTCATCTTTTTCCCACAATGCATCCTAAACTGAAATGAGGTCATTTGGATTTTAGTAACCAGTGCAAGTACAGTGCAAAATTATATTCAAGGTAGAACAAGAGTTCACATGCCATAAACAAAGGAGTTAGCAAAAAATATGAAACTGCATGAGACTGAATGCACTCAATGCCTAGGGAAATATAGTTTTACTTGTCAGAAACAAAAAAGTTGGTCTACATCCATTCCATAGACATAAAATAAACTCAGCAAGGGTTGCACAACAGCTAAAGCCTGAGAAAATACTGGCTAAACTTAGCAGAAGAGTTCCTAAATCAGAATTATTCTTTTTTTTTTCCCAAGAAAATTTTGCTATGTTTAAAAATAAAGCAGATACAATCCTGTGTGAATCAATAACATGTGTAGTAAAAGTGACAAAAGGTGTTTATGCAGTTATAATTGCAGCTTGCAGGTCACTTAAATGCCTTGCATGGACAGTCCATAGAGAGAATATGAACAGGCACTATGAATAAGGGCCTGAATAAATAGTAAAGATGTAGAAGCAAGAATAATGAAAAATAAACATTCTTGTTTGGAAGAGAGGGTGACAGTAAGAATTAGAGCGATCCAGAGTTTCAGGAATACAAGCGAGTGAACACGTACTGCAAACTGTGTATGAATATCAGGAAGGGATCTAAAAAACAAAAAAATTAAATGTTTGGTAGTTACATCTGTCCTCTTTAATCACAGCATGCTTGTTTAGGACTTTGTAGGCAGTGAAGATTTTTTTCCCCTTTCATAGTTGTGTTTTTTCAGTCTCTAGTAAATGTCTATCAGAAGTGCCCTGACCCACTCGAAATCCAAACCCCCAAAATGCATAAAGGGATATAATCCAAATGTCAGATGTAACTATGAGCAGTTACTCAATCCATCCCAACAAAAGCAATCAAGCCACATCCTTCTCCTTCCTCCCTGGAGACTCACATACATCTAAAAATAACCCACCACAGGCACTTTGAGGAAAGGGAAGTGAGGAGGAGCTGTGAGTTTTGACCCCATTCTAGAAAAAATAATTGTCTCCAGGCATTTTGGTGAAAGTGCATCAGCCTGCAACACCCCAGTGTAAAAGTTTATGTGAACAATCTGCATTACACCCAGAGATCAGGTGGAGTATACAGTGCCACTTGCAAGGTGTATGAGCAACTCGGGGGGCTCTATCAGCCCTGCTCTGCAGCCTCTGAAGTGTCCCTGCTGTCCTTCAGGAGCATCTCCTGCATGATTTCACATCAAGCTGGTGTTGGAAAAGCCATGACAAAGAAGTTTTTCTCTGGATAAGACAGCCTGTTCATGATTCTCATGGGCACTGGGTCCCTGCTACCCTTGCTCATGTTCTCCCCAGCAGCAAGGGATGGTAACAACACCCATCTAATTCTCTTGCACAATAAATGTGCTTTGGCAGGATGTATTTAGGAGACAATTTTGGGAAAACACTTGGTTTTCTGTTGACAGTCTTGCACCAAAGACACTGGCAGGATTAACTGGTGTGTAGTAGCCACAGAGGGAGGAGCTGTGCCCTGTCTGGGGACTTCATCTGGCCAACGTTGTGGAGGTGGTTAATGCCCGTGGGCTGACCAGGGCTGCTCTTATGTGTGAAGTTAAATAGGAGCCTGCTTTCAGGGCGAGGGGCTTCATGTATTTATACCTTGTGTCCTTGAAAACCTAGCTTTCATGTGTAATTACTTGGTTAATGTGGATTGTTCCTTTGCAAGATTCCCCAAATGTGAGTTCATTATGAATCTACCTGAAATTGTCTTTTGCAAATGTGCTGGTTTCAGTTTGGAAGAAAGTTGTTCCTGTTTGTACTGCTGGCAATTTCTTTTCTTCATTTTGCTTTGTTGGAGGCTGACAGCACACTGGCTGCAGTTTTCACGTGATCATTCCTGAAATTGCTTCGTGCTTGGACAAATGTGTAGGTGTTCTGTGCAGCTTCTTTAAATTGTGAGTGAAACCAGTACTTCAAGAATAAAGGAATATACCACAAGATTCTGCTTCTTTCTGCCACTTTTGTCTCTTATTCATCTAATGAGCTTATTTTTGCTCCCTAACTTTCATCCCCCACTCTGTATTAACAAGTTTTCCCTTGATTTCATTGATTCTCCTTGCCCACAATGGCCTTTTTTTAATAATTTATTCAATATGTTTATTCTTCTGGAAGTACAGGCTGCCAAGAGAGGTTGTGGAATAGTCATCACTGGCTCACCTAGACACCCATCTATTAGGGATTTTTAAGGATAAGGAAATCAATCCTCCTGTGATTCATGGGGAAGAGGGGCTGGATCAAATGACCTGGTAGAATCGTTCCCTCTAATTGAAATTATTCTGTTTTGGATTATGTTTCTTTTTTCTTGGATTTGGGGTTTTGTTTTTCTTGTTGCTTTTTTTGTTTTGTTTTTGTTTTTTTTTTTTTTGTTTTGTTTTGTTTTGGTTTGGTTTGGTTTTTTGTGGGTTTTTTTGTTTTGTTTTTTTATTCTCAATTCTTTTTGATCTCAATTTCCTAATTTTTTTTTTATTCTTAAATAATGTTCTCTTGTGTTCGTGTTCTTTGAAAGTATGGAGAATTTGCATGAACCAATTTTTATTAGTTCCCTTGAGAATGTTAAAAACTTCAATTAGGTCACAGTGAAGTCTCTTTTCCAGAGTGAAATTCCTTAATCTTCCTTAATAACTTAAATCTTTGAGAAGTGATGTTGTTCTGCAATGCATTTTCCTCAAAAGTAATTATATACCGGCTAAGTTGCTACATAATAGTCAGTGCTGTGTTGTGCTCTGAGTATAATCAGTCCTTGGGTTTTGTAGAGCCTATTAGCCCTGATGGGCTGGAAACACATGACTGTCAGGACGGGGTTGCAGGCTGGGAGATAGGAATTTCCAGTACCCGAGAAGCTGGCATTTTCTATTTGCACAGGAGCCTCTCACAGTGTAAGCTGATATTCTGCCTGAATTTCTTAGTGGATCTGCTCAATTGTAATTTTGGGATTATTTTAACAACAGCAGGCAAAGAAATCCACGAGGCAAATGTGAGTTAACAGGCTGAGGAATGATGCAAGCTCTGTCTTCTGCTTCATGCATGTATTATCATCCTTGCCCAGTGTTTGCTGTATTTTCCAGTAGAATGCATCAAGCTGTTTAATACTGTAAGTAATCAAAAGCCAAAATCCCAGTATTGATCCCCGGGCAGTAGGAAGACAGAATCTCTCAAGTCTGGGAGAGACTCCCCTTTGTGGCTGCCCTTGTGCTGTTTCTTCCTTCACTCATGTCAGCTTTGAGGTCATTGCATAACCACCCTGAAACACTTTTCCTTTCTGGAATTAAGGGAAAAGAGCCATCTAATCCTCTTAAGAAGCTTTGAAAGAGCTGTTTGCTTTCCTGTGTGCAGCAGTGAGCCCACCTCCCATCACTGGGATAAGAAGCAGCTCTGCTTCATTTCCTTGGCCTCTGCTTTCTGACCAGGAGCTCAATGTGCTCCAGTGCCAGCTGCCAAAGGAGTAAAAAGAGACCCATTGGGCTAAAACAATAAAGTAAAGTAATGCTAAAACAGGTTGTTTCTAGAAGAGCTTTGGTGTAAACAGCAGTTTTATCTCACCCAAAAATATATAATGAAGATTATGAAGGGCTCCATGCTCTATATGGATTCAAAGTTGCCTTCCAGCTCTGTTGTAAGAATTAGGGCAATCTGCTTGGAAATGTGCAAAAACATGAGGGTTGAAGATGCTATTAAAAAGGGTAAGGTGTAGGGATAGTAAAAGATCCAGTTTTCCCTTGCTTGTCTCCTGCAGACTATATTCCTCTTTCTGGTGCATGTGATCTTAAAAAGTGTGGGATTGAGGCAAAACCTCATGGCCCAGACACTCTCCAACCTGAAAGGCTGCCATTAAATAGCTTCTCATTTCTTAATCCTCTAGTTTTATGAGTTCATTTCTTCCCTGGGTGTCTTCAAAATGTTTGCTCATTTTATGGACAACGAGATGCAGATGTTTTGCAATTAAGAGCATAAACATTCTGCTTGAGCAACAAGAGTTTATAATAGCTCTTCATCTCAGCTTGGTTGATGTTATTCATAGACACAAGGTGGTTCATCATGAAGTTGACATCTTGGTCAGCCTTTTCCTCATTCCACATACAGTAGATAAAGGTGGGGATTTTTGGAAAAACATGAGAGGCTTGGTTAGTTTCCTTAACCACTTCCAACTGAAGAAAAAATCAAGGAGTTTCATAAAGCAGCAAAACCTGCTTCCTGCAGCCATAGTTTTGCTGGTGTAACTTCTTTCCCTGCTCTGTGTGGTCCTGATGCTTTTTGCCACCTCTGGAGCATTGTGTCTGCTAATAAAGGTACTTCTATAACTCAGTTGTTCATAAAGTCATGATGAGAAGCCTTGTTCTTCCAGTCCTGCCTTTTTTTTCTAGAGTATAGACTCTTTAATCATTCTGTAATAATTACAGCAATGTTTTCCCTTGGCCCTATAGGCATCACTTTGAGGGCAGGCACTGGTGTGGCACTGACTTTATGGATGTGTGTGATTTTGGCAAGGACAAGAGGCTCAAACATTTCTCCTCTCCCTCTGCTGTATTTCCCGTGAATCACTGTATGCCTCATTTCTCCTCTGCACTCTGCAGTTGCATTGCTCCAGTTTACACATTCAGTCACAGCAGCCTGGATGTGGCATAAGCAGAACAGTTCTGCTCCACTCAGCACAGCAGCCCTGCTTTGGACACAGAAGTGGCACCCTGATCTTTCTGTCCCACTTGCTCTCCTGAGAAGGAAGACACTGAAGACAGGATGGGACCAGAGGTGTCTCAAATGCCCCATTTCTACAGCATGTCACCTTCTAATGTTCCTGGACTGGGACTCTTCTGGGGATTCAAACCTTCTCCTGCACCAGCAGGTACCTGTCCAAGCCTGTCTGGGGTCACCCTCTGATGAAAATTATGCCTGTGGATCAAATTCAGAGGTCATGCAAGGAATGGTTCCAGGACAGCATCTTCACACTGTGTTTTGTATCATATCAGGCTTCAAGTATTATATAGTCTTGCCATGCCAGGATATTTTTACTGTCCTAGGGACTGGAAACAAAAACATTTTGTCTCTTGGCAAGAGGATTTGTCCATATTTGTTCCAGCTTAATTTAACTTTGGTTGAATTCAATGCATCCAGTTTCTAGGCTTAGCTTAACTTTGGGACATGCACTTATTCTGCTATAACTGTTTACTTCAAATATTGTGCTTTAGCAAAACATTCCCTGCTTGTAATTACTGAATAGCTGCTCTCTTACAACACCCACTGAAAGGCACTATGAGAGAAAGAGGTCAGGCTCACAGGGAATTTTTATTATTATTTTTGGTTTTAACCTGGCAAAAATTTGAATTTTAAACGTTTACATTATAATCTTTGTTAAAATCAACAATAAAAAAAGTTTGAAGCAGGAAGAGAAGTGCCATGGCACTCAAATATTATATGGAAATGCAAACTACTTAAGAGGCCTGTTGCACAGCAGTGTATTCAAGTCCTTAGCTGGAGTCTTAAGGGTCAAGTTTCCGTCACTATGAGTCATGTTACTTGCATATGTAGGGACACAAATAAATGTTCATGTGTTACATGTGTGCCCACACAAATGCACCGTGGCCACTGCCAGTGCTGCCCAATCTGGCTGCAGATTTCAGTGGAAATCATGCCTGGAAAGATCTTAAGCTCTGTGCTTGCAGGCAAAGGGGAAGGAGTGTGCTGGGGAATGCAGTGTCACCACACGTGAGGCTTCTGCTTGTTACGAGATGTTTCTGTTTCTGTCTTGCTGCTGAAAGAGAAATAAAGTGGGAGAAGGAAGAGGCACTATGTGAAGAAAGGATCTTTCCCTCAGAGTTACTGTGACTGCTGACTTTTGAGTTTCAAAACCATGATCCTTGCTCTTTCAGCAAAGACAGAAACTCACAAAATAATGGTATTTTCTGCCTCTGGTAACAAAGAGGGGATACATGTGTTGGTATACAGACCTGCTTTCTTCTAGATAGCAAAAACACCATCCCTGGGCACTGCCTGCTTGTTCTCTCCTGAGGTGAAACCACTTCCATTCCAGCATCCCCCCACACAAAGATTTGAAACGTAGCTGGAGATGACCTGCTGAGATACAGCGGGTTCTTCAGCCCAACAGAAACTGACTGCAACAGGTCATGTGGACAAAATGAAACTGTGTCAGGTACAAGTTTATCCCTGTTGCGTAAGAGGTAGAAAACTTCTCTGTTTTTTATTTCCCTTGATATCTAGGAGGTAGCACACAGAATAAAAATGCTGAACTGGGATTCACAGTTCTCACAGCAGGTAGCCTTGTCTCAACCAAGGCAATACAAGGAGCATGCATGAGGTGTCAGCTGCCCCTGATGAAGAATTTCTGAGCCCGGCTGTGGTTTGTGTGTGGCTCCTGTGTGCCTGTGCTCAGGAAGGACTGATCTGCAGTTATCCTTTATGCAAACCTTCTATCACAGCTTTGCTACCTCCTGATCTGATACTGAATGATTGTGGCTAAGCTGTGGAACAACGTGATACAGCTTATTATAATAATTGGGAAAGAAAAAGATGGTTCTTCCTCATATCCCAGTGTTCCTGATTGTGTGTGACAAATTGGAGCCGTTTAATCCCAACCATTAATGACCTTATAAAGCTTTTTAAAGCCAGTCGCTGCCACGATTCTTATTTTGCAACACTTCTATGATTAAAATGCGGTGGGAGTCAAGCTGATTACCCAGGCCGGGTTGGCGGCGTGGGTTTGCGGTGGACACCTGTATCAGTCCCTGTGCTGAGCCCGTCAGAGCCTCTCCGCAAACAGCGCTCCGCTGAACTCCCGGTGACCCAGCCGGCTGTGCTAATCGCTGGCTGATTAGTGGCTAATCAGTGCCTCGTTTAGAGAGCCCAGCCAGAGCCGCTCTTTGCCGTGCCGCGCTGGGCGAGCGGGATGCGCTGCTCGGCCGGGCGGGGATGCGGGGATGCGGGGTTGCGGGGATGCGGGGTTGCGGGGATGCGGGGAGCGCGGCTCAGGGGCAGAGCTGGCTGCAGGCTTCCACAGCCTCGGCAGCCGCAGGCAACGAGGGAAAAACAGCCCCATTTGTAGCCTTATCTGCCCCTCACAACCGTTCTTGTAGCGAGAGGACAGACGTGCCTGCTAGGGTCGGTAGAACAGATTCTATTCTCTAACCATCTCGGTAGAGTAGACCCACCCCAAAGTTGTGGTCTTGGTTCAAACTTGTCGTGGAGTTCAACTCAACATGGAGAAAAGGAGACTCAGGGGTGACCTTAGCACTCCCTACAACTCCCTGAAAGGCGGTTGTAGTCAGGCGAGGGCTCATCTCTTTCTCCAGGCAGCAACTGCGAGAATGAGAGGGCACAGCCTCAAGCTGCAACAAGGGAAATTTAGGCTGGATGTTAGGAAAAGGTTTTTCACAGAGAGAGTGATAAAGTTCTGGCACGGCCTGCCTGGGGAGGTGGTGGAGTCACCCTCCCTGGATGTGTTTAAAATAAGACTGGATGCGACACGTGGTGCCATGGTTTAGTTGAGGTGTCAGGACATTGGGTGGACTCGATGATCTTGAAGGTCTCTTCCAACCTAGAAATTCTGTGATTCTGTGGAAAAGGGCAAGAAGAGGGGGACAGAACCCTCACCTGTATTCCTGCAAATGTGTCAGTAGATGCATGAAACAAACAGCACTGCTTAAGTGTGAACTTTTGTTACAAGATTTTTTGTGCCGGAAAGAAAGAGAAGTTACAAACCTTCCCCTGATAGCTGCCCCGAGAAGAGGATCCCATGCTGCACAATTCAGCAAGCAAAATGTGGCTTTTAAACGCAATGTTATCCTTGTCCTTGGTGCAGAAGGGTGCAGGCAGTGGCTTGGCCTCTTTGCCAGAATGTTTATTAAAGGGTTAATCATCCATATAAGGTTAAATTTCACCCTGGGGATTTTTAGTATGGCCTTTCTGGCCAAACTTATCTTGATGTCAAACAAATACCTGCAGTTTTAAAACAGGAAATAGAGATTTTTTGTGGTTTACAATTTATGATGAGGGACACACTCATGACATAAGCTGTCCTGATCTTGCTGATCTAAAAAGCACTGCAGTGACAGCAAGAACCAATCAATTCATGTACATCTACTAGTTTTGACTTTTAAGGTCTTAAAACTTGCCTTTACTGCAGATATATTATGATTTAACAGATATTTTTAAAGGGTGTGAAACATATTTTTCTTTTTTTTTTTCCCCTTAATTTGTTACTTTGCTAATGCGGCCACAAGAATGAAAGAATAAACACAATAATAAATACACTCAAAAGCAGAATGTTATGTTCTACAATAGCCCAGATTAGTTAACGTCTGTTATACACACCTTAACGTTTAACTTCTTTAAGTCTACCTGGAATGGCTTCTGATAACATGGGAAAAGTAATTTAATGCAACACATTGCTAAAAACACTATACTTTCTGATCTTACCAGCACTTTCTGTTCATTTGAGGTGCCAGACAGGAATGACAAGACAAGAAATGAGGCTTATTAGCACAGATACTGTGTATGAATAAAGTGATCAACCCTCAGTTTGTTCTCCCTCACCAGTTATCATGAAAGTGAGATTTTTTTTCTGGGTGTAAGAGAGGAGAAGTAAATGCCTGATGGTTTGAAATACATTTAACTCTGTTTGAAAATACCATGGTCCCCTATTAAGGTCTCTAAACCATGGATTTCCATGGACCACAGGGAATGAAAAGTGGGGCTGACCCCAAAATCTGCAGACTTCCAAGCTGGCCAATGTTCTGATGGGTCTGTCAGCCCCAAGCTTGGATACACATCCATTCACACATGTCATAAACAGGGAGTATAGAATAGCAGGGCTACACTTTGTTTGAGAAACTTGCTATTAGAAATATGCCCGGACTTCACAATAAAAGGCAAAATGTATTGAAATTTATGGGGTTTAAAATTTCCTCACGAATTTTAAAGTAGGCTTGTGTTTGCTTTTGCTTCTTTGTCTGACCCTGCTCACCTTTGCCAGTGAGAAGGAGCCAATTTATGAAGGAAGTTGGCTTTTCCTAAAGGCAGATTTGAAATTTCATGCATGATGTTAGAATTTCCTAGCGTTTCTCCATGCCAAGAAGAAGTCTTTCCACTCAGTTTCCCAGAAAAAAAGACAACATTCAAGGTACATAGTTTTCAAAATGTTGAGATAATTCAGCTACAAATATTTGCAACATCCATCCCTGGTTGTTAAAGCAGACATTGCTCAGGAAATGGATGTCTTTGCCAGGGTCTAGGAAGAGCAGGGTATCTAAGTCCCTCATTTTTCTTTCTGACCGACTCAAGGAAATCCCTGTACCACTATCTTAGTGAGTTTCTTGAAGTGGAAGATGGAAAGTTGCTTTTTGTTATGTTTATTTTTATGATGTATTGCATACAATAGGTACAAATACCACTATATTTTATATTTATTTTCATGCTAGTCAAGAGATATCCAGCAATTATACTGAACAAAAACTGGACTTGAATGCATAATGTTTTTTTCTAAAACTTCATCATGTTTGGGTTTTACTCCTTGTCCTTTCCAGAAAGGAAAAAATGGACTACTTGCAGTCTGACTTTAATCCTTTTTTTTTATTGGCAAATGAGCATCCTTCCTCCTTTGGTGTTAGAAACATTTCCTCTCTTTGGTCCTAGGAATTCATCTGTTCTTTTACCTTAGAACTCCCACAATATGGAGCAGATTGTTTGATAGTGCAGGGTGAAACCTGTGCTTTTTTAAACAACAATTGTCTTTATTCTGCTGGCAGCAAATGCCACTGTTGTCAAATAAAGTAAAATTGACTTCCACAGGAAAGCTTAAGGAGTCAGATACCCCATCACAAATTCTGGCATAGACTGCTTGGAAAGCCTTTTCTTCTCGTTTGGCAGGACATGTGCTCAGTCCCTGAACACACTGCTCAGGAGCTGTTACAAAATGCAGAAGACAATAAATACTAAGCAAGTTAAAATTTTATCTGCTTTGAGATAGGGGTCTGAATGTCTGAGACACAGAGTTCCAATGACAAGAACAAGAGATCTCACACCACTGTTGTAAATGAAAAGCTGTTAGGCAGGCAATACCTTCCCCAATGTCATGTTTTTCTTAGAACTGGGGCATACATTACACACAAATTTGAGATTATCTCTAACAATTATCTAAAATTAACTGTGGTTTTCTGATGAAAAACATTTAGAGGAGGATCTGATAAGCAGCAGGCCTATTTATAATGCTTGCTACGAGAAAGAAAGGTTTGCTACTCTGAGTGCAAACCAAAATGCACCATGTGTCAGAGGATGAAAGAACATTGGCTTCCTCTCCTTTGCTTATTAGCAGCAGCACTGGGATTTTATCACATCTATCAGTGGTTAGCTGAAAAGGGTCAACATGAAGAAGAGGTGTTTCCATTTCTGTTTCCTTCAGTGTGGTACCAGCTGCCCTCTGAGCACCTCTGCTCCCACAGAGCATTTACACACCATGGCTGATCAAAGCTTTCCTGGCAGCCTTATAACCTGTGCACCTCAGGAAGGGGCACCAGATGGGGCAACCAAAGCAAGACCATGTCTGTTTGGTCCTGCACCAGGGCAAGCCCCACGTGCACCTCAAGGCTTGGTAGAATGGGGCAGCTCCAGCTGCACCTCGAGGGCATCTCACAGGAGCACCCTGAACAGCCACCAGCACCTCTGCTCACTGACAGAGGAGCCTGGGTGCTGGAAACATGAGCCCCTGAAGAGCCATGGGGCCAAGTCCCTCTGTAACACCACATTTATTTAGGTGTGATATGGCCAAGGGAGCCATGCTCTGTTTGATTCGAAGGACTCCAAAATCAGTGTGGAGTCCAGCTGGATATGGTGGTATTTATTCCTGATTGTGAAAGGCTGGAGCAATTCCAGTGTGGGAGGTTCAGAGGGAGATACAACAGCACCAGGACTCTCCAGTCAGCCCCTGTGAATCTTTCCAGCAGGGAATGGCAGAGAAGCCAGCAGTGGTGCTACATGAAGTGCATTTCCCTGAGCCCAGGCACTGGGGGGAATGAGGCACTGTCTTCAGGGACTCCCCAGGCTGTACAGAACACAAATTACAGAGGCAGTTTGGTCAGCAGACAGTATCAGTGGAGTGGTTCCTTTACCCAGGCCACAGTGTGTTACAGGTCACAGAATGAGACTCCAAGGAGATGCTGTGGTTTCTCTCTTGGCTTTTTGCACATCTTGGGTTGCACAGAAGTGAATTCACGGACCTGGTTCACATACAGGAGAGTTACAGTGAGGAACATTTGAAAGCTCTGATTTCTAAAACCTTCTGAAATTTGGCAATTTCACCTCATGGGTAATGTCAACATGGATTTATGTAAATTCTTTTCTTCCTTTATATGAACCGAAAGAGAATAAGATTCACAAAACTCATGTCACTTAAAATTCACACACTGAACAAATTCACATGCTGAATAAGCAAAAAAACAAACAAACAAACAAAAATACAGCCATTCCAGTTATCAAAGAGGCTGATGAATCTTGACAAACCTTTCAGTGAACCCATTGTGGCTTGTCATTTGTAGGAGCCACAGAAACCAGGTGGATTTTGTTGTAAGAAATTTTCCATAGTTCTGCTTATCAGTCATGTGAGCATGGGCAATTATTTTCACATCATGTTTGCTAGTACTGATTTACTTTGAATTTTACTGGTCTTAAAAAAGAAAATCTTTAATCTAAACCAAACAACCCTTAATGCAACCAAATGTTTGGATGAAGAAAGGACAAATGTCTGTGTGTTTGTAAAAGCAGCACCAATAAAAATAACACAGGCACCATCTAAGATTGTAATGCCACTAGGCAATGCAGAATAACTAAAAGGGCCAGTTGCAACTTTGCAAGGTTGAAAGAAGTTCCACTGTCTTTTCAGGGTACTGGCTTTAACTGGAGAAGAGGTTTACAAACTTTAAAAGCAGCCTCTCCAAAACATTTGCAAATCTGACTGCTTCTTTTGTTTGTCTTCTATTTTTAGAAGCAAAAACTTTTTAGAATTTTCTGCATGAGAAATGTTTTCTCAGCTGCTAAAGCTAATTAGGAGACACAAGGATCAGTTTTGTTATATTTTCCTCTGAATAGAAGTGAAGTTATTTCATGCAATTTTTTACCCAACTCTGCTGTGTGATGGGCTGCATACAGAGCATTTTATTTATACCACTTTATCTCACACCTGTTTGGATACTGGCTGTTTTATGGTATTTAAACATACTATTTCTTGCCAATTGCTTTATCTCCACAGTTCCTGCTTTTGCTGCAAATGTTTCTTATTAACTCTAGAAGAAACATCAATTGCTCCCTGCGCATTATTAGTGAGGACAAAAATAACACAATTGTTAGTTACTTCCAACATGTTATCACTACAGACCTATAAAGCAGACATTCTTTCAAAATACTGTAGGGGCTCTTTTACTCCATTGAAAATAAATAATACATGCTTTAAGGACTTGTTATTTCATTGGAATTTTGTTTTTAAATGGAAAAAAGAAATGACAATCTAAAATTCACCAAGTTCCACTGCTGTGTAGCGTGCTTTCTGAGGTATTTTGTTGAACACACCTCTCTAACTGCAAACCTAGAACACAATGTCACGCAGAGCCCCACAAGATTATTCATGTAGAAAATGCCTGATCCCTCAGGGATGCCTTCCTCTGGTTTGGGTATTTCTCCCTGTACCCTGGCTTTGGAGGTCAGTGATTTCCAGCCCTGCAGATGCTGCTGTGGGGCTCTGCACTGCCCAGAGCCCTCAGGGGCACTGAAGGACTCCCAGAGCCCCCAGCCCCTCTGGGAGGGCCCTGCAATGTCCAGGCTGCACAGGTGGCCTGGTGTTGTCCCTGGTCACTCCAAGACCCTCAGCCGGCAGAGAGGGTCCCTGGCACGGGGTCGTGGGGATGCTTCCCTCACCTTCACCCTGCACAGCAGCTGCAGGGCCAGGAGCGGAGGAGCCCGGGCACTGGTGCTGTGTGTGCCCACACCTGCCCTTCAGGCAGCGTCTCCTGCTGTCCACTCACTCATCTTTGACAACTAAAAGCAAAAATTAAACAAATCCCCAAATCTCCTTTTCCACCCCTCAGTCTTATCAAAGTAACCCAACCCGCAACATCACTTCCCCCTCTCTCTCTCCCCCAAAATTACAACAAAATCCAAACCAACAACAAAACAAAATTCTGTGCCAACAAATGTTCTCAAAAACAACTAAACTCTACCTAACCCACGTAGCCTTCCCCCACTTGGCCCAAGGCTGAGGAGGGAAGGTATTCCCTCTCCAACAACCAAAACAATAAAAAAAAAAAACTTCCCAAATTTTATTTCCTTCCAAAAATAATAAAAACTAAAAAACAAAACAAAACGAAAAACTTTCCTATTAATCCAATAAAATAATAATCTCAAAACCAACCAACTCACTTCCATAAACTAATTAACTAACACACCTGGCATCACTATCAGTCCCAGGACAGAGGCTGCTTCCAGCTTGCACCAGCTCCTAACAGCCCAGGCTGCAGCTGAAAGTCCAACCTCTATTAATTGCCCCTAACCCCATATTGTATTGTTGTATTGATGTCTAGATAGAGATCAGACAAGGGGAAAGCAGTGCTGAAGTAGGTGTGCCTGGCTGCTCAGGTCTGGATCTTTACCTCAGCATTTGCAGAGCCTGATTTCAATGCAGTTGTCAGGCAAATATGCCCCGATTGCAGCTGGGACACAACAGGACTGCCTGGAGAGAGGAGTTAACTTTCAAAGCAAGCTGCTGTAGCCAGGATGCCTCACTTCATGCCTGCTTTCTGAAGTAGATTCTTTCATCCACAGCCAGAGCACACACCACCCTCCATCCTTCTTCCTTGGGTGGTGTTTTTACTGGAGGCATTGCTGGATCTGAGCTTCATTTTATCCTGCCTTACTGCTACTGTTTAAAACCTGTCCAACTTGAAGACACGTGTCAGTGTTGCATTTCGGGCTCCAGCTTATCATCTCTTGTTTCTTTATAACTAAAATAGCCCCATTTAAAATAACCTACATAGCTGGTAATGAAGGTAGCCCTACATGAGCTCTTCACAATGAAACTTCCCTTACCAAATCTGGGATTGCAGAAAAAACAGAATATCCAAAGGACAGAATTTCTAACCTGAACTTGTCTTCAGTGATCCTCAAAGACTGGAGTTTAGTTCTGAAACCACAAACTTAATAGGGTTGTTTGTTGGCTGGGTATTTTTGTCATTTCCTTTAGGCTTTGCTGTATCAACATGAAACTCAAAAAGCCCAATTTGCATTTACACTCAGGTGCATTTGCACTCCCCTTTGTTAAAACAAACAAACAAACAAGCAAACCAGTTTTTCAAAGCTCATTCCCTACAAGCCTAATGAGAGGTTTCTTCCACTGAAACATCTGGTTTTAGTCATTGCTGGTTACAGTATACTGACAATTCCTCTGTTCTCAAAATGCAGGGAAAGCAGTGTTAATCCTGGGCCTGGGGAACTGCCACAGTCCAGCCAAAATAGCTCTTGTGACTATAATCATTCATTGCTCTTAGATATTTTATGGTGCATCAGAAAATGGATTCTATTTATATGAGCATTTCTTAAACTAACAGTGAGACTTTTGTGCAAGTGAGAAGTAGGACTCCAAACCTGTGCCCATTAAACAGAGATGTGTGACTGATGAGTCACACAAGAGCTAACAGTGCCTGATTTCATTAGCTTTATTAATTTCTGTAACACAAGCCATTTAATAGAGGCCTCATCTTCAAGGAAAAGTTTTTAAAGATTTGCAGGAGACAAAATTAAAGTTAACTCGGTTTGGATGCGAGACGTGCCAAGCTACCTGCAAAGCACAGTATGGCAAAGTGTCTGCTCAAAAATGCTGTGAAAAGGTTCTGTGCTGCTGCTGGTAAGCCTAGACCTGTAAATCACACTTCAGCCATGAACATTTTCCAAGTACTTTCCAATAATATATCACATTGCTCAACATTTTAAGACTGTCTGACAGTGTTGTACTGGAATCAAGTTAAATAGATATGGGCTGGTGACACAGACCCATCATCTTTCCATGGTTCAAATTTAAATCTGGTTTCTCACACTTTCATGGTGTTTTAATTTTCAATTTAGTTTTAAATTTGTTACCATTAGGCAAGAATGACCTAAGCTAGATGTTGAAGTCTCAGCTTGGGTTTTTTGGTTTATGCTGTACATTTAATCTCAGGAAAACAGGATTCTTAAAAGATTTTGGTCAGGAGAATTTAAAGATTGAGATTTCTCTGGGTTTGAGCACAGCCCTTGTCTTAATTTCTCACCTCAAAACCCAGAGTAGCACTAAACAGAATCCAGCTCCAGGTATGAACATTTTTCTCACCATTCCATATTTTATGCTGTATTTATTTTTGACATTGGTTAAAATTGGTTAAAATTGGTTTGGTTACTATGGTATGGACAATCCTGCCTAATTCTGAGATGTGCACTCATCTCTGGTTTAAAAATGTTGCTCAACCCACCAAACTATAGATATTCAGGAAAAAATTTTCAGTGTAGGAGAGCTTGTATATTCTTTACTATCACAGTGAAGATTTAAGTCCCACCTCAGTGTTTTCATAATTTTCACAGTTGCCACAATTATTTATAGTCAGAACTATAGCTCTTGTTTCACTGCTTAATGCTTAAAAATCCCTAACAAGTGTCAAAGCAGAAATGAATAATGTTTTATCTATTTCAGAGCTCGTAATTAAATTGCTTATTCTTGCACTAAGACAAAACCAGAGAAAAAAAAAGCCAAACTCCTACCAGGAACGCTCACCAATTGCGCATTTCCAATGCAGAAAGCAAGAGCAGTTAACACAAACCTGGGTGTAATTATTTGCTGAGCAGTTTGCAGAGCATCCGTGCCCACTCTGTTTGTAAACTGGCCAGCGTTCTGACTCACATAGGAGACACATGTAAAATGCTGGATATCTGTCGTGCAGAATCCTCACTGTAAATAAATAGGACTATGTGGGATGTCTCCCACACTTTACACCACATCACAGCCCCTCTTACACAAGAGATCTGTAGGCACAGCAGAGATACCAGCGTGCCCGTCTGCACCTTCATCATCCCTTTATCACAGCGCTGGTTACAGCTCTCTTTGTAGGCAGGTAACAAAGCCAACACAAAATTGTCTGTTCAGCTCAAGCACTGAGCAGGCACAAACCATGAATAAACTGCCTTCCTCTTCAGCAGGGCAGACAAAGCTCAGCCCAGCTCAGCCCAGCCCAGATCAGCCCAGCCCAGCTCAGCTCAGCCCAGATCAGCCCAGCCCAGCTCAGCTCAGCCCAGCTCAGCTCCCCGGCAGGTTTGCAGCCCTGTGTGCTCTGCTCAGGGACAATGGGACATTCCTGCAGCGCCTTCAGAGAGCCACCCCTTTGGCGAGCAGAGGGAGTCCCGCCTCGGGAAGGAGGTGCCCTCTGTCCATGGAGCTCAAGGAGCAATTCCAGCCAGCTGCTGGGGCTGAGTGCCACGGGCAGTCCTGTTCACAGCAGCAAATCCACACAGCCCCGGCCGGGGCACATCCTACCTAAAAACACAGCTCTTGTGCTGGGCCCATGCTGCTCAGAGGGGAAGAGCTGAAGGTGTTCACCCAACAACCAAAATTGGGTTGGAAATGCTATAAGGGTGTGATTGAAAAGTCACTAAAATGAGCAGTGTGACCTGCCTGCCACTGGCCGTTGCCCTGTGGGGCTGGCTCACACTAGTGAGAATTGCCCCCCTCCCTTCCAAACCCCTTTGGCTTGCACTTTGGGTCTAAAGTTTCAAAAGCTTCACATATTTTTAGAGTGTGTTCTCAACTTTGGGAGGTGAATTGCTGAGAATTTGTTTCTAATATAGGTAATTCAAACCAACTATACAAATATGCGACCTTTGAAAACGCTGGTGGATTTTGACATATTTCAGATCGATGATAAGACTGTGCCTAAAAAAAAAGCAAAACAAAAAAACATAACTAAAAAGCTAAGAAAAGATCTTGTTTCTATTTATAAACTGTAATTAGGAGGCAAAACTCCTCAAACTTGTCTTGTTGCATCCTTTGTTGACAAACCAGTGTTGGTCAGTGGAGGAAAATGGACTTGAAATAAATTCATGACCCTTTCTGTTTCTGAAGGGGGAATTCCCTTGGGAATATTGTTTTTCTACAAGCCTGCTGCAGATAATAGATGTGCTTTATCTCTTTAATGATGGCTGTTGTGAAGCTCATAGAAGAGCAATTGCAAGCTATATTGCAGCTTCAAAAAGTTGTACTTTAACACACCAATTACTATTAATGAAACACTTGGAAAAAGATTTACAAAACCAGGCCATCTCTTTAATTATTAGCTGTGCATTTTTTCATTCAGTAATTTTCTCCCTGACCTCACTGATATTTGGGGAAATCAATTAATTCTGTTAAAATCTGTGAAGCTCCATTGGTTCATATAAAACTGCAAGGAAAAGTTTCTTCAGAAAAAGAAAAAAAAAACCAAAAAAAACCACATTAAAATATATTTTAAAAGCATACTTACCAGAAGAGCTCCATCTCCATTTAAGTCTAATTTTTGGTCCTTTATGATTTTCAAGTCTTTAGTAAGAACCAGATTTTGAAGTAAGATTAGAGCAGTGCATCAGTTTCCAATTGATTGCCTTACAGATGTTTAAAAGGAAGTATGTTATCAATAGAGATTATCTCTATCAAAATATTCAGTGAATGCTAATGTTATTCTTTCCTCATTTAAATATAAAGATCAAGCCAAGACCCTGCTTGCTTGAAGTCAAAAAAAACCACTATCAGTTGAGCAGACTGCTCCATGAATATTTTTAACAGATTTTTAATTTTCTTTTTCTTATACAGAATTCAGATGGGATGTCATGTCCTGTTCTAAGACCAGTACTTGGGATGAGAAAATTTTCTAGTTTTTAGACCTGAAAAACTAAAGTATCCAGAAAGAGAACTGATTTTAAATTATATTTCTTAACCTTTTTAAAATAAATAAATAATTTTTTTTTTCTAAAGTAAGTATTTCTGGCCCAGAAATCCACTACCCTACAGCAGTTGGGAGAGAAATCAGTAAATAACAATATATTTAAAGGTGAGGTAAACAAAATACTTCTTAAGTCAAAGCATTGGTGTTTGGCTACCAACATTTTCAATTAGTGCCAGCTATGTCTGGTGCAGCCATGAACATTAATCAAAAAAAAAAGCTACTGAAGGTAATTGCCACATTTTCTTATCTTTTGCTATATTTCACTGACTACTTTTTGTGGTGTATTGACCACCTATGGTCAATAGACCAGGTCTGATTAGCACTACTTTAGAAGGTCAAAGTCTAAATAGCAGAACGCAGCTGAGCTCACCACGTATCTGACTTGGCCTCAGAACAAGCCAGCAGGGGCTTATTCCTCTGATGCTTGTGACTGGGCCAGGCCACTCTTCTAACAATTGCTTCAAAACTGAGCCAGTTTTGAAGGGGAGAATAAAGGGACTCTTCAGAAAAGAGAATTGGTTTAGCGCCCCATTGACGGACTGGATCACACACCTCCCCTTAACCCCTCTGGTTTTGTCTCTGTAGCTTTGCAGAGGGTGAGGACCCAGCAGAACAGAGCCTGGGAGCACACCTGGGGAGAGAAAAGGCCAGGAGGAAGTGAGCAGCCCAGCCAGAATGTCAAGGACCAAATGTGAGCACAACCCTGCCCTGTTTGATCCCCTGGGACCTGCTCAGCTCTCCAGGAGAGGAGCTCTGAGCTGGTGGCTTGGGGAACTCACAGACCCAGGAGTGGGCAAAAGGCTCCACTCGTTATTCCCTCAAGGACTCCACATGCCAGTCTATGCAATTTGATTTGCAATCAATTGCCAGTGATTACACATTGTTTATCATCGATTGGCACAAGGAATCCTTGAGAGAATAATGAGCTGCAGCTGATGACAATCAGGGACTACTGTCTCATTGCAAGTTTGATTGCACATCCTTCCACTGGTGCAATCGAGCACCCACCACCACCACAAAGCACCACTGAAAATAATAAATATAATAAATAAATAAATAAATAAATAAATAAATGGCACCAGAAAGCAAAACATTAAAAGCCCTTCTGAAAAATAAAGGCTGAGTGGAAGTTCTTGAGTATAATGTTAGTAAGGTTAACGTCGTTAAAATGCTTCGGGTTCGAAATACAATAAAAAGGTTTCAGTAGATCTTCCAACTATTTTTTGACAAAATAAAATCTAGACAGCAAGCAAGCATTTCTTTAAACAAGCAGGAGAAATTTTGGACCAAGGCACCTAAAATAAATCTATTATTTGTAGGAAATAAAGCCTGCATCCAACTAAGAAGTTTAGAAGGAAAGATGGGAATTTTAAGACAATCTGCAAATACCTCTTGGTTATCAGAAACTCACCTGTTCTTCTCAACATAGGCTGTCTTTCTATCAACAAATGCACAAAGAGCAAAAGTAAGTTATTTTATCCTGTTGGAGCTGTGAGGTTTATCAATTCAGTGTACAGCTCTTTGCAAGTGAAACACCCAGGAATGTATATTTTAGAAAACAGCAATTAAAATTTCAGTAACCAGCAGGCCAATAGTCTCAAAAGGGTGCTCATCCCTGGCTTTATGTAGTGGTTTAGAGCCATTAGGAATGGTGTATTCATTTTGTGCCTGGCATGGTGTACAGGGTGATCAATACTTGTGACAGATTCTGAAGTTACAAATTTACTTAAAAAGTAGCAGCAAATGCAATCATGTCTTGTATCTGTCTCAGTGCCAATTATTTCAATGAAAAACATACAGATCCCTTCATTAGGGATTTAATTTTTGGAAGTTTACATTCAAGCTAAGTCTTGAAAACATTTTGCTGTCAGCAGGAACTTTGCCATTGCCTGTGCTGGAACTGAGATTTTGCCTTCTGATCTGTAAATCAGCTCTGTGAAAATAAAGTAAAATCATTACTTTGAGATCTCATTTTTCATGGAGCTATCACACAGATCTCACTGCCTCCCTGGTGGCCAGCTCTCCACCACCTCCAGCACGGGTTAATTCCTTGTGCAGGCCACCTTTTGTGTTCTCCAGGTTCTGTGACTCCTATTTTTAGCATTTCAGACAGCATGGATTCCAGCTGGCTTATCTCATTTAGGTGATCATTCAGAAAAGCCTCACTATGGTGCAATACTTTGGAGTAACAATCATCTGGTGGCTGAATCAGGTGCCCAGAGATCTCAATAAATCCATGAAAACAAGGAGATAAAAATTGTATCATTACATGCCAGAGAAACATCAAAGTGACCAGGTTTCATTTAGACTTTGTTTTCCATGGGTGTCCCCACACCAAGCTCCTTCAGACACCCTCTTTGCAGCCCTGTGAGCCCTAAATAAAAACCTGACACTTTCCTCTAACCTTCATCCAATTGCCCAGGCAGAACAGAGCCAATTCTACAGGCTCCTCAATTCACAGTCTAATGTTTAAATACACCCACAAACTCAGAACTGTCCAACAATAGCCACCAAGCACGACTTAGTCCTCTCCTTCAGTGACAAACGTCAGGTAGAGCTGTACCAGCTTGTTAGCACAGAATACAATGTGCCTGGCCTCAAACTGTTAATCAATATCTCTATCTGAGAGGTGACATTTCAACAGCTGTGGAACGCTGGAGCCTGTTAGGATATCTTTTCTTTTTTTTTCAAGTGTCAGATTATAAACTTCATAAATAACTGATGAGCACACCTCTAACAACAGCACGTGTGTTTGTGTGTGCCTGTGTCAGCACCTTTCTGGATGTAAGCACGGTGACCCTGGAAAAAATAGAATGCACTGGTTTATGCACTTGCCCTGTGCTGTGAAGTTTTAATTAAGCATTGACATACCCTGAGCCATTTAAGAACCCCCCCAGACCCTGGAGAGGTGAAAGGAATCATGGAAACATTGAGCTGGAAGAGATCTGGAGGGGTTGACTGGTCCATCCTCTTGCCCCAAGGCCAGACTTAGGAAATCCCCAGCACATCTCTGTGGAATTCATTCCTTAAAGCCACCTTGAAATGGAACATCCACCACCTCCTCAGGCAATCTGTTTCACTGCTTCTGATGTCCAAACTCTCAAAGAGGATTTTCCTCATATTTAACGTGATAAACTTCCTAGAGTTTAACCATACAGAAAAATAACCAAGCAGGGCGAGGCGAAAGTGGTGGGGAGAAAAGGATTGGTATGAAAAGGGGAGTTGGATGAAGAAAAGAAATATGTTTAACTGGAAAATTTACTTGAAAGAAAGTGAATGTCAAGAGGAAAGGCCATGCAGAGGAGCACGTGTAGCTCCCTGCACAAGGCTGTAAGAAAACATTTTCCTTCTGGGGAGAAGGAAAAGGGTCTCTGAGAGTAAGAATTTTCCTTTCGATGTTTTTCCCTTTCCCCTCTTATGTTCTCTATACCGTCATTCTTTTGCACTTTTCTATGCTTAGTATTCCACTTTTCAGCTGTGCTGTAGGTTTTTTCCCCCTGTAGTTAGGTTTTTTTCTTCTGCAGGTTTTATTGACCAAACAATGTATTAAATTGTCAGGATGCAGCATGCCCAGGGAATTTCTGATGCCAAACCAGCACCAGTGACTGTAGATGAATGCATACTCCAATACAAAAAAAAATCGGATGTTTTTCTCTGCTTGTACATATGAATATCTACACATTGTGAAAAGCTCAGGAATGAAAATTTTTAACCAATCTTACATATTTTGCAAACAAACTTGCTTTTGAAAGGCTTTTAAGTATCATTTTCTTACTCCTCCCAACACCTCCCTGAGACATTAGCAGTCTTCTTTACATGAAACAATAAGAGCAGGTGGATATAAAAGGAAAAAATGAGAAATGAAATTAAAAAGGAAATGCTAAGAAAATACGTCTCACTTTGTTGTTATCAGGCTTGTGATGCAAGACAAAAATAAAGTTTGTTTATGACTTTGACCTCTCAAATGTTGCAGTGACATTGTAATTTAATCATAAGCTAATAATTTACCAGTTCTCCACTTTTGAGTAACAGAAAGCCATTGTGAGAACAACAGTGAATTTTCAGCTCTACTTATGTCTTCATCAAGGCTATAAAAACTTTTTACAAAGACCACAAGAAAACCAGTGAGGTGATCACACACAATAGAAGAGCTGAAGTTATCAATAGAGCAATTTACAATAATTGTATTTGCAAATTGAACATCATTACAATAACAATAACTATAAAATCCCAAAAAGATACTTGATGCTCTTGAGTAATTACATGCAATTAATTTGTATCTAATTCCAGACTCTGGCAAGCTCTAGCCTAGCCTTTCTCAGAAATACTTGCTGGCAATGAAAAAACAAGATGCTGCCCAGGCCACCTCTGCTGGGAAAGCTTTGTGTTGTGCAAGAAGAGTTCAGATTTGGCAAAGAGAAACAGTGCATCTGCAGGGAAGCCTCTGAAGGATCCCAGTTTGTCCCTTGTGCACATGATACCAGCATTTATGAGATCATTCCAGTCGAGGGCTTTGGCTCCACCTCCTCACATCCCTTCTGCTGGCCCGTGCTCAGCTGTGCCCCCATAGCACTGTGGACACAATTATTTGGCACTGGCCAAACCGAGATGGGGAGGAGAAGACCTTCTGCAATCTTAGCTGATGTTTTCCTTTCCCATGCTGATGAGTGAGGAGCAGCAGGATTTGAGCCTCCTTGTCCCAGCTGGCACAATGTTTGTCACCAAATAATTTATACTCCCACATCTTAAATGAAGAAGCTAAGGATTATTTCTGGATCATAGCTCCTCTTTGGGCAAGTTCTAGGGAGGTTTCTGCAGACATCCAGAGACAAAAGACTAAACAAACAAAACAGAGGAGAAAGGAAGAGTGTGGGGACATTGGAGAGCACAAAGATTTTAGAGTCCAAAAGTAAGAGCACATCAAAATGCAAGGTTGGTTTCAAGAGCATATATTTTTGACAAATGTATATTATTCATTATTAATCTATATGTCTTGGCCCAAAGTACTATGTTATATATTACTATGGGTATTGATTTTCATCTGCTTTGCTCTGTACATGTTCAGTTTCAACTTTTAAGGGGAGAAAGGGATTGAGGCAGAGAACAGTGAAACAAGAAAGAGGGTAACAGAGAGTTTTGCTGCTGTGCTTCATGATATGCTGACCTAATGATGGCTGAGATGATCACCCATTAGTGTACATTGAGTATTTTTAAAAAATTCAACCACTATCAGACACAAGGAAAAGTTATGTGTCTCTGTGAGCAGACAGACATTCCAGGTGTACACTGGACTGGCTTGGCTGGTTTTGGGAGCCACAAACTGTGCAAGAAGGCGTGAGAAAATCTGTGCTGATCTACAGGGACGTTGGAAGAGAGGGATTTCTGCCCTAAACAGAGGAGGAAAAGGGATTCCCCTGGGGCAGAAACGATGGCACCTCTGCAGGTTGCAGTGCTCAGAGTGTGACAGGGCCCTGGGCAGGGCGCTGTGCAGGCAGCTGCCTGTCTTTGCTCCCCGTGTGGATTTCAGTATGAAAGGTGTGTGCTGCAGGATCCAAAATCACAAGCATCCGTTGTTGTTTACTGTTATTACAAACAGCCCCTGCTTTTCCTCTTGGGCAAGAGTGTGTGTGTGCATCTGTGTGTGTACACACATATATAAATACACATATGTGGAGGTATGCAGATCATATAATAAGCGAAATACCATCTACAAGCTTGGCTTTGATGTTAGTGCAGTGAAACAAGGCGTTTTATTTGGAGTAGCTGGTGAATAAATATTGTTGCAGGCATCACATAACAAGCGAACTTGAAACTACTCGGCGCTGCAGCGTTGGGGCTCTGGATAATTAGGTCAGTGTTATAGCTAAGGGGAGGAGGAGCCAGCCCTGAATGATGCCAAATCCTGAACCTTTCAATTAGAAAGCTTTTTCTGTGAGGTTACTGAGCATCACCTCTGTCTTGTTGAGGGAGTTGTGTTCAATGTTAAAGGTTTTTCTGGAGGGATCTGTAAAAGACAAAGCTGTGACCTGCCATTCTCTGCTTGTAAACTATCTATTTTGGATATCCCAAAGCACTCCAGATGCAGAAATGACTGCCTGAGTGGAAGAAATTGTGGGTAGAGGGTAAATCTTATGAAACAGAGAGCAGTTAACTGCAGCAGAGCACCAGCTTGCAGGTTTTAACATTCTAGCATGTGCATCAGATGCTCCTGGGAAGGGTGACACTCAGAAAAGTTGTAATTATTTGTTTTGGATATAAGTTATGTGTTAAAGAACACATGTGCCTTGGGACTTTTAGCTCTAACAGCTACTTAAGTTTCAGTAAATGGAGTGAACAAATGAACCAAGCGAAAATGAGAAGAAAGCTTCTGACTCACATCCTCTCTCCTGACTGTAATAAGAAATGTCTTGAAAGCAAAATGTATTATTTTGTGTTATCAATAAACTCCCCATAGAGTTTATGACAGAGTTATTCACCTCCATCTGTCCATTAAGGAGGGGTTGGGGACAGAAAAATATGCAATTTTTTCAGATGTTTGGAAAATTTGGTTGTGTGCAGATCAGAATGAGGCTGTGCTAAAATGAAACAAAGTATGACCTGAGAGAACATTAATGATAGCTGCGTGACTAGGGAACTAATTTGGCAGGTCAGAGACCCAGACAAGAATCCCCAAACTGCTTGCAAAACCTTTGTCTTGAAATTCATACCTTTTGGCCAAAAGTTGTGATTTTGACAAAGCAGCTCTTTTCAGCAAAGGTATTTTAACCAGCTCCCCAGCATGGTAAATTCCCCTCTTCTCATTCTCCACTTGACTTCCTCCAGTGTTTTGGGTTGCAATGCCAGAACAGCAGTGATCAATAGCCCAGAACATTGTAGTATTGCATGTCTCTGTGATGACTCGAGTGCTGGAATCTGTGTTTGCTCCTTATCTGGCTGTGAAGATGCCTCCTGATTGGAAAAGAGGGGCACTTGCAACAAAGCTCCTCTGGAATTGTCCTCCCAAAGTGTGGTGAGGCAGCTGGGAACCTTGTGATAACAAGCAAGTCAATCTTCATTTTCTCATTGTCTTGTTCAGGTGAGTCTATCACCTGCCCAGAGGACTTGGCAGAGGAGCATTCCTGCACTTGGCTCTAGAAAAGGGGGTAACAGGGACAGGGTTCTTCCTCTGAGTTAGGAAACCATTACTCCACATTGTCTGAGGGATTTTTAAGTCCCATCCATTTATTCCGTGAGATGGAAAATATTGAAATGTGATTACTTGGACATTACAATGAGATGTGAATATGTGTGAAATGCACAACTACTGTGTTGACTGTGGCTCCTCATATTTCTTGGCAGGCCTTGCAGATGCAATGGGATTTATGGTGTTCTCTCTGCATAAGATTTTTGTTTCCTGATCTACTGTATTCCATGGTTTCCAGTTCTGTAATATTCAAAAAGTGCAGCAAGTTGTGCTGCTAATCTCCCAGGCCTTAGATATCATACAGCTCTTGCTGCACAGCACAGGGTATTGGGGAATGAGGCTCCAGCCCAGGGGAAAAGGGCTGGGTTCAGAAAGGTTGTTTATCAGGAGAAGTGTGTTTTCTGTGAGGAAAACAGGGAACTTGATGGGACAAGGAAAATAATTGGGGTTTAGCCATATTGCCAAATTTATGTGAGCATACAAATGGCAGCAAATGCACAGGGAAGGCTGTTTAGGGGATTCTGGGTGGAATAGAGTAAGGCCACATTACTGTGGGTTAGTAAGGGACGTAGCCAACCTGTTAGCAAAAGGGGCATTAATTGTTTAAGGGATTCTTTGTTCTTCCTCTGTTCTCATTCCCCTCAGGTTCCATGAGTCATGAGAAAGATATTTCGATAAACTTAACAAGAAGAGAGGCAGAAACTTGATTTATTTGTGTTCTACACTGCTCTGAGAAGTGTTTTGTGGTGGTTGAATAGCTTAAATGGTAGAAGTCCTTACAATTTTTTGTCCTTTGCCTTTTGCTCTCCAAAGTTGTGGGGAAGGAGCACGGTGCAAATGCTCAGTGTCCCTGTCTCTGACAGCTCTCTGAGGGAGGTGGGGGCAGCTGTTCAAGTCCTGTTCAGAATTTTTCAGCAGTAAAATCCTTCAGTGTAAACCCAGGCCGAGGTTCTGGGCTTCCTTCAGGGGCAGAGATGGAAGATGTCTCCAATCTGACCCCCACAATGTGTGTGTGTGTGTTTTCCCATTCCCAACAAACCAAGTCTCTTGTAGAGCTCGCAGTGGATGCCTGTGGGCTGAGGACATCATGCATGGTGTGATGTCACCAGGGCAGCCTTCCGAGAGCTAGAATGAAAACCTGGTGAGATCAGATTAAATCATACGTCGTGCTTTCAATAAAGCACATTTTCTTTACCCCGAGTTTGTCTCTGGAGATGACAATAAATTCCTTTGATACAAATGAAGAAGGAGCAACTTCTGCTAAACACTTTTGTAGGAGCCGTTTTTTTCTGGGTTTTCTTCTTCTTTTTTTTTTTTTTTTTTTTTTTTTTTTTTTTTTTTTGTTTTTAATCTGCAAGAATCCCCCCTGTGTATGCTGCTCTCATTACATACAGAGCTCTTCACCCAGCATTGTTGAGACAGAGCATTTTAAAGCCTCCAATGGGCATTTTTTCTCTTCAAGAGGGTGTTAACAGAAGGTTACAATTATACATACATTTTAATATGTAACCCTCTATTGCAAACAATTCACTCTTGATATGTCTGGCTTTTGTTTGCTATGAAGTTATACATTATATCTGCAAAAATGATTCGCTTGGCTGTATAACAGTTTCTCCATATAGGTACAATCTCACTCCAGTCAGCCTAGATTATTTTTTAACATAATCTAATTTAAAAAGAAAACCTCCTCCCTGTTTATAAAAATATTATTTGTTCCTGGCTTTCATACATATATTTGGAGGAAAGAAATGAGTGATACTGAATAATGACTAGTCCTCGGTCTCTCCAACCACAAATTATGCACCTCTATTTGCAATTTATTCTAAATGTTCATTGTTGTTGGGGTTTCTCTTTGTGTGTTCTCTCATCTTGCTGTGCATATTCATGCTCAT
Source organism: Sitta carolinensis (assembly GCA_032173965.1). NCBI lineage: Eukaryota > Metazoa > Chordata > Aves > Passeriformes > Sittidae > Sitta > Sitta carolinensis. The sequence goes on from CM063292.1 coordinate 5,608,173, forward strand.
AGCTCCCCTGAATCCATGTGCAGAAACACAAGTACCTCAGCTGGATTGTGGAGTGTGAGCTCCTGTAAAGGCTCAGACACTCCTGTGGTTGCTGTGAGCTTGGGTTTAGACACAAAAAACAGTGGGTGGAGAAAGACAAAGACCAACTATTGCACCAACCCAGCACGACCTAGTCCATACAGAAATGGGGGCATAAGTATCTGCTGTTGATATTGGAGAGAAGCAGAAATAGGGGGGAATTGTTTCTGTGCTGCCTCAGGATGGAATATCTTCCTCCCTCTTCTTTCTTGGGGTGTGTCCTTGAGATACCATCTAGCTCTGGGAGGGAGAACACACAATCTCATCTATAAATAACAAATATTTCTGTAGCATAAACGCAGATGCCTATCTGAATAAGATCCCTCTTACGACAAGTTCATTATGCAGCAATGTAGGAGAGGAACCTCTGGATGGAAACACTGGAAAACACTTCCCAGCAGAGGAAAGCCCTTGCTCAAGATGCTCTGGATGCCAGGTTAGGTAATGACAGCAGAGGGCTAAGGGGGATTTCCTCAGTGCTCCCAGGGTCCCCACAGAAGCAGCAAAAAAAATGGAGATAAACCCTCCCTGGTTTTTGTACTCTTTTATTATTTTTTTTTTCACTGATGACAGCAAAATGTGAAAATGGCAATCAAAAAGTTGAAGTTTCTTGCTGAGGATCCTGAGACAGGCATTGGGGCCACAGAAGAAGGTTTTAGTTTGCTTAGTTAAAGGAGAGCAGTTTCTAATGTCACAGGTTTTTCTTTCACAGACTGTAGAAATAAATGTACTTTAAGAAGTCAGATGCTTGGACATCCCTGGATTGGACCGTGCAGATGGATGGTCCTGAATAGCTTCACATTCAGGTGTCTGCATTCCTGATTTCTTGATTTGTGGAGCAATGGCTCCAGAGAAGATCCAAGCTGGTGAGAGGAAGAGGAGCAGCACCAGGCAAAATCCTGTCTCCCCTGAAATCAAGGACAGCATTTCTCAGGTCAGATAACATCTCCCACCAGTCCAGCCTCCCACCTTCCCTGTTCCCCAAGAGTAACATTGTGAACTCTGAATTAAATCAGTTCTGCTTAATGGCATTCTCTGTTCAACATAGATCTAATAGCTACAGAACCAGGACTCTGAATACAGAGGTTTATCAGCCATCAAGAGGGAAATGCAGCTCTTTCTCCCCAGACAATGCAAAGGACCATTTTTTCAATGTTAATTCCCTATGTCGAGGTTTTGCACAGGTATTAATTAACTTTAATACACACTTCATACATGGTTACTAATCTACTTTCTGTTCTTTCTAAGCAAGATAAATAATACTTTCTAACTCTAGCTCTCAGAAGATTGCAGGCCCAACATAATATTATGAAATGGAGAGGATAGTCTCTATATTTTACCCAGAAGTAATGTATAATGCACTGAAGTCCAAAGCCAAGTTAGCTGATGGCATGGAAATCGTAGGCAATACATTACATTAATGATCACCACTGGCTCCAAAGTTAAGCAATTCCAGCATGGAAAGACTCCAGGCAGCTCTAGAGTCCAAATGAGGAGTTTGTCAGCATGGGAAATACAAGCATGAGAGTTTATGGGACTGAGATGACCTTTCTTATGAGCAGAGAGTGGTTAGGAGATGAGTGTGTAGGCCCTGGGTTGGCTTTATCTTCCATCTGACTTCCCTGCTGAGGAACATCAACCAGCCTGCTGTGCAGTACACAAGCTCTGCCCTGATGCTCCTGTGGCTCAAGCTGAAAAGCCAAGGTTTGAGCTGATTTGGGACTGTCACAGGGGGATGAGAGGCATGTAAAGGTGCTATTTGGGGTCAAAAAAAACCCAGAGAAAAACCCAAAAAACAGCTGTATGAGCCCATGCAGCTAAAGGCCTGCAGTCCACAGGCACTAGAGCTGAGCACACACAGGTGTGCCCAAGCAGAAGGTGAATGGATGGGGAAACAAATCCCAGAACTGGTGACTTCGAAAAGACCCAGGTCAGAGAGGTGACCTAAACACAGCCACAGAAACATGGACAGGAATGGTGAGTGCAGCTCCCTTATGTGCTAAACTGAGACAGTCTCCTCATGAGAGTTTTCAAAATGTACTGAAAGTTTTCTATTCTTAAACAAAGGAAAAAATATTGCAAGCCAAATTAAGAGCTTTGTTCTTTAACTTATATGTTAAATACATTAAAAATGAACCTTTCAGTGTTTATTTTCACTGGGAAAATGGGTAAATTAAGTATGTGATGTGATGTGATGGTGAGTGAGAAACCAGGAGCACTAACTTGGCTTCTTCCCCTGTCAGTCTGGTTCAGTGAGAGCAACATGGGGCTTTGCATTTCTGAAAGTGAAGACATTTATTTGGGAGAGTTGAATAAACAAGTTTACCTGCATCTGTACCTCGAGTTCCTCCCTCCAAGGCCCATGCACATTCTTACCCTGCTTTTCATAGCCTCAACAGATAAAATGAACTGTAATTACAACTCAAAGATGTTTCTTTCCTCTTGTGGATGCCCTGTTAGGCAGCAAGCTCTAACAGCCCGACTCCTCACCGTGCTACTCTAGCATTACACTTCTCTATGATCCATTGGACCAGTGGTATCAGGAGTTGGAGAAATGGAACAATATTATTTTCTCACTGATATGAAAATATTTTGAACTCCCTTATGCTACTGTCAACTGAGTTTCTGCCTCCAGCTTGGTTGTTTCCATTTTCTGAAGCTATCCAAAAATCCTCTGCATTTTTTTTTTTTTTTTTTTCAGGCACATTTCATAGAATGGTTTGGGCTGGAAGGGACTGTGAAGATCACCTAGTTCCAATCCCCTCTCAATTTCACTTGTGGAAATTGAGAACATGTCAAAATTCTCTCACGAGGTGGGAAGCCTGAAGTACTCATTTCCTGAAAAGTTCAGCTTTGCTAATCACAATCAGACACTACCCAATGTAACAGGTCCTCCTGGGCTTGTAAAGCCTTCTCAGAAATCTCACTTCCCATCTCCTATGATAATATTATCTTGATGGTGGCTTTGAGTCATTTTTGTGGATATTTACATGGTATCTACTGACTTTCCTCCTGCATTTAAGTGCCTTAACCAAAGTCCAGTGAGAGATTTTCCATTGTCTTCAAAAAGAGTGAGATAAGGCACTTGAACAGATCATTCATTCAGAGAAAATAAGTTCTCTTTGCAAGTACTTACATGCTGCTGGGCTTGAATCTTTGCTAGAGGGATTGCAGGCTCTGTAGTGCGTATGTGAGTCATGCTGGTGAATCAGAGTTTTCCCTGGTTTTCAAATTGTGGTTTTCTTTGTAATAAAGCATACATTGTATTTTCACAGCCAAAGCTCCACCATCACAGATGTACACATTGAATGGGAGAAGCTATCCGTTGGCTCAAGTATCTCACACGAATAAAAGGGGAATTACCAGAATTATACATGTTTTTTTGTTTGTTTGTTTCCAAGTTGGATCTTTTTTAAGGTGCAACATTAGTTTCTTGCAATAGTTTCAAAATAAAGGAACAGTTAAACTGCTGGGTATTTTGGGCAGGAGTCAGGCATTTCTGTCAGCTAAGATACCTTCTGTAGATCTAACTTCTCAGGGGGAAAAAAAAGCACCCATTTTTCCAGGGAGTAACTCACTGCTACTCTGTGATGAATGTTGAGTTCAACAAAAAAAAAAAAAATTATATACTGCATGGTGCTAATTATCTGGTATTTTGCTGTTCTGTCCTCATTCCTCTCTCTACAGTATTAATCCTCTAGGCATTTCTGTTGTGGAAATGGTCTTGAAACCATAAAAACAAATGTTATTTAGGATGTTGGGCTCAGGTCCCTGGTTAGTGTAAACTGGGAGTGCCCTGGCTGGAGTGTAGTTATGTTACTATCTATCTCCTGGAAATCCAGACTGTTATCATCTTTGGCCTTTCACGACATGCCCTGAGACCTGCTCCCAGAGGAAATGTGAAGCCCTCACCATGGACCCTCCAGGCACTCATACATTGGTGGGAGATGAACCAGATGCACCTCCAGGTCCTTTCACTGATGGACATTGTGATACATCAAGTTGTTAGCAATGCAGAATTAGATCACACTAGATTAAAAATTTTTAAAAGACCCAATTGCCTTAATCATTAGCAAGAAAAAGGAGGACAGAAATAGAGGAGAGAAAGATCTGAAAAGATTTTTGAACAACAGTTTTTAGGGTGTTTGATTTACTATTCAAGTGTGCACAGCTGCTGCTCGGGGGGGAAACGGCACCATGCCAAGAAGGAGAGACAAGGGTAGAACAGTAATGAGAGAGGAGAAGATTGTTTGCAGACTGGACTATTAAATGAGCTTGGAAAAAGGTCCCCTCACTCCCCTCTCTATAAAAAGTTGCCTGCTTCATTGCCCCAGCAGCTCACAGATATGTCACTTCAGCATTGTTGATGCCACGAACTGACGGCAGGACCAGAGCCCACCCTTCATCCCTCCAGTCTGGTTTTCCACAGAGGCAACACTAGCTGCAATAAAAGCTCCTTTATTGCTAGCATCTCCCTTGTGCTCTCCCTCTCGCATGTTCAAACAATCAGCTTGAGTGGGATATATATAATTATTCATTTTAGTCAAACAGCATCAGTCAACACTGCTTGCCCACAGCAACTCCAGCTCTCGGTGTGGCAGCAGCACCATCTCACAGGAGGCCATAAAGCTCCAGCACCCGACATCTGATGGGAGCAGTCCAGGTATGGATCAGAAACCCTTGCCAGAGCTGATCAGAGCAACCACTTCCTTACTTTTCAGCAAGGTGAAGGATGTCTCCCTTTGGACCCAGAGATTTGTCATCATTCTAGCCCTGCTATCCTAGTGCAGACCCTGATTGACTCAGTCTGAACAGCATCGATTGTTTCGCTCAGCTGGCGCTCCTGCAGCATGGCTGTTCATCCTGCTGCTCTGCCACGGGCACCTGACGCTTTCCTCTGCTTCCTCTCATGCTATTTTTGTTGTCCCAGTCTCCTTGGCTTTGCTCATGCTTTGCACTGCAGGAAGGTTTCAGCACCACTCTGCTTTGCTCAAGGTACCAGGGCACAGCAGCAGGGGCAGGTGCCAGTGCAGGGGGCTTGACCCAGATTCTCATGAGCTCCACCAGTGCTCAGCAAGGGTTTGTGTTACTGGTTTGGATTACTGTGTTTATGAGAATCTTGCTTTTGGTGATTAATGCCTGTGCATTGTACAAGAGTGGCTTCAAATTTCTGTTTGAACCACGGCTCTAGAAACACTGCCAGATGATATTTCTTCCCAGGCAAACAGCTCCTTTCTATGGAAAATGGGAATGCTTTGTTGGTTACAAAAGATCCTAACATGGCACAAATTATCATCTTATTTACAAACACAGCCTCTTTGTTCCAGTAAGAGGTAAGAATATGCTGTTCAAACACTGCACTGTTCAAACTCACCATAAAAGAAGCAGGCACTGCCCTCCCAAGTGACCAGTTCAAATGATTCACCAAACCAGCTATTGAATTCCACAGCGAGGGATCTGGACACAACATCTGCTTCTGCCTAGGCTCTGCTGGTCACAGCCTTCTGATCTTCCAGCACTCACTGGGGAACAGGCTGTGGATGAGCTGGAGCTGCTTCAGTCTGACTTAACAAGATACATTTTTTTTCTGTCCCTGTGGTATGGTCACAATTTCTTTTACCTTTTAGAAAAGAAAATGTTTTAAGGAGACATTTATTTAATTCCTAGTCCTACTGTATTTTTGAGATTCAATTTATCCTGCTCAGTGGTCGTGACAAACACACTGTATCCAAGTGCAGGGAGAATTATTTGAATGCACATTGACATGAAGGAAAACTTTTCAGAGAAGCTTATGTGACTAAGGTGTACAAATCCCATTGACTTTGAAGTTCTACCTAATATCTTTCTAACGATCTTAAGAGTCCAGTTGTCTGGTTTACTAATTATGAAACCAATTTTCAAAAGAGTCTGTCAGACTTTTTCAAACAGAACTTAAATTCTTAAGCCACAAAAGAACTGCAGCTTGTATGTTAGTGGGAGCCTTAGTTTTAATTGAACTTAAAAATGCATCAATGTGATTAACAGATAGGTAAACTGAGAAACTGTGTATTAGGACCTTGGTTTCATCCAGCTATCTGCTCAGCTGGTGTTGGTGTGTGTCTCGGTGGTGTCTGTGGGCACACAGCACAAAGCAAGTCACCTTTGATGCAGCTTGCTCCCATCCAAACCACTCTGCTGTAGTCCCATCGTCATCTCTATCACACTTTGTATGTTTGCTTGTATAAATTGCTGCATACTATTTAAACTTACTTCATTGTCCATGAAAATATTGCCATGATAAAATTTTGCTTTTCTTTGCCATAATTCTACCAGCACTAGAAGATACTCTTGATCTTTTATTCTTTACTCTTTCAAAAGACCCATGTAAAGTAAGGTGCTTTTGCCTCACTTCCTTTTGAAGATCGTTGCTTGGCATAATATTGCTACCATTTGCAAATTTTACACATTTTCATGCAGAATATTTTTTATTTAATTTGATTTCATTATCTGTCTTTCCCTCCTTGAGTGACTCCTTTTTCTTCGAAGCTGCACAAATTAAAATCCCACTTTGTCACTTGCTGAGTGTAGCAGGATCAATGGTCAAGTACGTCCTTGGAATCAAATCTCTTGAGATTTTTACCCACTAATATTGCTCCTGCAGAGATACCTCAGATTTCTTGAGATACTCATGCCAGTGTTCCAGTAGATGCAGTTTTTGGCTGACTCTTTGATCTATGGCAAAATGCCCCTAAACCCCAAACTGCTTCTGGCTGTGACTGTCTGGGGCAGTTTGACTACAGATGTTTTAGAGCAGAGTAGCCTTTTTTTTTTTTATTATTATTTTTTCCTTTTTTTTTTTTTTTTTTTTGCTAGAAAACATTCTGTGTAGATGCATCTGCGTGGCAATCAATGTGTGGTCGTTTGGCTGGTTATCCTTTCCAATAGAGCAATTCAGTTGCTCTGACTGATCTACTGATTTCAAATAGCCAACATGACACTAAAGGGCGAATCTCTTTGTGAGGTCGTCATTCTATATTTGGGACTTAACAAAGAAACAGTCTTCTTAATAAAAAATGTGGTTATGGGCTTGATTTTTCTTTCTCTTTCCAGTGTGACACATTTTTTTTTCCAATTTGTATAAATAGTACAGCAGACTGAAAGTACAGCAGACTGTTTGCCTCAGAAGTTACTCATCTTCCTTTTTATATGCCTACAGGTAATTACAGACATTACCCTCTTTGAAAATTCCCTGAATTCTTGGAAATTAACTGGTAACCAGTATAGCCTCCTCTTTTTCTGTAGCATTGACATCAAATTCATCAGAACAATCCAAACACTGATTAAGACAAAGTATTAGTTGATTTTGGTTGAGTCATCCTTTGTTTTTATCCCTTTTCTATCCGGTATCTCAATCTCATAATTGCTTTTAAATGTCACACATGGTACCAGAACTGAAACACTGTTTGAAATAAAACACGACCAATTATTTGCTTATTTACTACTAAATGAACATTGTCAAATTAAAACATTATCTTATTTTCCACATGTAGTAAAGCTGAAGGGAAATAAAACTAAGGGAAATGGTCCAAACTCCTTTTCTGCAGGGATTTCTGAAAAGAAATAATTTCAAATTATGTGAAATATGCATTTTTTCCAACAAAAGACTCAAAGACATTCTATGATGCAGGAAGTGTTGTTAGTATGCAGCAATAGAGATGAGTCTTTTCATCTGTGATTTCTAACTAGTTTAGAAATTCTTTGTTTACTAGAATTACTAGTTTACCAATCTTTGTTTTGGAACTGGGTTACCACCTTGACCTTCACATTCAAAGCTTTCTGCAAAGATTTGGGTTCTTCAGCCTGTAGACCAGCCCCACAGTGGCCTGTGGGGAAACATTGTGGAAAATGTTTGGACTAAATAAATGGACTAAATAGTTTTTTTGTTCACCACAAAGCAGAAATGGGTAGTTGACATCTAGGTATCTCCCTGCAAGATTTTGGATATAACTGAAGCTTGAAAATTGAGGGAAAAAAAATCAGTCTTGCAAGTTATCAAAATTTTTAATCGCAGTAATGAAGAGCCACATTAGGAACCATGAGATACCACAGCCAGAGTGATCTGCACTAGATTCAGATGAATTTCCCAAATAAACCCACTCCCAAAGGATCATCTTGCAAGGACCAAATTGCAAAAACTTGTTTTGACTACCCAGACTGAGCGAGCTCTCCTTGGGACAGCTGGGAAGCCATAAAACGTACCCCAATGGTTTCCAGGGGCAGGCAGAATGGCAGTGGGACTTCTTGAAGTGCTTCAATGCATCTGAGCTCCCCAGCAGCCCTTGTGTAAGGGAGCACAAGGCTATTAAAGGGAGTTTAATAGTGCAGAAGTGAACCCTACATTAAACCAGCCACATATGCCTAGTTCATTGCAGTTCAGCTGCAGACCTTCCCCATATACTAGGTATCACTCTCTGTGTAGGAAAACACTTCCCATAAATGCTGTTAATCTCATTCTAACCATACTTTTGTAAATACAATGACATGGTCAATGGTCCCTCTGAGACCACATTTCCCAATAATGAGGGAAATGGTATTTACAGGAAGGACTTAAATATTTCTTTTGTAGTGGAGCATGCATTTTTGCATGTAGTATATGAACCCCCTAATACAACTATGACTAATGTACCCATCTAATTAAATTTTTACAGCATTCCAGCGTGTCAATGTCAAATATTTGCATCCATTTACCCTTCTCATAACACTGTCAAATAAACTTCTGCTTTTTATATTTAGTGTCTGCTTCCCTCCTTCCTCACCATGTGAAATCAAGGCATCATCATCATCATCTTCATGAAGACAGGAAAACTGCCTCCTGCTTCCTCTTGTCCCAGCAGTGACCCCATAGCTTTTAACTTGTAATTTCAGACATGTTATTGTGCAGAAGGACCCCATGCACTGTTATTCAATGCAAAGACTAGAATTTGGAGTTGTAAGATGACATGAATTTGCAAACAGAAGGAAACAAAACATATATAAAAGTTTATTTGTTTCATTTGTCATTTTCCCTGCAGAAAAGTGAGGCTTTCCCACTAACCAGATAGCTGCTTGGAAACAATTTGGGCACAGATAAAACAGGAAAACAACAGGCTTAAGGCTGGTAACGGTTAGGACATCAAAGCCAGGTGAAAAGGTCCATAAGGCATCTCTAGGTTATATCCCTCTAAATAACAAAAAAGTTTATGTTTGGGGATAAAGTGGGATTACTCCCCCAAATCAGATATCACCAGAAAAATACAGACATTGTTTAGTTCAGTCTGTTTAATCTTTCCTTACAACACAGGCAGGCCATCAGGCAATCTCCCCGAATCCCTAGGTAAGCACTAAGTTGTTGCCTTTAATTAGTCTGCAAGTTATAGTTTAAATGCAGTGGCCTGACATCTCAATTAGGTATGCAAGATAAGATCCCAATAAATGATTTCTCAAGTCTAATATTCTGCAGTGGGGCCTTCTGGGGAGCCAACACAATGGGTGTTCTCCTGACCATGCAGCAGATGCAAACAGGGCCATTCACAGGGCTCTGTTGTAAAGGAGCACTGCATAGTGCTTTAATCCCTTAGTTTAAATGCTTTTTATTTGAACAGGTTCTAGAAAAGAACCCTTCATTAATATCATCAGGAACAGACTGGGGCCAAGCCTATTAGCTGCCACATAGCTGTAGATAGGGTCGGATCTACATGACAATAAAACATTGTTTGAGGGAGTTTATCATCAACTGCAAATGAGCAGTTCGAGTTCAAAAGTTTCTTCAGCACCAGATTTTCAGAATGAGTAAACCAAGAGGAAAACCAGGACTGCTAGTGATGCCCATTCCCTCCTCTTCATGGAGAAAATCACAGACTAGGTTTTGGTACAGACTTGAGCTCTATGCCTCAAGGTCTGTGTTTTGGTTTTAGAGAATTTGGGACATTTGTTTTTCTCAAAAAATATTTAGCCTTTGACACTTACAAGAAAACCACCAAGCAGTGACAGAGACATCTGTAAGTATGATTGGGCTACTCATAGGAGAAGTTGAGTTTTTGCAAACAAGTCAAGCTTATTCTGAGGAGACTGAAGTATATTTTTTCCCTTGGACTACAAAACAAGGTTTAGGTTATGTGAAAAGAGATTAAGATGCAGTAAAATAGTTCCCAAATTTGGCTGCTGAATAATCCTGTCCTTGGTGCCTAGGTTTCCAGGTGAAATGTCTGCAAAATTCTCAGAGCCCAAGAATGGGATACACACAGATAAGGACAGTCAGCAGGGGACTGCCTAAGTGGTCTTACATGTGAAGGTCTGGATTTTTAAAAGATTTAGGGGACTTCCTCAGGACCAAGCAGAGAGCTTTCTTTTTTCAAAAAATCCTGGTTGATTATCTTCTACAGACATTTGCAACCTGAATCTTTCCCCTAGAAATGGAAAAAGGAAAGTTCTTCTCTGCTCTGTAATGCAGCAGTAGGGAAGGTGGAACCAGCCTGGGATGCTGAGAGCACCACTTTCCTCCTGACCTCCTCCTCAAGGCATTCAAACCCACAGCCCTTACCTTACTCTGATGAGATTCCTCCCTACACCAGGGCAGGACTTGAGTCATTTACTGCCCTCCCCGTGGAGAGCTCCCCTTCACACAGAGCTCTGCAGCCTGCAGAGAGGAGGCAACCTGTGCCAGGACCCCAGCAGGTATTACCTCACTCCAAGATATGGAGGGGGAAGCACAGAGACTCTAAACCAGTGCACGAAAAACCCAAATGCTATCTAAGTTTCACATTTGGTGATGAAGTCTTTGGGAGAGAGAACCCGCACTGCCGTGTCAGTGGGTAAGCAGTAAGCTGGTTCAAATGAACAAGTGCTTTTCAGCAGGGGCTTACTCATAAAAAATTTCATATCTCATTAACCAGTTGATTCTGCAAACCTCCCCCACCCGTTAATTTTTTTCCCCCATCTCTTTCCCTTGGCATGCTTCCTATTTCTCACAGCAGCAGCTGCACACAGTTGAATAGTAAATCAAACACCCTAAAAACTGTTGTTTTAATACAATGTCTAAGATTTCCCAATTCTCTTTTCGCCCCTTATTTTTCTTGATAACCATTCTGGCTCATCTTTGTCTGCTAGTAAAATAACTAAATCTGGTAGCAAAAGCCTGACCTGTATTTTTATTTTTTGTAGAAATTATTGGGTAGGTTAGTAAGTGAAAAGCAAGTAATCCACAAGCAGTTTAGATAAGAGGATATTACAGGCTTGTGTTGTTAAGTGGTATTAAATACATTTTTGAAATTACATTTCAGTAGCAAATGACTTTTCTCATCAGACTCTCTTGTGGCAGAGCTATTTCTTTCTTCATCGTGGTTATAAGTCTTTGGAGAAATCAGTGTATGCATCCCCCGCAGCCTTCATTTCATCCTCTCCCTGGGCCGTGCCATCTGGCAGTGTCATCTTTTTCTAAATCTTCAGGTACCTCTGTTGGCCTGAAAAACCTTCTGAAAGCAGGCTGAGTTCACCATGTCTGAAGAGACATCCTCTCCAGGACAAAAGCACCTTCCAGAGTCCCTGGAGGTGTCTGCAAGATACCCAGCCCTTGGTGCAGCATCAGAGGTGGCTTCCTGGCTCGAGGAAGGGTGAATGGATCCCCCTGGCAAGGCTGCAGCTCTTTGAAGCAGATTGTTCAGAGTAATCAAGTGCTCAATCTGCTGAGGGAGTTACTGAACTTTTGTTATCTCTGTACAACTTGGCTTGTCTAGCGTGGGATGTGCAACTTCTGGGTCGGTGTTCACATCCCTGATTACACACAACACTGGGGTTTTTTCTGTTTTGGTTTTAATCTGGGCTGTGCAGGGGAACCAGCCAATGGTAAATCCATCTCAGTGACATGCTGTCTGTTATGAGTTAGGAGGGGAGCTGTCTCGATTATGCCTGCTATGTGCATCATGATAATAACAGATGACACTTTACTCACTGCCAGGGACACCACCACAGCACTAGTGGGGGAAATGTCCTCCCCCAAAAAGCAGCCTCTGTGTTCTCTTTTCCTGTGAGAGGGGACTGTGGACACTGCTGAAGGCAGAGGCAGGGGTGTACACACAGCAATCACGTCTTGTGAAAACAACTTTTTCCAATAAGCCTCCAAGAGCAGATTCCTTAATGGATTCTCCATGCTGTTATCAGTAAAGGCAAAGTCAAGAACACATCCTGGACTCCAGCCATTCTGAGAAAAAATACAGGTGACAAGACTGAGAGAGGGAATACCAGCCCTAGGATGGGTCCTCACAGATTCTGTTGTCATCCTGCAGAGCTGAACATAGCCATAGCCATGGGGAGAACAGAACTTGTAGTTTGTTTGCCCTGGTAAGACAGTTCTGGTGAAGTTAGAAGAGGATACCATCACTCACTGGAAGCAAAACTCTTCTGTATGATTACTTGGAGTCCTCATTGTATTTCTGTATCCCCTGGTTGAAGCTGGAGCGGCTCTGGGAACTGAAAGGAGATGTGGAAATGTATCAGAAACCTCCTGGCTGCCCACTTCTCTCTTTTCACAGAAAGGAATCTAGGGAAATCACTCCCACTATCTCTTTTTGTGCTCCTGCTCCCTTCTTGTGGGACATTGTGTTTCTCGTGGCTTTTGGTCTTTTGAAGTTAAGTTTGTTATACAGTCTTGGTGAGTGCTTTGTGGCTTGTGGTGGTGTGTAGGCGAAGAAAAAGGACAGAGCTGTGCCGAGGGCAGTTTGGTCTCTGTTGGTAGAACCTGCTGCTAAAATCAAAGCCTGTTTCCTAAGCCATCTTTAAAAACCACTCCAGCAAGCTCTGCTCCCTGCTGCTCGATGTCCCTGTCTTCTGACAGCCTCACCACCCGTGCTTGTTTTGGCAGATTCTCGCTCTCCTCCGCCTTTCCCTGCTGCAGCCATAACTCCAGACCCTCCTCCCATGGTCCCACGCCCTGCACTGGTCTGGTCTGGCAGCACGGGCAGCATGGGCAGCAATAAAAATGGGGTTGGGAAAGGTCTGCAGACCTTACTGGGCTAAACATCTGTTCTGTGGGACTGGGCTGACTGACCTGCCCTGAAGTACACGTGTTAACAGCATTCAGCACTGGAGCCAGCATTAATGATTTGTGGACAGACCATAGTACTCCAGCTAGCCAGATTAATGCCTCACCTGGTACACAAACACTGTGTAGCTGTACAACTTGCACACTGTCCCCAAAAGATTGTGACAACCACTCTAGAGCCATTACCAGCTAACTAGCAAATAAATATTTGGGCATGCAGGCTCATTTGGAAATGTGGATTATTTCCTGAGTGGCTGCAATGGCTCCTCTAGGTAAACAACAGCTTGGGGTGGGCTCTACAGCTGAGTTTTGACCAGTGGACCTTGGCTGGCAGGCAGGAGTGTGTGTCTGGGCAGCGAGCCCCAGGCTGGGAGCAACGTCTAGTTTCATCACATAATGTGTCTTCCCCTTCCCACCCCACTCCTTGTTTCCTTTCCATTTCTCTTCAGAGGAGACAATGGTAATTTTCCAAGCAAGCAACTAACAATGTAAGTGTTTTGACAATGCTTTTGAGTTTAAAATTAGAGTTTGTCAAATGAAGCCTAAGAAATTCCATACTGGGGCTCCTTTTCCAGAGATGTTAAATTTTGTTTTGCATTTAAGGGTTATGTTTTAGTGGACATCTAACTTCTTCCTCCCTCACAGGACACCTCCATGTTGGCCCTCAAAAGACTCTCTGTGCTCCAACTTTTTTTCACTTAAGCGCCTCCAAAACACATTTCCAAGGCGGAGGAAAAATGAAGGGAATTGGGTAAGCATTATGCTCCCATTAGAAAGATGGATTTGGTATTGAAGCTAAGGAACCAGACAAGCTCAGAGGAATCTGAGCAAGATTTGGGGTTCTGCCTCCCCTAGAGCTCAGCTCCCTCAGTTATGGCTTTAGTGGCTCGCACCCCAATCCCTGCTGATGGTCTGGTGACTACACTGACATCAGCTGGCTTCAGTCCACAGTGCTGGAAGGTGTTCATGTAGCATTGTCCACCAAAACAGATTTCTTTCTGCTGAAATACCCCTTTAAGTTCAAATCAGAGTCCCTGGAAAATGGCTAAGCACTGTCCTTCTTTCTGTCTGTCCCTGGGGGAGGCACGTTTATGCCAAAAGCAAAAAAGAAAAATGTAACCCCGAAACCTGAAGATGGTTTTGTTGGGACAGGTGATGTTCAGACATGCTAAATATTCTATATGGTCAGCAAAAACTGTATTTGAGACCCTGAAAATCAAGGCACTAATTTGTGTCACTAAACATGGAGATTTAAGGCTTCACTTTGAGAAGAGGTTTCAAAGACACCCAGAAAATCAGGAGCCTATTTTAGGCAATGTTAAGTCCTCACTGCTCCTCTGCCGTTTTAAAAGATTTTCCCATCTCCCCAAATTTGAAAACATTTTCTCCAAGTGCTGTCAAGCTAGAGCTACTCAGTAATGCTAAAATCCACTTGAAAGAATGTATTTAAAAATGAATACACTCAAAGATTATGCATGAATTCATATGCATGGACTCAAAGACATTGTCTCATAGACAACAGTGGCAGCCTATTGAATCTCATATTGGGGAATCATTTCACAGCATTTTACTGTGTGTTTTAGCCCTATCTCTTTGCATCTTTATCAGAAGCCCATATATGTCATCATTCATCTCTCTCCTTGAAACAACAGAATTACAGAATTTGCTGATAAGTGTTAATGTAAACTTTTTTTCCTTTTCCCTCAGGTGGTCCCTCTGGCTCTGGGAAGAAAAGGGACCTGTGTGGCCATCTGCCCTTGGAGGAAGGTGAAGGGTGCAGCTGGAATTCAAAACCATCTGGATTTGGGCTTTTTCAGGTTCTCTGCAGGCCTATGAAGGCACAAGAAATCTGGGGAATTAATCTGCTGTGGAGGGGGACCCTTTGCCCCAGATACCAGATACACAATTGTGCTCAGGATGTTTTTTGTTATGAGAACTTACTCTCTGCTGGGAAGGGGAAGCAGAGGGAGGGGGGTTTTGAGCAGGGGTGAGCACCATCTCCCATCAGAAAATTAAAGTCTTTGCAAACATCCTCTGCATCCCTGCACAGAAAGGGTTCTTGGGGAGATTTTTAAAAAATCAACAGCAAGAGTCTCTTCTCCCCAGCAGTATTTCTTGATGATGACAGAGCCCCTCTTTCCCTTCCCCCCTTGCTATCAGCTGGCTAATCTGCCTGCACATTCTGACACACAGCTGCGAGAGATGAAAACTGTACTGTTGATAGATGAAACTTTGGATAAGATTACATGGTTTTGAATATCTTGATGACATATTTGTCTGAAAAGTCTTTTAGAGGACAGCCTAATATAAATGCACGGAAATGTTTCTAATGACTAGCATTTGTCTACGTACTTGGTTTGGAAGATTAACATTCACGTGTTCTTCGACTGTCATTTGCATTTGTATGTGGAGGCAAACTTTTCAATAATCGCTTCTTCATGCCGAGAAGAGTTAACAATTTATTCAAAATACACAAGGCCAAATTAGTCCCTTCTGTGAGGCTGGGAGCTTTGGTGGAGCTGCACTAGTGGTGGGTTTGGCTCCGCTGCTCTCTGCAGCCGCCGCAGCTCTGTGCCCAGGAGACCTCGCCTGTGGCAATGACGAAAATCCCCCCCTAGGAAAGCACAGCAAAAGGGTGGAAAAAACCCACCACCCAAGGTCAGGACAATTGCATCTTTCATCTCTTTGGCTGCACTGAACTCTGGGTTGTTTTCCATTTTGCACTGATAAATGAATGTAGTAAGACTTATTTTTTGTTTTATACGTATTTTCACAACACTCAGTGGTGTGGTTGGACCTCCAGAGTCCCATTTGTCAGCTGGGAGAGGGCAGAGAGCACCTGATTTTGACAGATATTCACACTACCAGAATGTGGCACCTGGGTGCTTTGGAATCCGCCCTTGCCTAAAGTTTTCTGAACCTTAGGAGTTTTCAATCACTCTAGACAATTGACCTTCAAGACTCTTGAAGAAAAGAAGCATCCATTCCTAAAATACGGAAGCACCTATGGAAACCTGGTCCCATTCAGGTCACAGCAAGCAGGTATCTGAATCCCTCTACCTCAGTTTTGCTCTGATGCAACAATGTTGATGGAGGAACTTCCTTGCTGAGGGTCAGAAAGGACTTTGATGGACCATGTGTTAACATGCACCTTTACATCACCCACTAATTAAACAAAAAGTAATTAGAGCTCATCTCTGCTGCAGTAATGCGAACCCTCTGCCTTCCTCCTTCCTGCATGCAGCACAAAATAAAGATAATCCTCAAATCTGGCCTCTATATGATACATTCCAGATGTCTGGGCTAAAAAAATGCAGCTGAACACTGCAGAGCTGCACTCCTGAAGTGGTGGGGTGTCCTTTCCAAGAGCGTGCAGGACACAGGGCTGTGGGAAGGCTCCCTGCTCACAGCACTGGACAGAGCACGGCACAGCTGGGAGAAGAGGCAGCACGTGGGGAGGGGAGGTGCAGGGCTGGATATTTTGTGAAACACGGTTGGGGTGAGGAAAGACAAACACTTGCAGAGACTGGTGGAGCTGTGCATCCCTGAGGGCTTTGGCCAGTTGCTCAAATATAAATGAACCTTTCAATCTGCCTGTAGTGATCTCAGATGGTGCAATGAGCAGTACCACCACGCACCTGGAGCACTGATGTGGTGTGTGGGGTCCCTTGCCCCAGGAGGACACTCCTGCCTGGTGCTGCTGGCGGTGCAGACCCTCCCGGAGAATGCTCCACCCTCCACTGACCAGGAAAAGGCAGGAAGGAAACCTCTCAAGGACAGTACTGGATATCCCAAGGGATTGTTCATCTCTCCTCCTCTTTAACACTGTGTCGCTTTCCAATCACCTGCTCTTACTCCGTGACACTTCCTGTTATAGATCAGGTATTTAAAAAAATTATTTAAATATTCCCTAATGCTTGAAAATATCCCAACTACCTGGTGGCTCCCTCTTGAATACTGCACATGTTTCTTCAAAGGCTCCTGGGATGAGCCTGTCTTTGTCCAGCAGTGCTGTCCAGCCACAGACACTGTGCTGTTTCTCCTCCTCTTCTCACACCACTGTGTCTCTGTAAACTGGCACTGACACTCTTTCCCCTTTTGGAAAATGTTGGCATCTTGATGTCTTCTCCATAGACTCACACTGACACAGTGTGAGGGACTATGTGATGACACCACAGCCCACGTCAGTGAATGGTGAAATAGCCCTGTCACAAACTATATCATGAAATAGCAAAACTTTTAAAAATGTAGTTTTCTAGGAGAAAAAAAAAAAAGGAAAAAAATCCTGAGGGCCTTAAGCTTACCATGAGGACTGCTACGCTCAGTTAAATGCAAATATCGATATTTAAGTAAAGCATTTTAAACTATGACAAATATAAATGGTATATAATGTATATCTATGTACATAATGGATACACATTATCAAAATTCACTACCTAGGAATGATGTTCATGACTTGTGGGCACACCTCATGATATTTTTCCAATACAGGTGCTTTGAAACTATGGCTGGACTGATACTTTACAACAAATGTTTTGCTTTTTACTTTATATGAAGCATGCTGACCAAATTTGAACTGCCACAATCTGGGATTTAATTTGCAGTTATGAATATTCTTTATTACAAATACAGAATCAACTATTATTCCTTTTGGAAATGGTGGCATAAATTACTGCAGTGCATGCACTTAATTTCTTCTAAAAATTACTCTAACACAGAGTATTAATTTCTGCTGAAAATTACTTTGAAGCTTGACAGGGCTCTGTCAGAGTTTATCAGTGAAGGCCTCACTATGTGTGGCAACAGTTGATTTCTCTGTTTCTTTTGACAGTTACAAGAATCTGAAATAGGTCAGGTGAAGATGGGCGAGATTGCCCAGGTTTTGCTCTTTTGCTACTCTTTTTAACCATTAAAGACTGCAACTCCTACAACATTAGACTGAAGAAAATAACAGCTTTAAAATAGGTGCAGCTGTTACAAAGAATTTTTCCTGTTAATATTTGGGATCGTCATTATATCTGGGATGAGATAACTTGGACAAATCAACAAGTTAAGATAAACAGTTTTGATTTCTTTGTTTGTTTATGGAAAAAACACACATTTGCTTAAGAATGTTGGAGAGGTGATTTTGTCTCTTGATCCAAAAAGTGATTAATAGTAGGGCAGGCAGACATACAGTTGGAATTTGACCACACAGGACAGAGTTCATGAGACAAATTCAACCCTGCTTTCAATATTACATGGTCTAATGAGCCTCAGTATTTAGTTATTTTCTTAAATGTCTGCCTTGCAGACACCTCAGATCTGGAGTCGGAACATCCAGCTGTGCTCTTGCTGCTTCTCACAACACAGTGTAATTAGAACGTGCTGATAACTCAGTTGATGCATGAGAGATAAAAATCCATTCTACCTCATGCTGTTGGTAAAAACGTGGTTTCATCAGGAAAGAGAGCAAATATGAATTAAAAACACACTGAAGACGACAGTATCCTTTTCACCAACACACTCCTCTGACATCACCAGCACCAGCATGCGTTGTGCTCTGCTGCTTTATCCCTGGCATGGCATTGATCTCAGCCATGAGTCAGGAGTCAGTGGTACCAGACACTGCAGAGGATAAAAAAAAATAAAATATTCACAGCCCTGGAAACCCTCATGTCGAGAAATCATCTACCCAATGGCTCCTGCAGCAGAGCAATTTGTGAAGAGCTCCTGCTGCTCCAGAGTCAAGCCTCTAATGGAGCTAATTTTTCTCCTGCATCCTGGGATAAACTTGTCACACAGCTTTGTTTTTATGAGTAGGGGACATGACATCTAGTCAAGTTTTCCATGCTAAGAATTTCATGTTACATATTGTTAAAGATGACTGAAATAGGTTATGTACACATCAAAATGAGTGAACTTTTACCTTTTCTATTGCAAGTTATCCGTGACATCCTTGGAAATCATTGACTTCTCAGCTATTGACATTGTTGGGGGAAGGGGAAAAAAGGTTCATCTTGCAAGAAGTGCTGACTCAGAGATTTCTCAAGAAAATCTACTTTCTTAGCTGAAGAAGGAAGATTCATTCTTTGCTCATCTTGGTGAAATCTAATTGTGATATTTATATTCTGTATTAATTTGATTCAGTAAAGATTTCCAACATAGGCAAAGAAGCCAACTGTAATAATTTGTTCTGAAGCTTTTATTACTATTGTGTTTTGACTGCAGGTATTAAAACAGCAGTGGAGCAGCAGATGCTATCCCTTGCATATTGTTAAAGATGCTACCTGTGCAATTCCTAAAAGCACGAGCCCTTCTAATGGGAGGAAGCAGCAAAACACCCATTGACTTCAGCTGCTTTTAGATTTCATCAAGCAAATATGGGGCAGTGCTACTTGCTGGGAAACAAAGTCATTTGCAAGGAATAGTTCACAGTAGCTTTTACTTCTCCTTTCTACTTTTTACTTCATAAAATAGAGTTGAATTCCATACATAGAAGTGAGTGCTTTGCATTAAAAACAAGTTTTCCTTTTAAGTTGAACAAGCCTGCTTAAAAAGAGGAGACATTTGCTACCAGTAGCTGTGATTTAGTGAATATTTTTTCTACTTTTTCAAGTACTCATTACAATTCCTACTTATTTTATAGCAATATCACATAATAAACATTTCTTTTCTGATTAAGGGATTGAAGGAGAACTGAATTATAAACAGTATTAATATAAGAGGGAATTTCTATCCTGTGCTCTGTAGGCCTGAGTTTATATGACCTTAAACAATCAGTCTGAAGAAGTGACATCAGCTGCTGTACACATTCCACATTACTGAGGAATTAAATTAAGCAGCTTTAATATCTGTGAAATGGCACAGGCCTGAAAGAGAATCGTTCCAATTTATGGACTTTGTATCTGATTTACTAGTGCATGTCTAGCAATTTCAGAGCCACCAATTGCTTTAAGACCACCTCCAAAGTGTTTTTATCACTTACAGTAAATGTGCTAACATAATGTTTTAATTAAACATTTAAAGTGCATCAAACAAATTTATTGATGTTGCCAGAAAAAAAAAAAAAAAAAAAAAAAAAAAAAAAAAAAAAAAAAAAGAAGAAGAAGAAAGAAGAAGAAGAAGAAATTCTGCTATTTGCAATATAAACCAACCTCCACACCATTTTGTGACCCTGGCAAGATGGGTCTTAAATATTTCAGCTAGCATCTATAAATTAGCACAAAGATTCCCCTTCCCTCCAGTTCCTTCATTTTCCAACCACAACCTCCAAATCATACTTTGTGCATAAAAACATCGTAAGAGCTTTTTGAAAGCTATTCAGCTATAATATCAAATGGTTGTGAACACTGCATTTATTTTTTCTCCTTGAACATAGGCCTGATACTGAAAAGATATAAAAGTCCCAGCAGCACTTTATATTGATGTTGGCATTAAAAATGCTTTTTCTGTTAGTGAGAGAGGAGTTCCCCCTTAAAAAAATAAAAGCCAATACCAGGCCTATCAAAACTTTATCATCCTGTTACCACTTTGGCACTGTATTAAAATATTCACAACTGAAGCTTGTTTTCATTAAAAATCCTTTTCCATCCTGCACAGGGGAGCACGGTCCTGACACAGGCCCAGGAATTCCTACAACCCTTTAAAAAAGAGAACAGCAAGCATTGCACTGACATCACCTGATAAAAAGCCCACATTCAGAGTTGGTGCCAGTTTGCTCCCAGCTGGGCCCTGGCAGAAGTGATGTGTGGTGGCAGGGGCTGGCGCCAGGAGCTCCCTGGCTTCTCCTCTCCCCCTCCTCCAGCTCTGCCCCTCTCCTCCCAGCAAGGTGGACCTCAGGCACCATGGCACACAGCTCAGTGCAGAGAGGCTTTTTGCAGAGGGCTAAATTGTGATTTATGCTTTATGGCACCAAAACTATGGGTGTGTTATTTGTGTAACATAACATAGCTTAGGTTTCCCTAGCAAGGGGAAGAGTGTTTTGTCTTCCTGAGTAAGCATTCATTTTAGAGACAGATAATCATGGCAGGTTTGCTTTCCTACATATCTTTTCTTACATACATCTGTCATTTTGTGTGAGAGAACAGCTAAATACAGTGGGTCATAATATGAATGGAAAGCATCTTTCCATACCAAAGAGGCTCAAGGATTCTGGTGCCTAGAGATGGGATTAAGCAATTCTTGTTAAGGTCAGTACTGCTGCTAACAAGCTGATATACAAATGTAGAGTACATTTCATGTATATTATTATATTATGCTATATACTGTGTTACATATCATCTGCAATTCAATTTGCTCTGTTTGTTCAAACATGGTAACTATAAACATCATGTGGTTGGAAAGGAAATGAGCAAGGAACCCCATAACCATTGGAGCTGCCAGGAAACAAAAGGCAAGGCAAAACTCCATGGCAGAGCTGAGAACTGGTTCTTCCTGGGAGATTAATCTTACTTTTGTTAAGAAAAAAAGAAAAAGAATTTGGGAAAAAATTATAAAAAAAAAAGACAAGAGAGTCCATCATCTGGGATCAGAAGCCTCATTTTTGGGCATCATTCAGTCATGGGTTGCATGAAAGCTGTTGTGTCATCTATCATGGTGCAGGATAATCCTTTCAGTGTGGTAATTCAGTGATGCGAGAACCACCACTAACCTTCGTCCTTTGTGCTCTTTTGTCACGTCCTGAGTCACCCCAGCTTTGCTTCACTGCACCTCAGAAGACAAATCTACTGCAGGCTCATGGTGACTGTGGCTCATGGTTCCCTTGTCCACGTCTATTTTTGTATCTGTTGTCTCCTGCTTTATATTTAGCTCTTTGGGCATTCTAGAATTTAGCATAATGGAGCCCAATCAATGATGTGAGCCACTGAGCAGCGACACAGTGTGACTATGAAGAAATAATAATTGTGGCTTTCAGCATCAAGGTGGAGACATTTTTCTAGAGAAAAGAAATAAAGACCTCAGAAGAAGGGTGCAGCATTTCTCTTCATATCACTTCATCGTGCATGATTTACCATTGTGTTCTAGGGGACTGATTTTCAAAAAGAATGAATTTTGCATTAAATTCTGAGTATGGTTGCTGCAGAAGATACGATATTTGCCTATTCAGATGATGAGCTGGATGCATAAGTGATCACATCAATGGGTAATATGCACATTCAGTCATGAGAAAAAATTTGCATGCCCTTTAAAGACCTAAAAGTTGAACATCTGGCCTTTTCTGTGGCACCTCAATTTTTTATCAGTGTCTTCTCTTCTTTGAAAGGTTTATTCCTAAAACAGTCAGATCTTCACAGGCTTGATACAACATTCACTGCACCCTGTTCACAAATGAGCCAGGCTCAGCTGTGGTGAGAATGACTTTAATTGTTCTGCATTACAGAGGTGGTGTTTACCACAAAGTCCTTGAATTGCACATGACTGGACACTCATGAGTGCTGTACTTGGGACAGTCTGAGTTCTGTCCAAATGAAAATTTCACTAAACCTCTGTAGCACATGCTTTAGGTAGAGTTGACAGCCAAAGGGAATCAGATGACAACTTTTTCTTCCTCACCAGCTCTGGTGTTTTCCAGAAACACACAGTTATTTGTCAGTATGAACTGTGAGGAAAGAACACCTAAAATGAGATGAAACTAAGTACCAGGAACTGCTCATATTTTCTCAGTTTTTTTCCTGCTCCCCTAACTGATGTCTCATCCCTGAGCTTTCTGCTGGGTTTCCTGGTGAGACCAATAGCTTCACCTCTCCAAGATACTGTATTTTTTTTTTTTTCATATCTCAGTAATTTGGACACATGGTGATGAAAACTGCTCCGAACCAGAAAGTCTGACCTACTAAGAACTTTTCTTGTGTCTGTTTACTACTACCTGGCTGGTGATGCTGAAGAGCATTGATATGCTATGGGTGTTCCCTCCTCTGAGCAAGTCTCACACATCTCATCTTCATTTTTGTAATTTTGCCCTTGCCCCAACCACTTCAAGCCTCTAAAGAAGTTTGGATATGGGCTGTGATGCTATGAGTCATAGCAATATTTTCACACATCCCAGTATATTAGTTAGGGGACTTGTGAAACAGAGGAAGGACAGAGCATTATTAGCTGAAATTCCCAAATGAAGGGCCAAACGTTGAAAAACTCCCTCTGTTTTTATCCAGCCTCAAATAAGGCAAAATTCTTATGTAGCATCAATAAAGGGTTACCTGCTAAGTAATAAAAGAGGAGTTTCTATTATATTCTATTCATCAGTTTGGGTGGCAATGCTGGGGCTCATGACTCTCAGGTGCCTTGCCCGGGGTTTGCAGGACTAATATCCAGGACATTTAACCCCATTTTTATACTTCAAATTGTGAAGAAAAGGAAGCCCTGCTTCTACCCCTGGCAGCTGCCATCCCGGTCCAAAATAAAGGAGGATGGCCCTCTCCAAACCTGGGTATTGTTAAAGCAGGCGATAGGCAAGATAACGAGGGGGTTTACGCATCATTCTCGCTTAGGCACACTTTGCATGCTTGTACTTCTGACCCCAAGATCAAGTTCCAGAT
This sequence comes from Sitta carolinensis, assembly GCA_032173965.1. NCBI lineage: Eukaryota > Metazoa > Chordata > Aves > Passeriformes > Sittidae > Sitta > Sitta carolinensis. The sequence goes on from CM063292.1 coordinate 5,631,822, forward strand.
AGTGATGTATGCAAAGTTTAGTTATTTCTCAGAGAAGCCACCAGAAGCCTAAAACCAAACTTATTTTTTTCCATGATGAAGTCCTGTAGCAGCCCTCCTCTGCTCAGATAACTGCAGCTTTGCAGCACCTGTGCTGTGAACAGGCATCAGAGGAATTCTTGCTGGTGTCTGGCCAGCAGGCAGAACAAAACTTCCATGAAAGAAGAAAAATCAAAAAGAGGGGTCTGGGAACGAAAGGACAGACACTCGGGAACAGTCACCTCCACTGAGCTGACAGCAGTTTGCCCAGCTGAGGCTTGGTGTGAGATGTTTACTCATCTGCCTTAGCCTGGAAGATGAGAAGGAGGTTAAAAATTAATCTGTGCAGCTGGCAACTGCTGGAGTGGGATGACATGGTGGTGCAAATTTTTCCTAATACCCGGAATGCCATGTAGCAGCAGTGACCAGGCATCAGGGTTCACATGTGGTAGCTTGACCTGTGCAACACAAGGCACTACATGACCTTTATAGAGTGAAGTGCCCTTTTTTTGTACTGACTTCTTTAATTTTGGTGACACAAAGGTGTGGGCATCCCGATTCTTCTGAGATGGTGCCCACCCAGCTACAGCTAGCTTTTCATTCCCAGCTGTACTTGCAGAATAATGTGGCACCATGAATATCTTTCCTTTAAATTTGCAAGGAAAGATTTACTAACAGCAAGCTCTTTGAGTCATCTGGGGAACTACAGAAACCTTATGGTATATCACCTATTTATTAGTGTCTCCTAGAGTTTGATTTTGGATCATATCTTGCAAAAGGACTTTGCCAGGTGCTGCTGGAATCATCTTTAGGCTGAACCTTGAATTTCAGGCAGATAAAAAAAATGAATCCCTGTTAGAAGAGACTGCAGGGGATGGAATCTAAACCTGCTGGGGCTAAACTAACACCAGAAAGTGCTAGCCTGCCACTGCAAGAGGCCAGTTTCTAAGTAGTTTGGTAGTTACCTTAACAGCTATAAAAGGTGTAAATCTGTAGAGAGGAGAGAAAGAATAAAGAGAGAAACTGCCCTACCTGTCTCCTACTCCACAGGGAATAACACAAGCTACATTCACAGTAACTGATCCTAGTAACTGCTCTAAATGGAGAGGAAAAAGCTGTGGCTGAAATGTCTGTACAAATTACAGAGAGACAAGCCTGTATCTCCAACTCTCTCTCTAATTCTTGTGCTGCACCACTGCTAAAGAACATTAAGCCCCTTTGTACGACATAGTAAATATGCAACCAAACAACTTCAGGCATAGGAAGACCTCTTCAGCAGCACCCCGAGGTTATTACTGTCTCCCAGAACAATACACGCAGTGCTGTGTGATAGGTGTGTGTTGTCTTAAAAAAAAAAAAACACATCAGACTTTGCATTTAGAAGAGGCAAGAGACCACCTTCTTTGTGTTATGGATACAGGTAGTTGTAGAAATGCACTCACACCCTGAGCAGATGGTTCCTGGGGCACAGGGAATAGTTTTTTGCTTTTCACAAGCAAAGCTGGTCTTGACAGGAAAGGAGAATAAAGCTGAAACATTTCAGACACTCGGAGCATATCACGTGTGGCCATTAGGGCAGGATTAAACAAACATAATTAGAGAAAGTCCTTCTGAAAGATGGTTCTGCTAAAGGATCCGAGTGCACACCTATTCTGCGCCCTGCTTGAAGTCCTAATGCCGCTCCACTGCTAGAAGCAAATGCCTTTTGAAGGCAGCTCAGAGCCACTGAGCAGTCGCTTAGCTTTATAGTTTGCTAGCTGCATGTCATCTTTGAAGGCTGGGAAATTGCAGAGGCAGTACCGTGATTCCCAGCCGAGTGAAGCAGACACTTGACACATTTCATCCCTTGCAATTAAGGGAGAAAAGAAGAATCAGGGGAAAATTCGAGCTGCATTTTAGCAATAGACCACTCCCTTATCAAGATGAAGTACAAGCATCACCCACAGATGCAGGATGGATGCTAAGCACAGACAGTAATAAATGCATGTGAACTTTGCATTAGAAAGCTTCACACTTAGAAGACTTCGTTTATTGCTCTTAGTCATTTATACATATCCTTCTACAGCGAGGAAGCTCAAACATAATCAAACCCTGTGTGCAAATTACCAAGTCAAATGCTGTTGTTCTGTTCTGTTGTCTTTTAATAACAGAGCTCAAACTTCCCAGTGCAAAAATACCATCTTGTGATAAAATGACTAATACATGACTAAAGCCAGTTTCCATTGTGCAGGCATAGCTCTGGGGATCATTTGTTTTTCATGGTAGATCCCTCAGACAGTGAATTCCTCTGGTGGTTGGGATTATATTAATGACCAAGACTGTTAGTCACCTCAAGGGAGATGAAATAGGATGCCACTCTGGTTGCCATTATTAATTCCAACTGCAGGTGTGAAAATTAATTTCATGGTTATTTTTATCATTTCCTTTTAGTTAAGGATTAGAGTTTCCGAATGACCCAGACTCCGGATGGAGGCAAATCTGAACCAGGTCTGCCCAGCACTCCCATAACAGTGAACCAATTCTGATGGTGTAGGAGGGAAAATAATGGGGTATAAGGCTTTCCATCCCTCACTTGAAGACAATTAATGTCACTGAAAGATATCAGATGTCATAATGACATACACTTCTTTGCACCAAGACTCTGTAAAGCAATCCAGTAAATTGCAGGTTGTTTTCATTTCTGTGAAAGAATAACACATTTGCCAATCGTGTGAGGAAAAAAAAAAATAAAAAGAAAGTTAACTATATCAAACCAAATCAAATGTAGCTGATTAGAAAGCTACAGTTTCCATTTGCTGGCACGGGTACTGTTTTCACATAGATTTTCTGACAGATGCTGCTATATCTCCATAGTCAAGACAGCTCCAGCAGCCAAGCTCCTGTCTGGCGTCCTTAACCATAGGTGGAGTTGGGCTATAGAAATTGGGGAATGGGAGGGGAATGGCTGGCTCACCTTGGCTGAGAAAGCAGGAGCTGGAGTCAGCTGGATCCGTTAGGGACAGACAGACTGGGAAGGAGGAAACCCCCCACACATCCCCCCCCTCCTCATGATTAAGCCTCAACTCCTGCCGGTTCAGCTGGCAAAGGTGTTGGCTCCGAAGTTGTCCTGTATTCACCGACACCTCCTCCTGCCAGAGCTCCGTGAGTAATGCTCAGAAGATAAGCAGGTTAGGCCAGATTCAGTCGGATAATTAAGGCTTGGAGGCAACGTAAGATCCTTAGGTGCTCTTACATACATACTGCTCATCCGGGGTTTGGATTTATAACTCGCCGTGCTCATAACCGCCTTCCATCCGACAGCTTTTCCCATGTCTGGGGCATCTTTGCCGCCTGGGCAAGCACTGTGCCTGCCCTGGCCACGGACAGACAGACAGGAGCCGCGCCCGGGGGCGCAGGGCTCGGACTCCCTGCCCGTCTGTGCCGCAGCCATCAGCCCTCCATCTGCCCCGAAGTGTCCCCTCGGACTGCTGCCGTGCGAGGTTTCCCTGGCCTGAGGGTGTCCCCCGGCCCCTCCCGGAGCCGCTGCCCCGCCGCCGCCCCAGCGCGCTGCGCTGCCGCTCGGGGCCGGCTCCGCTCGGCGCTGCCCGCACCGAGCTGCCGGGGCCGCGGGGCTCCACGCCAGCCCTCCTCTGGTATAATGAACCTTTTTAGGTCATGTAAGCCAAGAACCTTGTGTTGCTAAAGACCCCATCAGTTACTTTAAGCAGTTACCGTATTTTACTGTTTACAGGGAGTAAGTCCAGAGCATGGCGCTGAGCCCATCGCATGCAGCACAGTTTATCACCAAAAATTAATGAGTTTGTGCCATCTTGCACTTCCAGACATTAAATCACGGGTTTGTTTAAAATTTACTGAAGTTCACAACTTTTAATAAAGACCATCTCAACCTTCACAGTTACATGTCAAAACATCATGCCAGAATCATGCCCTCCTCACCGTTTACTGATGGCTGACTCCAAGAAAGAGATAGCATATAAAATTCACTCATTTTTTCATGCTGCCACTGCAACCATTCTTACTGTTGAAACAACTTAATGCAGAGCAGAAGGGAAAAAAGCAGCAATAATTTTTCTGAGCTAACACAGATTCTGCAGCATGCATATTGCAGGATATTATCAGGATAGCTCAGATACATAACATTAATATAATCATTGCATTCTCTCCCCTTAACTAATGCTAGTTTTCTGGTTTTGTAGAGTTTTCAGTTTAATTTGTGCAAGTTTGTACCAGGTTCTCCATGTACACACTTCAGCTAATTTCAGACAGAACATCACACTGTATAGCTGAACATGATCACGCAGATTATAAATGATAAATTCCACCATAAAGCTTTATAAAAATCTTTATTGCAACTTAAGTCTTTATTTCATTTAAATGAATAGATTTTTTTTTTAGCATCAAAATGTCGTCATTGATTTTTACATTTAGGCGAAAGCTGTTCATGAAAATTAGTAAAGTAGGACATGCATCATGAGCAAGCACAGTGCAGATCTGGTGACACCAACCTTTAGGCACATCTCAGAGTCACTTGCAGCTTTCCAGATGCACCTCTGTGCTGTCTTCCCTTCAGAGAGAGAAACTGCCTCTAGATCATACAATGATATTCGCAATATTTATAGCATTTTATGAGCGTTAAAAGCTAGCAATGAAAATATCCTGATTGCTAAAAAGCCATCACTTAATTTGGACTCAGGGTAGACAGAGCAAACTCAGGCGTAGCACCGATGCTGCATCTTCCATATAGTGACTGTCAGGCACTTCCAGGGGAATAAAATTGAAGCAGCTGCTAAAACCTCACAATTCCTAAAGCTAAACACAAGCCCTCTTGGATGTGACACAAAAGCGACCAAAATGTGTGTTTAAGCCTGTCTTTCCAAACTACTTTTTTTTTCTAATTTAGCAACAGAAACTTTACAGACAAATGAATAGAGGTTGTGTAATCATGATCTGGGCAGAATGGCCAAATAGGAAACTGTATAAGGAAATAGATATTTTTTTTTTGTTTTGTTTTCTCTCCTTCTGCAGTTTTGAAATGCAGCAAAAATCTGGTGGATTCAGTAACACTAATACAAAACTGGAAAGTGGAGAGAGGAGAAGCAAGTTTCATTAAAAGGGAGAATTCTACATAAAATATACTGGAGCTGATAGAGGAAAGGAAGAGACAGCCAAGATGTTCAGCTGCAAGTGGAGTCCAATTTGATGCTCAGCATGAGTTTAAAGGGAAGATTTTCTCAGCCTTAAAATAAAAGAGCAGTATTGGATGCGTATGGGGCAGAAAACTGTCGTCACAGAAATGGATTGTGCCGGGCTTGGGAAAAGCGAGAGTGGCAAAAGTAGCTCATTTTGCTGTGCTACATTTATAGATGTGCTCATTTGAATGCTCCCAGGAGGACCAGCTCTCTGCGTCCAGACAAAATTATACAGGCATCCCACCACGCTGCATCCCGGTGCTAAAACCTCAGCATAAAGGAGATCCACCACAGCTTAGCTGGGAATTTTGCCTTTGGATTTTGGGGAGCAGACCTGATTTCCTGCCAGCAGATCTGCTGCTGTCTTTCATTTCTTGTAGGATCAGCCCTCTGACATAAACAAATTGCTAACATCAAGGACCTGATCCTGCTTCCACTGAAATCGATACAAGTTTTGTCATTGGTTTCAATGGGATCAAGGATTCAATCCTACCGTTTTTGAAGTCAATAGGGTTGGGGTTTTCTCTGAATAAGCAAGGTTGTGTTGATACTGCAGAATGGGCCTAAATTATATTGATTATTTGGATGTAACCCCAAGCATAAAAACAGGATTAGGGGAAAAATGGAAATGTATGAGAAAGTGAGTGTAGAGCAGCATCCGTTCGTGGCGTGCAGCGGGTCAGCAGGAGCTCAGCCAGAGCAAAGGCTGCAGTGGCACAGCACCAGGGAGCCAAGTCCACTGGAAAATTCTGGGGGGAAGAGAGAGAAGAAATTCATCCAGGAGATCCTTTTTCATCTGCTCCCTCTAAAGCAAACCTTTGAGTCATTCATCCTTTATTAAAAATAAACAAAACATCGACAGAAGAAATTATTGTCACACATACACACACAGTAATTGGTTCTGCTTCTTCGCTGCTCCTTCTTTTCCCTCTTCTCTGATACAGGGTTGTTCTGTGTTTCTGTAACAACTACTGGCAAATCAGAATTTATTGTACATATGTTTGTGTTCCACTTAATAAAAAATATACTTATATTTTCAGATAAACTTTGTTAGTAATTCATGAGGTAAGTGACTATTTATGCTAATAAGGGAGAAATATATTCTCAAGCATAATGCATTACATAAATTTGAATGCAAAATGTTCAATTATGAAGTAAATACAGGTAATGCAAACAGTAAATTACATCCAATAAAAATATATAAAGAATGTGTCTTCAAAGAGAGAGAGGCTTTTATTTGCATCTGTGAGTTGTTTAAAGTGAAAAGAATTAATAAATACTGAATTACTCTTATGATGATTTAGCTCATAATTCAGCAATCCATAACGACTCCCAGTAATCAGACTGTTGTTTCATACCCTCCAATGTAAGGCAGGACTGTTTCCTCAGCAATTTTATCCCTACCAGATTATCTCGTCTGATTCTATTAATTCTCTCCCATAAATCTGCTAACAGTGATATGTGATTTACTTACCCTGTTAACTGATCTGAAGACTGTTAAAAGGATTTATCTAGCACTGCACCTAGGAGCAGTTTATGCCTTATCACTCTGTTACCCTGAAGAAGTCTTTCTGAAATCAATTTGGCTGGTTTCATAGTTAAATTCAGCGGACACTGTTTAGTTCTGCACCATAAAATAAGACACTAGATAAACAAAAGGAGCAGTAACTGTACTTAATGTGTTGGTCTTGATACGTGTTTAAGTTATAACAAATTGCTCTGTGAGTCCACACAACACGAAAGCTGCACGCTTGCTCCTGCTGGATGTGGAGTGTGGGACAGGCACGCGCGCTCCAGCCGTGCAAGTTCTGCCTCAGCTGCAGGCGTGCTCTGCACAGGCCGACCCCAGGGGCTCTGCAGTTAATGTTTCACGTCCCCCTGCACGCTCTGTCAGAAAACTCTCCCACAATAAATACATATTAGTTTGGAGGCTCATGAACCAGGTCAGCAGCACACTGGGAGCGAGCAGAGCTCCACGGGTACGTCGTCGAAGGGAGATGCTTGAAAACAAAACAGAGCTATGAGAGGCTGTGAGAGGGACAGAGGAGTTTTCCCTCTGCCTGGCTCGGGGCAGGATTGTTACAAACAGTGCTGGGAAAAGGGAGCAGTCTGAAGGAATTGGCCTGCGATAATTGTGGAAAAACTGAAGACTGAATAGCTCTAATTGAAATGAAAGTGTGTGATTGTTATGGAAGAAACACTGTTAATAGAGGACTGTAAATGTTTAGACACCCATTGTGAATAGCCAAATAATAAAGAAAAATACTACTAAATCGAGAATTATATACTGTAGGGAGGGGAATGTTGCTTCTGAAGGTTATCCAAAAATTGCTAATAATCTTTTTTCTCTGCTGCACTGAACAGTAGAGACATTTTGGTGCAGCAGTTCTGTGTAACAATCACACAAGAACAATATTGTACGACTAGTAATTTTACTCGCTGTTCTGGTAGGTCAGAGCTTCAATTAATTTGCAGTACTTGCTTACATTGGTATCAATTAAGAGACGGTCCCCATTAGCTCACACAATTTCATACTCTTTGTCTAGAGTTCAGAGTTTACTCAGGAAATTTACGCATTTGCAAATGTAGCACTTTGAATCTTCACATCCAAACAAACTATTTTATGGGGCTGGAGTCACATTTCCATAGCAATCTACCACACGGCCTAGGGAAATACTACAACTGTACATTCTGAAGTGCAGTAACCTTTTCATTTAAAAATATTAGCCCACATTTTATGTCCCTCACAGGAAGCATGTTAAGGGATATATAGTGCCACATTCATCTTGTTCAGGAGAAAAAAAAAAAAATACAGGGAATTGGCCTATCCTGGGGGATTTATTCTGTGAGCCTGAAGTTTTGTTGATTCCAACAAAGTGAAGAAATAGAAAGTCAGTCAGTTAACTTGCATTAACTTTGTCATGGATTGCCATCTGTAAGACAAAGCTGCAGATGTGCACGGCTCTGTGTGTGCGGGTGTGTTTGTGGGACAGTGCACAACTGTATTTTAATTTTATTAGAAATGCTGGTAGCATTTTTTATCTTTACAAAATTGCCACTATGATAATTTCTAGATCTAGTTATCTTCCCAAATTTGCAATATGCCCCATCCCTTTCAGCTGCCAGGAACAGTACATGCTGTATGACTTTCAGATGTTAGTACTGGCACTCATACTGATAATGGCATAGTCAGAAGACGTTATCCATTCGTAAATCCACTCACCAAGTGCTATTTCCTAAGCAGAGATTCTTTGGCTATTGCAAATGATGACTTTCACAGTCGGTGAAAAATCACCCAGAGTCTTGCCCGCACCTACAGAGTGATACGCTGAGCGGGGTTATAAATAGCAAACTCCGCGGGGGAAGGGACCGGGCTAGGGAGAAGGGAGGATTTGAAGTACAATGTTCAAGAAGCAGGTTTAATATATGACCAAGTGTCAGAAGTCAGGTTTCTGAGAATTACTTTTCAGATAAACAACTTTATAGCACCGCACTTAATCTTACTTACTAGAGACATCTCATTTATCACGGAATTACAAGTAACTTTAATTCTATCGATATTCCCATAAAGCCCGGTCGGAAAATCGAGCCCGGCAGCCCCGGAGGCTGCGGGTCTCCCCGGCCCGCGATGGGACACGGCGGGTGCAGCGGGGGCCGGGCGGGACCGCGGCGGCTGCGGGGGCGGGCGGGGCGCGACGCGGGGGCCCGACCCGTCCGGTCCCGTCCCGTCCCGTCCCATCCCATCCCGTCCCGTCCCGTCTCGTCCCGTCCCGTCCCGTCCCGTCCCGTCCCGTCCCATGCCGTCCCGTCCCGTCCTGGCCCGGCCCGGCCCGGCGCTCGGCACTGACCTGCGGACGAGAGATGGCGCTGTCGAGGTTCGAACCGAGCCGCTCCGCTCCGCTCCTGCCGCCGCCGCTCCCCGGCCCCCGGACCGGCCCCAGCCCCCTCCCGCAGGGGAAGGGGGGCTGGGGGGAGGCGAAAGTAAATACAATTAGTTCTAAATGTATTAAATTAATTAGTCCTGGCCGGCACGCCGAGTGCGGCGGGAGGGGGTGCGGGGGGCAGCGCGGGGTTTGCAAACTTGCGGGACTCTCGCACCTCCGGGCGGGCGTGGGGGATGGAGGGATCGATGCCCCGTGCCCGTAACAAAATAATCAATAAGCGCCCGGGGCGCGGCAGGGGCGCGGAGCGATGACCCGCGGCCGGCACGGGGGAAGGGCCGCCCGCCCGCAGGTACCCGCGCCGGGCACGGCGGAGCCCCGCGCTGCCTCCGCGCTGCCCGCTCCCTGCCGGGCGCTGCCTGCTCCCCCGGGCTACCGCGTCCGGCGCTCCCCGTCCCCGCTCCCGGCCGCGCGGAGCTCCCCCGCGCCCTCGGTGCCGGGCCGGGCTCAGGGGCAGCTCCCGGGCACTCGGCCCCGGGGCAGGGCGCTCGCCCGCGGGCGCGCACGGTGCGGTGCGGTGCGGGGCGGGCGGAGCGGGCCGGCGGTGGCCGAGGCGAGGCGAGGCGAGGCCGGGCGCGGTGCCGGCGGCCAGGAGGGGGTTAAGCGGGCGCTGACAGTCAGCTGAGCCCTGACTGACAGCCCGCAAAGTTTCCCTGTCGCTAGACTCTTATGCTAATGAGGCCGGGCGGCGCGCGCCCATTGGCCCGGCCCCGAGCCCGTGTCCCGCCTGACGTCACGGGCGCTATAAAACTCCGCAATGCTTTAAACTCTCCTGCCGGATCAAACCTTTAAATATTTTTCATCTTCTTGCTGTAGCTTTGAGGCCGAGTTGGTTTTTTTCCCTCTCTCTCTCTCTTTTTTTTTTTTTTTTAAACTATTATTATTATTATTATTATTATTTTGGTTGCGATACAGACTTTGATTTTTTTTTTTAATTTTTTTGCCTTCGCTCTCTTTCCCTCCGCCCTCCCCCGATGAACCTCTCTCCTCGCTCTGCACTTTGCACGAGAGAGCCCAGAGGAAAGGCACCATGAAGTGTTAAAAATAACAAAACAAAACAACAACAACAACAAATTTACTCGCAACAACACCAGCTAACACTTCCAGCTGCGGTTCTCGAGCTGCGAAAGAGAGCGAGAAGAGAGAGAGAGAGAAGGGAGGGAGAGAGGAGGAAAAAAAAAAAAAAAACCCTCTATGCAAAAAGCGAATAGCGAGAGCCCCGCGCTCTGATGCATCAGCGGAGCCTCTGCGAGGGATAACGCGGAGCGGGAGAGGAGCCGCCGGGGCGGACCGGAGCGGAGGCAGAGCAGGAGAGCGGAGCGGAGCTCGCCAAAAATCAAGCTGGCTCACCCGGTGGCGACTCAGAGCAGCCCCCTCGCTCCCGGAGCGCACCCTTTCTGGAGGACTCTCGGCAGCAAAAGGATGGCATCAGAGCTGGCGATGAGCAGCTCCGACCTGCCCACCAGTCCCCTGGCCATGGAATATGTTAATGACTTCGATCTGATGAAGTTTGAAGTGAAAAAGGAGCCGGTGGAGACCGATCGCATTATCAGCCAGTGCGGCCGCCTGATCGCCGGGGGATCGCTCTCCTCCACCCCGATGAGCACGCCCTGCAGCTCCGTGCCCCCGTCCCCCAGCTTCTCGGCGCCCAGCCCCGGCTCCGGCTCCGACCAGAAGACCCACCTGGAAGACTACTACTGGATGACGGGGTACCCGCAGCAGCTCAACCCGGAGGCGCTGGGCTTCAGCCCCGAGGACGCGGTGGAGGCGCTGATCAACAGCAGCCACCACCCGCTGCCCGGCGCCTTCGATGGCTATGCTAGAGGGCAGCAGCTGGCCGCGGCCGCCGGCGGCTCCGTGCCGGCCGAGGAGATGGGCTCGGCGGCCGCCGTGGTGTCGGCGGTGATCGCCGCGGCGGCGGCGCAGGGCGGCGCGCCCCACTACCACCACCACCACCACCACCCGCACCACGGCGGCGGCGGCGGCGGCGGCGGCGGCGGCGGGCACCCCCACGCCGCGGCGCCGGGCAGCGCGCCGCCCTCCTCCGCCTCCTCGGCCGCCGGCTCCGGCTCCGGCGGCGGCGGCGGCGGCGGCGGCGGCGCCGGGGGGCTGCACCACCCGCACCACGGCGGCGGCGGCGGCGGCGGCGGCGGCCTCCACTTCGACGACCGCTTCTCCGACGAGCAGCTGGTGACCATGTCGGTGCGGGAGCTGAACCGGCAGCTGCGGGGCGTCAGCAAGGAAGAGGTGATCCGGCTGAAGCAGAAGAGGAGGACCCTCAAAAACAGGGGCTATGCCCAGTCCTGCCGCTTCAAGAGGGTCCAGCAGCGGCACGTCCTGGAGTCGGAGAAGAACCAGCTGCTGCAGCAAGTGGAGCACCTAAAGCAGGAGATCTCCAGGCTGGTCCGGGAGAGGGACGCCTACAAGGAAAAGTACGAGAAGCTGGTCAGCAATGGCTTCAGAGAAAACGGATCCAGCAGCGACAACCCTTCCTCTCCAGAGTTTTTCATGTGAGTTCCCACAGCCTTGCCACCTTAACTAAAAGTTCTCCGTGTGAGTTGTTGTTGGGGGCTTTGCTAGAGCCACAACCCCGCTTGCCACCTTCTATTACCTTTTTTTTAAAAAAACAAAAAAACAAAAAAACTCAAAACAATTTTAAAACAAAGTTGTTTTTTGGGTTGGTTTTTGGTTTTGGGGTTTTTTTTTTTTTTTTTTTTTTTTTTTTTTCTTTTTAAGGTGGGCTGGCTTCGTGTTGGCCAACCTAAAGTTCTACATGAGTTTCCTTTCTGTTTATTATTATTATTATTGTTATTATTATTATTATTATTTTTATTTTTTTGTGGGGGCTTGCTGTTGTGTTTTTTTTTTTTAATTTGAAAGATCCAACTCACCACCAACTCAGTTCTTCATATGAAGCTTGCTCTTCTTTGAAACCTGCCATCCACATTATATATATATATATATATTTTTAAGTTCATGAGGTTTTTTTGTTTTGAGCTTGCTGTGTCCAAAAAGTCAGATTTTTTTTGCCATCCTGAGTTCTTCATATGAGATTTGAGCTTTGCAAAAAGAAAAATAAAATTAAAAAAAAAAAAAAACTAAACAAAACAAAAAAATTACAAAAAAAAAAAAAAACAATGTGAAAATTTTAGACTCCAGCTTGCTGAGTTCCATCAGTTTTTAGCGTTGTTGTGCAAAACTAGAGATATGCCTAGATCAACCTGCCAAAATCAAGCCTGCATCAACCTTCGGTGTGTTCATGTGAGTTTTGGCCTTAATCTGCCAAACGTGAGACTTTAGTCTGCCATTAGAATCCCATACTCATCTCATGCATTACGCTTGCTATTTTGTCTTAGCAACAATGAACTATAACTGTTTCAAAAGACTATGAAAAAGAGACATTATATTAATAAAAAACCCTGCATGCTGGTCATGTACGGTATAATTATTTTTTTTTTCTTTTGCTTGGAAATGGACTTTTGGAGACTATTATGGCATGGCATTCATCCTTTTGTTTTATTGCCTCATCACTTTTTTGGGTTGAAAGCAAAAAAGTGCAACCTTTGATCTTCCTCCTCCTCTTCCTCCCATTAAAGTTCGCATCTGCTCTAAAACTGCTTTGAGTTGTTCAAAACTTCAGACTTCCTTTTAAATGCACTGAAGCATTCCCTCTCAAAAAACTGCCAGAATGGATTTTGGTAACCTAATGTGGCAAAAAAAAAATTAAAATTAAAAAAAAAAAACCAAAAACAAAAACAAAATCAAAGAAAGAACTTCAGAAATATGTTCAAAAAACAAAATTCACATCCCACTTGGGGGGGACATTGAAACCATGCTGTTGCCTAAAAACAGTCTAAAATTATTTTTAAGTGATCTGCCCCATTCTTTTTTTTTTTTTCTTTTGCGTTTGGTCATTGTCAAATGTGGAATGCTCTGGGTTCCTAGTATATAATTTAATTCTAGTTTCTGTCATCTGTTAGCCCAGTTAAAATGTATGCTACAGATAAAGGAATGTTATAGATAAATTCGAAAGAGTTAGGTCTGTTTAGATGTAGATTTTTTTTTTTAAAAGATTGATGCACTAAATTGTTTACTGTCGTGATGTAAAGGGGGGTAGAATTTGCAACGGGACTGTTTTAAAAAGTAGTTTATGCAGCATGTGCTTGCAACTTAAATATAAGTTGGGTATATGTAGTCCTTGCTATACCACTGACTGTATTTGAAAACCAAAGTATTAAAAGGGGGAGGCACCCCTGTTTATATCTATAGGGGTATTTTACATTAAAAATGTATGGGTTGTTTTTTGTTTTTTTTTTTTTTTTCAAAATTGAAGTATTTGGGACTGAATTGCACTAAGATATAACCTGCAAGCATATAATACAAAAACAACAAAAAAAAATTACGAACCTGTTTAGAACGCTAATACAATTTATGCAGTTATAAAGATGGCATTACTGCACAGTTTTAAAATGATGCAGATTTTTTTACAGTTGTATTGTGGTGCAGAACTGGATTTTCTGTAACTTCAAAAATTCCACAGTTTTAAAGGCAATAATCAGTAAATTTTATTTTCAGGGACTGATATCCTGTCTTTTAAAAAAAAAATGGAAAGTAAATCTTACCACAATAAATATAAAAAAATCTTGTCAGTTACTTTTTCTTTTACATATTTTGCTGTGCAAAATTGTTTTATATCTTGAGTTACTAACTAACCACGTGTGATGTTCCTATGTGCTTTTCTTTCATTTTCAACTCTATGGTTATATCGAAAGAGAGAATAATCTACAATAATAAACTGCATTTTTTTGATTCTGTACTCAGTTTCTTAGTCTGTAGTTCAAAGTTCCATAACTGCGAGCGCACTGCTTCAGCGTGCTGCCTGCCGAAGGGGCGATGCTGACCCACGAGCTGGACTCAATAATGTTCAGGAGGGGAGAAGGAAAAGGGTAGCTTCATGTAAAACGGAAAATTCAACCCGCTAGCACACCAGTTCTCTTTCAGGTAGATGAAAAAACGTGAGCTTTCAGGTACTGCTTCTGACTTCTCAGTAGTGCAGCGAGGGCAGTTTCAGTGACTCAGATCATCCCACCAAGTTCTAGGAGATCTCAAAGGGGAGGTCTGCCTAAAATCCTGATGACATGATATGGCCCTGTATTTTGATTGCTTTATGATGGAGTGAAGTGAAAGAGAAGACTTCACATCCTCTTATCGTCTGATCCCAGCTCAACATGCCTGTCTTTAGTAAGAGGTGACACTGCATCAGGCTTGTCACAGAGCCACTTCATGCTAGATTGAAATATTTCTTACCATTTTGATCCATACTGCCTCCTTTTTTTCTTTTCTTTGCTTTTTTAACCCCTCTTTTTTCTTTTGTTTACGCTGTGGATTTTTTTGTTTTGTTTTGGGTTTTTTTGTTTTGTTTTGTTGTTTTTTTCTTTTGCTACAGGCCTTAGAAAGTCCAGAGAGAGCTGAGGAGTGGAGAAAAAAAAATCCAAAGGACTTCCTCCAACTTTTGAGAGTTATTTGTTCCAAACAATCAACCCCAAAGGTTAATGTGCTAGAAACATTCAGGTCTCTGAGCCCCTCTTCACTGCAGTTCCCCATGTCAAAGGGCATTTCAACTTTGAAAGGCTCCTCAAGCGCTCGACCCAGTTCATTTAAAGCCACCTTTCCCTGAGAGCCTCCAGTGTCCGTCGGCAGTGCTGTCCTGCTCCCTGGATGGGATTATCTGCCCCCTTTCTGTGAGAGGCAGAGGCCTCGCCGAAGGATACTCCAGCCTCTCCGGGGTGGGGGGTTTATCTCCACACCCAGGCTCATGAACCAAACTCTGCATTCTTCTTTGTGTTTTTCCCCGCTGCTGCAGCTTCTTCCCAGCAGGAAGGTGGTCCCTCCCGCATGCTGGTGGCCCTGAAGGGACAGACCTGTTGCCATCCCTCTGCCCGGCTGGTCCAGCCCCAGTCAAGGGTCGAGCTGCAAGGTCAAGGTGTGGCTCTGAGCCCCCCTGCAGCACCTGCACCCACGAGAGCCTGTGTCAGTGGGCAGTGGCTGGTGCTGGAGGTCAGTCTGTTCCTGCTGAGGTCCCTCTGGTGGGGATGGACACCAGCCTCTCTGTGGGTGACAGCAGTGGCTTGGTCTCCGAAGCCGATGCTCTGTCTCACCCTTCCCTGCTGCTGGGGCACCAACCTGCCCTTTGGCATCTGACCTGCTGTTGCACCAGGGTTTGAGTAATGGTTCAAGCTCCAGATTCTGGTTAATTTGAGTCCCATTTTCTGGTTAATATATAATCTGTGGGTAAACTGGTTGCTATTGGCTGAGCTGGGAATTATCTCCTCTCATAAAGACAAGGCTGCTCGTTATTCTGTCTCCCTTCCCTGACCGAGCCTTTACCGATGTCCAGGTGTTTTTGCAGGGGCTCACTCAGAAGCTTTGCTGCTGCCCTTGCTGAGAGCAAGGAAGGAAAGGGAAGGGAATTCCGGGACAAGATCTGCCATCAGCAGAGCCCCTGCTGAAGTGGTGCTGCAGCCCCCAAAGGAGCACAGAACCCCAAGCTGTCCGGAGCAGGACCCCTTCTGGTCCAGCCTCATCCTCCCACCCTGCTGTCACTTCAGGCTTCCTTGCAGGCAAAGTTAGGAGCAGGCAATAGGATTTTAAAAGTATCGTGAATTGACTTGAGTAGGGAGGAGCAAGGAGAGCACTGCTGCCTCCCTGAAGTATCTTCTTTCATGGAGGTAAAAAAACAAACATCCTATTTGAATGATTTGAGAGATAAGAGAAAACCTTCCTAGAAACAGACTTCCTAGAATAGGGTGACAAAGGGAAAATTCCCATCACACCCCCAGGGTGAGAGGGGGAAAAGAGCTTTCTTCCAGTTTGGCATTGTGATGACAGTCTTGCTTTGCAAATTAAAAAAAAAAAAAACCAGAAATGAAGCCTTCCTTTGGCTGCGCTTGAATTTCAGCCTGAAACACGCCAACTGGCCATGTGAAGGGGAAAAAAATTAGGTACACGTTTTAATATTCACTAAAGCAAAGTGAGTATTGGGGTTCTCTGTATGAGTCATTGCAGGGGAGCGCCCACCTTTGCCGCAGGACTGCTTGCTGAGGACTAATTGGAACAGCTCTGCTCTGAATAACCTACATTCATTAATCTCCCCTTGCTTGACTCTGGCCTCAATCCTGCTCCCATTGAACTCGGAGGTGCAATCCCTGGCGATTTCAAAGGGGAGCAGGATCCCACTGTTCTCCCCCAGGTAAAAAGTGGGTGGAATGCTGCCCGAGCCAGGCAGTTGGGTATCAAAAGGTGTACGTGGTCTTAATCTGCCCATCACTAACAACATCCTATTTTTCCCTTAGTCCTATAGTGCCTTCTCATTTATTAACTACATTACAAAGAACTTTCATGTGACTGGTGCTGGGAGATACGTGCATGGACAGCAGCCCTTTGCTGGCTGGGAAATGGTGTGCACTGAGGCTCAGCCCCCTCCTCCCTCCCCAGCCCACCTTGCCCCTAAGCGTTTTTTATTTCCACCCCCTAAAATGAAACACAACCCTGTCCTGCACAGCCTCCAGGCTTCTGCTGAGCAGGGGCCAAGAGTATTTTTTTGGTTTTGCTACAGCACTTTCCCTTCTTGAAAAATGTCATCCTGGACTGAATCCTAAAAAAAGACAGGAGAATGGAGGGAAATACCCCAGTCACACCGCTGCATATTTATTTCCTGAACTATTTCTCCCTAGGCATGCGGCACAAGTGCCCGTTTGCAAACTGAGCAGGGAAAGATTCTATTTGTTAGAAAGTCTGCTTGACCCTTTTAAAACAAAAATGCCAGCGCCGAATCAAAATATTTCTTGAAACTCCCCCCACGCGAAACATGGCAGCAAATTTTTAGTTAAAAAAATTAACTTTCCCAGCTCTTTTTTTCTCTTCCCTTCTGAAAGCTTTTGTGCAGCTGTTTCCTCCCCCTCCCTCTACGTAGTGTGTAGGAAGTTCTTGATCTGGAATCATTCATAATTTTAATACCAATTTCTATTTGACATAATATACTAATATCAGATAGAGAGTGTAGCTGCTTCCTGGATTTAGGGAGGAAATGATGCATATATCAGAATTATCTGCTCAGATGCCAGAACTACATTGGTGTCATTTCAGCATGTGCTGTGTTGAAAGGAAATCCTCTATATTTATTACTCCGATCATCAGAGGACCTAAATGGACCCACTGTTTCTGACACCTGTTCAGATGGCTGAATTTAAAATTTCACGCAGGAAAAAAAAAAAAAAAATCCTACATAGTTCAATGTTAGGAATTAAGGGTTTTTTTAATACACTTTTTTCCCTCTCTCTGAACCGCTGTGTTGTGAGCGGCTGCCATGGGGCTTGGCCATGCCGGGGGTAGCTATGGAGAGTGGGATAGATTTTGTTTGCTCAGCTCCAACAAAAAACAATCCTGCTTGTACACACACACACACACACACATACACACATGCACACACACACACTGTAACCAAATGCTTCAGATCTCTGTTTTAAGTGCAGGTCTCGGTATGAATAACATGATGTAGCACACCCCAGAACATGACAGAGGTGAGCGGCCGAGAAAGAACTCGTCTTTTTGGGAGGAAGCTGAGCACTGAACCACTTCATAATTTTAAGGCTCCTCTAATGAGTTTTTTGGGCACAGCAGGTACAAATCAATAGATTAAAATACTGTACACTCTGCTGCATCTAATTCTTGACTGCCTGAAATTGTGGGGGAGGACCGAGAATAACATTTGTCACTCTGAGGGCTGAGTGCATTCAGATTTGTGAGCTCTAAGCCAACACAATGCAAAAATAGTCCTGGATGTGACTTAACTTTTCAAGTGAAAAGCAAAAGGCCAGGGATCTGCGAGGCTGTAGTTGGCAGACAGGCAGCTCCATCCCGAGCTATCTATCACTGTATCGGGTTGACCCCGCACAGTGTGACAACATCTCAGTGCCCTCGATGCACTCTGCCTGCATTTCAGTGCTCTCGGAAATGATCATTTTCGTTCACTATTGCTGCACCCACTTCTTTCCCTCCAAATTCTGGCTTTTCAAACTGTGTCACTTCCGACGCACAGTGATAAGGACAGAACTTGCCCTGCCTCTCTCCTTGCTTGTTTTTAAGCCCTGTGGACTTTGTGACATGATTTTTCTCTTTTTTAAAATTAATAAATGTCATTGTTTTGTAATGCATCTCAATATGACATCTTACATGGAAGAATCAAAGCGAGAGCAGAAGTTTGCTAGAAGTGGTGTTTCTCCTCCATGCAGAAAAAAATCCCCGGTAAATAACAAATCGAGCAGTGTCCTCAAGTTTCCAGCGGGGGTAGAGGATGGAGTGTCCCTGGGTGCTGCTCTCAATTGTTAATTCATAAAGACCCACAGTCCCGAGCAATGCTGCCCCAGCTTGTCCTGATGCAGCAGAGATGCCGAGGGCTGTGGACGGAGGCGTTGAGCCTCAACGCCCTGTTCCAGCGAAGGCTCTGGCGTCTCCCTGACCCTCAATCCTTGGGGTTTGCATTAAATCTGGGTGTCCCCGAAAGGCTGCAGGGTGTGGGGACAGCGGGGTGAGGCAGAGCTCGGTGCCCACACGCCTTTGCCTCTGCCGCCACCCGGCACCTGTCTCGGCCGGGGGAGCAGCGGCCCCGGGGACGGTTCTGGCGCGGATTTTCACAGCCCTGCTTGCAGCGGCTCCTGCGTGGCCCGGGCCGGGCGGTCAGTGCGGGGATCGGCCCCTCCTCGCCCCTCACGGCCCCGGAGAGGCCGGGCGCCCTCGGGGGCTGCCCCGAGCCCGGCCCGGCACAGCTCGGACCCCGGGCCGAGCT
This sequence comes from Sitta carolinensis, assembly GCA_032173965.1. Taxonomy (NCBI): domain Eukaryota; kingdom Metazoa; phylum Chordata; class Aves; order Passeriformes; family Sittidae; genus Sitta; species Sitta carolinensis. The sequence continues at coordinate 5,650,814 of CM063292.1, forward strand.
TTGTCCGGCACAGCCCCGGATCCCGAGCACAGCCCCCGGCACAACGCTGTCCCGGCATAGCCCTTTGTCCCTGGCATAGCCCTTTGTCCCTGGCACAGCCCCCGGCCCGGCACAGCCCCCGGCCCGGCACAGCCCTGTCTCGGCACAGCTCTCTCCCGGGCACAGCCCCTGTCCCCAGCCCCTGTCCCCAGCCCCTGTCCCCAGCCCCTGTCCCGGGCACAGCCCTGTCTCGGCACAGCTCTCTCTCCTGTCCCCAGCCCCTGTCCCGGGCACAGCCCTGTCTCGGCACAGCTCTGTCCCCTGTCCCCAGCCCCTGTCCCGGGCACAGCCCTGTCTCGGCACAGCTCTCTCTCCTGTCCCCAGCCCCTGTCCCGGGCACAGCCCTGTCTCGGCACAGCTCTCTCTCCTGTCCCCAGCCCCTGTCCCCGGGCACAGCCCTGTCTCGGCACAGCTCTCTCTCCTGTCCCCAGCCCCTGTCCCCGGGCACAGCCCCGGCCCCGAGGGCTGCAGAGGCCGCCCGGCCGCGGACCGCAGCTCGGCCAGGTGCGGGGGACGGCAAGGTGAGGACGGCATCCGCTGTTTGTTTGTTTCTTATTTGTTTCTCTCTAAATCCCCCCCTGCAACAAAAGGGGAGTCTGGGCGGAACTGCGGATCCGTCTGGCCGCGCATCCAGAGCGGAGCTCCGCTTGTCCCCGGCGGCTCCCGCGGGCCGCCCGGCCCTAGGTATGTCCACGGAGCACTTCCCCTCGGCTCTGGTCACACTATTACCAATTTTTCTTTTCTTTTCTTTTCTTTTCTTTTCTTTTCTTTTCTTTTCTTTTCTTTTCTTTTCTTTTCTTTTCTTTTCTTTTCTTTTCTTTTCTTTTCTTTTCTTTTCTTTTCTTTTCTTTTCTTTTCTTTTCTTTTCTTTTCTTTTCTTTCTCTTTTCTCTTTTTCCTTTCCTTTCCTTTCCTTTCCTTTCCTTTCCTTTCCTTTCCTTTCCTTTCCTTTCCTTTCCTTTCCTTTCCTTTCCTTTCCTTTCCTTTCCTTTCCTTTCCTTTCCTTTCCTTTCCTTTCCTTTCCTTTCCTTTCCTTTCCTTTCCTTTCCTTTCCTTTTTTCTTTTTCTTGTTTCTTTTTTCTTTTTAGTTTTTTCTTTTTCAGTTTTCTATTTCTTTCCCCTTCTCTTTCCCTTTTCCTCTCCCTTTTTCTCTTTTTGGTTCTTTTTGGTTTTCCTTTTACTCTCTCATTCTTTTTTTCTATCTCTTATTTTTCCTTTCCTTTTTGTATTTCTTCCTTTTTTTATTTTTTTTTCTTTTCTATTTCTTGGATTTCTCCCCTTTCCTTCCTTTCTTTTTTCTTCATACCTCTGCACACACACAGACAAATCTAAACCTAATGGTAATCAAAGGGAGCTTTTTAAATGACTTTTTGGATCAGGCCTCGAGTTCTCTGCAGGGAGCAAGAATGGGAGCAGGCAGGATTTACATTTCATGGCTTTTAAAGAATCTGAAGAACAGCGTTTGCCGAGGCTGAGTTTCACAAGTCTGTGTGGATGTGCCTCGGAATGTGTATATGACTAAGCTTAAAGCCCTCTTCTGTAAGAAAGCAGGCAGATTCCCTTTCCTGCAGCCTGAGCCCTGCTTCTCCAATTTTGAAACAAAACTTCTTGCCAAGGCCTTGGCAGTGGGATGGCACTGCTGAAGGGGATGGATCAGGGTGTTGGTATTGTCTCCCAAAGCTGAGGTGCCTCTGCTCCTGCAGCCCCTGGTCCCTCAAGCACTGAGAGCCATGACAATACAAATGAGCCCCAAATTGAACCAAACAAGACCTAGTATTTTTTTTTTTTTTTTGTTTCCCACCCCTTCCCCCCAACTTAACTACTTCCAAACTCCCCGATGAAAGCATTTTAATATGTAGGAAGAGCTGCTGGAGTCTGCAACGCAATTCAGTGTTCTGTGGTGTGGGATGAACAGATTTTCCTTTCCGTAGGGTTTCCTCCTGCAAAGTCATTGTAGAGGAGGGAATACTGTAAGATTAAATCTGGTTAAAATACTATATTCATGTCACACCAGATACGGTCTCCAGACTGTGCACAGTCTTTCAGCTTCCTTTATTGTGAAATCCTTTTAAAATAGCACAGTATAGTGTAGAGAACTTATTGAAGTATAACTGTCTTTCACCAGCTCTGTCAGATAAAATGAAGGAAAGTGATCAGGCTTCTTAAATTAATAAATCTGCTTAGTGTCTCTGGTTGCCTTCACGCTCTCTTACTGTCTTTGACTCTTTCCTTATTAATAAACTGATAGTTAAATAGAGCTGCTAAGTGAAGCAATGCACCTTGTTGGTGGAAGAGGGTTGGTGCCTCCTGTTCCAGGTCTGCCGTGCTGGGAATGGGTGTGGGTTTAGGGCAGGGATGGCCACAGCAAAGACTAAAAGCAGGCTGACCACAGCAGTTTCGAGATGCTCCTCAGGTGTGAGGCTTGAGTACCTGTTCCTCTCAGCCCCCTGCACTAATAACAGGATGAATTAACCGATTGGCATGAAAGGAGAGGGCGTCCTGAGGAAAATGACACCAAAGGTCCATAGGAGTCACTTGCTTTTAGAGATCCGGGGCCAGGTGCCAAGCATTTATGGATACACCCTCCCCTTTCTCAAAAAAAAAAAAAAAAAAAAAAAAAAAAAAAAAAAAAAAAAAAAAAAAAAGGCAACATCTCTTGCAGTGGCATGCAGGGTCCTTTCAAAGAGGGGGTTCTTTGGAGTGGGGACCTTTGGGTGGGATGTGGGACAGGGATCATTCAGCTGGCTCTAAACGTGCCACCCACTTTTGTTTTCAGAGCTGCAGAGCTAATCTGGAATCAAATGCTGGAAAAGCGCCTATAGTTTGTCTTGCCTTTTTTTTTTTTATTCAAGTCGACCGGGCTCGTGGTTTATTCTTGCTTGGAATATGCTGCACGGTTACAATAAATGCATGGAGCTCAAGCATTCCTGCAGGCACTTCATAGGAAATACATGTGTATGCCTGGGCATGCACACTCAGGGAGAGAAAGCTGATTGTAAGGGACACAACAAAATATCCATATTTAAGAAATGTGGATTGACTCACTGACTTATCTCACTTATTGTACAAAGATTCACTCTATGTTGATTTTTTTTTTAATTAGATTTTAAATATGTGTTGACAGGATGAATTTGTGCAGTGTGAGTAACTGCAGGGGGAAATGACAGTTCTGCTTTTGTTATTAAACTACTGTCTTGAAAATAATGGAGTGTGTACAGAAATTGATTATTATTTTGCCAATTACATTAGTGCAGTTAATAACAATCATTAAGAAAGAAATACAGAAAGCTACAGACTTTCAGATCTTAGAAACTGATATTTACTGGTGAGGCAAAAAAATATGTGTTTTTAAGGTAATATGTCAGTAAGAATCTCCTGTTATTAATGTGAAATAAATACTAGATGTGTGAGCTAGAAATGTTTCACTTCAAACCGTGTTCATTTCTTCTTCACTCAGAGTTAATAAACAGTACAGGAGACTTTCTAAATATAATTTAGGATTTGCATATAAAAGGTCCTATTCTGTACCATAGCGGCACAACAGACAAGCTTTATGACGTTAAATATTCCTTTTAATAATAGTTTATTTTAATATATTTACTAAATTAGGTACCCGAGAGAATCATCTACAACGGTGATGTGAAAATCCCTGTAACCTGAGGTCAAAAATAAAAGGTATGTTTTCCTTTTCATTAACAATTTGCCATATTTCAGCAGGGGTGGTAATTTCACTGCTTTGTTTGCTGCTGCTAGGATGGTGTTTCTTGCTCAGCCCCGGGGAGCTGGTGGCAGGCTGTGCTGCACTTTCCTGGGCTTTGGGGTGAGGCTGATTTCAGGTGCCTACAAGAATCACTTGCAGTGATGGGGCTTTGTACTTTTGTCAGCCAGGCAGCTCTCCTGTGTCCCACACCTCATATATAATCCTTTGCAAATGTTTTCTTTCTTTTTCTTCAAATGCTAGTGTTCAGACATCAGCTATGGGGATTAAGGATGGGTCTTCTGAAGATCTGCCTCAGATCTTGATGAAAATCATGAGACTGAGTTAGATGACTTCAGTACTTACAAATTACAATAGAGTTTAATTCACAGCACTGCTTTCCTCTGGAAATTCATGTTCATTCAATCTGTCAACATTGACTAAAAAATATGCCGCTAATGAAAATGTGGGAATTAAAACTTTCAAACCCTTCCCCTGCTAGACTCACACAGGCACTTTATTTTTTTTTTTTTCTGTAGAATCTGACTTTTATTGACCTTGACTATAAAAATACTAAGTGGGTTAAATGAGCACCAAGGTTGCAATGACAGATTCCTGTGTGAATTTTTTTATGAAACCTCCTGTTTTAGTCAAGAACACAGGCTGCCGTACAGCCTGCCAGGCTTTGATCAACGGTTAAGTGCTGTTAGAAACAGCTGAATTTTATTAGCTCATGGAATTAAGCTCCTTTAAATATTAGATTTATTTTTTATCTTTCAAAAGAAATGTAAATAATAAATTAAAATAATAGATTTATTTGTTAATTTTGAAAATAAATTCAAGTAACATATTTATTATTTAAAATTTAAGTGGGGGTAGGGAGGATGTAATTGGCTCTCTAGCCTGTACATTAAATGGAACTGAGATGAGTTTTTGATGATGTATGGGCTGTAGGAATAGGTTTCTCAAGGAGCACTACAGGACCTTCATTTTAAGCCTGATCCTCCTTTTACTTACCCTGAGGAGCACCCTGGATATGGTCTTGCCTGCATTGCATTTTTTTTTCGGTTTTTCACCACTTTAAATGACAGGAAAACCAGACCACTTGGGGTTTTTTGGTGAAAACTCAGAGTTCAATATGCTTTTTTACAAGAATACAGCCAAGTTGCTATCAGCTGAAGCAAATACGTGAAATGTGTATTTTAATTGCAAAGGTGCAGCACATTTCATCAACTTGCACCTAGGGAAACATTTCCAATATCAATAATCCCATAGGAAAATCTGCCATGCTTCCTGTAATTCATATATGTGACTATTAGACATATATTAGACTATTAGACTAAATTAGTGATATTTACTCATTTTATCCATATAATAAAAAAAGGAAATCTTTTTCCCTTATCAACACTTGTGATCTCAAGACTTGCTTAGCGTGCTGTTCTCTGGGACAATTTCTTGTGTCTTCCTTCAGTATTTTGTGGTTATATTTTTATATATTATAGACAAAAAAGCCAACAAAGCCACCAGCAGCAAAATTTGTTAGCTTTAAGCAAATAGCTCTTGGGTCTTGGAAGAGTTAACTAACTTTTACGGCAAGGTTCAGGCAGTTCTGACCCCTATGGTAATATTTCATCTAAGGTTACTGTTGGGAGAGAAATCAAATTTCAGCTGTGAACATGATTGACAGGTGAAAGCAAGAAAGAGAAAGACATCTGGTCAGATGGGGAATTTGGGCAGGAGAAGGACAATTCAGGGAAGTGTCTCTGTGATATTAGGAATAATAAGCTTAGATATGAAAACTCCGATCCTCCACGCTGTCTGGAGGAGAGCTCACTTGATATTCATGGAGGTGGCTTGGTTGGGGGAATTTAAGACTCCACATTTATAGTAGTGGACAGTAGTCTCCATGGTCTGACTGACTAACTTGGCTCCTTTGAAGGAATTATGTTATTTCTGGCAAACTTTAAGGATTTTAAGGCCATTTGTTTAATGAGTGTGACTGGGATATTTGGTGGTTGCTGGTTAAGAGGTTCTCACCATGATGTCCCTGGCAGGTCAGGCAGCAGAGGGGTGGTGAAGGCCAGTGCTGGTGCCACTCCATGTCCTCCCACTTCTGAGAGCTTTCAGAGTAAGCACTGCAGGATGAATTTTGTGCTTATGATATACACTGTTATACCAGCAACAAAATTAATCGCTACCCCAAAGGGTCCATTGTGTTTTACAAAGCAACTGTTAATTTCCAAGGGCTGTGTTTTGTCTTATTCCAGCTCCCAGCAGCACCAACTAAGGTCCTTTACAACATATACCTAACTCCAGGTGTATTTCACTGTGTTTCAGTGCATTTTTTTTTGGTGCACAAGAGCTTTTCCATCCTCCAATGTCATGTAACCAACAGGAATAAAATATCCCTCTATTTCCTGATCAGCACGATGATGTTGGAAAGTAGAGTTTGCTTCTGACATAAAAAATGTACCCAGATTTTCTCTTAAAAAGGGCAAGAAAAAAAATCTGTTGGTTTTTATCACTGTGTGTAACTGTTCAGTTTTCAAAGAGGCTCTGAAGGACTTTTTTATTGCTCCAAGAGGCAATGATGGAGCCTGGGATCTAAACTGCATCCTACCTACATCCCAGGTGAGAGGAGAGATTCTGGGTGGGCTTCTGGCCCCACTGAATTTTACTTTGGTAAAATCTCCCTTCAATTCCTGGGGCACTCACTTCCAGCACAATAGAATATTTTCAGGGGAGGTTGTACCAATAAAAAGCAAAATCTGAACTCATACGGAGGTAGCTGAGCTGTGAATTCCCAGAATGGATGTTCTTATTTGTGAGTAAAGGTGGATTTCCCCCTTCCTCAGTACAGATAAGCTGCTTTCATAATAAAATAAATTAACCAGGAAAATCCACTCTTATTCTAGAATAGGAGTGTCCACCCAGGCAATGAATAGCATTGCAGTATAGTTTATTTCCTAATTTCCACATGTGAATGAAACCTAAACTAAGGGGAGAATAAGGAACAGTAAAGAACAGAAATGTATTTTCTGTTCCTGTTCCAGTTTGCCTGTAAGACCTTTCACACAGGGAAATCATGGTGCTCTGTAAATACACATTAACTTATTTTTCACTGCTATTCCTGCATTTGCACATGCATTTTTAAAAGAGATTTGTGTTTTGTGCAAGACCTTTTGCATTCTCATACTCTTCACGTGTATTTTTGATGTGCAGTTGAGTCTGTCTGTTCATGACATCATTTCTCTTTTCGTGGTCATGGCCTGTGATATCAAACTACCCAACTTCACTGCAAATTAGGTCTTGTTTTTATTCCTAGACTGTGCATCTGATAAAATTGAAAATTAAAGCTAAGAACTGTAAAAACAATCAAATTTCTTTGTGCATGAGCAAGTTATTTTTAACTTTACGTTGTTGAATTAACACTCCCTGTAAAATGTCTTTATTTTCCAAGGCTGATATCAAGATAACTTCCATGAAATATTATTGGCAAGCTTCCTGCAGCAGTCAATGGGAGCCTTTGTATGTATTTTTCAAGCAGATGTGCTGTATTAAGCCTAAATGAGAATCTTTTTTTATCAAATGGGATGCAATATGTTATTCTTGATTAAAAAATTCAGAGTAACCTCTCCCCCTCCCTTTCCTCTCCCCAAACATATTTAGCACAATTACGGATCATTTTACATAGGTAAAAAATAAGTTCTCAAGTGTTTAAAAAAGCAGGATTTTACTATGCCTCAAATGCCTTTCTCACTCATTCCTATGAATCTGCAGTATGAAAATATCTCAAATCTTTGTGAGTGAAGAGAAAGTATATGCCATATGTAAAACAGCTTTTACTCCTCTAAAATACCCAGGAAAGTAATTTTAATACTTTTCCCTGTGTTTAGAGTAAGCTCTAAAATATTTTCCGGTGATGTATTTCTTGCTGTTGTTTAGTTCTTATAAAGGATTTTAAGTGCTAGAAAAGGAAAAAAAAAAAAAGGTAATATTTTTAACATATCTCCTGGGCTTTCTAATTTGTGCCACTTACCAAATGATTCGCACTGTACCAAAATACAGGAGATTGATGAGACAGGAAAAGTACTGATTTAACATCCCACATATAAAATTACTTCTCAGGCTCCACATATAGTCACAATGTTTAGAGAGTGAAGAAAACGGGAGTTGGGAGTCACAGTCTGACTCACTTGTGAGACTTTGACCCACTTATTTGATTCTAGATTCAGCAAAATACTGAAGCACTTTAAACTTGTTATCTGAGGTTTCTTCTAAAGGTCTGTTACTGTTGATCTCTTTATATTTCAGTTTACACAGTTACAAACCTAGATAATTAATTCTTGCCTTCTAGGCTTTTGTGGGAGTTAAAAAATAGCTGTAATGTTCCTTGAAGCCCTTTAATGAAAACTGGTTTATTAAAGTACTTGTCATTTACCTTACTTCATACTCTGGGAGGAGAAATCACTGGTGTTGCCCAGGTCCCACACACCATTTCTACTGGGATAGGAATTTACTCTCCTGAGTGCTCTGGGCCAGGATTACAAAGATCGGGTGCTTTGGGAGCCGGTCATTTTCTGAATTACATGTAACTTTACCCTAATTTTGAATGAACTAAAATGTAGGCAAAATCGGTTATGTGCCCCTTCTCTCTCTTAAAGACAATATATCTTTAATGCCTCTATGTACAGAATAGCTCCTGTGCACCTGCAAGGCATGCAGAGGTCACACTGTCCTTGTAATTCCTCCCCTTCCTGCCATTACCTTTTTTCCCAAGGTTCGAGCCATTATCATTCAGCAGTTGTACAGCTTTTCTTTTCTTCCATCCCCAAATTATTATTGTTTCCCTCCTACCTTCTACCCCTCCCAAACCATAATGGAGTCCTCAGCTGTAAATTTGCTAACTATAAAGATTTTTGCTTGAAATGTTTTGCAAATGCTGTGAGAAAAAAAAAAGAAAAAGAAAAGAAAGCCTATGAACAACACGCTGTGCCATGCTCCAGCGTTGCACTTCTATGGGAAAGATAATAAAGATATTAGCACTCATATAATTTCAGATAGGAAATGAAACCAGACATGAAAGAAACACTAGCTCCAGCTGTTGAGTGGGAATCAAACTAGCTATGGGAATTACAGGTATTGTCACCGGAGACAGCCTGACTTCTGAGAAATGACCTCAGGTGTAGGAGCTTGCTGTGGCCCCTTGCAGATATTAACACCTAATTAACAATCTGCGAGAGCATCCTACATCTTAATCACCAGTGAGGTGAGAATGACAATCACAAGGAGGAGAAGGAGAAGGGAAATGGTAATTTTTCCTCTGCACGCATCATCTAATAACCATGGTTATTCAGATGCAGCTAAATGCGATTTCCTTTTAGTCATTTCTGTCTATTGGAAGGCACAGTAAGTTCATCTGCTAGCAGGTAGGCAGCGGAGGTGAGAATTGAATTGATCTGAGATACTCTGAAAAATTGACCCTGAGGTCATTCCTAGTTTAAATTGGGAAGTAAGGCTGAGCTCATGTCTTCCCTTTCTTCTCTCCCCTCTCCCTACTCCCCCTCTTTTTGTGTTTTCAGGCATATTAGTCTGTAAGGCGTAATTACTTAAACATACTCTGATGGTGGGAAACCTTGTTCCCTCAAAGTTAATCAAAATAAAGAGAGCTTTTGTTAGCGGTGATAGGTAATTAAATCTGGGCTCGGCGTTGTGCAGGGCCTTTGTGCCGGGTTATTGACGGCAGAGCCAGGCTCCCCAGCCCTTCTGCAGCAGCACAGCCCCGGCACGCACCAAGAGGCATTCCTAAATTTAGGAAAGGTGGTGTGAAGGTCTGGAAATCTTAACGGGACCAGCCTGTAAAGGAGAGGGGTGCATGGCAGCGCATCCCGAGGAAGGGCGATTTCCCTGGGGAGAGGAGCACGTTTTCAAGAGGAGAAAATCAGAGGTGGCACTTCTGCCTGTCTGCAATCTTCTGGCTGTGGTTTTAGCCAACAACAGCTGTAAGTGAGGATAAGAACAACCTACTAACCCAATTTCAGCTCCAGTGTAGACACCTAGGGCCAAATTCTGCTTCTTATTACCTGGGGTAAATGTTCAGAAGAATGGGGGAGCTGATGGAGAGGCTCTGGGCTCAGTCCCATGCCAGAGGGCTGCTGTGAGTAAAAAGCAAGAAAGAAAGTAAAACAAAGACCAGATTTACTTGGTGCCACCAAAGCCGAGGCAGGAATAACCTCCCTGGGATCTGTGGTGATGCTCCAGATTGCCTCTGTATCACTTGGGCAGGATCCAATGGAGTTGTAAAGTAATGCCTTTTAATGGATGCTTTTATGTGTGCTTCCAAACAGCTTCCACTTTCAAACGTCTTTACAAGAGAGTTAAAACGAGCGGCAGGCAGGGGATGAGGAATAAGCACGTAAGTACATTTTGTAGTCCTCATTCTGCAGTGGCTCTACCCACAGCACTCCCTTGCTGTGCTTAGGAACAAACTCTTTCCATATTACTTGGACCTCAGTTATATTCTAATAAGGAGAGAATGGCAAAGTGAAGACAGCATTATATTAACCACTCGGCTTCCACGGAAACTCCCATCATTTTCTTTCCAATGACAAGAGATAATCTCTGTGTTTTTTGTTATGCTCCCTGCTTCGACTCCTTTAGCTTTGTTTTCATGTGTTGGCCTTGCACTAAAAAATATAACTTGACATCTTGTGTCTTCTCAGCTAAAAAGGTATCAGTTCCTGGACTTAATGTCAGCTGTACCCAGATCAAAGGCAAGAAACATAAAAGTTGACATATATTATTTATTTCATGGTTTACATCAATGATGCTTCTCTCTATCCTTTTTTGTTATTATTGCTGATGTTTTGCCCATAATGTTGCGCTCTCTTCTCAAAAGTGTTTGTCCCCTACAGACAAATATTCATATTAATGTAATCCATCACCAGCTAACAAATGCCAGCTCACTTCAGCATTTCCCGCACATCCAAAAATCCCATTGTTTTTGCAGGACTTGGGTGTGCAAGGAATGCAGGATCGGGCCCCGGGGTGGAATTTTTGAGCTGGAGACTTTCTCCCTCAGCCTCAGCAATGCCTGGGGCTGGCTGGAGCAGCAGCCTGGGGTGCTGGAGCAGGGAGTGGGAGACACTGCATTCCCTCCCTGCATTGTGAGCTGCTGCAGAGGCGAGACGAATGTCAGCCTTTCAGGGGAGCAAAGGCTCTAAACAGACTTTTTTTTATATTATTTTTTTTTTTATTTTTTTCAGTAGTTTGGGGATTTTTCCCTCTCCCTTTCCCCACCTTTCTTGCTTGTCTTTGGAGTCCTGAGTGAGTAATACTGTGTCTGTCTTAAAACTGTGTCCACAAAACCACCTGAGATCAGTCAGAAATGCTGCTCCAGACTGTGCTTCCCTCTGACTGCTCCGTTTAGTGTAAAACTTTCCTTTTTTCTCTCTTTGTCAACAATTGTGGCAGGTTTTACTTCCTGAGTTACAGAACCAGCTGAAATGCTGAGTCTGATCTTGCCCCCTACCCTCCCATGAGCTATTTTTTTCTGCAATGAAAATAATAATGCTTGAGAACCATCCTCGGCTTATTTTTTTGCTTTTGCTTTTTTTCCTTTTGTTTAGTTTGGTTTGTTTTAAAGCTTGCTGACAATTGTCAAAGGTTCATTCTAGCAAAGAAGTCCTGGGAGGGTCTAGCCCCGCTCACAGCCGGCAGGAGTAATTTGCAGTGCTCCTTGGAGCTCAGCTATTCAGCCAATGTGTGTCGCTTTACTATTTCTTTAAAATTTAATTTGGATCAGGCAATCAAGTGTCTCCAAATTTTTTGCCTCTTCAGGCTGCAATAAAGCCACTTATAATTTATAATCAAAGTTTGGTATCGTTAAACTAAACTGTAAAACCTACTTCAGGGCTTCAGTCATAAAATAAGTATACGATAAATATTGCAATGGGGCTTGAGTAGCACAGCTCTACAACAGCACATGAATGAATATACACACACATATTTCACACTTTTTTTTTTTTTTTTTTTTTTTGAGTGTGCGTGCATCCATTTAGTTCCAGAGGTAAGAAAGATGTAAATAATAGATAACTGACATGTATTCTTTCTTGGAAGGATTGAAGCTAAGATAGATTTATAGCCGTAGTAGTTAATTTAAATGCAAAATGAAGTGTTAATTCATTAAAGTCATTTATGCATCAACATTATTTTTATGTCTTTGTTTATATTTTCCTGTAATATGCAGCAATGTAGCATTCATCCTGGGGTTTTTTTGTCTGTTGACTGTACTGCTCCTTTGCTTAGATTTTTTTCTAACAAGGCAGCTCATTTAGAAAGAAATGTTTATGTGAAGTGCTTGTCAGTTGGCATTTTTACTGGTGTGCTAACCCAAAGGTAAAATATAAAGGCACGTCTTTTCCTTGCTGGCTTGTTGCTACTAGAAGGGTTCCTCCCTTGTTAGCTTGATAAATAATTTTACTAGCGGGAATCTGCTGAATTTTTATGCTTGCTGTCTATTTTCTGCTTGCTGCAAATAAATTCCAGCACTCAGAGGGCACTAAAACTCCAAACACATGGTATTTTCCCATTTTGTTGCTGGTTGCCTAAAATATTTATTTCATCTTGTGTTTTTAATTAAATCTTTTTTTTAAAAAATATGCGTTGGAAAAAATCCCTCAAGTTATACAATTATTTCCAAATGAATGTTTTAGTCTGAATTGTATCTAATAGAAAGTCTTGAGTTTAAATAACACATTATCACAGGTATACTAAATGTGTAGTATTAAATCAGTCATCACTCCAACTACCTAAAGGTTTTCAAATTAAGCACAAGGATTATTTATTGATATGTTATCTCTTTAAACATTTCTTGCAATTTATTGTATACTTTTAGTTTTCCCAGTTTGCAATCAAGAAAGTTAATTTGCCATATAAAAATTCAAGTTTGTCAAGAGAATCCACCAAAAAGCTTTAGATTATGGCATGTGTGGCAGAAAAAAGTTTTCAAGAAAATAAGCTGGGAAGGGTAAAGTGAAAGATTAATTGGTTCAAATTTTTACATTTTTTTTTTTATTTAAGATTTATGCATTTTAAAATTTAATTTAATCCAAGAAGGCAAGAGTCAAACCCAAAAATCTCCCTTTCCACCAGCATAACAAAGTGCTTGTCAGAGGGTGCTTGTGGCACATCTGGAGGCTCGCTGCTCCTTGGCAGCGCATCCCGCTCAGTGTCCCTCGTGCCTCCTTTCGGGGGGCTTTGCAGCCTGGCAGGGATTCCGAGCATCTGCCGGGGCCTCCCGCCACGCCCTGGGTGCTGCTCTCAGGGGCACAGATCTTACTTTGCTTCCAACGGATCCCTGGCTGTGGCTTCTGTGGAGCAGCTCCGCCTCCTCCCAAAGCTGCAGGGATGCAGCCCGCACCGATTCCTTACACACCTGCAGTTCCGGGAGCGCGCAGGGAGCAGACCTGGATGCAGGCTGGCACTGCTGCCCGTCCCGTGCCCACGCCATCCCGTCCGAGAGAGGGGATGAGGGGGAGCCAAGCAGCTGGCCCTGCTCAGGCTTTCCCTCAAACTGCAGGAAGACAAATATCTTTGAAGATAGCAGGCAAATCCACACGAAATTTTAGAATTATTTGCATTTTTTTGCACAATTTATCTAAAAGCAACCCTCGAACTTTGGCCCAAATTCTTGCATTCCTGCACTAACCACCCTCCCATTCATCGGTTTATTTCCATAAGAATTAGGTGATGGATCTGAGCAGTGTAAGCACATGCTGCTGCCTGGCTGCCCTGCAGACATCAGCCTTTTCACTTACATTTGCACATCCCAAATCAAGTAATGGGCCAATGGGAAGAACTGATACGCCAGCCCTGAGCAGATAAAGGAAAAGCTTGGGCAGTGGGGCAAATTGCCCTTGGGGCTCGGCCATATAAAATCATAAGTGAGACCGGTTTGAGGAATCTCAGGAGGTGATGTGATCCATCCCTTTGCTGTGAGACAGGGTCAGGCATTTAATAATCTTACATTACCCCTGATGGATATTTGCATAACCTGTTGTTTAAGCCCCCATGGAGAGTGTGACACCTCCGTGGAGCCTCCCTGCAGACCTTCACCACATCCCTTCTCCAAAGCATGTCTCCTTGTCTAGGTCACAGCTCAGGTCCTTCACGTCCCCACACCGAGGACAGCCCATTCCTTTCCTCTTTGCTCTGACTCCTTGCATATTTGAAGGCTGTTGTTATGGCTTGCAGCAGTGTCCTTTTCTCTAGACTAAACAGCTCCACTTTTTCTAGTCTTTCTTCATAGGTTATTGTCATGACATTGTTATTTAATATCTTGTCTGAAGAGTCTGCATACAGTAAACTTGCTGGAATTCAATTTACCTGTGTTGAAAAGGACTGTGAGGATGCTGCCTGGAGGCTTTACAGCATCTGAAAGGGGAATAATTTAATTCTCACTCTGATATTCTGTCTTTTGCGGGATGGAGGGTACAGAGCATTTCTTTACCTGGGAGTGTTAACTGCAGCCTCCCCACGAATTTACCCTGGTAACAGGAATATTGTAGTGCAAGGTGCAGCCAGAGTGTAATGACAGGCTTTAGGAAACATTTTATAATTTCATATATGAAAGTAAGAATGGGAGATGGGATTCAGCCTCTGTGGTTGTAGGTAACACCTTGGGGTGTTCAAGGTGCTGCATGCATAATCTGTCCCACAGGTTTCATGAATTTCAAAAGCAGCCTAGCAGCTACAGCCATCTGCACACCACCTTTCCTTCTGGTATTGCTGCTCAGCTCCAGTTTGGGTAGATCCAGATTTTCCATTGTGACAGAAGGAAGTTTGCCACAAAATGCCAAAGATGAAGGTGAACAAAAGGGGATTTCTTGGACATCTGGGTGGACTTTGCTCTTGGCTCTAAGTTGCCTTTTTAAAAATTGAAAAATATATATTGTGCTTTTTCAGTGGGGATTCTCTTTGCTCCTTGGAAAAAAAAAATATGAGGGGAAACAGAACCTGCTAATTCTGTTTCTCTCATTGCCTTCCAGTGTCTTGCCTGGGAGGTTGGTAGGCAGATATGCTGGAGCAAACCGAAAGTATTTACTTGTGAGTAAATATACCCCAGGGACTTTTCTCCTCAGATGTGCTGGCACAAATTGCTCTGCAGTGGGATTAATCTGCATGGCAGAATACCAGGCAGTATCTCCTGGAGGTGGATTTAAGCTTTATAGGATTTTGGCTTCCTAACTGAAGTTTTAACTAAACCCTATCTTGAAAAGTGCTAATGGATGTGCACACGCTGCCACCTCACTCAGACAGACAAGGTACCAGTTCTGGAGGTAAAATCTGACAGATTTTGAAGGGTGGTAGCTGAGGTGTTCGCACTCTTAGTATACTTTTATGAGGGGAAGAGAAGAATGTCCCTTTATGATACAAATATCTCTTTCTTCTTCGAGGTTCTACCTCTGTTTTGTATTGTATGCATCCCCTTTCTTATAAAACTGCTTTTTGGACATCCATATACCCCCAGTGATCACCTCATCAACTTAAAAAGTTGTCTCATCTAAAAGTATGAACTTTCTGTACACAATGAAAGTCAGAGAAAGCAGCAATCAAATCAAGTAAATATTTTACCCCAAGTATTTTCTAGCTCTAGAGGAAGATCTTGTTGAGAAATATTCACAGAACTCTGTTATGTAGAAAGCAAAATGAGAGTGACCTTGCTGAGCCATTGGCTCAAGTCATAGACGTAGCAGTAGAAGAGAAAATATATGCTTCCTTCCTTAAAGAATGGAGTTTGGGACCAGTTCATACCATGGGAAAGAAGAGAGAGGGAAATGTATTGTCTTCCTTTCAGTAGTTCATTTTTCTTTGCAAAGTGATTAATGCATTACTATAGCGAATTTATTGTGTAGCCTGATTACCATTGCCTAATAAATCTAAACAACTGTGACTGTCATGGTGATAAGGCTGGCATGATTTTGTCTCTCTTAAAAAAGGTTCATAAGTTAAGCTTAACTTTTAGCTTTCTGTATTTCTGGGATAAAATTTATTTTGGCCATTACAGCTCTATCTGTTTGAAACTGCACCAAAAGGAAATAAGTTTTTCAAAAGGATGGTATATTATAGGAAGAGTTTTACCTTCACTCAATTTGCAAAAGAAAGTGAACATCAGCATTAAAATGGAAATGAAGTTCAGGAGAAAATAATAACTCAGTTGTTTAAAAAAGGTTTTAACATTTAAAAGGGACTTTGCAAATATCAAGGATGGACAACCCAATTAAATTAACTGCATTATAGTCACAGCCCTTAACACCTCGGGCTCAACTTTTCTCAGGCTGCTGGAGTTTTCTGAGGGCTTGTCTATGCCTGGATGAGAGACTTCCAGGGAGCTGCAGGAGGAAGGGCTTGTGATAACGAGAGCCATTTTCTTTGAATCGCAAGGAACGTGGTGCTCCAGTATTGGTGCTGTGGCTGTGCTGAACCTGAGCCAGAGCAAGTGCTGCGGTTGGAAAAGATCTCTTGGCCACACAGGCACTTCCCACTGCCCACGCTCCACTGCACTCTGTCACTTCAAACATGGAGATCAGTTGTTTCTTTCTTTATCCTTCCCTGTCTCCCTGTACACGTGTGAAAAAGCTCTGCACCTCTGTGCTGCAGTAGTTACGACTGTTCTAGCTGAATGCTGTGGTGAGGTCACTCTCGTGAGAACACCCACCTTTGGAGAGTATGATGTGGAAAGAGATCAGGTTCCCAAGTGCAGGGATGTCCACTTAGACCCTTCTTTTCCCATCATCCTTAAAATACTAGTGCAGAACAATAGCAGGGGGTGTTAGTGGCAGGGGAGCTTCCATGTCCTGGGTTTTCCTTCCATCTCCTTGGGCTCCTGCCTACCACCATGTCCCATAGTTTCTCCCCAGAGCAGCACCAGATGCTTTTGCAGAAGCAGAGATCACTCAGGCATTTTTTTTACATCTTGGTCCATTCTTGCTTTGTCCTTCTCCAGGCCTTCTGCACAAAACTTGGGACCAAGGCAGTGAATGTGGTCAATTTAGTTGACAGAAAACTCAGCTGTCACCTGAGCTCTAAGTCCTTAACTGCAAATTGCTTCCAAAAAGGTGCACCTGAAATTTCTTGCATAGTTGTATGAATTTTATAGTATAAAGAAAGACCAGGAAAAGATCATGAACCTTCATTCAGCCTTCATCTGGGGTCCATTGCCTCCAAACTCTGGGAACAAAGTATTTGGATTAGGAGATATGGAGTAAATTATTTGTTTGTAGCAAGGACATATGAAGGTGATGAAGGCAACAGTCTGTTCTCTAGCCTCTGGAAATTCTGGTTTATCTCTTTGTGAAGGAGGTATCTTCCTTTTCCCTCTCTGAAGACCTCCTGCCTCACAGGCAGCCTGCTTCCATGGCATTCCCATTGACAGTCATCAGTGATGTCTGATTTGGAGTGGCAATACTGGAGATTGGGTCTGGGGACGTGAATCTAATGTCTCAAAAACATCAAGGCTTGCATGTTGCTGGTGGTTTATGTTAAAAAAAAAAAAAAAATTGAAGGTCTTTGGCTGATTTTAAGCCCCTGAACTCCTGACATTTTTTCCTTCTTTCACATTTTTCCTCAGTTACATTGTAGATTATCTTGAAGCCAGTACAGTTCAAAAGGTCTCTATTTAGATATGAATTACTTCATTCAGGAATAAAGAAGAAAAAAAAAAGGAAGTTACTTGGTACAATCTGGTACAATCAAGTATCATGAAGGGGGAAAAAAAGCCTTAAGCTTTTGCATAGGCTTTCAAGGGCTCAAAGGCTTCTTTTTCTTCCCTGGGTATGTTGAACATCTTGAAAATAAACCAGGGTATTTCAAAAGAGAAGATAGATGTGTCTGTTCAAATAGGCATTACATTTGGAATTGGTGCCTCTGGTTGTCAAACAGAATCCTTGTTTAGCATCCTCATTAAGAACTGTGACTTACCACCAGTTTTATGAAGATCAAGTCATTTACTTTTAAAGTAAATTAAAGCAAATTTCTCTGTGGTGACAAGTCAATAAAACAACGGAAGGCTCAAGTTTTTCAATCACCCAACATCTGTTCCTTGTTTTCTTCTAGATGTAGATACTCTGTGTGCAGGAATAGGTGAACAGAGTGAGAGCCAATAGCTGTAATGATGGGGGGTTGCTGTGGATTTTTTTGTGGGTGGTATGGGTGGGATTTGGGTTTTTTTTTGCTTTTCTTTATTTGCTTGGTTTTTTCAACACAGTATTTGCTTAATGCCGTGAGCTCTGTCCACTTGTGGAAAGGGTAGTTTTGTAGTTTCCCATGGTAGCATGTTCAGAGCTCTGTTGGCACATGAGTGGTGACAGCTGATGGCTCTGATGCTGCATTTCTCTGCTGGGAGCGCAATAAGCTGTCACAGGGTAGTGGTGAAGCACTTCTTGGAAGCCCAGTCAGCACAAATGAGATCCTGTCTTTGTCCGAGCCACCCACACCAGCAGCAGAAACCTCTGAAGCTGAGGGATGTTCTCCAAGCCGTGGTGGGAACTAGGCTGTGTAAAAACCTCACTGAAACCACTTCCATGCTGTAGGCACACGTAACCTCTTTGGCTTGAAGCATTGCCTCAGAGAGAAGCCAGCAGGGGAAACCCAAGGTATCAGGTCCATCTTACATTTCAACAAGTGCAGGATGACGTGTTTGTTTTAAGGGTCCTGGAGGGTTTGGCATTTGCTGGTGTGACAACTGGCTCCCTGCTCTGTGAAATGTTCACATGTGGATTTTGCTGTGTGGGAAATGCTGGCAGAGGGGAAAAGAGAGGGGAAGTTCTGCTGGGAAAGTAAGAGGGGGCTGAATATTATTCACTTGGGGCACATGTCTTTTCCTAATTCCTCTTGAGAGGGTAGTTTGTCTTGGACAGTGTAGCACTGACTTTTGGTGTGGTTGAGGAGAACAGGAAGTCATTACTAGATTCATATGAAAATTAGGGAGCTCAAGGTCATTTTAGACGTATAAAAAAGCCTTTGCTGCTGAAATTATCCCACCCTTTAAAATCTGCCTGCCCTCTCACACATGGTAATGGACCCATCTTCTGAGTTGTAGATATGTCTTTTCTCATCATGTCTTCTTCTGAGTCCTCAGGTTGAGGACATTTTGTGGGAGTGGTTTGCCCTCACTCAGACCTTTATGGGGCCAGGAAATAGGCTGCTCTACTTTATGGGAAATGAGTAATTAGGTCTCACCAAATTCAAGGGATTTGGCTGTGGGAAGCAGGCAACTTCTCCTTTGAGTTTTTCTAGGAAAGATTTAACAATTTTTTTGCATGCTTCTCTGATTCTACACCTGATTTTAACGTACAGAAGCACATAGATTTGTCAAGCAGTTCTGAAATCTCTGTTTTGTCCAAAGGACGAATAATGTAATTACCATAATTAAAAACCCATAAAAATCTCCAGCCAACCAACCAACCAACCAACCAACCAACCAACCAACCAACCAACCAACCAAAACTGAAGCCAAAACTTGATGAGTTTTGGACTATAAAAGAACTAGTAACATTTAATCCATCCCAAGAATGTTTTGGTAATTGCTGCCTATTTGCAGCTTAATAACCGAATATGGGAAAGTATAAATTTAAATAGCTTTCTCTGCTTACTCCTTGTCCACACAAAGTGATGCTGCACTCAGTCAAAGGAGGAAGCAGATGACTCAACCTGCCAAGATGCAGCTTTCTGGGGTATGAACTGTCATGACATAGAGGTTTCTGCTTAACCCCTCTTTTCCATGGTTTCAGTGGGCTTTGGAAGGATCTGTGATCATGCTTGGACCCATGATACACAGGAGATGTACACCCAAAGGCACAAATGCATCTTTGTAGGAAAAGTGTTTCCTGGGAGCACTGACCCACAGTGATCTGCAGCCAGCACAGGGAAGGAGCCTATTGTGGGAAGGGTCATGGACACTGCAGGAACAGCCATGCTGCTCCCAGTGGGGACATCTTGGCAGCTCCTTGCACCAGGGCTCTGGCAGCACTGAGGTCAGATCTTTTTAAGGAAGCTCATTTAAAACTGAGAGCCTGTGTTTTATTTTTTAAGTGTCATGATGATTTTATTTTTTTAAATGTCATGGTGGTTTTCAGATGTCAAGAGAAACCAAGGGGATCAGGCCATCCAGGGCCAGCTTCCTTCCTTGTGTTGACGATTGATAGGGATGAACTGCCAAGTGCAGCATGGATTGATCTTAACACAGAGCTCTGTCTTCCACCTGAGGCCGGCAGCTCCAGCTGTTCCTGCCATGAAAAGTCCTGTGAGAGGTCAGAAAGATCTCCCTACATTGTAACAAGGTGTTGTAGCAACATCTTCCAGGTTTTCACTCCTTACTGCCAGTTTTAAAAGTACTATTTTATTTATTTGGCAGGGCCAGAGGTAGGGAGATACATCCTTACTTTGACCCTGGCATCTCCAAGTCATATTCCTCTCCATCTCTTCCCTTCTTCTTTTAGTCATGTAGATAGAGGGAAACTGTGCAAAGACCTGAGAGTCAGCACTGCACACTGCTCCTTTCAGGATTAAAGGATTAAGATTGCTCCTTTCAGGATTAAGTCAAACTTTCACCAAACCCAGTGGAAAATCTTCTTTTGACTTTGGTGATTGTTCTGAACTCTTACCAAAACCGTAGAAGTGTCTTAAAGCACAAATGGATATCCCTCAAAGGCACCCCAGTTTTGTGAGCATCTCCTGCTGCATGAGGAGCACTCTCCGTTTCTCTGGGTTCAGAGGGAGGGTTGTGCTCATCTCCTCCTGGGAGCTGCTCAACCCTGGGCAGGATGGGACCATTTGTGGGGCTAATTCTGAAATTCATTTGTGTAACTGTCTGAATTCCCAGGTCATATAGTTTAGAGATCTGCTCAGAGATGAATGTGAAATAATAGTGCTTTGCACTTCCTGGGTATATTTCATCTTTCCAAATATTTATCAAATAACCCTCAAAACAGCCCTGTGAGGCAGATAAGAGGTGGATGGATATGGCTCCTTTCATGCACCAGTGGAACCCAGCAGCTGTCTGGCTCTATAAAACAACCCTGCCCCAGTTTGGGGCAGATTAGGAAATGGATAACAAACATATATCTTGTTGAGGTTGCAGACAGAATTTAGTTAGGTAAATTTAATTACCTGTGCTGGAGCTTGGCCAGAAAGTTGAGGCTCATCTCCCTCCTTTCACTGCTTTCACTGTGAAGTCTGTAACTCCATCAGGTTCTCATCCTGTTTGAAGTTTGATCTTGCTCCTGGTTCTGACTTGAGTGGATGTTGAACTCAGACCAGGGAGTCTGTTCTGGAATTCTGCACATGTCTTTTTCCCATAAATATTTGCCCCTGTGTCTTTTTTTCTGGCAAAGTTTTTACATTGAGGTTCCCTCTCTGATATCCCCAGGGCACTCAGAGATGCACAGCACAAATTCTCTTTTGTTTGCCTTTGCAGCATGTAACTCTAGAGCATAAAAATGTTGAAGCTAGAACTCAAATTTTCTCTATTTTGTATTAATGCTCTTTATTAAATCTCCAGACTCTCTTTAAAGCTTCACAGAGAGCAATTTATTGTAAAGCTACATTTACTGTATTTTATGTCCAATGTAATTGCTTGTTTCATCTAATTCAGATTATACTGGCATATAAGAAAGACTATCCCAGAATAAAAAGAGAGATGAATTATTAATCAAGAAAGTTTTGGAAATAAGATTTTAAATGTACCTTCCAGATATATGTGTAATATTTAGAAACAGACCTGAAAAGACTTGTGTGATGTGCTTTAATAAAATTTGAAAAGAAAATAACCAATACATCAAATGTTAGAAAGGAATTGACCAATAAGTCAAATCTGGAAATTGAAGTGATGGATAAATCAGGTTTAAAAAAGCAGACAACCAATATATCAAGTCCACAGTATATTTATTAAAGTAAGGAATTGCTTGGATGTGACTGAATCTGTGTGCTACAATCATGCAATTAAAGACTTGAAATCCTTCAATAGCAAAAGATATGTGCATGTGTACACAGACACATGAACCTCTATACATGTACACAAAATAAACACATGTATCCCTTTGCATACATGTGCTTTCAGCCACACGAACAGCATGTGATATTCTTGGTGTACCCAGGATTTCAGTTTGTAATGTCTCCATTTCGATATTCTCATGTTACTAGACCTGAACACCTCATATTTCCAGCTCTTTCATAAAAAGTAATTGTTAGTACTGTCCAGATTTAAAAAATGATGGGACATGCCTTGTTCTGAAAGCTTTCTGCTTTTGTTTTCTGATTCTAATTGTACACTAGCAGCAACCCAAACTCCTTCGGCTAATTCAAAGTATTTTGATAGACAGCTTGGGCCCAAAGCATATTTTCAAGATCAAGACTATAAAAATCTCACTATGGAAAAATCATCATTTGCCTCACTGACTTTGATTTACATCTATGTTACAGAGCCATGAAATTTAAAATAAGATGATCTAAATTGTCCTATAATAATGTGGGCATGAACGTATACTCCTGGTGGCAGAGTTTCCCTGTCACTATACCAAATGAAATCTAGTTTTTAGTGCCAATCAGTTAGGCATCATTAACCCTTTAAGAATGTTATTAGCATTCTCACAAAGCTTTTCATCATGTAACAAATGTTTTCAGACTAAACTTCTCGAGGTCAAAGAATCCAAGCCAGAAAGATTTAGGACCTTTTTGTCCTCTGCAATATTATGTATACACTCTCCATCACACCAAATATAAAATATTAGCAGTGGTTTTTAAAAGCTTGCAAAAATGTAGTATTTGAGTTAAAAAGCAGTCCTTCATAAGCTGTCCCCATGTGCTCCTCCCCCTCATCCCTTTTTTGCTGTATAGTAGAAAAATTGCTCTGTACATGCATCCTCCAGGATCCTGGAATGAAAATTGCTTTGCATTTGCTATTACATTATGGTGCTCTCCATTCTGTTTTTTTTTTCCTCAGTTCATGTTGTTCTTTTTGCAATAAGTGTATGTTTGAATTGAATTGAAGAGTAGCATATTAAAGAACTGGTTTTCATAGCTGTTTATGTCCTTTCATCCAAAGAAGTGTGAGAAAAGCAATCAAGGCTTCAGATTGACATGCTAAAGCAAGAACTATCAGAAAAAGCATCTTGCTGTTGGAGTGTGGAATATTTGCATACCCAGTTTGTTTGTATTAGATCAGATCAAACCAAGGTATTTATAGAACCAGCTTCAGCCTGTGGTCAGGCCTATAATGAACAACTGATTTAGTTTCAGGTAAAGTAATTATTAATCTGTTCCCCCAACTTTATGCTTCTGAATGTGTCAAAATGTAGCATCTATAACCCTGACTCAGTGTATTATTCAGACTTTCCATCATTCTGTTTTTCAGCAGATGGCATCTAGGTGACTTGAAGTCTTATGAGTGGGATTTATGAAGTGAAATTGAGAAGCTTAAAAGTAATTGCAGAGACAGGAGGAAAAATTAGAAATTAATATCACTGTAAGAAATAGAAGCAGTCTCATGTGGAAGTGAAATTCTCAATTGGTAGCTTTTACATCAAAAGTGGTGTTTGATTTGTATTTATTGCAGTATAAATAATGATGATGCAGGCAGTAGTATTGTATTCAGTAATTTCTCTTGCAGGCATTTGGGATGAACTTCCCATGAAGGACAAGTGAGTAAGGAGCTGTATGACTGCTACTCCTCATAGAGAGCACTGCACCTTTCAGCTGGGCTTTTGGGAAAGATGCTGCCTGTGCACTTCAAGTAAAACATCCTGTATTTTTTGGCTCAAAATAGCTCACATTAAGGTTTTGCTGATGAATCGATGTGGCCTCTGGAACAACCTGAATTACTCACTGAGACAATGTGAATGTGTGTGAACTCAGGCTGGGTAAACACTCAGCTTTAAGGGAAGGATGAGAACTTAGGAAATCAAGAGTACAGTTCACATGACTGTCTGAAAGATATGTTTGAATGCTATTGATGAATTTAAGCAATATTTATAATAGGTTTGCACAGCAGCAATAGAACAGAAAGTAATTTTCTCTGCAAAAGGGGCAATGGCTGTGATAGCATAAGGGATCAACATCTTGGGTTATGACATCTCCACTGCTGAAATCCAGCAGAAATAAGTGCCACATTTTGCTTTGGAGACAGTTTGAAGCACACCTTTCCTTCTCTGAGATGTCTATCCAGTATGAATCCTGTGTCACCAGTGAACAGGGATTCCTGGCCAGCTCCAGGTAATCCATGCTTAGAGCCCTACAGAAATTCCCATGGGAATATATAAATCTGGACTTGCTGTATGTGTGTTGGCACTGTGGTGCAGTCATGATTTTGAAAGAAAGCATGGATAGGACGGGTGATCTGTTCTTTCAGTGCTAGCTCTGCAGGTTTTTTGGACCAAAATCCCCATGTAAGTACAAAATTAACTTGATCTCCAGCCTCTCTGGTTTGAGTCAGACTCAGCTCTATGTGCCGAAGTACAGACTTAACACTATAATGAATCAAGATCTAAATTCACATCTTCCTAAGACTGATGCTCAAGAATGAAGAGGTTATTTGTCTGTACTAGTGGAATCCTTTTTGGTATAACACATTTGACAACTCTATGTAAATTCACAGTGGTGTATGAAATACTTTTGCCCATCATATACTGTCTTTGTCACTACCTTCTCTTAACCTTTATCTCTGTAGAAAAGAATATTTAGAAAAGCACACTTGGAAAATGGGCACTAAAAACTTACCACCTGAAAACATAGAAATTGTTTTAACTAAAAGTTTTTGAGGCTTAAGGAACTTCAAAAAGAAATTTGGAATCTTAAAAAAACGTAGTGAAGGTATTCCTTTTTTTTTGTTGTTGTTGCTTGAAAAATGAAAGTAATAGCTTCAAAATATGTGCACCGAAGAGAGGCTTTTGTTCTGACAGCTTATACATCAAGTTTCAGCATTAGGGGGTTTCAAATGGTAAAAGTTAGAATTTGATAAAACAAGCTTTTGGGGATCCTTTCTCTGAAAGATTCCTGCATGAAATATGAATCCAGAAAAAAAATCATGGAAATGGAGTGGTTTTTTTTTTTTGACTGTATGGAACTGTTCAGAAAATAATAGTGCAAGATGGGCTTTGAGATAATTTAATGGTAGGAATTTTGCAGTTGTATTGTCACTGTCAAAATCAGCCTATTTGCTGCAGTTTTATAGTGTTTAGCAGTAAGAAAACATAGAATTTCCACCCTTTCCCAGCACAGAAAAGAATGTTTTTGAAGTTTGATTAGTTTCTTTTTTTCTTCAGATTTCCATTCTTGTACTCTCTCTGCCTTTCTCAAGCACTGCGACAACACCTGATGAAATGCAAAAGGTTTTTTAAAGTGTATTTGTAAGTTTTTGTGATATTTAACATTAGTGAGTTGAAATACATTTCTCTCAAAAAGCTGAACTTGAAGATACTTTTCCCATATTAGCTGTTACCATGCAGGTCCTGTGTCCCAGGGTCTGGGACAGTGGCTCTGTGGGACCCCAGCCAGAGAAGCAGGTTCAGATTTACAGAGTGGTTTCTTGGGAAGAAGCAGTGCCTGGACATGGCTGAGGAGAGTGTGGTTGAGGCTTGAAAATGCAGGGCAGATATTTTGAGAAGCAGAGCTGTGATGCTCAGCAGGGGCGAGGGGCTGGAGCAGGGGCGAGGGGCAGCCCTGCTCTGAGCTGGGAAAGCTCCCTCTTCTTACTGTGCTCCCTCTTCTTTCTGTGCTCCCTTTCTTTCTGTGTTCCCCCTTCTTTCTGTCCCCTGGTGGGACAAAGGCCAGGGGACATCCCCCGGCCTCACCTCAGGCTGAAAAGGAGTAAAGAAGGTAAACCTGCTCTCCCTTCCAATCTGATGGGTTGGGTCCTTCCCAAAGAGGGAAAGAGCAGAGCCTGAGTTTCAGGGAGGAGATGGAAGGGGCTGGAGCCGTCAGGGCGATATCCATATCCCCTTCTTCTCAAAGAGCTTAGCAAAACAAAATAGAGAAAGAAAAGCCTCCAGCAGCAGGGAGTGAACGGCTGGAATTTCCTTAATATTAGCTGAGCTTTAGGCAGCAAGCCTTAACGTGGGGAATTATTTTTAATTAATAGCTTTTCCCCTACTTTGGAGCTCAGCGGAGGATCTTCTTTGCATTGCACAAGGAGGGGAGATAGGAGCAGTTTTTGTAACTGATAACTATTTCAGGCCAAATGCATTGCCTGGAATAACTTTGTATTCAGAAAAAGAACAAAATGTTATATCAAAAGATACCTCCTTCTGGTTCTTGGATTTAAATTGCCTCTCTCGATAAACCCACAGCCTGACCAGAAATGAGTTTATGGATTTTTAAGAGTTTCCAAACCAAATTATTCCCTCTCTCCTTTTCTTCCTCCCTCTCTCTCACCTCTGTGTTATCAGCATGGCATTTGGCCCTACGAGGGGACCTTCCAAAGATGCTGAGAAATCACAGCTCTGCCAGGGTCTGAGGCTCCAGGGCTTGTGCCGGGTGTCAGGGTCTTTTACCCAAACTAGCCCAGATCCAGATGGAAAAAGAGGCAGGAAGGTGTTGTGAATTTGCATTACTTTAACACAATGGGTTTGTTCAGAGACAGTTTTCAGGCAATAAATGGCTCCTTTGTGTTCCTTCCCTCCCCATGGTAGCTTTCAGAGCTGTATATGTACATATCATTTTGCCTGTGTATTAACAAGCAAGAAGGCTCCCTGGCTTCAGGCTCCCTCCTTCTCTTCTTCTGCCTCTCCTTCTCCCCAGCTTACAACACCCTTTGCTCCAGCACGCAATTAAAACAAAATTAGCAAAATAAGTACAAGTTTATGGCAGGGGGAAAAAACTCCCAAGAATCCTTTCTTTTTGCTTCTCTTATTCGAAGGATTGTAAGAGGCTGTAGTGCCTCTTTTTATGAGCAGCTTCCTGGGAGTCGGGACATTTGCTTGTTATACTGTGGCACTGTAAGAGGGTGATCGTCATGGACTATAAAGTAACGGGAAGTCTCACAGCCCCTCCAGCTCTGTAACACAGTAGCGTGGCTCACACAAGAGAGAGGGATTTATAGCACTGCCTTGTATTTTTTAACATATTTTGTCTGCTTTTGTTTACAACCCAGTCCAACAGTTCTTACTTTGTCCCTTGCCTCCATGCCCTCCTATCTTTATTCTGCCTGTTTCTTGTGGTGTGTTGAAGCCCCAGAATGGTACAAAAAAGTCAACTTAGGTGGAGAAGCAGCACGGATAAAGGTTGAACTCTGTGGTGGGCGCATCCCCCTTCAGGCACTAAGTGCAGGATAAATATCTGCTTTACTAGGCTGTGGGAAAGGCAAGGAGAGGACGGAGCTGGACAGGAGAAGGAGTATGAAAAAGAGTGTTTTCCTTGTTATCAAACTTGCCAAGCTATTTTCCTTATGATCTTTTGTTAAAGCCCAGTGTCTTTCTCTTATTTAAATAAGTCTAATCTCTGAAGGAGTTCTGAGTTGCTGCTTTTCAAAGCAGTGGGGTGTAGTTCCGTTTTATTAGCTGTCATTGAAGATCTGATGCAGTCATGTTGGAGCCTGTAAATGCCTTGATGCTGTCAAGCCAAAGCCGTTGCAAGCAAGGGTGGGTGCCTGCTGTCCCTGGCACTGCCTTCAGAGTCAGTGTCTTCCAGCTGCTGGGACTCACAAGTAACATTTCCCAAATTTTGGCCTGGATTTGGAAACATTCACGGGTGGCTGTGCCCTGGTGGGGTTGCAGCATGAGTAAATCAGGATTAGTATTTGTGAGAAGAAAGGGGAAGATTGTGGACGATGCAGGCATTGCCTTAATAATTAAGCAGCTTTTGGGAGACCTTGTCTCTCTGGATCCTGGTGCCAGGTCCCTTCTATTTGCTCTGATGAAGCAGTGTGGCATCATGCTGCTGACCACAGCTCGGTTTTGGGATTATCTGCTCTCATTGAAACAATTCCCCCAGAAGCTGCAGCGACAAGTTAACCATCTGGGGTCAAGAAGAGGACATTAAATATAATCAGCAGCTCCCTTAATCTTAAGAGGAGAATCCTCATTTGCTTGAACGTGTGTGCTGATCAAAGCATGATAGGAGCCAGGATGTGATACAAGAACAGCTATTTCCCAGGAAGGATTTTTTTTTTTTTTCTCCTCTTTTTAAGGGCAGAAGGGAAAAGCACCAGGAATTTTGAATCGTTGGAACTTTTTCTCTTGTGGTTCAACTAATGCAGTGAACCAACTGCACTTGACCAGTGCTTATACATGTTAACTATCAGCTAACATAATCTGAAGCCCTAGGAAAATAGGTTGTAGCACAGATGTAAGACACTGAAGGAAGACAGTAATTTTTTCCTGTAGATGGGAAATGCATATGTTGCCTCACTCACTTGTCATTACTGAAACTATAGGTAGGGACAAAAATAGAAACCACTGACAGCTTGATTTCTTCATGCTGGCACTGAGCTACAGCAGAGCTCTACAAGACCCTATAAATATGCAAGCGAAGGGAAATCCTACACAAGTGCTATCATACTGCTATAGGACTGAATAGAATTAGCTTTATTGCTACCAAACAGTATGGACAGAGTCTGCTTTTCAGAGCTCCCCTATCTCACCAACAATGTAAAATGTGAACCAAAGGCAGCTAATCTGGCCTGTTTACTGGGAACAGTTCCAAAATATATTGTTGGAAATGACTAGAAAAAGCTTTGCACTGCACAGCCCTTATGGAGCAGCCCATTCTTCCTTTTAAAGTGAAATGTCCTTGCAGAAATTAAACACTGTTTCATATAAAAATAAAAAATAATAAAAGGGGGGGGGGGAAGGGATCACTGTGGTTTAAACCACTTATTAAAATTTGTGAAAGATCCAGCATGCATTGAAAATGCTCCCCCTCCCCCCAAACCTAAACCAACAAAAACAAGCCAACTCCATGAATAGCTCTTCCTAGCTTCCTGCACATTGAATATGTATGTTAAAGGACAAGGAGCCAAGAGTCGCTCTGTTTTGCTTTGCTTGGAATATTTTTTCTATGAAAATATTTAATATTTCATTTTCATATTGCTATTTTTGATATGTCAAAGTCAGGGGCCATGCCAAGGAGAGGCTGGAGAGCTGGCCATGGAGGAGATTTCTGCCGTGGCTCACAGTGGTGTGCAGAAGCAAGACATACCCCACTGTGTAAATGATGCTCCCTGCACCTACGAGCAGGGTTCAAAGGGTTTTACATGGCAAGAGCAGAAAACACTGCTGCTGGGGCTGGGAGGGGACTAGGTGGGCTGAAACAAGAGTCAAGCAGAATTCAGGGTAAAGGGACCCCCAAATTTGGGAAGCACTCATTAGGCATGAAATCGTGGAACTTTTCATTGTTCTCTACAGGAGATATTACTTGTGCCATCTCGTGAGCCCTGCCAAGTATGTCTCCCCTCAAGAGGACTCCATAATTCTCTTACTTTCATTCACTTCTCTAAAGTGGCTCCATCTCTGTCATTTTTCTAAGCTGCTGCTGGAAGTTTGCTTCATGATTTAGCTGCTCTCACTTTCTTTGGAGGTGGCAACTGATTCATCCTCATTAGAACTGAACAGTGTATACAACTACAGAGTAAACATTTCTATCTTCCTCCCGGTTCAGGCAAAAAACCTTGACCCCCATGCCAGTAGAAGTGAAACATTTCCAAAACACACAGACAACTGGAGATGTGACTGTGTTTAAAAGCCTCCAATTTAAACACTGTTCTCCAGGAAACCATGACCAGGGAAGATGACTCGTCCCTGACAAGAGGTTTGACTCTGTAACAATTTGTTGGTCCACTTGTACATTGTTATTTTATTGTCTGTACCATGGAGCACTTACCTCTTAATATATCTGATAATAAAAACCCCACAGAAGTTTAAATTAGCATAAGGCTCAGTGATCAGGCTTAACTGTGATCTGGGGTCATTGACTCTCATATCAAATCACATCACCTTCATTAATAACTGAACCATTCACCCTGAAACTCAAGGAGCTTTCCTACATTTTCCTAAAATCTGGAGTTTTTATCCTGTTAGCCACAAACTCTTACGAGGCAGTGAGAGTCCCACTGGCTGGCGCTGTCCTCCTCGCAGGTTCTCAGCTTTTTGCTCTAATCTGATTCCTGGCATTTTTCACATTGGTGTAATCTGCCCCAGATTTTGTCATGTACAACTGCCACAGGCTGAGGCCGTGCAAGGGTGAGTACCAAGCAGGCTCCTTCCTGTCCAGATGCAGGGTGCACACATTTTCTTTTTTAGAGAGCTGACCTTCTAAACTGCTCTGATTGCTGCCAGTATTCATAGCAGGGAAAACAGAGCTGGACCTGTAATTTCATTGTCCTGTCCCACACACCAAAATTTCCTACATCCCTCCCCCAAAATCTCTCCAGAGCTGCTAGAAGTGAAGAGTTCAGTGGTTTAATTTTCTGTTGTCTTGCCAAGTTAGAATGGGATTAAATGCTCTCAAGGTCTCTGGACTATCACTTTACCCAAAACATCCATCCCAAGCATTCAAAGAGGCATAGAGGCTCTGCATAGCTATTTATTTTAAATGCCTGATTAAAATTTCATGAAAACAGGAAGTCAGGGGAAAAGAATAGATTGCAAGAACGAAGAAATCCAGGGCTTTGTCATTTTTAACTCAACAACACACAACAGTGAATAAAAAACCCAACACCCAGCACATTCAATTGTAACTGAGGAGTATTTTCACTGTAGTGAGGCCACTAATAGTATATTTTTTCATTGACAGGGGAGTTTATGAACTAAGAATGAAACCAATTTTTTTACTTATTACACAATTTTGATTCTGTTTGTAAATTGTCACCTTAAGGTAAACTAAAATTGCTGTACTTAAACCCTGAAAACTTTAAGATTTTTTTGGACACTCCATTGTTTTTTCCTATCTCAGCAGCAATAAATATTGCAGTATCAGATCCTTAACAGAGCAGCGGCTCTTCTGTCCTGGTATCTTTCTTTTTCTCCATTCTTAAGCATATCTAATCATCCGAATAAATTATGGGGGCAGAGACAAAAGACTGATTTTTCTGAATATTAGTCACATGCAAAAGACCTTCATGGTTTTTCTGGCTTCTAGAGCTCATTTTTCCTGTATGTAGCTCGTATGTTTTTATTTTTCTTATATGTCCTTGTTCTGCGAGGAAATATCCTCTTTGCTGAAAACATGGATCAGAAGCAGTGTTTAGCCAGGCTGCATTACAAAAGGATTTAGAGTCTGTCGAAGTCTTCTTGCCTTTTTAGGCTGTGGGAAGCAGGACCCCCATTAAGAGGCAGCAAATGCCCCTCAGCCATTTTCCAGTACTGCTGTCACCTTGACTACCCGTAGGTAGTCGTGGGGTACTTACAAACCATCAGTGTCCCAATCTGTTCTCCTGTACCAACCCCATCAAAAAATAGATGGATGTTAAAATTCTGTTTTAGCCTCTCCCTGCAAAGGCAGCATATGTAGGGTTCTCAGCTAGGGCATCCGGTGGCTCTGGATATGGTATAATTATGATAGCTTAATGACAAAATAAGTTTTCACTTGCCAATGTCAAATTAATCCTGTCAGTACATACGTCACTGCAAGTGCATTGCTCAGTGTACCCTTACAATATGCATAATACCATGTCTCCTTGCTTCTGCTTCTCATCATGTGGTCCTCTTGGTGCAGATGCTGTTCAGCCACTTAAAGAGCTGTAACACTACCAGGGGAAAGAAGAAAAAAACCCTAGTATGTTATACATACTGGAACGAATATAATGAGCCTAAAACCTTGGAAGCCTTCCTTTGTTCATCATTCTTGCCGCAAACAGTCACAGCCTTGTGGATTTGTCTATTATTTCAGCTGTAAAAATCATATTGAAATTTGATGGGAATTATTTCTAGAGGTAGTTAATTGGCTGACTAGGTGTATATGTGAGGAGAGGTAGCAGGGAGCCCATAAATGACCTTTTCCCTTGTTAGATTGCTCCCTGGCCAGCTGGACGTTTGGTATCCTAAGGTGAAGAGTTTTTTAAATTATAGTTTCACGGCTTTGCCCCTTTACAAGACAACAATTTCTCTGTGTTAATTCACCATGTCGAGAGGAGGAAAGAAAGTCAGCTGCTGCAGAATATCCCTTATGCTTTAAGAAAGCACGGCACTAATTGCTGGGAGACTTTTGCAAAACAAAATCCTGTGTGGCTCGGTCCACGCCTGCACACTCCAGTCGTCCCCGCTCCGTGCCAGCATGTCACAGGTGCACACCACAAGGGACAATGCAGCAAATGTAATTGGGAGGCAGGTGGCAATAGCTTGGACTCCGTAACACATTCATCCCAAGGTGCACTCGTGCATCTGTTAGAAAGTGAAGTAATTTTTTTTTTTTCTCTAATTCAGTTGGTGTAACAGAGATTTGAGCTGTTGGAAAATGCTTCCCATCTCCTAAACACAACAGTGAGAAAGTTACTAAAAGTCCTTGGAGACCGCAATTGAGGTGGGGTGGAGGCTGCTGATCTTAGGGAAAAAGCGAGGGGTTGTCAGTTTACATAGAAGTGGGTCAAGTGTTTTTAAGACACTTGAGAGGGCTTTTTCCTCCTTTGCTATCACTGTAATATCAGCACAAACTTTTCCTTTCTAGATATGAGTCTTTTGTAATTTCATTAGTGCTGTATACTCTGGCCGAGCCGGTCACTCGCCTGTGCTCAACCTTCCCTGCATCTTTCCAAGAGCCAGAGCAGAGCCTCTCGATGTGGGAACCTTTGTATTCCTGCTCTGAGTCCTAACAAAGGGTGTTTATTCCCTCTCTAAAATACAGAAAGGACCCCAAATGCTTGTACTTTTACACGGAGCCTGAAAGCAAATCTTGCCGAGCTGAACTGCAGCAATCTCTGGGGTGGAGTATAACAGCTATAGTGCAGCATACAGAATCCCTCTATAGGAGGGGGAGGCTGGTGCCAATTCCAGGCAAAACTATGGGGAATGGGATTCAAATGAGCACAGATGCAATGTTGCTCACGGACAAAAACGAACAGCACAGTACTGCGAAAATGCACACAGGTTTTAGTAGCCTTTGGTGGACAAAATACTGCTTTTCTATGAAGGATACCTACAAGGCAAACAACATAAAAATTATATCACACATTTTGAATGCCACATGCTTCCTACTCTCTAGGGGAGAATTTTCCCCATCTGTCTCAGTTCCTAACTCCACCACTCAACTCCCCTTTTAATCTGGAGTTGGGTCCAGCTGTAATCCAGAGCTCTTTGGGGCAATTTGTACTTGAAGCTGCTGGGACGGTCCCAAGGTCTGCTCCAGCCTCTCCTGGCAGTTTGCAGACTTTGTCCTCCTGCTGCATCTCTGGCTCTTGGCTGGTGGCAGGGCCAGGTTAACTGACAGTGTGAGGTTTCGATAACCTGCAGCAAGTGTTTTCCACCTCCCAGGAGAGAGCTGCACTGGAAAACAATTTGCAGAAGACAGGAGCAGAGATCTGGTGTCATTTTTGGTGCAGCTACTACAGTTTCTTGCTGTGAGCCCTTATCACTGGAGTCCTTGTAGAGCTGCTCATCAGCAGAGATCCTGCAGGCGAGCACAGCGTTATTGCTTGGTCCCATGTGGCTTTTTTTATCAGTGCTGTTCTGGCCTCTAAACCTTCTGGAGACGCTGTAATTGGGTACTTTGGGGTGGCTTGGCTTCTTTTATAGCGTATGTTAAGTTTTTAGACTAAGTTTTAGAAATAAAACAAAAATAAAATAAAACAAAAGAAAGCAAAATAAAAGCAAGGAAAGGAAAGGAAAGGAAAGGAAAAAAAAGTGAAAGTAACTAAAATGAAAGAAAGTGAAATAAAATAAAATGAAAAAGAAACGTAAGCTTCTGTAGTTAGAAGCAAAGATATGAATTTCCAAATAAATAAATTCTGCTTCTGTTTCTTGGAGTGATCTAGGACAGCTGATGGAGATTGACACTCTTAAGTTACATGAATGTTTTGAACGTGTAAAGAATCCTTTATAAATTCAGCTTGGTTTGCTGTGATACACTTTCCAAATTAGGATACTGCAGAGCAGATTGTGAAATGGTGATTTACATGACTTGAGGATTTTGCTCCTTGTGATTAAACACAATAGCACTTCCTTTGGTTCCCTTTAGAATGCATTTTAAAAAATGTATTTAAATGTATGTAGAAATGTATTTAAAATGCAGGTTATTTCCACAAATATAAAAATATCAGGCAAAAAGTGCATTATTGAGTGCTCTGTAAAGTATAGCTGAGCATCTCTAGAATTGCAACATTCTAAAGGAGGAAATAAAATTACAACTAAGAAAAATATTCAAAGTACCATTTTTTTTTTTCTGGCAGGAAAGTGAAAACATGGAGTTTTGTTGGCTCATTCTTCCTTTTGCAAAGGATTTAGTGCTGAGCTTTTACCTTGCTACATGATATACTGCAGTGAAATGCACAGAAATTTGGGATTAGATATGAGTTGTAACATCGAGTAAATTTTATGTTGAGAAATTTAAAGCGTGCCAAGTGGCCAGCTCCTCGGACAAAAGACTAACATGAATAGGTTAGAGAATTATTAGCCTCTAATAATAGATGATATACTATATATCAAGTAATGACTGCTTACTATCCTGCATTTATCTGTTACACGATGTCCTTTTTAATTACCTACCCTGCCGCCACGGGGGCCAGCAGCTGGTGCAAGAAACACTGCAAAGCTCATCCCTTCTTCCCTCGTAAAATGGAAATATCTTCCCAATCTGTGCCCTTACAGTTGTTAAACATGGGCTTCCCAGGAAAACAAAAGCATCCAAAGCACATCTTTTTTGGACAGTAGTTTTTAAGGAGGGATGTGTTACTGAAATCGTTTTTCAACACAGTTCCATCCAGTGGAGAGCAGGACTCTGCCCAACTGTGTCTCTTCCCTTCAGATTTTAATTCCTTCTGCTGCTTGTCTAGGTGAGGAATGGATAAAAATAGATTGTTAGATGAGGCTGTTGCTTTTAATTATATTCATAATGAGCGTTCACCATCCTTAATTCAATAGTGCAGTATAACGGGGGAGGGCAGGGTTGTTTAACCTCATTTCCTAAGGAAATGAGGCATATAGCATCCCACCACCCACCCACCCACCTGGACCCAGGCCTCTCCTAATCACTTTTGAATGCTTTCAAGGTGGGCTTGGAAGGGGACTCACATCTCAAAGGCTACATTTCCTTATGGAAATCTAGATGAGTGCAGGGAAAAGCTCCACATTGGTGTGCCAGGCAGGTAAGTTCAGTCATTATCCCTGCTGATGGCAGCCCATGTCCAGTGACATCCCTGCCTGCTGGGGGGCAGCAGGGCTGGAAGAGCTGGACATCAGTCTTGCTGCTGGGGCTGAACTTTGGGATGGGCAGCACTGGGCAAAAACAGAGGAAATTGCTTTTGCTCACAATTTTTTTTCAGGTAGGAGCATAAATTCTGGGAACCTCATTTGACATTGATTCTCCATGGTGTAATGCCAATGCAGGCAGACTCTCTTTTGGTGTAGTCAGGGCAGAGTGAGGACCTGTTTTGCTTTCTGGGAGCAGGACAAAGCTCAGTGAAAATTGGCCACTGTGCTTTTGGACCTGCAGTGTTGCAGGGGACTTTTCCCATGCTGTGCCCCAAAAAAGCAGTGCTCCCCCCTGCTTCTCTCCTTCCGTCTGCTCCCACACCGACTGCTCTTGGAGCTGGCAGCACATTAATAAAAAAATGTAAGTTTTATGGGACAAAGTAAATAAGGCAATTCATATATCATTCCTAAGACACACAGAAAGGAGGCAGAGAAAAATAACCAACCGATATTTTATATGAGAATATTTCCATGAGTCAGCTCATTTTCATGTTTCTGGGCTTCCAGCTGCAAGCTCTGCTGTGTTGGCTTATCTTCTACTTGAGGCCTGGCATGTGCCAGAAGTAGCTTATAATTGGCTGTGTTTCCCCTTTGTAAATGGTAATAATAGAGCCTTTATCAGCAGAGAATGGCTAAAAATTTGGATGTCTTTAATTTCATCGCAACTTGTAATTTTTTTCAGGTCTAATATTACACAAATAGATCTTAGAGCTCCTTGTTCAGGTTGCAGGGCTGGCAGCAGAGTGGTTGATTTTTGTAGGTGGGATATTGAACTGCCCTTCAAACGTTCCCTAAGCAATGGCCATAGAGCTGAATTTGTCCTTTAACCCTTGTGGCAGGGGTTTCATTAACCCCTTGGCTTAAGAAAAGTCACAGTAGTTGTGGCTCAGCCTGGCTGGGAGAGGCAGATGCATTTCTTGTGGCAGCTCGATGTTTGTTGCAGGGCAAAAATGCAAGGTATTTTCAATGTATTTTAATTCATTTGAGGTTTTCAATGTACTCACCTCGGCCTCCTAAACTCCTCCTGAGATTGCTTCCTGTGGATTTCAAAATTACTAAATTTAACTGGGTGGGGGGGAAAAGCAGCTCATTCAATACTATTTCTAAAGACAATTATGCAAGTGTTATAGGAAATAAATTTTAAATTTCTATATGGCAGAAGAATTTGGTTGATCACAGGCATAGGAAGGATGTTCCAAGATTTATTTGTCCAGTCACAACTTGAATTTTGAATAAATTCTGTCAAGCTGTTAAAAAAAAATATGGTAATACATCACTTGACGCATTCAAATCACAAATATGTTTGAGGGGAACTGCAATCTGCTCAGAGATGTCCTGCGAATAAAAAAGATTTCACATGTGTTTAATATATTCCTTTTTGAGGAATTAATTGTCCACCAGCACTGACAAGCATGGGGGATGGAGGAGCGGAATGGGAGCGATTTGCAGTTCTTAGTGGGAATTAGTGGCATGACTATATTATAACAATCATAATTAAGCTTTGTACTTGAACAGTGCCTTTCCTTGGGGAATCTCAAGGCACTCTGTCAAATTTATGGGGAAATCCCAGGGAAATAAGTGATTTCCCTACAGATCTGCAAAAATTCAGTGGCAGAGCTGTGAGCAGGCCCCAGGTCTCCAGTCTGCTGGACTGTGGCTCCAGCTCACAGCAGGAGCTGCCTGATTCCTCTGTCACAAAGGGGGCAGGGCTCAGGGGCTAAGGGAGCAGGGCCCAGGGGTGCAGGGGGCACTGGGGTGACACGGGCTGGGGGCAGAGGGAAGGTGACAGCAGAGACAGGCAGCTCACACCAGACAGCCCTTTCAGCAGCAACCTGAACCTCAATGAGGAGAAAACAATGGGAAAACACTCCTGGATGATGTTGTAACCCTGGGGAAGTCCTGACTCCTCCATGCCTCAGTTTACCCACCCCTACAGATAATATGGTGGCACTGTGGGAGGACTTGTGGTGGTGGAATTTTCATGACAAAAAAAATCAGGAAATCTTACATAAGGATGTGGTGCTTTGAGCATCATTTGAAGTTTTTCATCAAGGCTGAAGCCCCTACCAGAAAAATGTGCTCTACTTTATCTCAGAATTCAGGGTTTGTGCAAGAAACACACAGGGAAATTATTTATGTGTCATGAAGAAGACTCTGATGAGATGATCACAGGGGTCTGTTCTGTTTAAAATCACTAAGGTTAGAAATCTGTAAAACTTAATGTTTCTAACATGCTTTGAGACCTTCAGAGGCAAGGTCCCTTTGGATTTAGTAGGATGAATTGACCTCCTCGAGTAAGCTGAGTTGAATTTTGTGTGTAAGACAAGGACCATGTTACGTTATGGGTTTGTTTGGTCCCCTGGCTAGTTTCACCAGTTTGTGCAGCCTGGTGAAAAACCAAACAAATTCACCTGTCTGCACAGAGTGAAGCCAACAGTAAGTTTTTCATCTCAGTGCCTGCAGAGGATGACAAAATGTTCAAAAGATATCTGGACTCAACATTATTGAGAATGCTGAAAGTAAGCAGTAAAACCTTAAACGCCGATTTGGTGTTTTACTGGAACAAATAGAGAGATTTAAAAATAGTGGTTAGATGCTGAAAAGCGCAGCTCCAGTGAAAATCCCCATATTTGCTCTGAATAAATCCTCTCCCTCCTGGGAGCAGGCTGAGTGTTGAGGGGAACAGAGTTATTGGCCTCTCTCATTAGGCCCAGGCTGCTCATTTGGCTTGGTGGTGGGCAAAAGGATGTGTTTGGGTCTGTGTGAAGGAGCCTGTCGAGGAGCAGCGGGCAGTGCTCCTCTGGATGGAAGCACGTGGTGTTGTAGAGGGAGCTGAGTTGTTGATGCTGTGCAGAGCAGTGCCTCCCCTCTGCCCTGGGAGCAGGGGTCATGGCAGTGGCCTGGCGAGGGGCACTGCTCTCCGCATCACTGCTGGCATCTCTGCAAGCCTCGGGTCAGGGGACCAAGGGTATCCCACCAGAACTGGGACAGTTGGCAATCCTTGTTCTTGTGCAGACTGTGTGAAATGCACACCATTCCCCAGAGCTTACAGGCACAGTTACAAACGAAGCAAAGATGGCAGGAATGACATTCCCTTGCTAATTATAGTGTGGTCCCATCTGTATATTTGGTGTTATGTCACCAACTCCAGCCTGCTTTCTTCTAGCAGGGAAATACTGCTGTAGGTCGAAGCTCAGCACAAAAGGCTCCAGACCTCTAGTAATGTTATAGTTGCTTGTTTAACGGGGGCGAAACTCTATTTTTAAGGGCTATCAGTTGGAAATCTGAGAGCATGTTGGCTAAGGTGCTTTTGGGTAATTCAACAGCCCGTGTTTAAAAAGCACTTGGGTGTGGATAAACATAACAGAGTTCAATGGCTGCACATTTCATTGAACCCCAGTGGCTCCATTGGCACCTTGTGCATGGCAGCAAAGCTGTGAGCTCAGGTCCATCCCTCCTGCATGGAGAAGGTGGGAGAGCAGCTATTTCCATCAGTGCTCTTCTTGGCTGAAGACTTTTTGTATAGCGGATAGTCTGTGAAGAGTTTGGGCTGTAGGACCTGTGCATTACCCTCCAGGAATCCCCTCAGAGAGCTATGAGGACAGAAACCACCCCACTGCTTCACTCCATGGGGTGTTTCCTTTTAATCCTCTTGAGGACCTCATGTCCTCCTAGGGACCCAGATACAGTCCTGGAGTCCACATCCCTGTTTCTGTTGGTGGAGTTTCCTGGCTCCTTCTTTCCTGGCTCTGTAAAATGGTTGCAGTTTAGGGCCTTAAATTTGCTCATGGAAGATGTCATTTGTCCCTCTGAAGGAGCCCATGGGGTGCTTCATGCTTTCATGTGGTACTTGTGAACAGTATTGGCGAGCCTCATGCTAAATCTTATAGGACTGAGATTTTTAATTAGTGTAGAGGTGGGAGCCTCCAAATCTCATGTGATTAGAGAGTTCTCATAACTTTTACATTTATTATATAGTCCAATTAGCATATTTTCTTACTTCAGTGTCTCTATTGCCCTGTTCAATGTTGAAAATCCAAAAATAAGAGCCCTTGATAAAACTTGAAAGACATGAAGTGAAAATAGTCCAGAAACAAAAGTAAAAATATGTGTTCCTAATTTAATTCACTGTTTGGGCTAAAAACAATTAATGAAACTTTGACAAAACAAGCAAACACCATAAATAATAATGAGGAAACTAAAATCTGAAAACCATTTACTTCACATCCACTTGTGGGAGAGGCAAAAGGAATTTAAAAAGTCAAATAAGGCTTTAAGCTATCCCAAAATCAGGCTTGTGTGAAGAGGTGGAGGAGCACTGTGCAAAGATTAATCTCTCAGGGCTTGCACCTGGACCTGTCCTGTGAGGTTAAAGCCCCTCTCTGCCCCCTGGTTTGCTGATGCATCCCAAGGGTGTTTGCTGGAGCTCATGTGCAGAAGGAAAAGCAGGTCCTCAAACTGCTTTATGGGTGAGGAGCTGCCTCATGAAGGCCGTGGTGTCTCTGAAAGTCAAGGAGAATTTGTACCAGCAGAAATAGGCTCCTGGTTTCTTGTCATGCAGGAAGCCGTTGGTGGAGCCGGAATTTAACAAGTTCACAACTTAACAGGTCCCAGCCTAGTGTCTGGACTACCAGAATAGATTTTTTTCTCAAATACCCCCAATCGCTCAATGCTTTTGTCAAATTTCTGTCTCTCTGTACCCAGTGTCAGCCTCAGATTAACAATGAAGGTAGTCCCAGAAAACTTCTCACAAATAAGCAACCTATGCTCCCTGTTATGAAAGCAACCTCTTACTGTCTTGTATATTAATTCTGTTCTTGTGGGGCGCTGTAGAGGTTTCTCTGCCTGGAATGGTAACTTTCATTGCTTTCATTTCTTAAGGAACTTCAAGTTTCTGAAAGGCTTAGGAGGCTCCACCTCTTTCTTGGCCCTGTAACCCGTGAGCAGTTCAGCTGAGGCTAGGGGATTTGTGTATAATGATTTGGGAAAGTTGTGAGTATAAATAGTAAGGAATTTGAGATGTTTTTCCCCTCTGTAATTCAACACTCAATAGCTTCCCCTTCTACCCTGCACATAAGGTGCTGTACCAAAACCATGGAAAGAATTTGTGGAGCTTCAGATCAAGGAAGTTCATAAGCTTACAGGCTTTTTTCTTGCTTGCTCTTTTAAAAAATCTTATAATATCATCTCCTCTGGAGAATAGCATAGCCAGAGGACTTTACAAATTTTCACCAGATCCTCTCACCAGGAGCATTTGCCCCAGGGCAGAGGCAGGACAGCCCTCTGATCTCCTATGCACAGTGTGGTAAGGGCAGGAGCCTGGAATAAGTGTTCAGCCTCAGCTTTTTTCTTTCTTTTTTCTTCTTTCTGGTAGCATCCACTGCTGAGGGAACGTGTTCAACCTTCTCTAAGCCCCAACCTCAGTCTTCTTTCCCTTTCCATGTCTCACAGATATACAGGGCCAAGGTATTGGGCTGCATCACATAGAATAACAGAATCATTTAGATTGAGAAAGACCTCTCACATCATCAAGTCCAAGCTCAAATGACCAGAGTGATCTTGGCCCCAGTTCTGTGGTGATATGCCCATCTCTGGAGCCCCAGGACAAGACATTCCTGAGCACAGAGGTTGCCATTGCATCTGGCAGCAGTGCTTAGAGCTGGGGACACCCTGACCTGGGCATCTCTGTAATGACAGGTTTGCTTTTAAGTGCCCTGAAGGTTCTTTTCATCTCCATAGGCATCTTTGTCTTAATTTCTCCTGTGCTTTAAACCCTGCGCATAAAATGCAATGTAAACCTCAAAACATCCTCATTTATTCTAACAGAAATGTCATTTCCGAGTAGTATCAGTACAAATTCTTCATAGCCCCTGTGATTTCAGCCCAGAGGTGGGTCTCAGCTCTTCACTTCATCCCCAAACCTGATTGAAAGCCCCTCGTACAGCTCTCCCATTTCACTGACTCGGGCACAGATGATGGACGATCACAGCATATATTCGTGTACATTCACTGCCAGGCATTTGATGTATGGTTTCATTTTTGAATCTTGACTTCATTTTGCACCATGATATTTGAACATGCAGATTTACAAATCAAGCCCCAGCATTATTGTTTAAAGAACCCTCAATGCTTTTGGTAAAAACCTGAGTAAGTATTTGTTATATTTAGAGGCAATGCTGCTTATTGTCTCTTCATACCATAAGCTTTTCACTGACCTAGATTTTGCTATTTCGTTTTCCATTTTCTGTCCCACAGTACATTTGCATGGAAAGAAAATCTTTTGTCTTTTAGTGTTCTCTTGCACTTGCTATTTCATCCACCAGCCAAAATCACACTCACTGCCCTGTGATGGTGTGAAGAACTTTGCTGGAAGTGATTGTGTGGCTGAGGATCCTGGGTTCAAACTAGAAGTAAAAAGCTTTTGCAGCTTTTAGGTTTGCAGAATCCTTCGGCTGAAGAGTGCTGGAGGACCAGCCCACAGCAGAAGAGCATGCAAAGACGAATGGTTTGTGTGTTTTCCAGCAGTAGCAATTTACAGAAAGAAAAGTGGACAGAGTCAGAAACTGGCTTCCTTTCAGTAGGAGGGAATAGTCCTCTCCCTGGATGTATATTACAACTATAGCTAAAGACACAAAACAACATCTTGATTTTAATTCTGGTTTCAGTTTTAGCATGTCATTAAAGAGATACCTGTATTGACAGGAAGAGTTGTAATGCTTTTGGGGAGTTGTTATTATCGTATTACACGATTATGGTGTTTATTGCGGTGGTGCCTTAGGGCTGAATTTACAAACACTGTGGATGGATTACATGGGTATTATGCTGCACACAGACATTTTGCTGCATGTTCATGTCAAAATCCTATGAACTGGACAATGTAAACAAATTAACATTATCAGGGAAAACCTGTTTTTAAAGTTAACTTTCCCTGCAGACTATACTCGGCCAAAGGACACTTGCTCTTACTCTCACATCTCCTGGTCTCAACCATGTTCAAAAATGTTTTTACTAGCACATGTTAACCGAAACCTCATCCTTTTCAGAAAAGAAAAAAAGCAGGCATGTCTTAAAATGCATTTGATCCAACCAGCTAGTATATTTTTAAACACGACAGTGTTATGTTTAACAGTGTGTTAGCATATGTCAATTAACTTGTTTCTGCAGAGTGCTGACAGAAGTGCCCTCGTCGCCACCAGCCCTGAGGGGCCCCGGGGCTCAGTCGAGTCAGCAGAAGGGAGCCTGTGCCCACATCTCCAGCCCACTGAAACTCAGCACTGCTCTTCTGGACAGTATTAGGGTGCAGGAAGAGGGCAGGGTAGATTTTAAGCCATTCCTCCTTCTGCTGGCTGTGGTCTGTGGGTAACCCCCCATGGTCAGGGAGATGCACCAGGGCTCCTCTGTCAGCACCTCAAGTGATGTCTCCTGCGAGCACACACGTGAGCTGAGATGCACTGCACACAACGCCCTTCCAGACAGAATAA
This sequence comes from Sitta carolinensis, assembly GCA_032173965.1. Taxonomy (NCBI): domain Eukaryota; kingdom Metazoa; phylum Chordata; class Aves; order Passeriformes; family Sittidae; genus Sitta; species Sitta carolinensis. The sequence continues at coordinate 5,693,418 of CM063292.1, forward strand.
ATAGAGACTTTTTCTCACACTGTCAGGAGATCACACCCCTTCCCTGTGCCAGATATAGATGAGATGGAGGAGAAAAGATGCACGTGCACGTGCTTGTAGCCCCTAAGTCTCCCCTGTGCCCAGAGCGTGGTGAGGATGGCTGTGCATGTCTGGGGTGCTTCACGTGTCGAGTCATGGCCATGGCCATGTGGGCTGCTCATCTCCCCAGTGCTCTGGGCCACACACTGGCCAGTGCAGAGGGAACTCTTTAATCCATTGTTGGAAACAGCAGAGACCTTTCTGTCCAGATACTGGCATGTGCTGCTGGATAAAGCCCTGGGAATATGTGGACTAACCAGTCATATCCTGGCAGGACCATTCTGTTCATCCCAGCCATGAAATTGTGCATGATGAGAAGTCAGTGGAGTGGGGGGCACACAGGTCTGGTCTCAGCAGTCAAGCAGGGATGCACACTGCTTTCCCACAGCAGTGGAAAGTGCCTGTGGAAGTGCCTGTCCATGTGTGGCAGCTGCAGAGACATCATCGTGTGTTTGACAGGGCTCATCTGTTACTGCCCGAGCAGAGGGTGTGGGAAGGGTAAATACATGGGCATTCCTGGCAGAGGAGGTGTCCAGAGGCTGTATCCCCATGGCCTGTTGCTGTGGGCTGCATGGTGTATCCATGTCTCAGCCAGACTCCGGCTGTGGGAGCAGCCCCCAGGCAGACAGACCGGCCTCTGCTGCTGTTCCTCATCCAGGGAATTTGGGCAACCTTCATTTCTCATTTCAAGTTTAGCAAATGCATGAACGATTCCCACGTGTCCTAGAACAGTGTTAATGGGAACAGTAGAAATACCTAGAATAAGCAGTGTCCAAAAATAGGTCTCCTGTCCTGCCAATGTCTTGCACATGTTCTTAACTTTCGTGCCCTGGGAAGCAACTTCTGGCACCCTGCAGGGCAGGAGAGTTTTTCCATTCACTTCAGTGGGTGCGGGATTTCATTCTGCCTTACAGACCTGTGGATTTTAAAGGGACTGTCCATAAGGCACACTCGAGCTCTTTGCAGGGTTGAAGTGCTTTATATTTTTAGCACTGACCCGATGGTCATGAGGGAAAAGCACATTTTTGCCACACTCAAAAGGCATGGTCAGACATGTTGCTCTGCTGGGGCTGCTCGGGGTCAAGTTGTTACTGGCCCTGAATCATTTCTTTGGGTGCTGCACCTTCCTGCTACACAGCTTGGCTGCCATAATTGGAGCCGTGGAGCTGACCCACACCAGCAGAAACATGTTGGAAGTGGGGTTTTATAAATAGACTGTGTGGATAAAGGGTGTCTGCTCCGGGGTGTTTATGGGGCTGGGAAGAGGAGCTTGGGGCAGGGGATGGAGCCTGACAGCTCCCAGTGAGGCAGCACAGCCCTTTTTGCAAAACAGGGAGCGTGGTGCTGGCAGAGCCTGCGGCAAGCCCTCGGCACAGGGAAGGATGGAGAGGCCGTGACCCGGGGTGTGGGTGCTCAGCTATTTTCTCCCTGTGAGACTGGCTCCCAGGCCTTTGCTCATGCAAACCCTGACAGATCCCATCTAAATGAGTAGCTGGAAATTATGTGCTCTCTCCCTGGTCTGGGCTGGAGCTGAATTCTGCTACCAGTCTCAGGGAGTAGCTTTTGCTACTGAATGCAATTAAAAGAACTAGAATTTGGCACTGTGGGATCTTGCCCAGTGCAGGTAGTCAGGGTGATTGACATTGAATCCCTTGATTTCTCCAGAGGCATCATAATATTTTAAACTTATTATTAATTACAAGTGTATTAATCTCTGAATAGTATTAACTGTATTTCAAAATATAATTTTATCCTATCTGACCCACTGGGAAAAAAAAAAAAAGCAGTTTTGGATGAACTGAACAACTTTATAGACATTATGCTTTATAACCAGATAGATTTTCCCTAGTTAGTTCCATTTCTATCTAATATTGGTGGAAGATTAAAGATACTGAATCAATGGCTGTAAAAGCTTACATTAAAAATTTGCAGTAAATGAGAAGAGGAACATTTCATTAGAAACATAAATTGTAGCAACTGGAATGCCTGCAACTTATTTTTAATATTCTACTGACAGTCACACTTGAAAGCCTTTTTTTTTCCAAATGTTTTCTTTTCTCAGATTAAAAAAAAAAAAAAAAAAAAAAAAAGAAAAAAGAAGAAAATTACCTCTAATATTTTGAAATATAGAACTAATTACAGTATAGAGTGATCCTGATCCCACTGAAGTCAACTGCGGCATTCTTTATGACATTGCAGGATAGTGCCTCTATTAAGAAATAGTAAGGAAATGAGATACTTTAAAGAGAAGGGTTTAAAATGAACTGGCTCTGTTGGCCTCTTTTGTAAAAATACCTTAGAGCCACTTTTATCAAGTCAAAAGGTTCATTGAAAAGAGAGAAATTAAAAGATGCTGCTCGTGGAGCCTGGCAAAACATGAAGTTCACAACAAATATCTCTCCAATCCAATTATAACATTCAAATCAAGGAGGAAAAAAATTTATGAAATATAATGAAAGCTTTCTTTCTACTGAAAAAGTCTACTTGGAGGTGTCCAGACCTAAGGGAATTACCAAGTCAGCATTATAGTGGGGAAAAAATGTAATGCAAATGAGAGTGAAATAATCAAATTTTTCTAGTGGAAATAAGTGCAGTTGTTTGATGTAATTTTGACACACAGCATAATTTCAGCATCAACAGTGAAGTTTAGAGAATCAGTGTGTCTTCATGAGATCTCTGTACAGAAAATCCATTCAATGGGAAAATCTAAATCAGACTTCGGTTTGCACATTGGCCCCTCTACGAGAGAAAGCCCTAAATTATTTTAGTTGCAAATAGAAAAATAGAGATGGCCCCTTTTCATTAATTTGTAGGCATCTTTTCTACTTGAAAATCCAGCATGATTGTAGCATATAAATCACAAGAAATGTGATGTGTGACTGTTCTTGTGCTCACAAAAATCGAACTTCAGTTCATATCTCTAATACCAGCTCAGCTGTTTAAAATTGCACAGTTTTCCACAGTGAGTTACACTGGACTCATGTCACCATGTTTCTTGCAGAGGTAATTGTTCAATATCATGGGGATATATTCCCCACACAATTAAAACAATTAAAGCAGGGCATGTCTTCAGTATTTCACTCAATCTTGTAGTCTGTATGAAATACATTTGTAATTTTGTGTTCATTTCCAAATGGAGACAGATTCACACACCCTCACAGCCAAATTCAGGACAAGAACCAACAATTAAATGAAGCCTGAGATCCAGTCCAAAGCAGGCATATACTCAATTTAATTTTTAAATAGCTTAATTAATAGTTTCAGTTAAAGCAAAGAAGTGAAAATAGGTCAAACTATGTAAACATTGGTTAGAAAAACACACTGTCCAGCCAAAGCATTGTAGAAGTGCTTTTAAGAACGGTCTTTAAATTTAATTTAAATATAGTTTTCCAACTTAGGTAAAAGCCCAGTTCAGACAAGGCCCAAGTCACTTTTTTGTTTTATGCCACAAAGAATTACCAAGGCATTCTGAGAGTTTATTTAGTCTTTGCTTGTTCTGAGGCCGTGTTTCACCGTGCAGTCATCATTTTCTCCGTGCTATCAGCGCGCTGCTGCCACCCGGCACCTCGGAGCTCACCATGGGGAAGGGCTGCAAAACATCCTCTGCAAATATTGACTGGAATTTTGAAACGGGCAGGCAGGCACTGCTATTGCACACCTCCTGCAAACATCCAGGTTCAAGTTCTTGTTGACACGGCTGTGATGGTGACGGGGTTCCTGACACGAGGCTCAAGGCCAGGAGGGTGATTTTGCTCCGGAGTAGTCGGGGAGTGGAAGCAGCCCCGCGTGTCTTACCGGACCAGGCATGGCTCAGCAGCCCTCACTTCGTGGGAGCATACACTTGATAACTTCCTGGCAGTACCTGGATTCCAGAGGGGCAAAATCCTAAATTGCAAGCAATTACTCTCAATCTAGTGAATTACTGCTATCAAGAAAAAAGCAATGTTCTTTACTGGAGGAAAAAACATTCTTTTGCAAAATTTTTCCGTGATACTTAAATTTCAGTTTAAATGACACAAGAGTGTCATTTGAAAGGGGTAAGAATGTTGTTTTTGAAAATCCTTTTTTAATTATACAGTAGCACTTACATGACTCTATATATTTGTAGTTTGAAGTTTCTGCTACAGTGAGTCCTTTGCAGGTTTGCTGATTTGCAGTTAATTGCCAGGATCCTAACTTTTTGGTTAGAATAACTGAAATGTTTCTGTTTGCTCGTGGGGTTTTGGTTTTTTTCTGTATTTAAAAAAAAAAATAATAATTTGATTAAGTCAATAAAAATTAAAAATAATAGAAAAGAATTCAAATGATAAGTACCAAGATCAGCTCAGGTGCATTGCTTTAGAAGATGTCACTGCCATCCCCTTCATTGGCACTTCTTACTGATATGATAAAGTTTGTGAGTTTGAGCCTAAACTTGGGCCAAGTTTTATCACATGAGAATTTTCCCCCAATTCTTAGATTTCACCTTGATTTGTGCCGAGCAGGTCATGCAGCAGAAGTTGGCAGTGTCTGAAGGTGCCACTGCTCTTTGCCAGCCATCCCCTTTGGAGAGTGAAGTCAGGTTTGGGGGAGGAAGTTTGTGGTTGGTGGCTTTTTGTGAGTACGTGGCTGGCGGATGAGACTGTTTTGGCCTTCCTGATCTGAACACTTTTGTTTCCACTGTAAGGGATGACACAATCTGTGCAGGCAAAAAAATCCAGCTGGTTCTTCTCTCCACCTGCAGAACATCTGCAGAAGGAGAGGAACGTGTCAAAGATCCTTATAATGAAGGGCAGTTTTTACTGTTTATGTTCAAAGGCAAAACCACAACAGGAGACAATGTCCCTTTCATGAGAATGAAGCAAACAAACATTTTGGGCTGGAGAACAGGCTGGATGAGCTGACCTACTCCAGCTTGTCTGAAAAGTTAAACGTGTCCAAGGTTCTCTGCCAGGCAAAGGGAAGATGTAGGAAAGGTTTTTATAAATGGCAGTTGGGCAATTAATGTTAACCATCAATATCAGAATGGCTTAGATTACATGATTAACTAGTAAGAGTTTTGAGCTGGCTGGTAATTTTAGATTAAATAGTCAGGCAGCCAGTGACTTGAATATTGATGAATATCCTGTGTTTTATTAATATGCATTCTCTATAAATTAGAGGCTTAGTACACAAAGAAGAATCCTAATGCTCTTGCTATTTTTCATTGCCACAGGTAGAGCTGAATAATTCATAACAATTAATTTATTTCACTGATTTAGCCTTTTGGGGGGGGGGAGGTAAAGGGGAAGTTGAGCACAAGTAGTCTGCAGGTAATTTTTTCCATGTTTATTTATGATAAATAACTCACCAAACACATTTGAAGACTAATTCTTAGTTGTGGGGACTTTTTTGTATTTTAAATTGGAGAAATTGAGAGGAATATAGGCATAAGTGCAAGCAACCTGCCAGTCAGTACAAGAACCCAAATGAATTTTAAATTATAAAAAAAACCCAGCTAATTGCAAATACAACACATACAGGGTCAAGCTCATGTTGATTTGTATTGATTGGTGCAATGCTGGTTACATTGCATATTTCTGCTCCTCATTTAATTGATTCTAGTTCTTCAGGACCAAGATTTTTCTATAATATTTCTGTGGGCAGAATTCATTGTCTGTATTTAGTCCCTAATTCACAGGTGAAATGCTGCCCCTCTTGGAGCCAAAGGAAGTTTTACCCTTCATTCTGAAATATCCAGGATTCTACCTGCTGATGGCAACATTCCTGAAAATCCTTTTAGGTACACACCAAGCAAAAACACGTCCAACACGAATAACATTTTATATTTGTGCAAAGTTTCAGAATACCCACATGCAGATTTTTAAATTTATTTTTTAGGCAGTGGGAGATGGTGCCTTAAATACGAGACCAAATGTTGCAGCACAAAGATCATTTGCCAGTCCTGCAGCTCAGGGAGGCTGCAGCCTGTCTTGGTGTCACACTCACATCCTGAGCAGGCAATACCAGAAACACACGAGGAGGAGGAGGAGGCTGGATGATTACTGCCTCTCCCTTTCTCTGCTCTTACAACACACTCACAGCAGTGAGACTTGCATAGCACACAATAAATCATTGCCTCATTATGCTCCTTCTAGAGGTTTGTTTAGGGCACCTACTCAAGCACTGGCTGCAGAAGATTATTTGTTCTTCCCAGAAATTCCTCTCAGATATAGACCTCTGGTCTGATTTGCACACAAGGAAAAAAATCTCTGCGTCTTATTTTTGAAATGATTTCTTAGTGGGCAGGACAATTTACATTACAGAACTGCCTAAGCAAGTAATTTCAGCAATGTCTGGAGGGGATTTTAATTTGTAGGTGGGTGATTTTGTTGAGAACAGGCAAAGGTTAAAGAAGGTTTTTGTGTTTTGTGGTTTTGTGACTTGTCAACATGAAGTATTAATAAGTGAAACAGAGGGTCTTCCTCCCCTCCTTTCTTCCTTCCTCCCTTCTTGTCTGCCTTCCCTTTTGCTTTCCTTCTTCCCTTCTTTCTTTCTGTGCGCATAAAAGCTGTTGATCCCTTACCTAGCCAGATTTTGTTGAATTATTGTAAAAGAATCCTAAGTACCTCATTAGAAAACATTGTAAGGTCTTCATTCACTTTTTCTGTATGTCTTTAGCCAGCTCTAGTTCACAGCTGGTGCAGGAGAGCACCAGTCTAATTGATGGAATAGGGATTTTGACTCTTGGTTTTGACTTAAGGAGACAAATATTCCTAATAAAGGGTGTGCATTATTTGGCCTAATTTACTAACGAAGAGCAGTGTTGCTGATTTTGATAAAACAGTATTTATTTTAGCTTTGCACCAAGGAAGTGCTGGGATAACCTAGATTGTACCTGCAGTGGATTTGAACAGCCAGAGCTGAGGCACTGGAGACCAGGTGGGTACACTGCAACACGGCTGGGTTTTGCTGCAGTGTGACAATGTGATCTAGGATCTCATCCAGGCTCCTTGGAAATCAATGGAAATTCTACCCTTGACTTTACTGGGCTTTGGATCCTGCTCCAATTGTGCCAGGATAGAAATGAAATTACTCCAGCTTGGGGGAAGAATTTTCTGGCTTAACAGATTCAATGTTTAGTACTGATGGGTGTGTTTGTGTAAGGGGCCCTGACTTCAAGTTCGAGTGTTTTTGCCACGTGCCTTGTCATGGTCCTCCCTCCTTCTCAGAGTTTCCTGATACACAATAGACTTCTGCTTTGTGACCACTCACAGACATCCCAGATCAACAATGACTTTTCATAGGTGATTGTAATGTGAAACTCAAAATCATTGTAAGCTTGCTCAAAATGTGACCTGCCTTCACACAAAAGCTCCCTAAGCTTTCTGAACCTCGCAGCAAAGCTGGATGTGTTCACAGCCATAAAGAAACACAAAGCTAAGTCACTTTGGTGTATTTTGAGGTTTCACTACGCATCCTCCTGCACCATTGTATCTCAGGGTATAATTCTCATTTGATCTTAAACTCTTACACAGAGCCTAGGAATAGAAGTTGTGCTGAGGTAAGGACCAGAAAAGACTGTTTCCAACACTCACTGCAACCTGAGTCCCCACAAACAATCAGGACTCAGCGAGAATTGTACCCAACCTTTTTTGATGGAAGTGCAGTGGTGACCTTCTGGATTGATTAAAGATGTGACATTGATTGACTTTGAAGGGAGCCACATCCACCCTTCTTCTGCCAAAAAGGCAGGTGGCTGCAATGTGAAGCCTCAAGAATGGGGCATTGCTCTTCCAAGTACATGGAAGACATCCAAGGGTAACAGGATAATGCAGATAATGGGATAGGGTTTCTCCCCTCCTCTCCCTCAAATACCGTATAGCTGGATTTTGGCTATCCAGCCTCATGCCTTAGAAGACTTTTCTCTGATAACTACTTAAAAGAGGAAATAGCTGAGGAAATGAGCTCTTTTTGTAGGTTATTTAGGATGTTTGGTGGTTGAAAATGTCAAAAAGGACTGGTGATGTTGACTCTGCAGGAATCTTTAATGGTGGTGGGGGTGATGCTGAGAGGACCAGTGTCAGCAGAAGGGATGGTGTGGAGGGGGAAAGCTTTGTTCCTCAGGCCAATCCACCCCTGATGGTTGTTCACACCATCACTTTGGGGCATCAAGTTTGACAGGTGTTAAAATGTTTCTATTTGCCAAGGGTACAGAGTATCATAACAATATCTGGTCTCTTTAAGGCACCTTGAGTTGGCACTGAGGAATATTGGCCTCCAAAATCACCAGTTTTGAAAATCTAGGCCACTGAACCTGATACGAACTATCAGAAAGCAGAGACAAGGGAGCATTTATGTTGGAGAATGTATAGTGGCTTGAAAACTACAAATCAAAATAATTCACTCTTTTATGTGTAAATCTCCTTCTCTTTGATACACAAATTGAAAAGCTGTCTGGTTTCCTTGTAGTTTCCGTAAGCAAGCAGTGTGTGACTGCACCCTCTAGAATTCTATTGAAGTGCTATCTAAAGTGCAGACCTGTTAAGATCAAGCTCACTTTTTTGCTAAAACTAAGCCCACCAAACCTTGCACCTAAAACCAGCAGGCAAGGGGGTCTCAAGTTCCATGGCTCCCTCTTGACAAGGGCATGGCATGACAAATAGTGAAGCACCAAAAGATCAAAGCACTTTTTCAGGCACAACAATAAAATCAGAGACAGAAAACCACCAGGGCCTGGTGTGGGTGTCTGCTCTTCCAAAGCAGCCTTTGTCAGGTTTGACACAGCCCGTGGCAAGGGATGCAAGCAGGAGCTGCACAGTGGCAGTAAATAAACACCAGCAAATGGACATCCTGTATGCTGCATTTCTGAGCTGGGAGAAAGGCTGGAGAGGCACTGCACAAAGCCCACGTGGAAGAGATTACTGGGACATGCTGAACTTACTGTCAGTTATTGGAAAATTTTCTATGCAAGCTTGGAAAGACAGTGTGATGTGTTTTGCTCATATTCCACAGTCGTTTTCCCTGGTTGAGCACCTCAATGCAGGTCCTGTGGAATTCAATATCTGTCTTGCCTTTCAGAAGGATTATGCCCCTAAATAGCTTCTTTAGGAAGTGTACTTTGCTTGGTGATAACACAAAGCACAGGGTGGATGATTAACACCAATTAGGATTATTTACAAGAACCTAGAAAACAATAGGTCCATAAATCATTGTCTTATCAATTGTAGTTCCTCCTGAGTAATTCAGTCATCATTGGGCACACTGTGTTTCACTGTTCCTTAAGTACAGATCACACTGATGTTAGCTGAAGTGTGTGCAAATGTTGAAAGTACAATATGACCTAAAATAGCAGCATGTTACAAAAAAAAAATCTGATTGTTTTCAACATTTTTATGTTCTAAATTCCCAACATTTTCCCCCCAGGTATATTGAGTGAATTTAAGGCAACTGACAGTAGCCTTGTTCCTCTTGAGTTATGCCTCAGCTCTGTCTACAGTTGTGTCTCCATGTGGGGTGGTTTTGCAATTATTCCCTGGCTGTCTTCATCTTTTGGGTGCTGGTCCAGCTGCAGAACAGCTTCAGAGCACATATTCCTTCCAGAGGAGAGCCAGTGGGGAGTTCTCTCCAAAAGCAAGCCAGGGCTTGTTGGGACACACTACTCTGATCCAAAGGGCAGCCACCCCACCACAAAGTCCCTCAGGGGTATCTGTCACCCTTTGCAAGAGGAAGGATGTCAAACTTCTCAGAGCTCCAATATCAGCCTGGAGTGGGGCTTGTGTTTAGAGAGGGTCAGCTGCTTTATGTGGCACCCTTTTTGCTGGTGACAGGCAGCTCTTGAACCACTACTCCTTTCTTCCACCAAGGCTTCTCCTGGCTCATTTTCCTTTTTGTTTAGTAACTGCCTGGTCTTCTTCTTCTGTAGCTGTTCCTCCTTGCTGCTGATCTTTTTTACTTCTACTTTTATCACTTTGTGTGATCCTTTTCCAATTTCCAACCTTAGTCTCCCAGAAGACCGAGTGGTGACGCCTGGATGCAGAGGAGATCACACTGCTTATAAATCTGCACCATGAGGAGGCCAAAAGCTTCTGCAGCAGCAGGAGGTAAGCCAGGACTGCTGGTGGGTGTAAGGAGCAGAGAGCAAAGCCACGTGAGTTTGGGAAGAAGGCAGCAGCACCCCTGAGGATGGAGACTGCAGCAATGTCACAGTCCTGTACAGAAAACTTGAAGAGACACTGAAAACTTCAGGTGGGAACATGCCACCCAGCCAGCTGTTGTGTGGTTTGGTCCATGGACCTTTGGGGTCTGCACACCAGAGACTGAAAACTCTTGATTTACCCTAAATTTCCTCTCTGTGGACTTCTGATGTGATAGGAATGGCACAAGAAATCCAATATATCTTCTTCTCCATAATGTTTCCAGCCTGCTAACTTTCCCAGGACTACTTTCTGCTCAAATTACTGGAACTTAATTACATGAGGTTTAATTTCAGTTGCTTGGCCAGCTTTAAAAACATATATTCAAATTTGAACCACAAGGACAGAATTTTGGGAGCCTCTTTGTCCTCTCACTTTGTGTTAATTTAAATGAGGAAACTGTGCCTGTGAATCTGCTTTACTTCACCTATTCCAAGTCAGTCTCAATTCTGGGGAGACAACCCTGACTCCCAGCAGTTTAAGGGAGAGCACAAACAACCCCTTATGTTACAGTTTATGTTTTTGAAACTGTGTAAACAGTAGATATTTGTCTCCTGCTTATGCATTTTCTTGTAAATAAAATGTATTGGGACCAGAGATGGAGTTACACTGACTTTACACCAGATAATGTATTGACATTTTACAAGGAAGTGTTGAATTATCCATACATTTCACAAGTAGATCTTACAATGTTTAATCATAACAAAAATTAAAAAAAAAATTCAAAAAAATAAAAAAAGAAGTAGAAGGAAACTCAAGGGAGGGACATGGAGAGAAAATGCAAAAGGACATGTATGGATAGTGGTGGAGTTGGAGAATAACAGCACCTAGCAAGGCATTATCTGACAATTCCTATGATTAGGACTTATCTTTCTGGCTTCATTATTTCATTATAATCAGCTGTTTATCTGATAAGTAATAAATGCCCTTCAAATTTTATTGCATTTGCTTACTTTCTTCAGATTTTGCATCAGTTTGTTCCCCTCTTAAGATCTTATTTCTGTTAAGGAATGAAGATTTTATGGTTTTACTGGGGTTGACTTGTTCCTCTGGTATTTCATGGTTGTTATTTAGCTAGCAAGTGTCCCACAGCAATTCCTTGGATAACACTTCCATCTATCACATTGGGATGACCAAGGATACATTGCAGCTGATATTCAAACTCTGCTGTGTATCTGTGGTTGGGCACCCACCTCCACCTCAGCAGATACAAAACTCTCCAAAAAGCCAACAAAAGAGGGCTTTTTTTAAACCCTCCAACCTGCTAGTGGATTATTCTTAATGGATTGGCAGCGTGCCCCTTCCTTCCTCTGCAGGAATGCTGGTCTGGCTCTGCAGCCCAGCCCTGGGTTTGGGTTTTTGGTGGTTTGGTTTTTTTTTTATACATATTTTTTCCCTGTGTTACAGCATGCAGAAGAAATAAAGTGTAAGACTGAGCTGTAATAGTTCATGAAGGTTTTTTTTTTTTTTTCATCTGCAGCCTGGGATTAACTTATTTACCTGCCAGGAGGCAAATGTAGCACCAGCACTCCTCTTTGGGGAGCGACCCTGCCTTGTCAGCAAGGCCCTGCAGGAGAGGGCTCCTTGCACGGGCTGGCTGTTGTTTCTGGGAGCTCACAGACACACCTTCAAAGGTTGAGGGTTCAGCTTCTTCTGCGTGAGAGAGGAGAGGAAATGACCTTCACCCAGCTGAGCAGGGAACAACAGGAAACCCTCACGGTCCTGCCATTTCCCACCCCAGGATCCGGAGCTCAGGGACCTTTTTGACGAACTGTCAGTGCTTTTGTCAGGGTTTAGCTGCTGCAAATATATTACCAAAGTATGTTGATGATTCATGGGGAAGTGGTGTACGCTGATTTAAGTGATGGACTAGCCATTCTGTAATGGATTTGAGAATTCCCAATCAGATTGTACTTAGTTTTATCAAGCAGGAAGCTGGCAGGCTGTGTTTTAATCAACTGATAGCATCTCTTGGCAATTGGCATCCAGCTAGCGGACAGAGTACTTCTCAAAGACCAGCTTGCTAAGTTACAAACAGTCACAGCCACTCAGATCTCAGCTTTACCTCCTATTTTTTCAGTTCAGCCTGTTTCTTTCCCAAATGAAACATTCAGCTGGATGTGCTGGACAATGCAGGATATCTGCTTCTCTTTCACTGATGTTTTAGGAGGAATGGATGAGGCAGAATGCATTTGCTTCTTCCCCCAGAAAGTTATGTTGAAACAAGTTCATAGAAGTAGCATAAAATCCCAGAACCTGACAAATTCTAGGATTTGGTTCTGGCACAAGTTTTGGGAGTGCTCACATTGCGTAAGTGTAGCATATCTACAGTGTGGGGCCACACCAGGTAAGATGTGGCCTTTTCCCCTTTGATTAGGCCGTGACTCATTATTCCATGACTCATTATCTATTGTGTCACCAAAGACATACCCGGTGTTCTGACCTGTACCAGCAGATATCAAGAATGGTTCCCTTCCCTGATAAAACTCATCACTCTGTTACTTCTGGGAGAGACCAGCTCCTGCAGAGCATCTTCACCACTGCACAAACCCTCAGGTGCCACAGCTACCTTAACTAATTCTTGACTCAGGATTTATGTTTTGTCACAATTATTGAGCTGTGGAGCCATCCACACTCATGGAGCACTGCGCCAAACCTGAGGAGCTGGTTTGTTGTGCCTGGCTCCTGTGGAGTAGTTACTGTACTTAGCAACCCACCTCCAATATAAATATATCTGCTACTCTGAAGAGCAGGCTTTGAAAAGCACCAGAAGGGATCACTCCCCCATAAAGATTTTTTCCAACATTGCAGAGCTGTTGGGACTTTCAAAGAGAAATTCTTCTGCCATTTAAGCATCCCAGCCAGAGGGGTGAAGATTTCACCACAGGCTGAGAAAGCCCTGGTGCAACCTTCTGTGATGGGCCATGAACCCCCACTTAAAGCTGGGTCCTTACTGAGCTGCTCTTGAGCCATGCAGGCAGGAAGGGAGGTGGAGAGCAGCCATCCATACAGTTGGGATCTGGGAGACATCCCTGATGTCTTTGCACAGGGGTCCCACAGCACCGTGTGGAAAAACAGCACCCTGGTCTGAGAGCTGAGCACTCAACCCCCGTGGGTGTGAAACTGCTCAAACATTTGCAACCCTCAGAAGAGGCTGATGAGTGAAAGGCTGTAAAACAATCATGCTCCCAAAAAGTAATAGAAATTAAAGTGAGGTGTAAGGAACAGAGAGGAGCGATTCATCGGGAAATTGTAATCTTGAAACTGTGTGACAAACCCTGGGTGAGGGAGGAGCTGTGTGCAAGCATTTCAGGGCCAGATCCTAGCTTGTCCAGAGGAGTTGAAGGTACAGTGAAGATTGACAATGAACCCTGTAACTGAAAGGGAAATTTAACTTCCACCTTAGATACTGTCTGCTGATGATTACGTGAAAATCAGAGAAACCAGACCCCTGTTTTCAGTCTCACGTCCCATGAGGGTTTCAGCAGACAAAGACCCCCACTGCAAGATACGAAGTTTCCAATGCCAGAACCACCAAAAGGACATGGGAAAACAAAGCTGAAAAAAGTCTTCTCTCTCTGGGGTGAAAGTATACAATTTCCACAGGGTTGTTTTCTTTGTAAACATTCCTATTTGTATGTTTTACAGATTGAAACAAAAATATATCTTGCAAACATATTCAATAAGTCAATTTTAAAGCAAGTTAATTAATGTATCTAAGGTTTATCACAGAGCATAAGTGGAAAAAGTCCCCCAGCCAAATGGAAAGAATCTAATCTTGATTTTTCTCACTCTTTGAGTTCATTTATTACAATGTTTGCTCATTTTTACAAAAGCCATGCTCATGTAATAATCTAATTTCTGAGAGTATCTCCAGGGACAGGAGATCACATTACAATATCTCACATTATGTATCATTCAGGCAGTATCTCCCAAATCATAAAATCTATGGAAAGGGAATGACACTTGAATAGCAGATTCCTCCTCCTTTACTTTTTTCCTTTTCTGAGCATTTTTTTCCAGCCCCATCCTCTCTTATACTGTCTGACCCCATGCACCCAGGCTGCTTCTCTCCATTCTGCAGAGAAACAGGCTGTGGTGCACATCTCTCCTTGCTCTACCTGACTGCCCCATCCTGTCTCACATTGTCCTTCTTAGAGTTTGGGATTTTTCCTTCTGTTCTGGGATTTCATTTGTGCCACCTCACTGTCTGTGTTTTGTGCCTGTGGGTTCTGCTTTCTGAACTGATGAACTGGAGCAGAGAGCTGGCCCTGCTGACAAAAATCTGAAAAAAGCCCAAGTTTCAGATCAATAATTCCCCTGGTCTGAATCATTTCATTTCTAGCCAAAACTGTCTTAACAGGACAAGTACAGAGAGACAGGACCTCTCCAGCTGCTCTGGTGCCAACTCACAGACCCATTGCCCTGCCACTTCATTTCTTTCAGCAGTTTCAGGGATCTTGATAAAGACCTCAAGGGTGACTTATATGGTTTTAAAACATTTCATTGATCCATTCATGTCCACACAGTCCAGGGCTTCCATTTTAAGATTCCTTCCCTATTATCATGGCAACTGGCTAATTACACTAGAAGCCTCTTAGGAACCTGCTTAAGACAGCAGTGTTGGTGTAGCAAACCACTTGAAGCTTGCCCAAATCTCAGTGTGCAAATCTATGGAGTCCTTGGGATGAAAATAGGTTTTCTAGGAGATGATTCTGCTGCTCTAGATATTATTTTAACATTCAAATCTAAGGTCACAACTTCAGTTCTAGCTCATCCAGTTGACCACACAGACCATAATCAGTTCTATTTTTTATGATTCCAAATTACCACTCCTATTTCTTCATGTAGAAGTTGTGCACCAAATTATCTGGTCTGATTAATACCAGGTTACTGTGCCCACTAGTGCACTTACAACACAACTTTGCAATGGGAAAATAATCCTGGCATTTTTAAACACAGAGGTGAGCAGTAAAAAAAAAACACACATCAGGATTAAGCCAGTTCTGACAATTTCTCATTTCCATTTATTCAGAAAAAAGTCATAATTGAGACTTAAAGAAAAAAGAAAAGCCCTCCATGCCTTTAAGTGTAAAATCCATTTTAGTAGCAGGAAGCTGTTATATGGTTAGAGCAGTTATTTTTATTGTCTGTCTGGGTATAGTTTTTAACTGCAGGCACAGAATAAATCAATAGTGTCATAAAGCTACTCTCACCCTCTGCCCTTTCTAAAGGGACATTGTTCAGTGTCTGTGCTGGATGTGACACAGACTGTGCTTTGATGCACAGAATTATGCCTCTACTAATGTTCTGGGGGAGAGAACTGTGTGACACATATTTACCTGTATCTCTTTGTCCATATCATCTCAGAGTCATCAGATTAAAAGCAAAATGAAACGCAGATATACACACAAAAATGCACTGAAGGTTTTCATGAGAAGAGAGGAAGTTATTCTGGTTATCCCCTTGCAAATTATATTTTCAATTAATTTGTGCATTCATAACCCTTCTCAGGTAGTGTATTTCCAAGACTGTCTGAGAAAACATGCAGTGATTCATAGGACAGCCCACACAACTTAAACCTGACTGCAACCTGTTCTTTAATACAGCAGGGAAGGACAGAGCAGGATCTGACTGTATGAAGCTGGTGCTAGATAAAATTGCCCAGAAAGTGTGCCTTTTTAATAGCAAGAGTAGTTAATGGCTGGAACATTTGGCTTAGGAATGTGGTGGATTGAGCATTGCTTTCAGTCTCTAAATCAAGAGTGAGTGTCTTTCTAAAGCTATGCAATAGCTTCAGCAGAAGTTATGGCTTTGATGCTGAAATGAGTGGGTGAAGTTCTTCAGCTGTGTTACATAGGAAGCAAAACCAGATGACTGTGATGGTCCTTTTCAGCCTTACTAATCCATTAAATCCTGGTTTGGGGCCTTTCACACGCCGGGGTTTAAAGCAGCCTCTTAGGTTTTCCGGATGGTTTCTGCAGGCAATACACGTTCCAGAGCTGGATCTGACAAACTCCATATAAATGAGTGTCCGGAATTGACACACTTTATAATTTATATATAAATCACTGCCTCTAAATGCAGTTCCAGATCCATTTCCCTGTGCAGCTGAGCTCACTTTGTCTGTTCTGTACAGTGGAGAATTTCCTTTGCAAAGCAGATATGAATCTGAGCTGAAACACACACCATGTGCTGCTGGAAACCCCAAAAACTGCCACCCTTAACAAGGACCACAGAGAAGAAAACCTTTACAGATCAAATTCTTGAGAGATTTATCAGCAGCAATTCCTGTTGTCAAGTTAATTCATCTCTCCTCTCCTTGCTTGCTCATTGCAACTTGCCCAGGTTGGCACTTCTGACAGAGGCATGAAAATTGTACTTGTGCTGCAAGTGGGAGGTGGAGACAGAAAAAATCTGTGCCCTGTCTGTGGGACTCCATGCTGAGACAGCTCTATTTTCACATCTAGTCACAAGCCGATTGGTATTACATCAGTATTTGTTTTGAGGATGGCTCTCAAGCAATGGAATTGGGGTTTGGATTTGGTAAGATTAGAGGAAGTAAACCCTGAAATAATTCAAGTGGTTTCTGAAGGCAGCCCCACTCACATGTAGCTTGGTGCTGGATGGCCAGAGAGGCAGAACCAACAGGAGTCTGCACACTCCACGGTGAACGTGGTGGGTACCACTACCCTGGGTAACTGAATATTTGTTTTCCTTCTCTCTGCAAAATGCTTAGTGCTGGATTTTTATGGCTATAAATACTGATTTGGATTTCCCTTCCTTCCCTCCCCACGCTCCACTGAAATCAAAGACATCTCACCCAGAACCATTTGCTGACTCCTTCCCTTCTGCTCTTCCCCGTCCCCCAGTGCATGAGCGCAATCACGTGCGGCCCCTCGGTTTCCCCTCAGGACACTGGCACTTGGAAAGGAGAATAACAGATGTTGGGGAAAAAACAACACCCTGTCAGGTAGGAAAAACACTTTAGCAAAAAAAAAAAAAAAAAACAACAAAAAAAACCCCAAACTATATGAACTTCCCAGCTTCTCAAACTTTCTCATGAATAGCCAGTGGCTGCTGGAATAGCAGCAATGGTAATAATAAATTACAGTAAATATCATCCTGTCATAAGTGACAGCAAACCAAACCCACTGCTGTTCAGAAATGAATTGGAGAAAATATTTCTTAATCTCTTTTTGTGTTATTCAGTCAGCTGTAATGATTTATAGTATTCCCAAGAAGTTGTGGTACAGAGTTGTTTCTTTATCATCCATTTCAGCACCTTGCTATTACCCACATGTCTGTGCTTTGGTGGGGACTCTGGCACTTC
This sequence comes from Sitta carolinensis, assembly GCA_032173965.1. NCBI lineage: Eukaryota > Metazoa > Chordata > Aves > Passeriformes > Sittidae > Sitta > Sitta carolinensis. The sequence continues at coordinate 5,710,983 of CM063292.1, forward strand.
TGGATGCTGCAAAATGCTCAGCCCAGGAATAAATTGATTTAATACAAGGGACCTCTTAGCGTTTTCTGGGATCCTCATGCCTGTGGAGAGAAATCTGCTACAAGGAGGAGCAGTGTTGAGTTAAGGGCAGCCCCAGTGCCTTGAAATAAGGCTGTTTCCCCAGGGCCATCTGGCTTGAGCCTATTCACAGCTGTAAATAACCCACATGCAATGGACATGGAGGGCTCTGGTGCTGGAGTGCATCAGATGGACACCCTGCAGATGAGGCTGTCCCCCTGTGAGTCTGTGAGCACACTGGGGATCTGTGGGAAAATAAAATGGTGGGGGATAAACTGAACTGGGAACATGGTATCAACTGCTTCTGTCTTTGTCTACTTATTTCCAAAGATTTATACGTGACAATGTGAGGACTGCTCAGTGACACATTTTAATTTAATTAAATTTCCTGTTGGATTGATGTCTGATCAATCAATAATGTTAATGTTTTTGCAATTTAGAGATTAAAGCTTGGATGAGCGGATATTGAAATACTCTTGCATCCAGCTGCCTGGGAATGTCTTTTTCTGCTTCCATTCCTCAGAAAACCTGTTTTGGCTGAGAATGCATCCTGAGGCTTGCCATGAACCTACACCAAGGCTGGAAGCTTTGCCCCATTCTAGCAGAGGGTGAGGGAGTCATTCAGGAGCAGTGTCATTTCTTGGAGAGACAGGCTTGCAGGCAGCTAAAACCTGGGCTTCTGCAAAATCTGTGGAGCTCTGTAAATTTTCCCTCTGATGTTCAATATAGAAGGTTTGAAGAATGGGGTATTGCAGGTGTCACAGTCCCCTCTGTTACCTGCTCCTTGTTCAGGAAGTTGTCAGTGCAGAGGCTGCACCTGGGGATTTGAACCTGATCTCCACAAAGGCATCTATTCCCCACATGTCCTTCATCCCCTCTGCACCCCACTCCTTTCTCTGGCCACCACAGCCTCCTGAGGCAATGAGGTCCCAGCTCCCCACCTGCTTTCTAAGCTGCCACCCATTGGACAGCAGGATCCTGGTCTGGAGCTGAATTTAATACTTCTTGAAGCTTATTGCCTGCCCAGATTTCTCACAGATGAGCTAATTGTGCTCCACCCTCTTCAGGCTGTGAAGATAAAGAGATGCTGTAGCATGTCCACAGAAACATTTTTTTTTTTCTCTTATGCCTTGTTTCATTTAGTGCCTCAAATACTTTAGTAGTGAGGTCAGGAGAGACTTTTAACTTATTCAGGGGAGTTATTCTGCACTGTCTTTTCCATGAGGCCTTCAAGTCTTAGAGAGTCCTTTAAAAACTTATGGCTCAAGAAAAAAAAAATACACATTTTGAAACTTAAAAAATGTGAACCCAAATTTAATCTGAGTCTCAGATATGACTGTAGTCTCAATAAGTCAAAATAATTTGTCAGATGTTAACACTATCAAAACTTGGGACAGTGAGAAATCCCACCTGGCTGAGACCTGAAGGCTCCAGTGTCCATGTCTGTTCTCCAGGTCCATCTCCAGAGTTGGCTCTGTGCTATTTGGGGAGCTTATATAATTGTTGTATTCAGGGAAGCCTTAAAAGGGTCAATCTGTTGCCCAACTGTATTTTAAAGTCAGTAAAATCTGTATGTTCTGTCCCTTAAGGATGTTCTGGGGGCTGTTTGCTGTGTACCTGTCCCTCAGACAAACCCCAAAGTAACACACAGACAGAAGAAGACAGAGAGAGAGAGAGGAGGAGGGGGAAAGAAAGAGCAGCTCATTTTCCACTTTAGCACAGACACCTGAGGGGTAGAAGTCAGCAGATTTTTTGACAGTACAAGAACTTGGTAACTTAAAACAGGAAGCAAAAGAAAAACCACGACCAAATAACTTTGCCTTGACCTCCTCCTAAGAGAGTCAATAACTTTAAAGTAAACTGGAACTTCTTGCTGGAATTTATTTGGACGTCTGCTGCTCCTTACCTCATTAGCACAGCAATATTCAGAAATGTGCCAAAATATTTAGGCAGGCTGGAGGATGCAATGAAGCTAATTTTTAAAATTTTTTTTCCCCAAGGGAAGGCTTCACATATTTGTATCTCACTATCAAAATACTCTTCAGTGTAAAAATTTCTTCCACTGAAATCTACTGTGTCCAGCAGGTTTTGTTAACTCCACCAAACCCCTCCACTCTGGGTGAAAGGGCAGCATGCCCGGGGCATCCACCCGTGCTTGGGGTGGGGGTGGTTGAAGGATAAGAGAATGGCAGTGTTTGTGTGTGCAGGGTGTGTGGAGAAGGCAAAGGGAGAAGGGGAGTTTGTTCCTTGGAAGGAAGGGAAATAATCTACTGCTAAACCAGTGATTTTTGCAGTAGATCAACATTTTGATGCTCAGTCCCTGGTATGACATATTCTTCAAGGCTGGCTTTCATAGGCAGGACTGCTGTAAGCTGGTTCACCTTGATAACTGATTCCTCCCTCCCTCCCTCCCTCCCTCTCTCCCTATTGTTAGGATGGGCACTCCTGGCTCTTTGGGGTTTGCTGTGCCCTCCTCATTAACAGAAGGGGGTTCAGTGCAGGAGTTCTGTTTGAAGGAGCCAGGGCTGCTCGCTCTATCTCCCAGGTCCAGGCTCTGCCAGCTCATGTCTTTATTGGCTCCAGCTAAGCTGTTTCACCATCCAAAAATATGAGCCATGAGAAGATGGTGTCTCAAAATGCTCTTTTGCCCAAAGACCAAGCTTTTGCCATGTTCAGCCATTGAGTGTTTGGAATCTAGAATTCCCATTGCTGTTCACACCACCTTGCTCACCAGAGCAGGCTGGAGCAGGCTCTGGCCAGTTGGCCACTTTGGTGATTTAACCTGTCAGGAACGTGGGATTACAGAACAAAGCCACACCATAAATCCCACAATCCTCATCCTGCAATGAAATTCATTTGGACAGCATCATCAGGCTACTTTTTAGAGTTGTTCATCTTACCCTGAACAGTAAATTCCTACAGGAAAGTAATTTATGATCTGGGAGGGCTGTTACTTACAAGCTAGTAAAATAACTTTAGCTGGACTTTTACAACCTTCAGCAGCAAGCATCCGTGCTGAAGCCAGGAAGGAGCCTTTTCTTCCTAGCTGTGATACAGTGTGATCTATCACGGAGCCACATGGGTTTTTGGCTTGCATTCATCTTCTTTCCATGCAGTGTGTTTAAAAAGAAATCACTGATTTCTACTTGCAATGTTTGCAGTCAAGTCACGTAATTTCAGCAACTGCATGAGCTTCCAGTAATTTATGCATGAGTAGGATCAGGGTGGCTTCTAGCATAGCTTGGGCACCCTGCTTGAGAGCTGTTCAGAAATCAGCAATCTCCTGCATCCAAGCCATCCAGGGTCCCTCCATGTGTCTTGAGTCACCCTTTTGAGGTAGTTTGTTCTTGACTGCAGGTGGAGTTGGACTTGGTGCTTAATCTTTAGATAATCAACAAATGTCATCACAAGTGTGTTACATTATAACCACCACAGTTTTTCTGCTCCTTTCCCTGCAGAGGCTCCCACCTGACTGTTCCTCAGGCACTGAGTGCTGTTTGGTATCAGCTCCAGCATGGAAATGGGCTTAACAGGTGGCTGGTTGTGGATCTCATCACATGTTTTCCACAAATAACTAAAACCACGGAAGCACAGAAACACAGCCCCTAGCCTCCCTAAAAATGATGCAAATAAAAACTTACTGAAGCACATCCTCGTGCCACTCTGATAGCAGGGCAGAACCAGGCCCATTTCATCCCTTATAAAACATTCCTCAGGGATGCTGATCAAGCCTTGGCTACAAGTTTCTGTTTAAACTGTGTCTTTCTAACCCTTAGAGGGAGAAAGCTCCTGCACCCTTTACCATATTCAGCGTGAGAAAGGACCTTCTCCAATTCAAATATTCATGTGCCAGTCAACAATTAGAATCCAGATTACTATTTTTATACCACGATTTTCCTGCTCTGTCTCAGGCCACAGCATGTGTGTGGGAGCATACAGCAACATTTAGCACTTCGGTGCTGGTCATGAGTAGCCAAAACATTTGGGATCTGCATTATGGATAAAGAAAAGTAGGTCAAAGCCCTTTGCATGCATCTATCCTGTCTGCAGGAAAAGCCCACGGTTTTAGCCTTTATGTTTAGGAGTTGCCAGTTGTGCCCTGAAAGTCATTGCTTTTGTGATTATGCCTTCAAAAATACAGTTTTGAGGAGCTGTGTGCCCTCCACTGTCATGTAAGCCATGCTGGCACCTCTGAGCTGCCTGCCAAGGCTTGTGTAGGGCTCTGAGCAGGTTCTGCTCAGTTTGCCTTCAAATACTGGGAGAGATAAAAGCAAAAATGAAGCTACAGAGAAAACCCCAGCAGAGTGGGCTTCAGCCCCATACTCAAAAGACTAAAATTTAGGGTTCGGATCAGGAATCTCAAAAAGTGGTGTGAATGTTGGGAAAAAATGGCTAATTTCTCCAAGGGAAAGAAATGGTCCAGTTTTGACACTGAGGCAAGAGGTCTGGACTTCCTAGGTGGAAGAGAAATAAAGAAGACCAGATATATGTGGGTTGAGCTTTCCATGTATATTTTTAATTATGGCACATCTATCATTCTTAGCACTGCCTTGAGCAAAGAAAGATAAAACAGCAAAGCAATAGCAAGATTTCCACATGTGTAGCCAGTCTCAAAATCAATGGGAGCTCAGTATCTAAATACCTTTAAAAACCTGATCAGTGGTTCCCTGGGGCCCCCCCGGAATATCACAACCTTAAATCCTGCAGGATGTGCTGGCACTGCTCAGCCTGTGTAAAGCAGAAGGCTGCACTCAGGAAAGCATTCGGTTTGTAATGTGAAGGGCTGAAAAATTGTTCATTTTAGGCTGTCTGATGTTAAGAGAGACACACTCATTCTTCAGCATGTCTTTGGTTACAGGCAGTGTGTGAGTGGGTACCAGCAGCCAGTGACAGGAATTTGGTGACTGTCCCCAGATGCTTTTTAGGAAATGTTAATTACCCCCACTTTTAAATAATTTACAGGGAAAATGCAAACCTTCACTAATTCTTGGTACTGAGAGGAGGAACAAAGGATGTTTACCTTATTCTTCTGCATACAAATAGAACCAATAAATATTCAGGCAAATTTTAAAAAAGGAAAACTCTTTCCAGTGAAGATGAGGGAACCTGCTGAGGCCTTGCCACGTGGTTGGGTCTGGATGGGAATTCTGGCTGTGCCTCCCTTTGCCTCCTGCCACTCTGGCACCACTGAACGTACTCTTCTTGCTGCTGCTCACCCAAGGTTAGGCGACAGGAGGGACTGGCTTAGCCAAGGTGACTCCTCTCGTCTGTTACATATCCCAGGGTTATAAATAACACAGCAACCTCTGTTTGATGGGGGGGATGCTGACAAGCCCCCTCCCTCCTTCGGGATGCTGAAGCAATTACAGGCAGGAGGAAGCCACAGAGCCCTTGTGTTGCTGCAGCAAACAGAGGCTTTGGGTCGGGCTTGGCCCCTCTTTAATTAGAGTTTATTGGTAAAGCAACCCCATTTTTCTGTTCCAGGGAAATCAGGGCTGTCAAGGCCTAATTCCTTGGGCCTATCAAGTGTGAGATATGTTTACCAAGTCTCTCCAGGATTAGCTGGGCTGCTATCAAAACCAGGGAGTGTATTTCTATCAATGAAAACCGCTATGACAAGGACTGTCCCCTGAGACAAACGGCCTGTTCCATGGAGGCTTTAAATAGGAGCAATAATGGTAGTGAGCAGCACTGAGTTGAATAATTAGATTGTTCTTCATAAATCCTCAAGTGAAGACTTCCAAGCAGGTCCATTATGTGTGTCGTATGTTAGCACTGAGCTTTATGTGGTGTGGACACCGCTCTGTGCCGGGTGCTCTGATGGGTGAGTAAATCACCAAAGATTGGGACAGGAGGAGTACAGCTCCTTCCTCTCCTGCCTTTTACCCCAGAGATCATCTGCTCTGAACTGCAAACTCCCACATTATTTATCTCATTGCTCAAAGAGTTTTTGAGAGGACTAACTGGAGTAATTTCTGAAATTTTATGCTTTGTTTGTTTATATTCAGAGACTGGAAAACACACATATTTTGTTCACGTCCCCAGACTGGTTCATTTACCGATTCACTTAAAACATCCTTTCAGATCCATTGAGAGATAGCTTTTTCCTCAGAGGGATGCAGTGGTATAATAGCATCTCAGTATTATCTCCCTATATTCTTAGTAGGATTTCCTCTTGCCAACTGAGAACTGATCTTTTCTTTAAAAAATAATCTTTCTCCATCCTCCCCTTTCAATTATTCAGGTTTTCTCCCTCTTTCTTGCTCTCTGTGCCAGTTACAGAAAGAAATCTCAGATGAGCAAAATGTCATTTAGCCCTAACACTGATTGGTGATTTTTAGACACTTTGTAGGAAATCCTGGGAGGCAGAAGCATCTGCAGGCAGGGATGCACACCCAGCCAGTGCACGATGCAGGTGCCTGCTCAGGCAAGCACTTCTGCTCGACCCAGCTGCACTCCATTCTCTCAGAAACACGTTTGTCAGACCTGGTTAAACAATGCTGGTAAAAAAGAACAAGAAATCACATTATTCCCCAGAGAACTGTGTGTACACCTAACTATTTTGCCTGCCAGTAAGAATCTTGTGTCACTGTAAGGTTTATAGGAGCTGACTGGCAAAGGATGCCCTGATGATAAATAAAATACCCCTGTCCCATGTGCCATGACTCTGTGCAGCTGAGCAGCTGCAGTGTCCTTTTCACTTACCTTGGTACGAAGATGTGGCATCTGCCTTTGGACCTGTGGTTAAGGCAGCTGATGGGGTCCCACGAGGGGATGTGTCATACAATGGGGCCAGGAACAAGCAGCAGCTGCAAGCCACCTTCTGATAAAGCTCTAGGCCTGCTGTCAAATTCTTCAGCTTGCACACAAGCGCAGGGCTGAGGTCTGGGATTGGTGTGATCCAGCAGCTCCACTCTGACCCACCATTCTTTGGTACCAGCTGCTTTGCTGCCAGGTCATCCTTCACTTGGCCCTGGTGGAAAAAGTTCTCCAGTGTTAAAACACTGCCAGGATAAAGTGTTCAACATTCTATAAGGCAATTTAGGTGATAAGCATCAGGGCAATAGAAAAATATTATCCATATTCATTTAAAGGTGTGCCGTGCTTCCCTTCCCGATTAGCGTACGAGACTCCTTGCCAGGCTATGAAAATAGAGTGACTGTGAGAATTTTTAAAGGCACATTCCTCCCCGCATCATAAGAGCATGAATTCCAGGAATTTCCTATCCACAAGAAGTTTGCATTCCTGGGACGAAGTGATTGCACCCTTGCACACAAAGTGCCCTGATGCTGCAGCAGACACCAGCCCTGCTCCTTTCTGCTCTGCCTGGGCAGCTGGAGAGGTGGGTGCAGAGTTTCTTTGCTTGACCCGAGTTGCAAGTGATGAGTGTGTCCAAGGGTCAGCCATATCCATCTGAGAATTATTTTCAGTGAGATGCCTGGGAATTTATGCAGGTCTTTATTTCCTAAATGAGGCCTTTGATTCAGCTTGTTCTGTTTTGTGCTGAGCTGCTCCAAGCCGGGTGTGCTTTGTGCCCAGCAGGCAGAGCCAGCAGAGCGTTTCTTCCAGGGAGTTTGTCTCTGAGAGGAGACCAAGTGGCATTTGGCCCTAAGGCACAGTAGTGATTCAGGTGACAATAACAGTTTGTGAATTGATTCATTAGGTGACAAAACATCTTTAAATTTCCCTGAAAAATAGCAGCTTGAGATATTTCAGTGTCACAGGCTCTGACTGGCACATTGGTGAGGAGCCAGAGCAGAGCTCTGGACAGATCTGGGTGCTCCTGTCCCACCAGGGCAGGTCAAAGCACACAGTGCCACCCAGGAATCTTGCACCAAAAGAAATGTTTTGCAGAAGTTAGGTCTTCTCAACAGGGTCTGGTCAGGTAGAACTGGTCCCAGTTTGGAGACAGGACTGAGTCAGCAGCCCCACTCCCTGCTCAGCCCTTTGCTCCTGGCTCCGAGCTGCTGGTCTGTGATGCCACCGGACTGAGGCACCCAGGACACTCAGAGGAAATGGGAAAGGTGTCTGGACAGTAGATGATTCACAGTTGCTGGCAGCTGAACAGAAGTTTTCTGGATTTCAATTCTGAAGTCAGGCACCTTTATTCCACCCTGTTCCCACAGTGGGCACCTCCATCCTCTTATGAGCCTGGGCTCAGGGCTGAGCTAGTGCACAGCACCAGTGGCACTGCCTGCCTCAGAGGCATTCTGAGGAGCCAAACTGTCTTGAAATTGGGGCACTTCAGTTCCAGGACCGTGTGAGATCCTTAAATACATTGATTTCATCTTCCAGAGGGTAAGGTCTAGTTTTCAAAGGGTCCTGGGAAATCTCTGCCTAAGCCAAAGTCTGGTTTGACCACTCCCCAGTTTCAGTCTTCCTTCATGCATCTGCTGGCTGGTCTGGTACCAGGCTTCCCCAGTGCTTTTATCTCTCCTGAAAATAATGGCAGTTTGGGGTTTTCATGCATCAAACACCCCCTCTTTTAAGATGAGGAAATATTTGCTACAAAAACACAAGGCGTTCTTTGTTTTACAAAGATTACTTTATAAGGCTACAACACATCAGGACCCAAAACGTTTGTAGATTGCCTGAATTTCCTAAAGTAGGTTTAATAAATAAAGCCTCAAGACTGAAAACACTATCTGTTTGCAGTAGGATTTCTCATTATGTTTCATGTCTATTGCAGCTTTATGAGGATATGCTGGTTTAACTCCTTTCTGATGCAGTTTCTTAATACAAGCAGATTTTCTAGATTAGTAAGGGTATAGGAAACAAAAACCCAGAATTAGATTTGCAGAAAGTCTGTTATTTGTACTAAATAATGGACGTTAAACCAAGACAAAAGAAATTCACTGTCACAATAATAAATCCATTTTAAAATCCATTTTCAAAGCAATCAAATCACTGTAGAAACCCAGTGACAAGTATATAACAATGATGTATATTTATGTAGCAACTTTCACCCCAAGGAATCCAGGACCTAGGGAAGCAGCAGTGTGGGAGGTGGCTCTGGGGTGGACAGATCCCAGGGAGTGTCACAGGGGTTCCGGAGCAGCCCTCACAAGGTCACTGGAACAAACTTTCCTTCATCTAAAAGACCCCAGATCACAGGAAATGTGAGTTATGCCTCCAGTTGAACTGCTGTGCCTGTGGTCAGCACGCACACGAATGAGGGCTGAACTTTGCCTCTTTTTGCAAAGGGCTTGAACAACAGAAAGAGAGCAGTTTCCCCTTTTAAGGTCATAAACAGGATGGAAGTGCTGCTTTAGCCTCTGGTTGTCCTGCTGCGTGAGGCTGCCCTGGCTTTGGGTGCACAATCAGAGTGGTTTTGTGAGAGGATTTTACAGCCCTTTGAAAATCACCAATATTTTTGCTAAATGTTAATGGAAGCTTGACTTGAAGTCAGCTTGAGCTGCAGAACAGTGCTTATAATAATGATTTATGTATTAAATGCAGCTGATCTGTTATTTTTATTATCTTGATGCGTTTTTGATGTTCAGTTCCCCAAAGAACAGCAGCCAAGTGGCACAGAAACCAGCTTTGAACATGTGCATGTGTGCATGCCTTAGCAAACACGACTCATGTATGATGTCCCAGGCAGGGCTCTGAATAATCTGGTGCAGTAATGAGCAGCTCTTGGTGGGACAGAATCACTCCATGGGCCCTCGGTGTGACAGTCATCTGTAGTCAGGAGGGTTTGTGTATTATCTGCAGGAGCTTTCCTGCCTTATCTGTGGAAAATTGATCCATACAGTCTCTTTAGAGACCTACATCAAATATTAATTTTGCCTATTTGTTCAATGTAATTAGCAGGTGTGATTAATCAATTAATCAATCTGTGATTCCTATCTGCAGCGCAAACAGCTGTGCTCAGAGGGGAACAGAGATCCCCCAAACACCTCCCCACTGCAGGGGGAACCCCTGACCCCAGGTCGAGGTCTGCAGTCACCCACTGGTGACCCTTGCAGTGCAAAGTGCCCAGAGAGCACAGCCAAACCCCTTGGCTGGGGACATTGCTGTCCTTGTCCCTAAAATTTCAATGGCAGGCCTTGCTGGGGGGCAGGAGGATGCCCCTAAAATTGCAATGGCAGCGCCTTGCTGGGGGGCAGGAGGATGCCTCTAGGTGGGGTGTGGTGGCCCCAGTGAGCCCCTGGGCAAATGGACTGGTGGGGCCAGGGCTGTACTGGTCCCCTCAGCAGTCATGCTCCAGTGCTCCAGGCAATGTCTCATTTTGCCTGTGCCTGGAGGGGACACAGCAAGAGAGAGCTGCCGAAAGTGGGTGAATTCTTTATGGCAGGTTTTTGGTGGTATTCCCAACTTGATTTTGCTGGTTCTAAGGATGCAGGTAAATCGTGTGAAGTTCAGCTAGAAATAACTTCTTTCAGAAATGCCAGACTTGCTGAGTGGGCAGCAGACAAAATCCCAGCCCTGTGCTCAGGGACTCAATAACTTTTTTAAGCTCCTGAACTGTTGCTGAAATTCACAGAGGGTGGGGAGCTGCATCATGTTTCATGAGGGATTGAGCACCTTTGGGTGTTCCCACTGCCTGGAGCCCTAATCTGGGGCCAGAGGGAGGGGTATGACCGTGGGTATAACAGGCAAAGCAGGGAGACATGTCACTGTGCTAAACTGCCAGGTTTGGCACTCTGCATTTCCTGGTGGCAGGGCGTTGAGGACCTGGCAGGGCAGCCCAGCAGGAGCCCGGGCTGTGCTCTAGCTGAAGGCAGGAATTTGAACTAGTGCAGGAACAGGAGGCTCCAGCACAGGGTGGGCATTTTCAGAGGGTCCAGAGTTTGTAGGGGACATACTGAGTGATTTTACCACAATCTCCAGTGTGCACAGGGTTTCTTCCAGCATTGTGACAGCTGATGCTCTGCTTTTCAGTAAATGTGGTGTGCCCAAGGTGCTGGGTCACACAGCTGCAGCCTGTCTGAGTGCCCTCTGAAGCACTACCCCTTGTTCAGTGACATATTCTGGGTCATCCCCATTCTGTCCTTCCTGGTTTTCCCTGCTTTCCTCCTGCTTTTGGGAGAGTTCTCCTTTCTTGCACCTTGCTCACCATCACCCTGGAGATTCGGGATTCAACTGCACATATGCTGAGATAAAATATAATCCAGGAGTATCCAGCACATATCCTGAGATAGGAATATAATCCAGGAGTACCCAGGGATGCCAAGTGTTGACAGTCCCATTCAAGGTCTGCCTGAAGTTCTTTTCCTTTTCTGTGATCTTTTAGCTCAGCAAACCCTTGTGCTGTGCTATAAATCCATCTGGACAACCTGACCTTAGCCTGGCCTAGGTTGGGGTGCTTTTTTCTCATTTATTGGGCTCATTGGGCCTGATTTCATTCCTGTGCACTGGTGCTTTGCTGACCCAGGAAGATGTGATGTTCCACAAAGGCAAATGCCCCCAGAAGATGGACTGATCTTGGTTTCAGTGTGATTTTTGGATTAGAACTGCCCAGAGTAGCACTTTCCTCAGAATAGTTTTTCTACGGAGTAAAAAGTATGTCTCCATCTGATGCCTTGAACTGTCATCATAATAACCTCAGATATAGCTGTCTTCACCACATCACCGTCCTCCTCTCTGACCCATAAAGTTTTACCATTACAACCTGCCCTTAATCACCTAACCATTTCCTTAGTCTTTCAAGGACAATGGTTTTTATGCCATACTTGCTAACCTTACGTATTAGTCTACCATCCTGGGCTGCGTTTAAATGACTTTTCTGAAATCTATGTGGATTAGCTCCACTGCTTCAATCCTGCATGTTTTCCACCTTAGCTCCTAAAACAAATTCTGCCAGATTTGTCAGACAAGATTTACCCTTTATGGAGCTGGGCAGATACATTTTTATCAGTTCATATTTCTCCAGATGTAGGGTGATCTCATTCCTGTTAACATGTCTAAAATCCTGCCTCTGATTATAAAAAAAAAAAAAAAAAAAAAAAAAAAAAAAAAAAAAAAAAATCACATTCTGCAGATTTGGGGCCAGACTTTCAGCTGGTGGGAGTGAGTTTATGTGTGTATGTGCACCAGATTTTGTGAGCATCTGTATTGGCTGATATCGATTGCACATATGTCTTGGTTTCTACCTATCTCTTCTCTTAGATGCTCAAAGATCTTTGCTCGATATCAGTTTCTCTTTACCACTTTTTAATCCCTAAAAATGACTCAAACCCCCTGTTACTGGGCACATAACGTCTCCTACTGTCCCATTAAAGAGTGTGGGCTAAAATACACTCTACACTCAGCCCTGCCTCCTTCCCCATGGTATGAGTTTGCTCTGGTGATTTTTCATGCTCTCAGCATTTCCCTGCTTGGCTGTCACAGGAAACTTTGCCTCTCAGTCCCTCTCCCTGTGTTGTTAAGCTCTCTTGACCACCACTCAATGGTCTGGAGGCCTCCCTGTTAATCTTGTCTCCTTCACCTGTTTAAAAGAAATCTTTTATTGTTATTCACCTTATGGACCATTCTTCTCTTTCTGTCATATTTGGTTTCCTAATCAGCTTTTTACATCTTTTCAGCTTTGCTTTATAATCCCTTTCATCCCCTTAATATTTGCCTTCTCACCCATGTCAGCTGCATCTCTCGTCCCTCCGATAGCTTTTATGACTTCCAACAGTGATCTGCCTCCATCAGAAATAGGCTCACCCGCCCTGCCTGACAGAAATCGCTGTTTCCAAGTGCTCTACTCATTTCCTGAGTACAGTTGCTGTGTATGTAAACGAGGGCTGGGTGAATAGGCACTGGTGCCTCTTATATTGACTTTTATTTCTTTCTCGCTGCTGTTTGCTCATGAGCAAATGGCACTATTCTCACATGCACTCATTGCTCCAGTCTGCTTCTGGAGAGCTCGGTGATTTCACCTTTTTCCTTTGCAGATGGAAGGCCCCCCAAGCAGAAAGTCACCCATACAGGCTGCCATGGATCTGAGAAATGTGTAATAATTTTCTTAGAGGGACTTTAAATACTGTGGGACCATAGCTGGGCCATTCTGCTCTCAGAATAGCACTGAAATCCCCTTTGCCATTAACACAGCTCAAAACGCTTACAAAGAAAATCAGAGGTGGTGGCTGGAGCATAGGGAGGGAAGCAGTGAGAGTTAAATGTCTTGCCCAAGGCCATCCAGCAGGTAAGTGGCAGAGACAAAAACAGACTCCGCTCGTCTGCCCAGGACTGTATCCACTGAGCCAGGATAATTCCTGGCAAAGCAGCAACAGTGAGGCCACAGACTCAGATCATTACTCATTTGGTTTTATTTTTCCAGCACTAGGTGATGAAATGCAAATGGTACAGGCAGATGCGCAATTTCAAATCCTCTGTGTGTCACGACTCCAATATCGGAGCAGGCTTTCTCTCCCTCTGCAGAGATGTGCTTCTGAAGCTGCATGGGGGCATGGAAAAGGGTATTCGATGGGTTCATGCGATCAGGGAAACCTGAATTTGCAGAAATTTCTTTCTCAAGCAGATTCACTCAATTGTAGTGTGAAAAATGTGTAGTTACACACACACACACACACACACACACCCTCATTTATATGTTTTAAGCAGTCCAGGTTCCAGTCTCTATTGTAGTCTCCTGACCTTCAGGCTGAGGAACTGGGGAGAAGGGAAGAGGCAGAACAGAAGGAGGTCCCAGGGAGATCAGCTCTGCCCCACACCCAGTCCAGATGTGCACATCTGGCAGCCCAAAGCTGGGCGAGGGCTGCGGGGAGAGGGAGGAGAGGAGCACACCTGGTGCGTGGCCAGCACTTGGCAGGGGAGTCCCCTCCCGCACCAAACCCTTGGGCCAGTGTCGAGCAGAGGGCTCAGCAGTGGTGCTTGGGCAGCAAAGTGGGTTTTTAATATATATTTAAAAGAAAGAGTTGGCATGAAGAGACGTAGGAATGAGCTGCAAGTGTGAGAACATAACCACACCTTTGTTCTCCTAATGCTCTTTCCCCTGCTTTGTGGTGATTAGGGTTGGTCAAAAACTTTTTCATGCTATTTCCATTTTTGACAGATAATTTTTTTGCTTTCTTGCCAGCTTTTCAGGCTTTTTTCACAAAAAGAAAAACTCCCAAGCCCATACAGCCTTAAGATTTAATAAACTGTTGTGTTTGTTGGGGTATTTTTTTTTACTTTTTTTTCAGTTCTTCAGCAGAATCATGTTGCAATCAGAAAGAAGATTGTTCAAGAAAAGGCACTAATTACCATTTTGTTGTTATAATTATTTCCATCATATTCCCTCTGCTGTACAGGTCCTCTTTTTCATCATTTATTACAGTGATGTAACTATACAACAGGGCTTGTGTACAAGACAAAGACAAAGCTGAAGGCTTAATTCAGCATCGCAAGCGTGATAAAAGGAACAAAGGATGATGCAGCTATGCCCTGATCCGGCAAATACTTATGCACATGGATAACTTCACTGCCAGGAGTATTTCTGCTCGCAGTAGCTGTGCACTAAAGTGTCAGCGGACTTGAAGTCATAGGGCCTGATTTAAGCTCTGCCCGAGCCGGAGCACAAACTCTGACACGTTTCAGCAGGGACTTTGCCAGTACTTACTTAGGGAAGCATTTTAGCGCTGCTGAGTTTACTTGCAACCTAATCCTGAGCATGCACAGGCTTTTCCGCGCTCCGAGCACACGCTCCAGCCGCCAGGCGTGACAGTGATTGATGACTTGATTCCTCCCCGCTCTGGAGAATCACCTCTGGCGGCACTGCCAGGTGGAGCGGCGGGCTCAGAGCGGCGGGGCCAGCAGCGGGGCCGGGCCAGCAGCCCCAGCATCGCGCTGGCCCCGGGCAGGGATGCCCGGGCTCTGCCGCCCCTGCTCTCCTCCCGGTCTTCTCCAGAAATTATGTCAATGGTGAAGGAAACTCCCAGGGACGACGCTGCCATGCCGGATAGGCATTTTTCAACCCTGCGGGGGACATTTCTACACTTCAATTCGCCCCTTAATTGAGCTATTTGCAGGGAAGGCTCAAGGGAGATGAACACCTATTTCCTCGCAGTTTAAGTACCACCGAATCTAAAGTCCCTTAAAGAGGAACGAGTATATAGTGTCCTCCAGAAACTTTGCCACAGTGAACTGCATAATATTTTCATGCCACAGTAACATTAGCATCATCAAACTGTGGTATGAAGAATATTCAATTATAACTGAGTTTCGATTTCATTTTTGATTTTTTTAAAAAAATGTATTTTTAGACAAAACAGTTTGCATTCCCTCCAACTACTACTAAAGCAAAGAGCTAGTTGAGTTTTCAGGCCAAATATTACGGACCCAATTCTCTCTTTGTGTCAAGTTTAAAAGTAGTACAATCACAATGCTTTGGTGGTATAAATATATGGGAGAATGAGGAGGACAGCATTAAATCTATCCTTAAAACTATAACAGGGTGTGTACCTCACTTAGAAGTAAATATATCAAGGGGGTATCTGGCAGCTTTAGGCCTAAATTCAGCTGGACTTTGCAACCAGGGCTGTTGCAGGGCTGAGTGTAGCCCTCAGCCCAGCCTGTCCTCCAGTTCCTCTTGCAGAGCAGGTGATGGATGTGCAGCAGGCAACAACCCTAAATGGAATTATAGGCTGGTTTGGGTTGGAAAGGACCTTCAAGATCACCCAGTTCCAACTCCTTGCCACGGGCAGGGGCGCCTTACACTAGACCAGGTTCCTCAAACAAAACCTCTCCTTCAGAGCCTGCACCCCAGCCTACACCAAACCAAACTACACAGAGCAAATCAGGTGATTAAACCCAACCCTCTGCAAATGTCTGTGTGACTGCCTCAGCAAAAGCCCTGTGCTGAGGTCCTTGGTGTTCCCTGGATGTAATATTTCTTTATGGTCCTTCCCATAGCAGTGGGACTGGGACTGTAACCCTAAGCCTGATCTGAGCTCTTAGGTCAAGTTTTCTTTAGAATAATTCCAGCAAGTGTTGTCAAAGCCCAGATTAGCATAGCTATGTGGCCTCTGCAAGTAACTGCCACGGTGAAGCTGAGAGGCTTTTTTATGATTCTTCAGTAAACCGGACCAACCATGTCTTGAAATCATCCCAAAGGCAAATTATCTTTACGATCAAGGGACTTCAGTTGTTCTGGGCAGTTTTCCATCAGGGCCTTACAGGGGAAGCTGCTGCAACATCCCACTTCTCTGTGGGATGACTGGACACAAGTAATAAACACCCGAGACTGGTGTTTGGCCTGATTTTCATCTTCTGGCTCCTGGTTGAAATAAATGTGCTGTCACATGATAGGAGTAGCCCATGAGACTTATGTATTATTATATCCAACTTGAAAATTAACTCTAATGCAAATTGCACACAACACCAATGAAAGTAACCATTAATTGTTAATATAAGCTATTAATGAAACACCAGGATGAAGGTCAAAGTGCATGACTGAAACCTTCCAGTGAATGAAAAGATAATTTTGCCTCTTGCTGAGCATAATTATCATCCGAATTTTGCCGACTTTCTGATCAAACCGCTTCCCTCTGCACTGACCTGTTCCACAACTGTGGTAAATCTGCTCGACAGAGCTGGTATTTGCTTTTCCTTGTCCACCAAGGTTTTTATTAGCCCAGTGGATGTCTGTGAGAGCAGGGAGCCAGCACCCTTTCGCCTTTGTTCCTATGGGAGCTTTGTTCCCCCCTTCCATTGTCCATTACTCACAATAAATTTGCATTGACCTGGCTCCCCATAAATTATCCTGTCTCCTGCTGGTATGTCCTTAGAGTGTCCTGGTTCACATGTCACAGGGCCATGATGTGGTGGACCACACTGAGGGCAAGCAGCCCGGAGTGAGAGCAGGCCCCTTCCCACTTTATGCAGGTCAAAACATCAGGGAGATGACAAGCTGGGGGGATGTTTAGGAATGACTGTCAGTTTTTCCTTCCTCCTGAGCATGACAGTGTGATCAGCTCCCCCCAGCAGTTTTACTTCAGTAATTTCTCATACAGGCTTGGACTGCTCAGGTCCTTTCTGCTCAATTTTTATTTATTTTTTTCCACACACAAAACACACACAAGAAGTCTTTCCACGGAGAAGAGTTTATACACTTTCTTTTTCCATCAAACAGAAATCCCAGCGAGTGAAAAAGACTGCACCTGAGGGTAGAAATATCCTGGTGGGTTTTTTTTCTGACAAACCCTAAAACATTTTTAGGTGTGCAAGAAAGATGCTCTTTATGAACATTCATTACTTTGAGGAAATCTTGATCTGACTCAAGATTGCTTAGCAGTAACATCTCTGGCTCAAAGGTTTGCTGTTACCATCCTTGCCCAAGCCTCCAGTTTCCTTGGAGGTGGACTCCAGGGACATTGGATTTACCCTGCCTGTTTCTCCATGCCCTGCTGGGCAGAGAATCTTTGGCAGAAGTGGAGTATTTGGCTCTGTCACCACCCAACAGTGCTTGCCAGGGATGTGGGGATTGCAGGGGACAGGGGTGAGGCTGTGCTGAGAGGGCTGAGCCCAGGTGGGCACCCACCAGCCCTGCCAAGCCAGGCTGAGACAGCAGCTGCCAGGACTCAGAGCTCTGAGTTGCAGCCCTGTTAAACCCATTCCTGCATTTGGATATATTTTAGTCCTTTTTTTGAGTTTCCTAAGACAGAAGAAATGCCAGGGATCTGTCAGTCCCAACTGCAGGGGTAGGTGTTGCTCTTGAGCAGTGTCACAGCTGTTGGTGGGTAGTGGTAGACCCAAGCTGGGTGGGAGATGTATGAAGTCCAAATGCCCAGTAAATAGAAATTCCCATGGCTGAGATTTATTGAACCAGTTGGTTACGGTGGTTGTGTTGATGGTTATGTTGGTGAGACTTCAGCAGGATCTGCTGACCTAATTAATACATAATATTATGCCAGTGGGCTGCTCAGAGTCTTACACATGTTTCTGTTTGCAGGTTATCTGTAGAGTTACCTGATTTTCCATGATGAGCATGACTCGTCTCATGGATCTTTCTTGGTTTGGTTTTTTTTTATTTTTGCTCTGTATGCTTTTTTTTTGTTTGTTTTTTGTTTTTTTTTTTTTAAAGGAAGCAAGAGTACAACCCTTGGGTTGCCTTTACTGGGGGAAAATACTGTGCCATTTCTGTTAGCATGGGCGTGTGTAAGTTGCTCCTTTGAAGAGAAGGTCCTAATATGTTAAGGTATGCCAGGCTGTGACAAGCTGAAATCTCAGCTGAAGAGCCCTGTCAGATCTGTTCTCTCATCCATGCCCTCCCTCCGTTCAGACCCTGACCTTCCCCATCAGATAAGCAGCACAGATCTCGGCCCTGTTCCCTCTGCAGTCTCAGCTCATTAAAAATTCATTGCCTAAAGTGAATCTATTCTGTTGCTGCTGAAGTGTTATTTACCTCGGCCAGGATTTCCTCAGGTTCTGACAATTAAAGAGGGTCCAAGGAGAGGGCTGAGTCACGGGATTAAGGCTTGGGCAATAATTCTCTTGTAGCAAGAGATGATCATGTAAAGCCATAATTTCCCAGCTGCATTTTGGTTCCTCTTCAGTGCTTCATTAAAGGTGGTGACTCAACAGAAAGGACTGAGGCACAGGTTAACAAGAATCCCTCCTTTTGTGGGATTAGAGCCTAGCATAGCCAGGCTCTTTCAAAGGCAGGAGATGTTGTCAAGCATCATTAGGAAGCTGTTTTAAACAAGAGTCATAAAGCACCCTTTGCGGTCAGACGAATTTATTAGAGAGGCGAGTGAGTGGAGGCAAACAGGGCAGGAGAGAAATAGATGAACAATTTGCACAGCATTGATAACAAAGCAGTTTACCAGATCCAGAGCTGCTACCATTAGAACAACTTAAAAGGATTTTGCAAAAATCCCAGGGTGTTTTTCGTTCTGGATGAAAGCAGAGACTTTGTGAATGGTGCTGGCAGACAGAGGCAAGTCTTGAAATCAAGGTTTGTGTGCAGGTTAACTGTTTCCCAGCCTCATGGCTACTCCTTCCAACAAGTGAGAATAGGAAGAAACTGGCTCTTGTTGTGCCCCAGTGATCCTGAAAACCCCCATGAAGTCCAGCTTGGATGGCCCTTCACAAAAGCTGAGCAGCTGCGGGAGGAATCTGTGGCTTTTCCACAGGGAGCCATGGGATAAGAGCATAACCTGGCTTCCTTTGGGAAGGTGAAGTATTTGCAATAATTTCTCAGACAGCTTCTGGAAATATTCTCCAGCAATGTGTAGTTTGAAGGGCTGTTGGAGAGACTTCAGACATTATTGGATCTTTGATAGTGTCTGGTTTTGGAAAGAAAGCAAATGCTCTTCTTGGGTTTGATATGAGGGAGAAAAGAGGGAAAGAGGGAAATGAAAGAGGAACAGATGAATAAAAGCTACTTGTTTGGAAGTAGGTAAGCAGCTTTATTGTACAGTTAGCATGATGGACTATGTACTGTGTTTGTTTATTGAACCAACGGCATAAATCTAAATGAAGCAGTAGCTCAAATCTAAACCAGCTGTGGCTGAAGGTAGAGGAATGCCAGATACTAATCATCCAGACAGCACCAGTCCAGGCCATGGGGTTTCCCCCACCCTCATCATTGTTGAGAAATGTGCAGTAAAATCCCATTTTCTTTGTGTGATGCTTGGGCCACACAGGCCCTGGCTGTGGCAGGCTGGTGTGAGCCCACGGAGAGCCCTGTGGCTCTTGTGGGTACAAATGCTTTGCTGCCCAGGGCAAGGACAGAGGCTGGCAGTGGGACAGAGAGGGCAGGAGTTTGGAAGGACTGCTTTCTGGAGTAGTTCCTTCCACTCTGTTTAGAGGGTCCTCGCTGGAGCATGTTTGGAAAGAAGCAATGCTAATGTTGCAGAGTCACGGACAAAGGAGCAGGGTAATCAGGCTGTCTCTTTAGAGACTGAGGGGTAGCTGTTCATCAGGAGGGAGGTTCTTTGGAGTGGAAAACGGTGGTCAAAAGTACATCTCCTGGCTAGGAAGGGGTTTTTATTTTGTATTCAATTATTCATATGTGTTAGCTGGTTTGCAGATGAAGCTGCATCTCCTCCTTCCTCCCCTCCCTCCTCCCCTCCTGCCAGAGCACACCAGGAGTCTGCAGTGTGGGGTCGGGAGCTGGGAGTGTCCTTGATGCTGTTCTGTGCTGGGATGCTCCTGGACGAAAAGGATGTTGAAACTGAGGTATCCAATTTTGGGACCCCTAACTCCCTTCAGGGTTCTCACTCTTCACATTCTTCCGCTGCATTTGCGTTTCTCCACCAGGAGCCTTTCTTCCCCTCCTCACTCCAGAGCCCTTTGCAGGCAATTCTCGGGTGGGTGCTCCCAAATGCCAATGGCCCCTTTTCCTGGGCGGCAGCAGAGGGGAACAGCACACGGCTTTGCACAGGGGGCCCGGCAGAGCCAGGGAAGGGCCCCGAAGCATTGTCTGGGTATAATTTAGGCACTATAAACAGAGGCAGCAAGGGGTCACGCTTTCTATTCTCACTGTACCCCTGCAATGTCTCTGCTAACTGGTGCATACAACTTGAACTCTTGTAAAAATTAGCAGAGAGCACAGCACCGGTGACAGAAAGCTGAACTTTTCCAACAGCAGGCTCTCAATTCGCTGTGTGCACTGAATCCACTTAAACTTTAAAGAGACAGCCTGCTTCCTATTCTTTCTACCGCTTAGTTTGGAAACGACTGCGGTGCTAATTAAACGCAAATTGTTTAATGTCGTTGCGTCAGGAAGGGAGTCTCTCGTAGAGAGGATGCCTCCTGCGAGTCCGGGCTCCATCCCGCAGCCCTGCCGCTGCCAGCGGGCCGCGAGAGCGGCATTTGTGTCGGCTCATTATGCAATAATCCGAATTTCCTCGGCGAGGGAGCCGCCGGCAGCACAGATGGATTCCCGGCCCCGGCGTTTCCCGGGAGCGCCGGCACAGCGCTCGCCCGCTGCCGCCCTGCCCGGCGAGCAGAGCCGGCGCATTGAGCGCTCGAAGTTTGTCTGAAATCTGCCGTGAACACAAGAGCTTCGGCCCCAAATAGCCCACCCGTCCGAGGGCTGAGCAGAGCAAACTCCTCGCCCCTGCACCCACCAAAACTTCTAGCTGAAGCACTTTTCCTCACATGAAGAAGCATTATATTTTTTTTCCTGATGTTCATATCAACCTGCACTGATGATTTCATATGACCTCAGCATAATAGAATAGGAGTTTGGTTTTTTTTTTTGCTTTTCCCCCAAGTTTACATTTGCACGCAAGGATGTGTAACAACACAGAGAATTGATTTCTTCCCTGTATTATCTTTGGATAACATGCATACCATCTTTGCTGGCTAACAAAGAAATAGGAAACCTCTCTTCTTTTGCTTCAGGATACCCATATGACACCCTGTTCCTGTATTTACTCTAAAGCAGCTGGGCATTGATAGCAAATTAACTAAAAGCCATAGAAGAAATCCATACCCATTTTCCTCCCTACCATGTGTAAGGAGAATGAGTACAATGCACCTTTTTTTAGCAAGATTTTTATTGAGTTAGATAATATGTCAATGGTTTTAAATTTAAGTCAATTGCGGCAAGGCCACATTTTTCCTGTAGCAGGCCGGAAAAGAACAGTGAATAGAGAAAATTTAAGTCACTGTGGATTGGAGTGGGGTTTGCTGTGTTCAGCAAAAGTCCAGTGTAAACCAATGGCATTTTGCATCAATTAAGAAAGTGTTTCATGGAGGCACAGAACTGGTGTGAGTGGGTAACGTGGCTGGGTGCAGGTGCTGCCTCTTCTCCATCAGATCCCTGTAGGGAGGTGCCTCAGGCTGATGGGTCCTGTCCCTATATATACCTGATTTCGAGGGATCTGGGGTTTCTTGAGTTTGGGTGACAGCTGAGCCTTGGCACACAATGCCCTCAATATCTATGAGTCATCAGCTTGAAGGATTGGGAGAACTCTGTAGCTCCCCAGTGGCAATCCAGCAACACTTCTGGATTTTAGTGTGTGAAGAGCACTTGAAGGTTCCACTCCATCTCTGTAGGGAGGTCCAGGGTATGCTCAGCACAGGACATTGTGGGGCTCCTCTGGAGCTCCAGGATCAGCAGCTTCCCAGCATGGCTGGCCCAGGAATCACACCTCTAAGGTAGGGTCTGTGGGAATACCAAACAAATGTTCTGACATGTGAAACCTGCACTACCAGGCTCTTTTAGAGAAAGGTCCCAAATGCAAATCAGAGGAAGGTGGCTTCCCAACAGTTCCTTGGTAAAAAGGCTTTGTTGATTCCCAGAGTAATGTGACACACTGCACCAGACCTGGCATGGCTGTAAAGGCAGGGCTGGTGTTCCCAAAGCAGGTGTCGTGTGTGGCAGGGCAGATCTCCAGAGCTGCTGTGGTGGCCAGGTTCCTACGTGCTCCCTGCCAAGAGACTGCTGGGTAGGACCAATTTTTGGCTGCTTCTTTTGCTGTAAGAGGATGAAGACAACTAAACTGCTTTGTACTGTGAGCAGCTTTGCAAAATGGTGTTATGGCTGTGGCAAGGGCTCCCCAGGGCACAGCCTCTGTGGGTGTCATTCCAGTGGTGTGACTGACTCGGTCTGGGCTGGATCCTGCACCAGCTTTGTGCTGATGGGATTCCCTTCACCTCGGTGTTATTTTAATTTACAACAGTGTAAATTCAAGCCTGACCTCACTTAGTGGCTTGGTGTGTTTTTCTCATTCCCTATGTAAAATGGAGATCTTTCCAGGAATTTGGTGGCTGTAAGTCTGGTGTCCAGCTGTTTCACACAATATCTCTGGTAGAAAGGCTGGGCGTCATGGATTTTGCTGTCTGCACCTCTTAGCAAAGGAAGTATTAGTTTTAATGGGTAGCAGCCTATGAAATAATAACAATGTCTTCATTTATTGGAGTGCTGCAGCATCCTAATTAAGCTTAACAATATTATAAAGCATGTAACATGAACCAAATCAGATATTTTGCTAATTTCAGTACTTCCACTTAATAAACCTGAAGCCTCTGCTGTTAAATGTCTATCCAGGAAGGCTAAAGTCAAAGTAATGTTAAAACCACTGTAAGAGGGAGGGAGAGAAATGAGGATTATATATAGACTCCCTAGAATTGAGTCCTTGGTTATTACACTCTGTGTTATTTATGCTCCCCTCTTTTAATTCTGTTTTATACTCCTCTTTCAGTATCTGTGCTCCCACTTTGTGGGTCACTGTATATCCACTGTAGAGTACCCTGGGAGCACTTGTAAATGCATTGACTCCCACAATTATAATTTTTTTCATTCCAAAAGAATCCACAGCAGAGATAATGATTTTTTTCTTATTTTTCTGCATTTCACATCTTTAAACAGCAACTTGGTGACAGTATCTGCTTCAAACTTTCCAGAACTCTGCCATAAAATGAAGATAGTCTACTGCTGTTATAGATTTTATGTTCACTCTGTTTGCTTTGAAAGGGTGTGCGGACATGTATGCACAATGTGTGATTATTAGAAATTCTCTCCTACGTTTGTAAAGCCCCAGACTTTTGTCTGTTTAGTGATATATCATGGAAACAGAGCAAACCATTGCCTTGTGCATGAATGCCCCTGTAGTGTTTGTGCTGATCTTTATATGTTTTTTCAACACGTGAAAAGAGAAGGCTGTGAAGAGATATTTTTCATTTCCTGATAATTGTAGTAGGCAGTTACCCTGAGTGAATGAAGTGAGCTGTGCTTCAAATGTGCATTTTCTGTTCAGATACAATCTTTCATAGCATTAGAATGGGGCATTGCTGCATTAAATGTTGCTGTTGTAGATGGCAAATGTAGAGTCCTCAGTGCTGATAAAGAGCAGGGAGCCCATGAAGTGCCCGATGCAGTGGGTGGAGAGGAGAAAACAGCTGCACATGAGCAGAGGAGTGATTGCAGTGCTTTGTGATGATACAGAGTAAGCAAACCTAATGGAGGGACTATTTGTGACTGTCCTGTGTAGTAGGTCACAAGATGGGTACTTAAGAGTTTCTCTTTCCATTCAAATACCTCTGATTCCCAGACCCAAAGGGAAACAGAGTTGAGGCAATGTGGGTGACCAGCAATATTAATTACTAAAATACTGCTTTTTGAGCAGTCTGACTAAAGACAAATTGAGAATTTGCCCAGAAACTGCATCATTCACAAGGTCCAGAAATCAGGATTTTTATGGGAAACATGGGACAATCTCTGCTTTGATTCGCTAGAGATAAAATTAATACTAAGAAAGGTGTGTAAGACCCTCCGTGGGTACAGGCTGGCTTAGCTCATCTCAAAGGCAGTGCATCAGTTTATATCAGCTAAATACTCTGGTTTCAACAAAGGTTAGGTTGAGAACTTTCTGAAAGAGCCTCGTCTAAGAGTTAGAGCATCAATTCCTACATTTGTTGAAGGACCCAGACCTTGATTTTCCTCCTAATCTGGCAAGTTTAACACTTCTGCTCAGGATTTTTACTGCCAGGGCCTGACACAGCCTTTCCCACTGAGCGTTCCCTGGCAGGAGCAGTGTCCATTTCATTGCCCATTTCTTTCTGCAGGGTGCTTGCTGCAGTGCCATGCTCCCGTGGCTGCCTGGCACATCCTGCTGCTTATCCCAGGCTCCTTTCCACCCAGCTTCCCAACAGCACTCTGCCCCCCCTTGCGCCATTCTTATTTTTCACATACTTTTATGTAAAAATAACCCTGCCAGCCATCCCAGAACTCTGATCTACATCTATAGATGGTGCAGCTGGCTGATCAATTTTATTGATTTCTTTCAAGTGCCTCTGTCAAAATGATCACACAGTGCTAGCCTGTTTTCCAAACCTGCAGGTACACTACTGGACTAACACATCCTTTTGGTTTCTCTACACGTCTCCTCCTTTTTAAATTCTTTTTTAAGGGTGTCATCTGCATTTATTTTACTTTTTTTTAGGAAAAGGAACAAATCTGTTTGGATAGCAAAGAATTGATTATATCTGTCAAATGGGCTGATTTGTTTGTACACAACAGAAGCCGATGTAACATGGACTTTTAGAACAGTTGTTCAGGTGCCTAAGTCAAGGGGTGGGCTGTCATCAGGTGTAAACCAGTGGTAGATTCAGTGGCTTTTAGAAGGTTCTGTGAATGACACTGTGAAGGTACAGCTCAGCTGGGCAATTTATTTCAATGTTCTGTTAATGATGGGTGGAATAAGGTTGTTCTCAGCACTTTACCCGTTCTGCACCTTCTTCTGCGGAGATTATGGACTTAATGCTTATCTTTTACTTTGCAAGAATCTGAAAATTATTATTATTACTTGTTAGCTATCCCCTTCCTGTCCCAAGGAGTTGGGTGGTATGAGCTGGCATTGGTGGTTGGGAGAGCAGATGGCAGCTGGAAAGGAGCTGCTTTTCCCCTGCAAGGTAAAATATTGCCAGGTACAAAGGCAAAGTGTGTGTGGAGGAAAATACCTCTGGGAGGGGAGAAGTTGAGCACAGAGGTGCTGAGCATGATCACAGCAGTCAGTGAAGAGGATTATTTCCTTCCTGTGATGTCCCACTAATGGTGACAAGGCCTTGTCCTTCATTAACACCCAAACTACCTGTCAAAGACAACATCCACTGCTTCTACCCAGCCCAAACTCTTGGCAGATTTCTCACTTCCTCTTGTTTATTGTTTTCCCTAAATCTCCGTATTCGTGGTGGTCCGTTGTAAGTGAAAGGTGAAGGTTTGCGACACTGGGAACCGTGGCAGCATATCAGCCAAACGTTGTGATAAGGCATTTCCTTCCTCTCAAATGCACAAAGGCTCAGGCAGGGCTATCTCCAGAGCCGTGGGCTGGGGAGTTCTGCTCCCCCCAACCTGTGGGGATTCCCCTGGAAGTGTGCAGAAGCCACCTGGAGTTGTTGGGCTTTTTGTTAGCACCAAAGCTTAAGTGTTTCCTGGAGAAATGCTGTGGATGCTCTGGAATTTAACTTAATAAATACAGATAATACAGTTTCATTAGTGTATCACAAAAGAGCTGCAGTAGCTCAGCTTAATTCTTTAATTTCCTGCTTCTCTTCTTGCCCCTTGTTTGTCTTGGGAAGGGAATGGAAACCATGAATTTCCCTGTATGTCTTGGCCCATCCCTGCTGCTACCACGGTCCCTGAGCATGGTATCTGTGCTGGTGGCCTCTGTGCTGAGACAGTGTCAGTTTACACCTTCCTATTCTGCAGGGAATGGCCCTGTGTGTGTTTGCTTGGGATATGAGAATATGAAAAATTGCTGATCATAGATCATCTCCATAAATCTTACAGACAATAAGTCATAAAACCTTGTGTCCTTACATATGGCAGTAGCCCAGGGACAGCTTCACCAGATGTGAACAACAGCCCCAGAAACAAAAAAACAGTTGAAAAACTTCTCCCACTGCTTACATTGCCTGGAGTTGAAGCTGTGTCTTTGGAGGGCTGGGACTGGTGGTGTTACTTTTCCCTTTTTAGTTCTCTTTAATACCTTACAGTTACATTGACATGTCTATTGCATGGTGAGAATTCCCCATGCACTAATTAAAAAGCACTATCATTTGTTAACTTCTCCTTTGCATCAGCTGCAACAGGACAACAGGCTGGCAGGCTGTAAGGAGACCTCCAGGTATTCCCGAGTTTCATCCATCTATCTCCCCACCCAGCATCCCTCCTCCTGCCTCCAAACCCAGCACAAGGGATTTTCTCCCAGGCAGCTCAAAAGAAAGGCAAGTAGGTTATGGTCTGGAAATTGTCTTCTGTCAGTAAGAGAGACCTGGTTAGCTTTTTCCTAGCCTGCTTTGCATATCTATCAGGGCAAATTAAAGAAGACACAGGAAGGAGTCTTATTGTCTAATAATCCTGCCAGGTTTTAGATCTCTGTTCATGAATGTAGCTGAAGTGTTCCAGCAGCAGCAAGCAAAACCCACGTGAAGTTAGCAGGCTTTGCTCTTCATTTGCATGTAGTGGTTGAGCCTGGGATTCTTTTCCCCCTTATGATGTATCTCTGCTTTTATTGTCATTCTCTTCCCTTTGTGACTCTGTCCACAAAAAAAAAAAAAAAAAAAAAAAAAAAAAAAAAAAATAATAAAAAAAATTAAATGCAGCCGACACTTTACAATAATTCTCTGTGGGGTAAGGATTGAACAGAGGCACTCTGTGATTTACCATTTCAAAGTGCTAATGCTTCCAGCCTCAAACGCTGCAGCTTTATCACAGAGGGGGTGTTGTCCCTGCACGCAGGGCTGGAACCACCTTCCCCCGTGCCTGCAGAGGGACCGTCCCTCTCTCAGCCCACAGCTGGTGTGGGGACACACAGGGACGGGGTGTGCAGGTTGTGTTCTCGTCCTCCTGCCGCCTGCCCTCTAAGCCCAGGGGTGCAATTTCCTTTGCTCTCAGGTTTTTGCTCATCCCCTCGCTGCTTCACCTGGCTGTGTGGTGAGGAGTGAAATGACCCTTCCAAGGGTCCAGAGCTCATCTGACAGCCTGGGTCTCCCTCCTGTCTCCCTGAGTTCAGAGGATACTTTGCTGCTGTAAGAGATCAGAGATTCCCCCTTTCACTCTGGACAACAGTAAATTAATGCAGGAGAGTGGAAAAATCTCCTGATCTCTGTAAGCACACAAATCTCCCCTTTGCACTTTGTAAAAGTGGAAAAGGCAAATTCTGCTTGGTGTGCCCCTGGAAGAGCAAATTTTAAGGCTGACTGAAACCAAGTGTGTTTTCTTGGTGTCTGGCTCCTGCTGATGCCAATGGGATCTGAGGCTGAAGCCCTGATATCCCTGGGCTGGGGCTGCAGTTTGGAGCACAGGGATAAGAGGTGCCTCCCTGACCAGCCGGTACCTGTGTGTGAATGTCAGACCCCCACTACCTACTGCAGGGCAAGCAAAAAACAAAATATGGCCCCTGGAAGCGTGATGTGCTTCTGTGGGAACATCTGCAAAGGAACCTCCTTTCTTACCAGTTCTGCTGCCTTATCTGTTCAGTCACAGTTGCTGACTTCAGTGCCAAAAAGTACTTTTTAATGGCATTTTTCAATGAAGAGAGAAGGAGTAGGGAAAGCAGAGGGTGCACCCCTGCAGGGGATGGTGGAGGGGGCAAACACTGTGCTGCAGGAGCCCCCTGACCACAGCTCTGGCAAGGCAAGCAGCACTCATCTAAGTGCTTGTTCTTTGAGACTTTTGCAGAAGTTGGTTCACAGAGAAAACAATACTGGGGAGAGGTATCAGAGTCCTGGTACTGCACCAGCCTCTTATTTTCTCCCTCCTTCCACTTCCTCCAGTAATTGTATTTCCCTGTGCACTGACAGCAAATTGGAGTTGGGTGTTAGAGGCACAAATTAGAAATACATCAACCAATGTAACAGTGACTCTACCATTTGTCAAGTGAAATCTGTTGTCACTCAAGTATTATTTGTTGCTGGGTTAAATCAGGTTGTATTTAATATTGCACAAGCTAGTAAACCTAATTCCTCTTTGCTCTTTTTATAAAAAAACCCAAAAAACAAACAACACCTTGTCTGACCTTTTTAAAGAATTATATTTATTTATCTTGTGGAGGATCATCTGATTTCATCCTAAGCCTTCTCAGAAGAGTTCTCAACATGTGCTGAAGTGTTGTTAATGGTTTTTACCCCAGATAGCAATGAAAGTTAGATCTTAAAAATAGCTGAAAGCCCAGATGAACCAGCTTTTGGCAGAGGGTGGGAGAGAAGGGAAGAATTAGTATTTGGATGCAATGGTTGAGCATTGACTAGCAAAAGAATCAAGATTTGGACCCGTGAGCACTTTACTGTGACAACATCTTTACAGATTTTCTTTGTCGAGGTGAGGTTATATCCTTTATAGCAACATTTGGTAGTTGCTTTAAATTATTAAAGGTATTTCATAGGGCTGTAGCTCTCGGAGCATTAGTTTGCAAAGAGGGCCCCTGCCTGTATTCTTAAGGTAGGTTAATGATGACTTTCCTAGTGCAATGTGTCCAGGACACTGAGGTTAATAAAACCCGTAGCTCTTCTTCATGACTATCATGGGATGTTTAATGTTCAGGAGTGTGCAAGACCTCAGCTTAATGTTCCATATGAAGAATAGTGCTGCCAAGCACTCATCATCCCTAGTGCCAGCACAGGACATTAGAGGTGCGAGGAATGGGCCGAGCACGCTCGGGAGAGCTCAAGCACCTCTGAGCATGGTCATCCTCCTTCACAGAGCCAGAGTCGTTTAGGCTGCAAAAGACCTTTTTAGATCAGAGTCCAGCTGGAATAATGGTGCTCAGGGCCAGGGGTGGGACTGGCTGGTGGGGCTGTTGGGCTGGTGGTCTGTGGCTCCTGCCTGGGCTCAGGGGTTTGCTGGAGCCCCAGCCTTAGTGCAGCACAGCTGATGATTCATTCTGAGCTGGCTCAATTAGAGCATTTGTTTATTTGATATAATCTCTTTATTTCCATCTTTTCTCATCTGCTGCCACCCCCATTTGAGAACAGGAAGGAATTTCTTGGGGGCTGAGGAATAATGAAAGATTCATATGGCAGGGCAGAGTTTGCTTTTGTGAAAACTCTGAAACAAAGGAAGAAAGAAGGTGGGTGTAAGGGGGAGTTAATTTTTCCTTTCCTCTTTCCCCTCTCTCCAAAAAGAGCTTGAGACTTTAAAATAGTCCAGCATTGTTCTGGGACTTAGAGGGCTTTTCTAGCTGTGAATATTGCAGCAAATACCACAGCAATGACAGTATAGCACTGTCTGTATTCTCTCTGTGCACTGGCTGGACAGGGATTTTTCATTTCATGCATCATTTACAGCCTTCTGCATTGATCTACAAAGTCAGAGCGTGTTGCTAGCACAAAGAGAGAGAAGAAAGGGAAGAGATAGGCCTGAATGACAAAGTTCAGATCTGAAATCAAGTCTCTGTTCAAACTTCCCCAAAGCATGGTTGTGCCTTACAGTTTACCTCATGCTACAAGAAGGACAGTTCACATGGCAAAGATCAGACACAGTTTTGAGCCAATTTTAAAACCCCTTAAACTCCAGAAAATTTGAGCCAGCGTTGTATCATAACAAGGAAAGGTCAGAACCTCTGGCTGGGATTTCAGGCCCAAGGAGTAGTCACTGGGTATCTGTCTACTGGGCAATGGTGGTTTTTGCCATGTCTGACATTTTTCCTTTAAGTGAAAGCAATGGGATATTTCAGGATATTACAAGGAATTTTTCTTCATGTTTCAGCCTGCTTATTGTGGAGCTTCTCTTATGCTGGTTGCATAGGTTATCAAAAAATAAAGAGGGGAGAGCAGAAGCAGTTTGCTTGTCCCATCCAGGGCTTTCCTTTTTTTTTTTTTTTTTTTTTTTTTTTTTTTTTTTTTTTTTGAGAAGAAGCATAAACTGAAAGAGAAGTATCTTTTAGAATTTGTCATATTTTCCAGGTGTATTTCATACTAAAAATCCCCTCCTTTGGCAAAATCATGTCTACCAGCACAGAATTTTTTTTTTTTTTTTCAATTACAAAGGTAGCGTTTTGTGATGTAAATTTTTTTTAAAACTTCTGTCTAGGCATGTTTCACACACATGCAATTTTGCTTTATCATAGTAACAAGAATTCTAATCTCTCCCATCTGCTTTAATGAACTGCTAGTATAATCTTGCCATTTTGGTTCACCATACCTTGCCATTCAGTGAGGTCTCATTTCCCCTGCCAGTTGCCTGGGGCTATTAGTCAGCAGCAAAACCAACCCCAATCAAAAGCAGCAGTGCCATGAGGTAAAAGTTTGTCTGGAGCTGCTCCTGTGGCAGCCGGGCGAGTTGTGCAGGTTCCTGGGGCAGGGCTGAGCACCTGGCTGGGGAGGAGCCCTGTGGGAAGGAGCAGTGCCCCTGGATGGAGGAGGCTGTGGGCAGCACCCCGGGCTCCCAGCAGCTGCCTCTGCCAGGGCAGGAGCTCTGCTGTGCCTGCAGAAGGGTCGTGTGAAAAATGGGGGTTTGGAGCTGTTGTCAAGATCAAGAAGAATGAGGAGCTTTAGGTACTGCAGCCAGAAGACACTTGGAGTAGGTTGGCTTCCTCAGAGGCAGCTTCCCTTTTAGAGCAAGAGAGAGAAGATTGTGGAAACCTGCAAGAAAATGGGAGCCCCCAAAACCATTTGGCAGAGGAGGGAGGAGGAAGAAAATGCTGTCTACTGATCTGTGTTGTATAATTAGTGAAAAGCAGAGTAGAAGAGCAGCAGAGGGCCAAGATCCTCTGTGATGTGTGCCTGACACCCTGACAAAATCTTTGACAAACCCAAAGATTGCTCTGGAGCAGCCCCATGGCCCTGCAGGGATGGGCACACCCATGAAGAGCTGAGGATTCGAGATGAAATCATTCTCCCTCATGCATCCCAAAAAGCCCCAGGCTCACTGGAAAGGCCAGCTGTGAGGAATCCAGATATCCAAGGAATGGCTCTCCCCACCTACACTGTTCCCTCTTTCCCAGCATCAGGGTTTGGGCAATGCTTGCACCACCAGTTAAATACAGAAACCAGGAGGAGATTCCTAAACCACCCACTTTGGGGTGTTTTAGGAAGTGACTGGAATGTCCTCTAAGGGTACACCCCAAACGTTCCATGAGAAAGCTGAACGTGGTGCTGGGGGAATTCCTGCTGGCTGACAAAATGCTCTTGTCCTGGGATTTGCTCTTGGCACCTGGTGTTTCTGCAGGCAGTGGGGTGGGCCATGGAGCTCCCCTGTGCTCCCAGCCAGGGGCACTTTCCCCACGGACAACCACCAGACACAGGGGCTGCCCTTGCAGGGGCCAGAAAAGTGCCACTGAGTAATGTCAGGTGGCCTCAACCTTCTGGTTCAGCAGAGAAGACATTCCAGGCAGGTTTCCAGTCCTATCATGTTAAAAAACTAATTTCCTTTTAATCTACATGAATTTGGCCTGACAGGGTGTTTTCTGCTTTTCTTTCTTGAGCCATCAGTAATGTCACGCCATGCAGGTCCTTCTAGGTCATCGAGAAATTGCCTCCTAAACTTCAAGCTAAATGTGTAGAAGCAGGCTTTCAGGTTTGCAGGATAATCTTTGATCTGTGAGAAGGTGGCCTCTGTCAGATATATAATCTAGCATTGTGGTCGTGGGAGTGAATGAGAACAGCCCCGCTGTCCCCAGGTTGCTTCTGGCTGTGGTCAGCTCAGAGCCAATATCAGGCTATGTCAATCACAACTGCAGGAAAGGGGCCCCTGACACAGAGCAATGCCATTCAAGAGCTTTCTGTATCATGATTGATCACACTTAGGATAAAAATGTTCTGGACGATTCAGAAGGTCCAACAAATTTTGTCTCCTCCTTCTGATCTAATGAAGAGAAATTTTCTGTCCTTTCCCTCTTCCTTCATGTGCCTCTGGTGTTTTTGTTTGTGGTATAGCTGTAATTACCTGTTCCATTCCCCATTGTTTGGAATACAATATTACTCTAGGTTAATGGGTATTCAAACAGAGATTGCAAGGTTTAGCAGATCTGGAATCTCAAATAAGGCAACCTCAGAATCGTTACCCCAGGAATATTTTCTGCTCAGAAATTTTGGTGTCTGCTTTGCTGAGTGATACAAGGCCAAAAGTGATTTAGGGGGCTATCTCACACTCAGGCCTAATCTCATCAGTGAGAGTCCTCTTTTTAAAATACCTGGGTAGTAGGAGCCTAAAAAGCCTCCTTGAAAGGGTTACAAGAAGATGGAAGGATTTAAGATCTGGGATACCAGAATAGGCTCAGAACGGGGCTTTGGAACTGGGCAGGGTGAGTAGTTCTTCCGCGTTCATCTTTGTTTTAAACTTTATTTTTAGTCAAGTGTCTTCCTAATAGTAGTACTAACAAGAAATTATTACCAAACTTGATAATTAAGACTGGCAATCATTCCTCCAATCAGCCACCAGCTTCCCTCAATGCACTAAGGGATTTCCTGTCTCTTCATGCTCAGTTCCTCTCAGGTCGCTTGGCCCTTGATGTATTCTGGATGAAATGGGAATACTTACAAGTAAGTTGAGCCAGTGTTTGTCTCCTCAGATACCAAAACTGACTCCCAGTTTAAAACGCTGTGCTGTTTAAACATATTGCTTTGGATTTTTTTTCCCTTTTTGAACCAGTGTTTCCACCTTTGTCGGTGACACAGACACATTGCCATGAAAAACCAATAGGAAAGCACAGTTCTTATCTGCTGTAATCTAATAAGCCCTCGGTGTGGAAAAAAAAAAAAAGGAGGTCAGCCAAATGCGGCTCCTTTCAGTTTAAAATTCTGAAAATGACTCACTCCTTATTTAGTCTTATAATGAGCTCCCGCCCACTTAGGGCAAGCTTCTAATTTCAGTTGCTCTGGCATAAATCCAGAGGGCTTCCACTGAAGTGGATGAAGCTCCCACTGATTTATAGAGCTGCAAAGGAGATCAGATCCTTCCCTCAGGTGGGTGCTGCTGCCTGTCCCTGGGCAGAGCCCCCTACTCCAGCATGGGAGGCTGTTTTCAGCCCAGACTGGCTGGGACATGGGCTCGGGGGACCATCTCTGCTCCTGAGACCTTGCTGAGAAGTTTCTGATCATGCTGTTAATGTCAGAGTAACATAATTTTTGTATCTCTCTATGTGTGGCAATACCAGACAGTTTGGTTCTCTAAGTTCTTTTTCTCTCAAAAGCCAAGGGTGGAAGTGTCAAGTGTTTCAAAAGTGAACATGAGCAGCACAGCCTCACAAAGATTTCCAGTTCAGAATGACTTGGAGAGACATCAACAGTTATACAGAAACTTATTGGTTAAGTAATCCTCACTTTCTTGCCTCACTTGCCTGCTATGGGGAATGAAATTTAATCTGTCTGTATTTTTTCAATCATTTTCTCTCAACACCCCCACTCTGTTCCTCTGTCTTGTTTCCTGCCTTGTCCCATTGCTATTCTGCAAAAGAAACCAAGGGTGTGCTTCAGATGTCTGGCAGAAGTGATGCAGAGGACATAGGGCACTGAAATTCCTGAATGTCTGTGGGAGGCTGCTAAGGCTTGGTGGCAGGGGCTGCCCAGGGCCCTTTCCAAAACCTTGTCCTGGAAGAAGTTCTTGGAGGTCTTTGTGAGTCTCTGAAACCTTGAGGCTATCCTGGTTAACAAAGGCGCTTCCCAGCAAATTAGAAATTGTTCATATAAAGGTCAATTCCCTTGGCTTGGATTAAGGGACGGCATCTACCCTCATGGCAATAAAAATGTCTGTAACAAGTATCTGAGCTGCTGGAAGGGGATCAGGAGTCACGGTCTTTCATACCTGAGTGCAAATCTGTGCAGGGTAAGACAGTGTGGCAGGACAGAGAATCAAGACCCCGCTGGACAAACACCAACTGCACATTGTGCATCCAACATTGAGGCAGGAAGGACCATAGAGAAAGTGCTGCCCTCCAGATCAGGAGGAAACACCTTGTTAAGGGACTGTTTATTTGATGAGAACAAGAGAAAAGCCTCCCACCTGAAACCTTTCAGGATTGGAGGTGGTCAGGGTTTCAGTTCTGTATCCACAAGATGACACCTTCAGAAGTGTTGAGAGCACATGGGTTTCAGTGTTGACTCAAATGAAGAGCACCACCTACTCAAGCACCGTGACATTTCCTGGGCTCCTGGCCTGCCCCTGGCCATGCTCGTGCCAGCACACACTGCTGGCAAAGGCAGTGCTGCAGCACATGCACCAGCCTCAAATTTTCTATTCAATGCTGGCATTTTACCTCCTGGAGAAGTGTGGTGGAGGTTATTGCCTCGGTGTGGCTTAGTGGGATCTCGTGTGTGAGATACAAATGCCCAGGGTGAATCGTGTTCAGGCTCTTACAAGCATAGCCTGTCACAACCTGTTGTGATTTATTATGATTTAATATAATTCCTAGAAATTATTCTCTGTGCGTATGTTGTATAATAGTTTCACAGAAGGGCTGTTCCTAATCATCTGGCAGAAGCAAAGTTCAGGCTGAAGTCAGGGAGTTTTGGGTAAACAGGACAATTAAAGCATTCTTAAGCAAATTGCTGTTTCCATTATGTTCGGTAGCTTTTCATGGAGGTTTTTTCTATTAATTCTTTTTCTGGACTGTAAAACAGGTAGGATGTATTCTGTGTGCAGGGCCAGATCATTGGTAAGACTTCTGTAGCCTGGTTCACTGTGGCCTGGGTCTGCTGCAGAGAGTGATGCAAGGCCACGTGCAACACTTCCTTGGGAAATGCCTCGCTTTGGCAGCCCTGAGAGCTGCATCCTTGGAGGCACTCACTTTTTGTGGGACAGTGAGGTGCCCTCATGCTCTGAGGGGTCCAGGCTGCTGTCCTCGCTGGGGGTGGGTCTAAGCCGGAGGAAGAACAGACATCCAAAAACAACTCTGTTTTTTCAGAGCTCAGCTTGTGTTTTCTCACTGTTCCAAGAATGCTATAACATCATCAGAGATTTTCAAAGGATGTTACTCACAAATTTCAGTTTCAAACATGAACTGCTTTCATGAGTTCTTTTATTCCATTTGACTTCTTCTCTCTGTTTCTCCTGAAATTGATGCAGCTCTCAATCAGTAGAGTTTGGGAAAAAATACAAAGCTGCTACAGCTATGAGGTACTGCATGTAGCATCATTCGTTTGCTGTCTCACCACAGCATCACTTGAGATGCCTTTGCAGTACATAAACAGACCATAAAATAACATTCCTAAACAAAGAAACAATCCTTCCCCATTGCAGATGTGACCAGATATCTTTCAAATTCTATGTTTCCCTTAATTTGTATGGCCTTGAACCCTAAGAGCACTTTTCTGCCAGAGTACCCCTGGCCCCAAATAAAGTAACTCTGGCAAAGGTTGCCATAATATCAATACCTCTAGTTCTACTAAACCTGTTTGTACTGTTGGGTGAACAGAGCACTGTTTTTTTAACCATAAATGAAGACACAAAGGGTTACTCAAGCCCTTTGGAAAGGTTCAGGGCAGCTCTGCAGCCAGGGTTTGTTGTGAAGGTACCTTGAGCTGGTGCCAGTCCCATCCTCCTCCATCTGTCCCACAGGGCAGGTGAGATGGCTTTTCCTGCCTAGAGGAGCCCCACTTGGGAGCTCAGTCCGACAATACTGCTGCAGGAGGCTGAACCAAGTGCAGGTCTCCAGGGCCTGAGTTGAGATATTTCAGCTCTTTTTCAATTGGTTATAATTAGACATGGACCAGGTTGGAAATTCCCACCATCTGCCTTGAACCTTGCATCTCTATAAAAGGTGCCCTGCTCTGAGGTGCTTCTCATCACTAACTGCAAAGGTTTTCCCTTTGTAAGTCTTCATCCCCAACCCCTTTGCAAAATCTTTCTCTGCTCCTATTTTGCTCTCCTGCCTTTAGCTCAGCACGAGTGGTGTTCAGGTGAAACTGGAAGCTCGGGCTGGTTTCCTGGAGGCTTTGTTGAAGTGCTTTTGTCACTCTGCCAGCTGCAGTCGGTCCCCAGGGCTGCGATCTACTGCCAGCACCTCACCGTACGAAGCTGGGGCTAGAAAACCCAGGACGTATTTTAAAAAGGCAAAAAAAAAAAATTACAGCTTTTAAATTAAAACTTTCCACATAGTTGATCTTTTGGCAAAAAAACTACCTAAAATGACGTGCCTGCTCTCCAAATCTAATTGTTAATTGGTCAATCGACCTCTAAGTGACTGGCATATTGCTTTGATCATCTGAAAGCCTTCTGGCAGCGTTTCCCCGGCTCAGGTTTGCGGCTCGTACTTGTACAATCTGCTCGCAAAATGTCACTGCTCTGAATCACCGGGGCCAGCGCCAGGCGCTCCGGTGGCCGTGGCAGGGCTGCCGAGGGCCGGGGCTGCGGGATGCTGCCGCACACGGCAAACCCCGGCTGGGGCTGCGGGATGCTGCTGCACACGGCAAACCCCGGCTGGGGCTGCGGGATGCTGCTGCACACGGCAAACCCCGGCCGGGGCTGCGGGATGCTGATCACACACGGCAAACCCCGGCTGGGGCTGCGGGATGCTGCTGCACACGGCAAACCCCGGCTGGGGCTGCGGGATGCTGCTGCACACGGCAAACCCCGGCCGGGGCTGCGGGATGCTGCTGCACACGGCAAGCCCCGGCTGGGGCTGCGGGATGCTGATCACACACGGCAAACCCCGGCTGGGGCTGCGGGATGCTGCTGCACACGGCAAACCCTGGCCGGGGCTGCGGGATGCTGCTGCACACGGCAAACCCCGGCTGGGGCTGCGGGATGTTGATCACACACGGCAAGCCCCGGCTGGGGCTGCGGGATGTTGATCACACACGGCAAGCCCCGGCTGGGGCTGCGGGATGCTGATCACACACGGCAAACCCCGGCCGGGGCTGCGGGATGCTGATCACACACGGCAAACCCTGGCCGGGGCTGCGGGATGCTGATCACACACGGCAAACCCCGGCCGGGGCTGCTGCGGGAAGGCTGCATGCTGATCACACGGCAAACCCCGGCCGGGGCTGCGGGATGCTGATCACACACGGCAAACCCCGGCCGGGGCTGCGGGATGCTGATCACACACGGCAAACCCTGGCTGGGGCTGCGGGATGCTGATCACACACGGCAAACCCTGGCCGGGGCTGCGGGATGCTGCTGCACACGGCAAACCCTGGCTGGGGCTGCGGGATGCTGCTGCACACGGCAAACCCTGGCTGGGGCTGCGGGATGCTGCTGCACACGGCAAACCCTGGCCGGGGCAGGAGATGCGCCCTCTGATCCGGAGCAGCGCCGCCAGCCCTTTATCAGACTTTAACACAAAACAAGGGCAATTAATTTCTACGCCCTTATGCTATCTCGCTGATCTTACAAGCCCTTTCCAAGTTGCGTCTCTTGTTTCCAGCTCCTGCACGCGGGCCGTGGCACGGGTTTAGTTCAGAAATCTGTAATTCAAACTTCAAGAGCGAACGCATTTCCCATGCAGGTCTTTTCATAATTGGTTTTTGGGCTGGTCTGTTGGGCGATGTGTAATTGTTAGCAGTTGTAAAAAGATAACTCACATTTTTAAAAGCCTAACGCTTGCTCTGTGCAGATAAAAACTGTGACAAATTATGTTCCGAAAAAATCATAAAAGTGGAGAGGCATGTTAATAACCAAAGGTGAAGTTTCATCTGAAGGTCAGCAGGAGCTATTAAAGTGGTCAGTAATTCCAGGGTTTGCCAGCAGCGATTTGACCATATCACTTATCTACTCTGGCCCATGCTTAAGCATCTCCCTCAGTGAAAAAATAATCCACTGAGAGTAATACTGGAGGTCAGAGGTAACTATGGAGAAAAAGCAATATTGTCAAAATAAACCAGGCTTTCAAGTACAGACAGTCAGATTCCCAGACCATTAAAATATTGTGACTTTGACAATTTTACCACACTGTTTGGACACAGTCTTAAAAATATTGCTTTTCATTATGTTCAGATTAAAAAAATAAATAAATAAATAAATAAAGAACAGATCAAGCAGATCATGTTAAAAAGTCTGTAAGGTAAGGAATGGCATTTCACATTGTCCTGTGAGCACTGGGCAATAAAAAACAATTTTTAGTTTCAGAATTTCAGAGATGCCAAAATGGGGCCAAATAATAAATGTGGATATCATGCAAATTTCATGAAGCAGGAGCTGGAATTTCAAAACGCTTCTGCTGAGGGAATCCCTCCTGCCCAGCCAGTATATCTGCTGGGTGGAACTGAAATGAGAGGAAGAGCCTAGTTTTGCTTTTTTACTGCTGGCATCCACCTGTAGGTGATGGGTGAAGTCACCATCCTCCTGAAGTCTGTGCAAGGACTTTGAAAGCAGCAGCAGAACCTAAAGCTGTGTAGCTCAGTCACTGCTAAGCTGGGCTTTGCAAAGCTGTGTTTAGCTCCTGGCTGCATCTCAGGTATCTTGGGTTAGATTTGGGTTGTTGTTTGAATTCCTGGGACCAGGGACTCGGGGAATACAATAGGAGATGTTTTTCTTTGCTCTACCTGTCATGGCTGCAGGCAGTGGGGGCCAGGTGAGGTTGCACTGTGTGCATACAGCACCCAGACTAACAAAGTTTGTTGCTCCTGACCTTTCCTGGTTTATTAGACTCCCAAAGTTATCCACATTACCCAAAGACAGCCTCTCCATGCATTTCATTATAAGTTATGGTTGTGAGTAAGCTTGTCCTGCCAACATTTTTGACATGGAATAGTCAGTGTGCAAGACATTTTCTGTGTGTTTGTGGGGTATGTTGAATGTGTTTGCCTATGTTGTGCAAATGTTATGGAGTATATGCCAGTATATTTTGGTGTAGTCTGTTAAGTATATTTTAGTACCCTTTTTTGTTCAAAAGAAACTTTCTGTGGTTAAATGATGCTTTGATATGTTTTAAAGGGCAAGTGTTCACAAGAACTCATAATGCATATTTCATGTAAAATCCTAGAAGAGCTCTGATAAATATGGATTACAGCTGGATAATTTACATGTTCAAAACATGTTCTCTCATTTACATGTGAGACTGCAATGGTTCACTGCTGCAGGCACTTTTTTTACATATTCAGTGTACTTTAAAAAAACCCCAAATCCCAACACAAAAGTTTACGAAGTTTAATTTATAGCTCAACAAGGGAACACGTAGTGAGGCATGTAATGAAAATGTCCCGTTTACTTCTGTCATTTAGAGTGCTCTCATTTTCTAACACTTGAGGCAATTCAATAACATTATTGATTCACACCTGTTCTGTAAAGTTGCCTTTGCAATGAGATCCAGCAGAAGAGAAACCACACATCTGCATGCACCTGAGACCTGCAGCACTTTGGAATTGAACCTCTTTAGTGCTTAGACAGATGCTCTCCAGCTGCTGCCTTTGAGACACTCAGGTACCTGCTATAGCCAATACTGTGTTCATATACAATATGTGTATGTTGTAGGCTGTGTCCCATACATGGCATTTAGCAAATATTGTGTATCATGTGCATTTATCTCTGTGCTGTCCAGTAGAAAATTCCAAGCTTTTCTATTTTGTGACAGGAAGGTGCAAAAATGAAGCCCCTGTATTGCAAAACACACAAGGGGCCCAAAACTGAACCTTAGGACCAACAAAAAAAAACCCAAAAAAACCTGGGTGTTCTTCAGCTATTATCTAAGCTATCCAACCTACACTACGAATCTGGAAAAGGGAACCAGCAGTCTTGTCAGAACAAGCTTTCTCATCTGCTTCTGGCTACTTGCTCTTACTGATTCCTGGGAAAATCAAGAGCAGCCCCCTTGATGCTGTTTTGTCTCTTACACTGTAATCCAGCCAAAAATCAAAGTACAAGAGGCTTCTTCAGAAGGGTTAGGATCTGTTTGGGACCTCAGTGGGGAAGACCCTGGGGTAATGTTTCCTTCTGAATGGATTCAACAGAGCCTGAATTTAATGTCAAAGCAATGTATTTCTAAAAACATCCATAGGAACAGTAAGTTCAGATTGTTAAATATCCCCTATCTACTCACTTAATTCTTTCTTGCTATTCTGATTTTCTTTTTTTCTGTCCCTTTGCAGGGGTGTTACTGAGACACAGTAAGCTCCAGTTGTGGCAGTAATGGCAGTTTTACAGCTTGCCTTAGCTAACCATTATCAGGCCACTCCGTGCAAGAGTGGAAGGCACAATATTGCTTTAACACCCCTCTGATTTCCTTCCTCCCAGGGGGCAAATGCTGTGCAGAGAAACCTCCACACTGCTGACCACAATTGCTGTAATTTGTTAGTCTAATGGGAAAATGTACACAGCCTTCCGAAACTGGAAGTATAAAATAATATTTTGTGATACTTTACATAAATGGGGCTTGTGCTTGGAAGTACCTCTGGTTGAGCTCTTCCCTGAGAGAGCCTTGATTACCTGGATTAGCTCTCCCTGGTAAGAAAAGCACTTATTAATAAATTATACATCTGCAGTTAGTTGTTGCCTCACAAAAAAGGTTAAAACAGCTGTAGGAGGTGGTGTTCTGCATGAGAACCAAATCTGCAGGCTGAAGACTCATTTAGTAATTAAACTTGAGTTACCTAGAAACAAACACTGAGTGTCTGCAATTCTTGGGCTCAAACTGTCCAAATAAAGAGAAGGTTTGGGGTTTACATCACTGATCCTCTAGAGAAACTGATGGCAAGTGACACTGCAGGGAGTGTGAGGGGTGGCAGAGGCAGGAGGGGCTGAGCAGCACCTGGCCCTCTGCAAAGCCAGAGCTGGGTATTTGCAGGCATCCAAGCTGAATCTGTGTTTCTAAAATGAGTGTTTTAGTTCCCAAGGGCAGAGTCTGATCCTCTGCAGGGTTTCTCTGAACTGTCAGGGAGCACTGAGTCCTACACAGGATTTTATGACTGTGCACCCCCGAGTCACGTACAAATAGGCCTGTAACACCTTGTCTGTGTGTTGTGGATGCAATCTGTGTAACTAATTTTCTTCTTTTTTGTCAGCTACTTTCAACTAATTTTCCCTCTGGTTTGCACTTCCAGCACTTCCCTGCCCAGAGCAGCATCCAGGTTCCCACCCTGGGGGCAGTACCTGTGGCTGTCTCCAAAGCCATGCTGACACTGGGATCCTCCCGACCCTTTGGGTTAGTTAGGGAGCTCGATTAACTGCAGAGATGGATCCCTCAAGAAATCTGGTTTGCTGACTCGGTATTTAGTGGACTTTTCTCCAGGTCTGTTTGATTTGTTATGAGGAAGCCTTAAGGTGGCAGAACTGTTGTAACTATGAACAGCAAAATTACCAAAGCTGGCTGCAAAACAGCTCACTGTGGACTCTTAGTTTTCCTCTTGCATAATTCCTTAGCATCCTCTTCATATGAGGGTTTTTTGGGGTTTTTTCCCATGAAAACAGCAATACAGATTTTCTGGGGCTCTTGCTCATGGTGTGGTGTGTGCTGTGGATACCAGGCTGCTCAGGAGCAGGATGCTGATGCAGATTTAAAAGCACTGCTGTGCAGAGCTTTCCCAACACCCCAGACAGGTGGGTGGGAGCAAGAAGGGCCAGCTGCACTTAAATAAAGAAATAAAACAAATCTTCCCTATAGCAGATCAATATTAATAATGAAGCTGAGTGGCTGAACAGGATGTATGTTTTATTCTGAGGGGAAAATGAGGGAAATAAAAACAGAGACAAAATACCTCTGCTGCTAATCAGACCTAAAGTTTAATAGCTGCAGAATGATCACAGGGCTGCTGTAACTGCCTGCAGTTGTTTGAACAAGAGTCTTGAGTTTGCATGTTGTGAGTTATTGGAAAATCTCTCTGCCATTTAGTGCTTTGATGAAAGATGTACTTAAGGTCTAAAGTGACCAGAGGAAGCAGAGGAACAAGCGAGCGCTGCAGCTGAAGATGCCTGAAAGATAGATTACATGTTGTCATATGGTATTTGATGCCTTAACTGGAAAATGTCTGAGCCAAAAATGAGTTAGACTAGTGAGATGCAAACTCTTTGCAACTTCCTAAGCTTAGTTCAGGCTCAGGTGTTTCCAAGTTCAAATACAGCTTATCCACTTTTTGCTTGAATAACAAACTGAATTGGAAAGATATTTCTTCTAAGGCAAGAGGTTCTTCTGCTTTGGTTGGAGGCTTTTCACAGGCTGGCCAAGAAAAGAATCAGATAATCAATCATTTTGTGGTTCCTGCTAGAAACTTATTCAGTTACAGCTTTCTGTGGAGAAATGGTCAGAAGAGTAAATACAAAAAAAATGCCTCTTGTAACTCAAAAGCCATAAATCTGAGCATAAATTGAGAGGTGAAATAGTTGCTTTCAAGTCTGAAAACATAAAAGAAGAAAAAAAAAGTCAGATGATCCACTTCTTAAAAACCCTTGTTACTAGGACATCTTGTTTCCAGTTTTTCTATCTCAAGAGTTCTTGAGACAGTTCTTTTCTCTCAAACGATATTTACTCAGGGTAACCTCCACATCACAAACACACTTATCTCGGCTTTATATCAGCCTCAGGATTAGGAATATGGATCTGTTTTCCAGACTGACCGTCTGGCTTACTGACCTGAGCTTGTTCGCTCACCAAGCAGCACATGATGCCCTTCTTGTCAAAACCACAATTAGTCAAAACCCTTTACAGGAAACATGAGCCCAATAAGAATGGATAAAATAGGAAATCACATCACATGGCTCATCCATAACCTGCTTGTAGCATGAAGGAACACGGATCTCTCGTGATCCCCTTGCCAGCTGCTGGCACGTCAGTGAAGAGAGCAATGAAGAGATTCATGTTTTTAGGGTATTTTTAATCTTTCAAACTGTTTCAACCATTAAAAATGAGTTTTCACTTCACACTTGGATAAAATACGAATATTTTTGTCCATGCTCTTTGCTCAAGAGTGTCTTGGAGTGTCTTGGATGGGTCATCAAGTCTGGATTTGCACTCGAATGTGGGGTCCCTGCCTCACTCTGCCCTCCCAGCCAGGCTGGGACATTGCTGTCCCTGCTCTCTCTCTCCTGTGCAATCCTCTTGAAATTTGGACTTGCCCAACAGGCCAGTTGTGGAAATCAGCTGCAGACTGCCTGTGGAATGTAAAGGTTTTAGAAACCCATTTTTCAGTGTGTCCTATACCCAGGGAGACCATACGGGGTTTTACTGCTGACAACTTTGGTGTCCCAGCCCATCCAACATGAAGTCACAGGGCAGCTCTCACTTATTAAACTTGGAAACAGAGCCACAGCCCAAAGCAAATGGCTCCTTTTAACACATACAGCTGGAATTGGTTAAAGTCTCACCAGGGAATACTAGAACTGATATATTATTATTATTATTATTATTTATTATTTATTATATTATTATTATTATTATTATTATTATTATTATTATTATTATTATTATTATTATTATTATTCAAAAAATAACAGCTACAGTGCAATTGCTGAGATGAAATGTTTTCACACAAAAATAATAATTATTTTAAAAAGTAAATTGAGAACTATTCATGCTAGGGAGAGGAAGAAAAAGCAAAAGAAACAAATATTGCTTGAGGCAGACTCTTCACTTGTGCTCTTAAGTTAACCATCACCTAAAAATTAGAAAGGGTCAGTACATCAGGGCCTCCACTGGGAGAGCATCAGTCCTGACATGGTGTTCACCAGCAGAG
Organism: Sitta carolinensis; assembly: GCA_032173965.1. Lineage (NCBI taxonomy): Eukaryota > Metazoa > Chordata > Aves > Passeriformes > Sittidae > Sitta > Sitta carolinensis. Next base: position 5,754,966 of record CM063292.1, read on the forward strand.
CAGCTCAGCTCTGCCCTGGGCAGGTTCCTCAGCCTTTTCCAGTCTGTACAGCAGAAAGCTGTTGTGATTACAAATTCAGGAAGGAGTCCTGCTGTGTGTCTTATAACCGGTGTCTAATCCAGCATGAGTTCCTGCTAAAGGTATTCTTACAGCTGGGTATTCATAATCTTTCCTAACATTTCATAACCTTTCCTGAGGCAGGGGCAGTGTGAGAGGTCCCTGCTTTCAAAATCAGGGCTGCCTTGTACCTCTGAGCTCTGTGCTTTTCTCCTGAGTTTGTTTTAACACTGTCTTTATGTTCAAAGCAGATGAGTGCTGGAAAGCCTGCCCGGGTTACCTGTTCTTGTACATACCCAGACTTGGAGAGACTTCACCTAACGGAAGAAAGAAGCAGTGCATAAACAATGCAGGACTAGTTTGCTCTGCTTTAAAACACTGCTGCCTAAACTTGGCTCATTTGGGTGAGACATTTTTGGCTGAGAGGTTTTTGGTGAGAGGTGCCAGGGGAAGGTTACTGCTGTTCCTCTGGCACTGCCATTTGGATGCGGACAAGCTTCTGCAGAACCAAGGTGAAGTGGCAGATCCATTTGTTTTACCACGTCTCTGCAATGCAGAAAATTAAGGCATAATAGGATATTTCCCTTTGAACAGTACTTAAATTTGGTTCTCTGTCCTAGTCACAAGGGCTGGCTGAGGCTGCAAGGTACCTCAGGACTCCAGCTTCAACTCAGATATTTTTCCAGAATATTTTTCAGGTGGAGTATGAATCCACAGTCATGCCAGCAGCTTTTCCAACTCAGTTTGCAGAACTGTTTCAAAACTGACTGAAATTTCTTTGACTGTCTCCTCAGGATGTGTGCAGTTTGAGAAGCTGGCTCTCTCTTAAATGGAAGAGTAAAACTGTTCAATTGAAACAAAACTAGGATGTTGGGGTTTTTATATTTAATCAGAACTTAATATATGTGAGTGGAGCAAGTCTGTAGTTAGATTTGCCCAAGTCCACCCAAAATGTGCCTGTATTCCCAGCCCTTTTGTCATTGACTAACCTTTGAATGGAACAGATGGGCAAAGGATCAAACCCACTATTGCATTTTACTCCTCCTAACTGTAATATGTTGCATCTCCTCTCCCCCAAATAGATACTTTGAGGCTTTACTGATCCAAGTTAAAAATTAATGAAAGCAGCCTTAGCACTCACAAGTAACCGCACAAAAACAACATGGTGAGGGTGAGCAGGGGAAGAAGGGTAATTTCGAGAAAGAGACTGACTTCTGAGCTAACTTCTGTGTGGCTTGTCTTTATAAGGGATAAAGTCATTTCATGACAACCATGGCCAAAAAAAAAAAAATTATAACAGATTTCTTTGCCCCTGCTGTGACTCCACTGTGCTGTTTGGAGTCTGCAAATGTGTAGGACTGCACTTACATCCTCCTTAGACTTGCATACTTGATGGCAGCAGATTTATTGCAGCACTCCCAGTAACGCCCCTCACTCCCACTGGGTCCCTGCTGCCAGCTGTAACCCTCAGCCTGCCACGAGATCCTCGAGCTGCTGCCCAGGGCACCAGCTCTCCATGGTCTGGGGGTTCTCCTACCCTCCTTCCCTTGTGATGTAATCGTGCAGAAGACTGACAGCCCATGCAATAAAACTGTTTCAGAGATCTATTAATATTTTAACATGCTTTTAAGAAAATTTGGCCTTTTGTAGTTCTGGTCTCAGGACAGACACGTGTACTGCTCAGTGGTACACATTACACTCCAGAGCAGTTGTTCTGTATGCATGTTGCCTTTGTTTGGACTCATGTTTTAGTATCTATTATTACCAAAAAAATCTTCATCAGTTATTTGTTTAGACGTTGGGTTGGCTTAATGTGATGACCGAAATAAAAATACTCTTTTTTTTCCCCCTAAAAAGAAAGATTGTGATTAAGACCTCAATTTGCTTTTTCAGCTCCAAGCCCAGGCTTTGCTTTTGCCCTCTGGCACCTGCTCTAAACCAAAGGCAGCTGGACCATGGGTGTGTGTCTGTGGCCCCCAAGGAAATGTTAACTCCAGATCCCAAGCCAGTGACAAAAGCTGGCAGGTTTCTATTAACAAGAGGGCTGCTTGCTTTATTCTGTGAAACCCACACCTGCAGAGTCTCTCTTGCTCATGTTCATGAGTCTGCCCCTCACAGGGTTCCCATCTGGGACCCACCCACCCCATCTCTCTCAGATGTTACATGGCCAAGATTATTTTCCACAGCTGAGAAGCTGTAGCCACACAAAGGAGAGCACGCAGCATGTTAATAAGAATCTATAAATTAATCTGTATATAACACCTTGTGAACACTTAGGTTTTATAGGTATTGTGAGCTGAAAGCTTTACCAGTCATTCATCCTTTATTGTGTTCATTATGGGAATATGACATCTCGATACCAAATATCTGCACGTATAATAAAGCACCTCAGTGAATTAACTGGGTGATTGGTACAGTATTTCTCCTCTCCACTAATCAGAAATGTAGGATGTATTACTCCTGATGAATCCTTAGACATTCCCATATAGATAAATTAACTAACTGGCTGTTAATAATGTCCAAGGGATTTAAAATAATATCTTTTCAGTCTTTTATAAGGTTGATTTAAATCTATAAGCTTGGATTGCACATACAAAAAGGGTGAAGGTGTGACTGCACTTAGTTCCCTCAGAGAAAAAAAGGAGTACTTTTCCTGTAACATACATTAAAATACTGGCCAAATATTTTCAATATTTACTACTCAGAGGAGGTGAGAAAAAATGAGTGTCCTGACCAGTACAAATGCTGGTGACATGGACAGATGTTGAGACCTGCTTGTTTAGTCACATCTGGTAGATAACAGAGTGCAGGTAACATTTGCTGCAGATGACAAGGAGAGCTCATGCAGCTGCCACGAGGAGCTCTCTGTCCCACAGGAGGGAGAAAAGTGGGATTGCTCTGGTGACAGGTCAGCATTAATGTAACCTTCAGGTTTTTGTCAATGCCATGGTTTTACTGGCACAAACACGGACTCAGCAAAGCTTAAAGGCCTGAATGGGAATGCTCTGATTACCTCACTGGGACCTGGGTATGGCATGTGAGATGAGATCCCACCAAAACAGGTCCTTGAAATAAAGACAAAGTTTGAGTATCTTCCTTTCCATTTCAGTATTAGTTTCTCATGACACCTTAACTATTTATACCAGTCCTTTACACAGTTCTTAAATGCATTTGTGGTATCAATGTGCACTCCATCCTAAAGACAACCTGCACTTCCATGGCAGGTGAAGGGATCAGAGCAAGGAGAAACCATTTGTCTCTCACTGTGGTGAGAAAGCTTTATATTTAACTAAGATTAAATTGACTTAAATTTGTATTGATGTTCTCTTAATGAAGCATCATAGCTAAACTCACTTAAGTCCTGAAATGAAGGTGAGGTAAAAACATGTATTTGCATGTGTATCTCTGCCCTGCCTGCACACCTCTGCTCCTGGTGCCAGTAATAACATCTGCTTTCCATTATAGTGAGAATATAAATTGTTGTTTCGGTGTGTACCCTGCAGGGAATCAACATCCAGCAGCCCCCATGCTCCTCTGCCCACCTTCAGCTCAGTCATGGCTTTATGATGGCCAATGAATCTGACCAGAATGCAGCCCAGGAAAGCTCAGCTATTTGGAGATCATTTTCAACCTATTTCCTGCGCATTTTGCTTTTCCTCTATCCAGTGACTAAGGCTGAGACTCATTTACAAAAGAACTAATGTTGCCTGGGTTCTGTGTTTTGGGAGAAACATTTTCTGATAAAACCTGGAGGCATAGTGAAGCTTAGAAACAAGCAAATGAAAAGACAAGTTTTTGGGGGGTTAGTTGGTTTTTGGGTTATTGGTGGGATTTTTTTTTTCTTTTTAATTATTTAATTTAAAAACATCTCATGGTATTGTAATCTGTCTTTTTTTGTTGTTGGTTTTTTTTTGAGGGAGGGAGATATGGCTCATACTCTGACCATTAGGGTTCAGCAATACTTCACACATGCTAAATTAATAGGAGAGGCAGAATTAGCTGCTGTAATTAACTTTTCGCTATTTAAAAAGAAGCACAAATATGGTTTGGATGGTGCAGCATACACTGCAAGTAGAGAAATCATTGTAACAGAGGGAAAAAATTATCAGGGAGAGGTGCTTTTGAGCCTGTCATAGCTGCTGTGGCTTTTATCCCATATCAGACTGACAGATGAGATAAACACCCCACATTTTAGTCAGATCCTATTGTTTTGTCAGAGTTACTTAAATGTATTTACAATCTCTGAAGCCCTTTTTTTACAGTAATGGTAGTGAAGCCCTTCCAGAAGGAATAAAGATGATATAACATTCTCGAGTACCTCTGTCTTCCTAATGGAATGACTTACATTGCAGGGGATATTGTTCTGCTGAGCTCCACTAAAATACATATTTACTAGTCAATCCAGTAGTTGTCTTGGCAGTCAATGCCATGATATCACAGCGCTGTCTTTCACTAGAACAACAAAGCAAGCAGAAATTCTTTCTCTGGGACCTTTTTTTGTCTCCATTGATACTTCTATATTTAAAAGAAGCCACATCATTAAACGAGAATGAGCCACCTCTGCTACACAGTGCAGTGGTCATGTTTCTCTTTGGGATTTCATAGAGCAATGAGAAATAGGGCATGCCAGGTCAGGGCTGCTGTAAACAATTCATGCAGCTGGTGGTGCCCAGGTACCTCAGCCAGGGCTGCCCCCTGCAGAAGAGGGACAGCAGAGAAACTGGGCAAAAGGATGATGAACTCTTTTAAATGAATTGGAGACATCTCTTGGTAGGCAGGTACTCCATGCAATGTTTATTTTTTTTTTTGTACATGCCATATCACAAGATATTGTTCATCTCTGAGGAATAATGATGGATGATTGAGAGTCACATACCTTGATTCCAGTTTATGCTGGGATTTCTGGTCTTCTTTGAGGAACCTCATTTCCTTTTCCCATTACAGTCAAAAGCTCAAGAGGTGTCCTCCCATTCAGGTTCTCAGAAAGAAAAAGATAAGACAATTGTGAATTTTATGAGGGGGCTTTTGGGGTTTCTGAGCTGAGAGAACTTCAACTGCCTGACACTCCTGTAAATGTTCCCCTCATCCTTGCACAGGGAAATAGTCCAAATGCGGGACAGTTTCTGCCTGCTCATGTCCTTGGGAAGAAATCCAGTTCAAAACTGTCTTCCTCCCTTATCAGCCTTGCACTGAAAAGCAACAAAACATGAGCTAAACCCTCAAACACACCAAGGCAGCTATGAAAAGCTTTGAAACCCCTTTGCCATAGCATTTGATCTGCTGTTGAACCAGGAGATCATCACACCACAGATTAAGCAGAGGCCCATTGTGACCTTCATTTTCACAGTGAGGCACCACAAAGTTGTTCAGCACCAGTGCTCCTGTAAGAATGACACTTTGGGAACTGGGAGCTCTGATTCAGGCTCCACTCTGCTGGTCTGGCAAGAGTGTGCAGGGCTGGGACAAACTGCTCCACCTCCCCCGGGCTGTTTGCCCCTGTGTGTGCCTCTGTGTTGCAGCAGAGGTGGGGAAGGAGCAGAGGGTTGAGGTCTCTGGCAGCAGGGAGGGCTGTGGGGGGCACGGGCAGGGGTGTTCCCTCCTGGCACAGCCCTGCTGGGCTTCCAGCATCCTGCCCCATTTATCTGTGGCTCATTGTGGCTGTGCACCTGCCAAGGAGCACACATGGAAAACCATTAAAAAGGAGAAGAGTTGACAGGAGGGGAGCAGATTGAGAGCAGTGCAGGCAGCTCTGTGCAGAAACACTCCAGCCTGGGAGGGGCGTGCTCAACAGGGACACAGCATTAAAACAAAGCACCTTAATCTTGCCTTCAGCAGCTCTGGTAGGTCTTCACTGCTTGTTTACCAGGGCAAAAAGATGTCACAGCACATTTGTGGGGTCTAGACAGTCCTGGAGACCCCACAGTTTGGGTACTGACTGCACGTGAGGCACACCAGGATTTCATCCACTTTTTTGGGGGTCCTTTTCCACGACAACACATTGATGCTTGTCGAGAATAGAAGGGTTGTCTAGTTTTGGAATAAAGAGATGTAGTTCAAGAATTTATATGGAGCCAAATGATTGCAATTATATAATTTAAGCTTTATAAACTGCTTAAAAGAATGAGCGTCTTTATTCAATGCAAAAGTGAATGTTTCCCAGAAACTGAAACACTCTTATTTTGTACCTGTGCAACCTGTGATTTGTTTTGGCAGCTACCTTAAGGTGCTGCCAGCTGTGAAAAAAGCTATTGCATGTCCCCAGCATTCAGTGTGGGTGAAATGATCTCTGTAGATGGAGCATGTGAATATCAGTTTGCTACATTTATAAAGAGCTTTAGGGTACTTCAGCATGAAAGGTCCCATAGTAGTGAGAGATATTGTTACTATAAAAACATTTTATCCTGTTTTAGTATGATGGTTTATTGAGTTTTAAAGTACTTTTCATGGCAAGCATATATATTAACAGGAGCAGCAGAAACAGATGGGAATAAATACATGTTTTCAAATGAACTTCCTGCACCAAATTCTGTATGATGTAAACATGGAGTAAGAATGTTTAACTTGGGAGACAAATCCTCCATTTTCTTATAGATTAAATTACAGCCTTTTGAATGATATTATGGCTGGTTTCATATCTGAGTAGGAGTGAAGTAGCTCTTGTACTTCAAAGTTGATTTGAAAGCAGTTTGTCCTTCTCCAGTGTTGCTGCAGCTACAGGCAAACACCTAAAGGTCTTGTTTGCCCCTCTGTAAAAGGCTTAACAGTGTAAGACAGACAAATTTAACAGGAGAAATACCAATGGATTGTACCCAGAGGAACATTCTGTGTAGATGTGGCATTGAGAAACCACAGAGAGCACGGAGGGAAACACCAGCAGCAGCTCCTGTGTGATTGACCACATCTCCAACAGCATCCCCTGGCAGGGCAGTGACAAACAGGGTCTGTGTCCACACCCTTGACCTAGAGGGGGGCATTTTGGAGGAGCTGATGTGCCTTGTACAAGTGCTCTTATTGTTTATTGCAAACTGATTTTAGAGGACAAGCTGGTGCTCTTTCATGTCTAGCCAGAAGTCTATACATGGATTTCTGCATGTGCTGGAAAAGCCCTCCTTGTGAAGCTGTTTTCATGCTTGCAAAAATACAGGGATCAGTTTTGTCAAGGCAAGAGAAGAACATTTGCACCCTTTGCAAAGCCATTTGTTCAATAATGATGTCTTTCAGTATTTCTATAGAAAACTTAAGCAAATCTTAATAATTTTTCCCTGGTTCATATTTGCACTGTTTTGTTACTACTCTTAGGTAAAACATTGTATTAAAGTAAGACTATGTTAATGATACAGTGCTGGGGAAATATAGCTGACTCTAATGTTGAAGAAATTCATTGTACATGAAAAAATGAACAGACTCTTTGACAAAAAAAAATAAATTAAAATGAAAGCAAAAAATCAGCACCTTAATAAATAATTTAATTTGCAATTTCTTCTCCTTCCCTCTGATGACTCTGCGTCTCTTCACACCCATTCACTAGAAATCAAAATAAAATTAATACGAGTTATTCTTAGTCAGGCCTATAGGTGATATTGAGCATGTGGCAATGTGTATTAAAAAAACCCTTGATATACTATAAAAACCCCATCCCTACAAAAAGGTGACATAGTCCTTTAAAAATAGCTCTTCCAATCCATTGTGCAAAGACACTGACAAAGATTGACAGCTTTTAGAAAGGTGTAATGTTCCCAAGCCAACTGCTAGCACAGCTCAACAAGATAAAGATCAGTAATTCGATCCAGAGGAGAAGGCTAAATGTTAGAGGTTAAGCTGCTATGTTCCTACTACTAATCAAGCTTCAACACCTTATTTTAGCATCATCAGACCTCAATAAGGAAATGGTAAATTATTAAAGCTCCAGCATCCTGGTACACATTGATGCTCTTCTGAGAAGCTGTGGTTTAAAACATGCTGGCTGTCGTCTTAATTGACAAGTGCTGGATCTTTCTGACTAGGTACTGGTGTGCTATTTTTTCTTTCTTTTGCTTGGATACTGATAATTTAAGGTTAAGATACTTTTAAGGTGCAGTATGCTGCTCTAATGAGGACTTAATGGAGTGGAACAGTGATCGTTTGTACAAACTACCCTGGACAGACACCGACTGCATATCAAAATCGAGACACTACACATCCTGACACTGCACCTACTTTTGTCCCAGCCTCCATCAGCACATTTTTAACCTGGTTTTCTAACGAAATGAGGCTCAGGTGGTTGTGCTCTCCACCAACTCCCTTCTTCCCTGATGGCTTTCAAACTCTCTGGCCCATGTCAGACGAATCTGACTGATGGTTAGGTCCAACAAGGGAAAATCAGGGCAAGGAGCAAAATCTTCAATAGTTGCCTCCTCTGTCTGACACTGGGCACTGGGACAGGTCTCTGAAGACAATTTTCCTTTCTGTACAAGAATTCACCTGGGAAACTTGATTTTGAATGCTATGAAATCTGTTATTGTTTAAGCAGAATTGAGAAAAGAGCTTAAGTTAGTCAGACTTTTTAAATACTTTCAAAAATTCACTATGGGCAAAAGTGCTTTGATTTATTTCAGGGGATGTTGCCTCTATGTATATTATACCATAAGAACCAGAGAGGTCTGAGGGCCAAATTCTGCTTTGATTTCTCACCAAATGTTCTATTTGAAGAAGACAGGTCAAGTTTCCAGGTTAGTTTTACATAAGAAAAGGGACACACAGAGCTGTCAGCACCACTTCAGTTGCTCCCTGTGAGCCTGTGAGATGTGCTGCTTGCAGGAACAGTTTCCTGTGCTGTGCTCAGGCCATCTAACAGGTCTGTTTGTATTTATTATCAGTCAAATTTCCAGCTAACATTAGCCTGAGTGTCATTATATTTAACACAGGGACATAAATTCCACTGATGCTCTGATTTATACTAATGGTAAGTAAAAGAGTTAATCCAGAATTACACTGAGCAGTGCCCACTAATATGCCTAAAATATCCAGTGTGATCATTACTAGTCACAACCCTCCAAAGCTATTTCCTGGCATCTGCACTCCCCAGGGGCAGATACCCACAGCATTAGTCAAGCCAGGCACTCCTGCTGCTACTGCATCTCCAAAAAATACTGCTCTTAAAAAGAGACAGTCATGATGTCTGTTTTGTTTGCAGTCACACTGACATGATAAACAGCCCAGGGTTTTTTGCCACTAATAAATGGGGATTTTGTCCCAGATATCACCGCAGTACCTTTGGCATAAACATTCCATTTATTTATTTAATAATATTCTTTCCCAGTTTTCCTAGTTAAAGTGACTTTTTTTGAGGGGGCAGTCTGCATTTTGGGGATTTTTACTCACAAAAACCAGTATTCTTCCCCAGCTCTGTTCTTATAGCTGATTGTTCCAGTGCTAATTCCATCACTATGCCATCCCTTGCATGTATGAGATGCAAAGAGCAGCCTAGCAGGGTTATGCTACAGGAAATCCTGGGAAGTCTGCAATTATTACACAGATTGGTGTGATAGAAATGCAGCCTCTTTGTCCTTGCAAGAATCTTTTGACACCAAAAAAAAAAAAAAAAAAAAAAAAAAAAAATCACACAAAATGTTCCCATTTCACAAATGAGTCCTCCTGGCATTTTCTATTCATTCCTGTGAAATTACTGACAACTATACACATTTCTATAATATTACTTCAATCTGCATCACTAGGAAAACCTAAGAGCTTATTAAAGAGATTTATTCTTTCAGTCTTCAAGGTGTAAAGCAGTTTCTTACAAATGTGCCCCATCAGCTTGATGCATGTCTGTGGAAAGGGGACTCTGGCTTAAAAGGGGTTTTAAGTGAACTCTGTTCACTGCATTCCCAGGGTGGTGAGCAGGAGGCACTGGGGCAATTCCCATCAGCAGCACATTTGCCATTTAATTCCTTAACAAATGCAGAGGCTTTAGAGACACCTTGTAACTCCACAGAAACCTGGGTACTCACTCTGTGACTGGTGCCATGCCTTCCATCTGCTGTTGTCACTTTTGACCTGCAAGTGCATCAATCCAGGAGCTGTCTCTGGTGGTGGCTGAAGCTGAGGGCTTTGGCTTTTGTAGTTAACAACAACAGTCACCTCATTTTTGATTGCTTAGATTTCTCAGATTTTTTTTTTTCTATTTAATTTAAAGATAAAAAAAAAAGATGGGAATATAATCAAGTAGAGCTTGTATTTCCAAGCAAGGACAGTCATTTCTCTTCCAGTAAGTGCAAGTCCCATTATATTGACAATGCAACTGAGAAATTAGTGGGACTCAGCAGAAGGAATGTTAGCAATATTGGTCCTGAAATGGCAGCTTGTTATGCATAGGAGAAATAGTAGTTTTGTGGAGTGGTTCTCCTCCTTCTGCTCTCACAGCAAAAGCAATGAAAAAACCCAACATATATAGAAGCCAAGGATCTCTCAGCATTTTAATTATATTGTATATTCTTTGCTTTTTATTTGAAATCTAGAATGCATTCTGTATTGCCAGTCTGTGGAGAGCTGAAGTCAGTAATTTAACAGGCTGTAAAACCCATTGTAGCTGGAGGTGCTGATTGTGGAAGGGCTCCAGTGCCCAGTCCCTGAGCAGAACAGCAACTACAGGCAGTCTGCAAGAGTGTGGTGTAACAGAGGCCTGGAACATGCTCCAGCATCTATGCAGGACCTGGGAATCTCCTTAGCAGGCTGGAAATGTGTACCAGCAGCAAGCCCAGAGCAGCCAGTTTGGGTTGCACGAGCTGCACAGTGCCCGGTGCTTCTGACAAGGAGGAGGTAAAAATAAGTTCCCATTGCTAAAAGGTTTAATCTTTTTACTCAGTGTTGGAGTTCAGAAAGCAGAATGAGATTATCTTGACTATGTTACCACCTAGAAATTTTCTCTCTGCAAACACCTTATCTTCTAGTATGCATTACCAGGCAGGAAGACCCTGGCTCCTGCCACCACTGCCCACCTCCCAGCCCCGATTTTCCTCTTCCAAAGTGGCTTTTGGGGCCGTTCAGCCCTCAGCTTGGAGGAATCACAGGGGGAGGGTGGGTGTTTGTACACAGCACATAAATCCGCTTGTCAGCTCCATGTCTGGACTCAATTTCCCCCCAGAAGTGCCTGCAAGTACATCCATGTGTATTTGTGTGCAAGTGTGAGCTCAGACATAGGTGCTTTGAAATCCTGATCCCAACTGCAGCTTTGCCAGCCAGGTGGGTAGTGTAGCTCACAGGGATAGTTGACAGGGAATACTCCCCATTCATCATGTGAGAGGGGAAATTATCCCAGCCTCACACCTTTGTGATTTCCTGACCCTGCTTGGACATCACAGCATCGTGAGGGCAGGTTGAAAATTATCAAAAGATGAAGCTGTCTTGGACTTCACCTAAGCTTAGTGGTGTTGTGGGAACGGAGAACAGCAGGGTCAGGGGGATGCTCACTCCTGGGTTAGGCTTCCCTCACTCTTCCCAGCCCTAACAACAGTGACAGTATTTTTTAAAGTAACATCTTCTCTCCCTGCTAAAAAACAAACTCTGCCCTGGTCGCGTCTCTTTTCTGGGCGTGCGGAGCTGTAATGTGAGGAAGCTCAGCCTGGGAAATAGACTGACTTGAGCTCTTTCCAAATAACGCAGGGAAAGCTGGTAGCGGCGACATGACACTGTCAACAAATTGACAAATCACATTCCCTCATGTGGTGTCAAACAGGCGCTGCTGCACTTCCCTGCACTCGCTCCAAGCGGGTCCCGCCGGGCTGCGGCAGCGCGCAGGACTCACCGCCGGAAAAGCCGGCACTGGCAGCTCCAGCGAACCCCACGGACACCGAGACGGGATTCTGCTCCTTCAGCTCACGGGGTCTTAGCAAAATATTAGTAGAACCTATAAAACAGCGTCATCTCTGACTGCCTCAGCCACCCCCTGCCAAGCTGATCAGAGAAGGAGCTGCGGAATGTAGCTGGAGGGATGGATCCTTGCTCTGCTCTTCCCAAAGCTTTGGTACAAGAAAGAGATCTTTTTGGTTGGAAAAAGTCTGCATTAGGGGCTGGTAAAGCCATGGTGGAGAGATAAGTCAGTCTCTCCTGGTGATACTGGCAGAGTAGAGCCAGAGCTGGGATTAAAAATGTGTCTCCAATCTTATTGTTAGAGCCTTACCCCTCCTTTCTGAAGGATGTTAAGCTTTGCAGGGGTCATATCTCCAAATTCAGTCTCAGGAGCTGCCCTCCTGTGTTTGAAGCGAGATGAATGGGCCTTGGCCATGTAACTCCTTCGAGCAGGCAGAGCCCTCACACCCCGTTACAGTTAAAAACTGGGATGGTTTGAAAGTGTCATCCCTAAAGGTGAGAAAATGCCTCTCCTGCAGGTGCTCGGTGTGGCCCCGAGGCTCCTCTGCCATCAATGCACAGAGCAGCCTCTCCAGGGGAACTAAGGTTTCAGCTTCTTCTATGGATCTGTGAGTCCTGGAATGGAGGTGAAATTGGCTCTTGAATTGGACAGTTTAATTTTCTAATTTTTCAGCGTTACAGAGTAGTCCCTTGCAGGTACCCGTTTGCTACACAGACTGCTCCTCACCTCTGAAAGCCAGGCCAAATGCAGAGCTCTAACTCAACATTTCAATTGTTTAAAAAGCTTGGCTTTTCCTTCTCTGCTGAGAAACAAATTTGTGCCATTACAGCTGTATCCATCATACCCCTTTCCCATTCATTTTCTGCCAATGCTTAACCCGAGGAGTTTGACGGGGGAAGTGAAACACAAGAGCAGCCACCAGTGGTGATGATCTGTCCCCAAAGCCTGATTCAGTGAATTGAACTCATCCATTCAGGAACAGAAGCATTCAATAAGACATGTGGGCCCATCTTTTAAGGTATTTAGGTCCTTAACTATTAATGTTTCCAGTGTCTGCTAGGTGTTCAGGCACTTTCAAAAGCAGGATCTGCCTGGTCCATGAAAAACTGCTTGCTCTGGAACATTCAAGCAAACTTTTGTGGAAAAGCTTACCTCTGCACTTACATTGTGATCAATGATGTGGGTTAGGATTAATTTCAACTAATTTTGGCCATGGAAAAATCAAGTGTCCCATTTAAGCTACTCACCTCAGCTATCTCTACAGCAGAGATGAATCAACCCACTTAATTTCAACATCTACCTTTGGGACTGGGTTAGTTGTCTTTTTTGCTGCCCTAAACATAAGAAAACCTGGGAAAGCAGTTTAGGTTAAACACCCAACTTTTAGGTGACTAAAGTAAGGTGAAATAAATCCCTCTCACTGCAAGTACTTTTAGGTAATGAATAATTTCAGGGTATTTTAATTTGCTTGCGGACACTTCAAGAACAGAAAATGAGGTAAAATTAGTCATGTGGTTAATTCATTATGTATAATTCCCCTAGCTAGAATCAGGGCAGGAGCCTGCCCAATAAGTCTAACCTCATGACTCCCACTGACATTTTTACAATTTAAAGAAAGCAGAAAACTTCCCCAAACTGGCTTTTCTCCTAGTCCCATGAATCCATTTCAAGTCCGGGTTTGAGCTTGTATGAAGATTTGAACCAGAACTTTTGCTGTTTATGGTAATGGAGACAACCTTACTGTTAATGGATAATGTGAAATGATCAGAAAAGTATATCAAGAACATACATCTGAAAACCCATCCATCCAGGACATAAAACTTATAAGTGTTATAAAACTTCCTAAATGGTGTTGAAATAAATTTGTAAGAGGTAATCTTATGAAGAGTGAAGGAGGGGGCAGAAATCTTTCATTGCCAATCCAACTTCAACTTCTTAGAGACAAGCTACCAGTCTCTTGTTTTGGGAGGTGAAAGTCACTCAAAAAGATTTTGCACATGTACACAGCAATTGCCTACAAAATGTGTTTGCTGAGCTTGGCACGACACACCAGCACTGACTGGTCTCTTGAAGGCATTGGCAGAGCTGTTTCCCCCACACTCTGCCCCACTTCCCTGCCCAGAGGCTTTGGACATGCTGGGGGTGACCTTCATCCTTGCTGTACTGAACCACAGTTCTTGGTGCAGACACATCCCAAATGCAGATCTTGATGTTCAGAGGAGCCTGGATTTTGGCTGGATCCCTCAGATGGCAGCTGGGATCCTCCTGCCCATGCTGTTTTACCTTGTGGCACTGCTGACCCTCATGTGTGTGGGCAGCCATTGTCTTCCAGGGTGCTTAAAAATACACCACAAAACTCCTCATGGTTTTGAACCTGTGTGTCTCCATTGATGAAGCACCCCCTTGGTCCCTGACCTGGGGTCAATGACTTTAAAGGACATTAACTAGCATTGACTGAGAGATTTGCTAAAGGTCAGGGCTTGAATAATTCAAGCCCCATAAAGATTTCACTAAAGTCGAGGCCCTCTGGGCAAGTACCTAGTTCACGTGGGCAGGGTGTCCATATGTCCCTGACAAATGGGGATGGTGCTGCTCACACAAGTGGTCTGGGGAGGCTTGTTTGGGAGCTGTATATCTCTGCTTTATGATCTTGCATGAGAAGTTCTAGCATAAAGTGTGTTGGCCAAAGAGAATGGCAAGAGAGAAGGAGAGATTTTTTTTGTTGGCAGAAACCCGTGTGCAGCTTTTACATCCAACTTGTGCAGCTGTTAGGATCTCTGCAGCTCACACAGAGTCCCATTTCTGCTGAGCACCCTTTGGTTGGAGCCAGCAGCTCCAGTGATGGCCAGACTGTTTCTTTCTGCACTAAGGAACTTCAGGATGCAGGACATGTTTTTCCTGGTCCCAACAAACACACATCCCTAAGATGCAACAGGGTAATCCCATGGTTGGTGTTTAATTTGTATTCAGAACATGCCTTAACGGGTGGGATGTTCTGCCTGGTGTCACCCTGTTCCTTTGAAAGGAGCACAGCAATTTTGGGCTCTATACTGAAATCCAGACTGAAAATAGCATTGAGATGGAGCATATGAGTCTCAGAAGAGCCTGTCACTTCATCTGTTTAAGGAAGGACTGTTGACTTTAGGGAGTTACAGGCCAGGATTTAAACCTCCAACAGGTCTGGGCGACACCAAAACCACCCTACATTATTGTATAACCCCTAACTGGGGCCCCTGCACTGGGCCATGCCTCTCCCAGTGGTTCTGAGTCCGTGGGTCACCCTGGAGTTCTGGAAGCTGCCACATGGACTCTGCACATCCAGGGAAAAGGTGGAGATCTGGAGCAAGGCAGGCAAAGAGGGTGCTGCCTCCTGAGCTGGAAGATCCTCACAGCAGCCTGTGCCTGCTCCAAAGGTTTCTCAAAAAAGTGGAGAAAAAAATCAGTGGTTAGGACAGGTTTATAAGTTTTACAGGCACCATGTCTTGCCCTGCAGCCACACTCCTCCCCTCAAGGGCAGCATCTCTGCACGGTTACCCCAGGCAGGTAGGGCTGGCTCTGAGAGGCTCTGAGAGCAGGTTTTGAGAAAGCTGTGGGTTAGGATGTGTCTGAAGGTGAACCAGGCCTGTGCTGTCAGATGCAGAGATGAAATGTGTCAATACTTTACCTTTCTTTGGTGAATGTGACTGGTGAGAGGCTTTTCTGGTCCGCTTCAGGCTTTTCTAGTTCGCTGTACGATACAAGCTCAGCCCAACAATGCATGGAAATAGATCTACAGGCTTCAATGAGACTATTCCTATGAGTAAGAACTACTTAAATGAGTAATTGTTAGCAGTCTTTGTGTCTCTGTTATTTTAACTTTGAGTAATTCAGAAATGACTGTAGATGTATCCATATGATGACAGTTGTTTCAATATTTTCATTCAAAGCTCTTCTGAAAAAACAGGTGATGCTGTCTAAAAAGGACACTTTATAAATGAACCAGACAGTCATCTCAAATTGTGTTTCCTTTGTTTGCTGATAATAACAAAAGTGTATCTCTTTATTTGAAATTTCTCATTTCTTTTTTTTTCCCTCTGCTGGAGCACAGAAAGGATTCACAGGGCTTTGTGCTGGGGCTGGGGCTGGAGCTAGCTCCAGCTCCAGCTGGTCATAAAGCTACAAACATGGATCTATATGCTTTAAAAATCAAGAGAATTGCCTAGACAATCATTGAAATGGCATTTGGTTCAATTCCATGTTAAAAAGATATTTTGAAAGTTTGACCTGGTGTTATAGGGACTTTTTTTTCAATTCTTCTAAGAGTAATCCCAGTTTACCATTTTTTCTTTTCTTTTCTTTTTTTTTCCCCTTCAGGTTCAACCCCTTTTATCACACTAAAGTGCCAATCAATATTGTGAGATAGATGTTACATCTTAGGTTTTTATAACATTACTTGTCCCAGAAGGAATACTGTATCTTTAAGGAAATGGACCCGATATCCTGTTTCTGAAGGATTAAAACACTTTAAAGAGACAGAAGAGGCTGTAAACCCCTATCATATTCTTATTCTCTCTTCATTATCTTGTCCAGTATCTATCCCTGCTGAGTAAATCTGGTTGTGTGTTTCTCCAAAGTGGTCATAAGAAGAAATTTATTTACTTCTCTTTGCACTGGAGGGGCATTACTGGGTTTCAAGGCTCTCCGAAGTAATAAAGATTTTGCAGTGTGTGCAGAAGGAGCAGAAATTCAGAACTTCTTTTCCCCCTCTGAGGTCGTTTGGCCAGCCTAAAGGGGAGACACTTCTCATTTTCTGACAGGCTTTATTTCCGTAAGATTTTCCAATTAGCAGGAAAAGGTCACACTAATGTTAGTGCTGTGTGGAGGAAGGGGGATCCAACTATGCAAACAGAGATCTCCTTGAAAGGACAATATAAAAATACCGTGTTTTCCTTAATTTCTTCATGGAAGCTGCCAGGGGTGTGGGAGCGGGCGCTGCCTGGCGTGCGGGTTTGAGCCGGGCTGGAGAGATCAGCAGTTCCACTCCCTTTCTGGACTCGCTTCTCTCTGAAACAGCAAATTGCACTCACCCCCCTCTGTGTGTTTGTCCACCTGGGTGGAAAGCAGGCAGCCCGACAGATTTCCACCCTGCCGGGCCGAGGGGCAGGAATGCAACAAGCACAGGACGAGGTTCTCCTCCTGCTCCCGCTGGTTCCGGAGAGGAGTTGCGGGCGGGGTTTGTTCGGGATGGTTGGGTTGGGGATTTTTAATCAAGCTGGGCTGAAAACAAACAACGCTGACTGCAGGCTTTCCCCCCTGCCCGCTCTCCGAGCCCTGCTGGAAGCATCTCCCTGCAGCTCCCCCGGCAGCTTTTGTTTTCCCCTACCGACTGCGTCCCCGCACGCGTGCGTGCCAAAAGCGCAGGAACTTTTTCCAGCGAGGTAAGAGCCGGGAGGTGTCAGGACATGCTCACACTCAGCTTTCAAAGAAGCCTCACATTCTTCCTCATCGCAGGCAAGCATCTGTCTCTATTTTTACAGCCCGGAACAGCCGTGGCCCCAACTTGTGCCCCTTTCTCCACGGAGGGGCCGTAGCATTTAAATTTGGCTGCGGGCATGGGGAGAGGCAGGTGCACAAGTCTGGAATCTCTCTGCAGGCATTGAAGTGGTCCAGCTCCTCCCCAGCATATTTCCTCCTTAAACACATTACTGGTTTTGCAGCCAGGGAGCTGGAAACCATCTCGGGAGTCAATTTGGACCTGAAGGTGTGGTGTTGGGGCAAACGCTGCACAGCTCCTGCTGACAGGGCAGGCCAGTGCTGCCAGGAGAGGTTCATGGGAGATAAGAAATCTGTGAATTTTAGACTGTAACTTGCTGTACTGCACACATGCACACATACACGTGTGTGTGTGTGTATGTGTATACATTCATACATACATATATATATATAGCCACCAGAGAATTGTTTCACAGGAAATTAAATATTTGCAGCTCTCCCACACCATTTCATATCTTGCCAATTCTCATAACCCCCTTTTCAGATCACCAATCCCTGCTGGAGCCCAGAAACTGTCTATCATAACCAGAAGTTTATACACTGGGAAACATTTCTGCACCAAATCCTTCTCTGGAGTAAGTTGGCAGGATGCCACCAAAGTCAGAGCCGTCGCAGTGATTTACACCAGCTGCAGATCCAGCCCAGAGAAATGTGAACAGCTCAGTGAGCTTTGTGCATCAGGGAGTTACACGGCGAGTCCCTGAGATAGTAAAAGCTAAAATATCCTGATCTCCCAAGGAGCTGATCTGAATAGCACTTTTTTCATCCGCATTAAGCACTAGGCTTAGGCTGCACCATGGAAATCATCCCTTCCTTTTTGTTGAAAAGTGATGTTTTATCTTCGCTGAGTTTCCACTCTGACATTTATACCGAATGACAATTAACTTTCCTTTCCCATTAATCAAAAGTAATTCTCTTTCTGACAGCGTTTGGCGCTGGTGTCTGGGCGTGTGTTAACTCTGCAGCCCTTCACGAGGAGGGACTCTGTTTTTGCAGGGGGACAGAGATGGGATATCCCTACCAGAAAAGCCACTGCGGGAGGGCAGTCTGTGGTGTAGGGTGGGGCATGGACTCATGGGGAAGCACAGGGAGAAGGACTGGAGCTGGGTGGGAGCTTAGGGAAGGATGGTGGCTCCCCAGGAGTGGGGAAATCCAGCACTGCTGCTTCCAGCTTGCAGTCCCAGACAGCAGCAGTGGAGCAGGGAGACAAAGCACGAATCCCTGCACTGCCCTCCCCTTCCCCTCAGAGCAGCTGGCAGGTGTTTTTCCCACCTGCACCTTCCCCTTGTTCAGGTACCTGCGTGTCTCTCTTCAGCCCTCTCCTCGGGGAGAGGACCAGCTTTGGTCCTAGTCACAGGAAGCTGGGCAATAAATCCCTCTTAGTTGGGATTTGCAGGGCCTGATGCTCCTCAGACCCCCTGCAGAAACATAAGGTGATCTCTTGCTCCTGTTGGAGTGGGTGGCACTGCTCCTGTTTGCTTTAGAGGCACATTATCAGACTTCACAGGGGATTTCAGGCAAACTATTTCAGCTGGGAATTAACCAGGGTCATATTTAGAGGAGAAAAAAAGATAACTTTTTTCTTTCTGTTTAAATGTAAAGCAGCAATGTTGCTTTATTTTTTTTAAGTAGATGTGAAAGAGAGAAAAGGTGATAAACATATTTTATTTATTTTATGTAATGTCCTAGTGTATGGTGCATAGTGAAACCAAGAAAATGGCATAAATGTTTGTTTTAACCTTAGAAATATAAATTAAATTTCATAATAGCCCTCAAAATAGCCCTGTCTGCTTTAGCACAGTTTGGAGAGGCATAAGCTGACATGCAGGGATGCTCCATGAGTCACTAACTGAGTCAAGTGCAGAACCTCAAACCCTCATTACCAGAGTTGCCTGTAGGTTTGTTTGCGTCTTGAGGTAAACTGAAAACCTGCAAAAAAACATGCAGAAGTGCTTGTGATCAGTGAAGCTGAGATTACTATTCTGATTTCAATATTCTGTTCATATGCTGGCATTGATCCATCAGCTTATGGTGGAGGTGAAAAGGTAATGTCCTCCAAAGAGAAGCCACCTTTCAAAAACATCTACATTCTCACTGATTCAATAAATCAGAAATTTAAACCCCAAAGGTGTTTGCTTAGGGAATACATTCTCAGGGACTGACACCTACTCTTGATCTTGGTTTGCAAATTTGTGCTGCTTACCTTTTGTGTAGATCAGCTGCGTGCTGCAACACTTGGTTTGCAGGGATGCTCAGGAAAACGAGTGTTGGAAAAAGAGCTGGAATTTGTTGCATGGCTGTGGTGATTTGTGATAAGTGGCTGTGCTTTTGAGATAGATAAATTTAATAAACACTCAGGGGATATGAAATAAATTAATCCCTACTGTTTATAGGATAAGACATGGTGTTTAATAACATTAATGCTGTTGTACAGAGCAGTCAAGAGCTTGTCAGTGTTCTGGTTTTATCTAGACTATAGGAACCCGTGGGTATTAGAGAGCACACATTTAGCACCAGATGTAGCTGTAGGGCGACCCCAAGCCATAAAAACTGAATGCCATTCAGTCCTTGGATGGCTGGATCTGGCAGTCAGTCCATGGTGGAACTGGTGCCTTCCTGAGCTTTCAGGCATGAGTTTGCATTTTTACTTTCCTCTCTAAAATTCAGCTGTTTGTAAAGCTTAAACCTTGGCGTGTCCACCTGCTCAGCTGGCTCAGGGCATGGCTCCCCTGCAGGGCATGGCCAGAGCCCCATGCTGGGCTGCATCCCACCCAGCACTTGATGGGACATTGTTATTTAGCTGAGCTGGTGGTTAATAAAAACAAAGCGACACCAGATGTAGAAACCTGCTGGAGAACCTGGATTGTTTCAAAGATTTGACAGCTTGCAGGACTGTGAGAATCCCTCTGCTGCAGGACTACCCCAGTTGTGTGCAGGGCAGATTCAAAAATGCATCTGACATCTTCAAGTTGTTAAAGCCAGGCAATGATGCACTCTTTGCTTTCTAATACAAGTCAGTATTTTAAGGAATGTTTTTCAGAATTCAAAGAACACATCAAAAACAATGGAGGGCATACGTGTAATGACATTTAAAAAATCAAGCAGATAATTCCTGCAGATAACTCAACACTGTTGGTACCACTTTGAGTACACAATATCGACAGTCACTTTCTGAATAATTGACTTATCTGAACAAATATGAGGAAAAAATGCAGCTAAGAAGAAGTATTTCTTGCTGTTATAATACATGCAAACAAGCAGAAAGAGATTTGCATTAAGTTGGCATTAGTTTTGTTAGGGCTGCCAAAACTGTGGCTCTCTGCAAGTGATATGTTTCACATTGCAGCATTCCTCTCAAAACTTGCAGAACTAAATAAATAATGGCACCGTGGATGAAACTGAAGAAAAATGAGCAATGCTCAAGCCAGGTGCCTAGAATTTCTATCCAGGCTGCCAGATTTTCAACAAATTAAACTTTTCAGATCCAATTCTTTAGTCTTTATGAAATTTTGATGCTAATAAAGCTTTGAATGGAATGAAGTTTTTGTCTTAACAGAGTGCCAGGGACTTTACATATAGCATCTAAGCCAGCACCTGTCAAAACCAGTGGAGAGACTACTGCTGATTTTTATAAGCATTGATGAGGCCAATCTTGAGACCTTTTTGTTCCCTGCTCCCTGTTTGTTGGATTTTTCTGATTGCTCTTTGCCCCTCCTGTCAGTGCTTGGGGCTTTGTCAGCAGCTGACCATTCTGACCATGGTTTTGAGAAGGTTTCTTCTGTTTCTGACTGGTTTTCTTCTCATGAAACTTGTCATTTAACCTTTAATTATACTAGTGCAATTATAACAGTTTACTTATAATTATATAAAGATCAATATAACAGGGTTTGCTCATCAGCCCTATTTGCAGTTAAAAACTGACTGTAGATAAAAACCTGCATATACATCTTGTAGTGAAATTTTTAATCTTATGTAATTTTAGATACCTGCCTAAATTTCTTTAACGAATAAGAAGCAGTTCAGCCATGCTCTTGCAACCAGCCTTTTACCTACATGTACTGAAATCAGGGTGAAGTAAGTGAGCAGGTAGGGAACACATCTCTTCACAAAACAACTCTGCACTCTTCAAAGAGGCTCAGAAGAAACTTCCAGCTTTGCAAAGTCTGTATCAGTGGCTCACTGACCTCCTGGCAGCAGTGGCCCACAAGTGTTGCTCTTGGCTGGAGTTCTCCTTGGTAATTTGGTTGATTGGCTGAACAGGCATTTCAGTGACACAGACTGGATCTCTGTGCAGCAGCCCATCAGATCCAGTCAGCTGGCTCTTCTCCATGCACACTGACTGATGCTTTCATGGGGAAGGTTAGCGGATGGGAACTTCAAAAACTGAAGAACAGGTTAAGTAACAGCAGGTGGATCTTGGCCTCAAGAGAAAGGATTTCTTTATTGCATGCAGAACTAGCATGATGGTGACTCTTTCATCTCTGAAAACACATGAAGAAATCTTGCTTTCACCTGAACCATCTCAGCAATCCCAGCAAAGCATGTTCTAAGTTGCCATGTAACCTTTGTTTTCTTATTGGGCTTGAGTTGACTGGACAGACTTGGGAGCTGCAAAATTCAATTCCAGATGCCTGAGCTGAGAAAATTTACTCAGTCCTTTCCAGACAGAAAACTTTTCCAGAGTGCCTTTCAAACTTTATAGAAATTTCTTTGGTCCACAAAGCTAAATGTTGTGAGATACACATTTTGAATTGCTGGCTTCTGGGATGGAAACTGAAAATCTGAAGCTGGGTTGGCTTAGCACAAAGAGGCAAGGAGCAGAGGAGATCTGAGCCCAGGTGCACACAGAAGGCACCATGAGCAGTTAGCTGGAGTTTCACCTAGAAGAAGATAATGAAAATAGAGTAGGTTTTCACCCCTTGATGTCTCTAAGGTACAGGTGCCTTACTGAGAGTTTCAGGGATGCTCTTTAACCCCAGTGTTGACAAGAAAGTATTTTGTGTCTTTCCCCAGAAAGTGAAGATATTTGACCCTATAGACTATTCCTTGGTTTTCCCTCTTCAGCCACTGATCTGCAGGAGGAGCTGTTTCCAGGGGCTTTGATTTTAGGTAATGAATCATGAATTCTTCTGCAGAGAGAAGCCACCTAGCAAAGCCCATGTGTGGTGGACTAGTCCAGGATGTGGTGTAAAAGCTGCCTCCTTGAGATATGGGCTGCTTTCCTCCAGAGCAGGGTGATGAATCTGGCCTGCCTACACACCATATGAAACTTTCAACCACAGCTTGGTACACCATGTACCAAAGAGCTCTTCTCTGAAGAGAGGGAAACAGTAGTTTGTTTGTGACTTGATGGGTATATCAAGCACAATTTGAAAAATGACAATCAGATTAAGTCCTTGGGAAATCCAGGCAATGGGAGGTCCTGTTTTTGCTTAAGTGCTCAGACTTCCAGGAAGGAGAAAGAGCAGGATGGGAGAGGACTAGGAAGAGTTAGATCAGAAAATTATTTTAATGCCTCCAGAGCTCAGGAGCTTTCAGGCTCGCAGCTTTGGCCTTAGGCACTTCATTTGCCAGTCAGGCACTCAGCTCCTCTTTTTGGGACTGGTTCTTCCTAAATTAAGAGTCAAAGTGCTGTAATATAAATAAATAATAAAATTAATAAAAAATAATAAAATTCAGTATTAAAATAGCCATTGGGAAAACCAATAAAAGAAAAAGCCACCAACCATGTAATGGCTACTTTTAACCACTTAACATACAGTTTAAATCTCTAAAGAGGAATAATAATACATTTATTTCTAAAGTACCTGAAGTTGCCAAAGGCACTCAGGGTGCTCTGCGATGTAAAACCGTTTCTAAAAATAAATTAGCACATTATAAAAAGACTCTATGTAGTGAATGTACTTAGTGAGCAGGTGAAACATTTCTGACAGAACATGTTTCTCTTGGAAGAGGCTGGTCCACTTGAACTGGATCAGTTTGAGGGGTTTTCCAGTGTGAAGGTAGCCAGGCATTTCTGAAGTGTATTTTTACCAAAAAAAAAAAAAAAAAAAAACAAAAAAAAAAAAAAAAAAAAAACACCAAACATCTTCCGGTGGTGCCAGCTGTGGGGCTGGGATGAAAGGTTGGTTGGAGTCGTTGGGGATGGAGCCCCTTGGTAAGGCTCTGCAGTGCCAGGGATGCAATGCCAGCGGTGACCCCGTGAGCATGGGCTCCTCCACAGCCCGGGGCCAGCCTCCCCACCTCCATCCGGAGAGAAAAGCCCTCCCGGCCACCCAGGCTAGGAACAAGGGTAGAGCCAGTGCCTTTGCCAGCCGCAGCCCCGCGGGGGTGCAGGGCTGGAGCAGGGATGAAACAGGGCTGGAGTAGGGATGAAACAGGGCTGGAGCAGGGACAGAGCAGGGCTGGAGCAGGGACGGAGCAGAGCAGGAGCAGAGCTGGAGCAGAGCTGGAGAAGGGACAGAGCAGGGCTGGAGCAGGGACGGAGCAGGGACGGAACAGGGATGGAGCAGGGACGGAACAGGGATGGAGCAGGGCTGGAGCAGGGTGAAACAGGGCTGGGGCAGGCTGGAGCAGGGACAGAGCAGGGCTGGAGCAGGGACGGAACAGGGATGGAGTAGGGCTGGAGCAGGGATGAAACAGGGCTGGAGCAGGGCTGGAGCAGGGACGGAGCAGAGCTGGAGCAGGGACGGAGCAGGGATGGAGCAGGGACGGAGCAGGGATGGAGCAGGGATGGAGAAGGGCTGGAGCAGGGACGGAGGCTCCGGGGGTCCCTGGGCGGGAGCGCATCTGCCCCTCCGCAGCCAGCCGGCAGCGGGGCCCCGCTGGGAAGTTAAAGAACAGTCAGGAGGGGATTCCCGAGCTGTGGAAAGGGGAGAAGAGGAGGATTACTAGCACAAAAATATTTTGTTGCTATTTGCGGTGGCCGGGCTCCGCGGGATGGGCTGCGGGGCTCCCCGGAGAGCCGCGGGCTCCGGCCGGAGCAGCTTCCGTGGAAAGCTGGCAGTCGGGAAGGGCCTGGGAGGGAGCTGCGCTGCGCTTTCATCTGTGTCCTAGGGCCTAATTGAGTTGAATACAAATATAAACTTATAACAGACGCTTCAGTCGCTCTCTTTAGCTCCTCTCACAAAAAGCCGGTTTAATGATCTTTCTGAAGGCTGTTTCACTGAGGCAGCAGAAAGGCACCAGCTTTACATCATTACTGAATAGTGCATAAAGGAATTATTTAGCAAGATGTTCTGTTTGTTAATAGACCCAAATCACAGTTTCTTTTTACCAAATACTGCTTTTATTTGAGGTCTTTGAGTGAATTTCATTCAAACAATGCTAACATCTGATGATAAAAACCACTAATGAGAGGAAAATCATCCGCAGTTTTGATCTAGAGCTCTCATTAATTCCAAACTTTGCTTTTAGTTCGTTTTGCTGATCAAATCATTAGAACAGTTTTTATTACCACTTTGGCTCCCTCCAAAGAGAGTCAGCTTTCCACAAGCTTAAACTCAGTTCTCTTTGTTTTCCACAAGCTTAAATTCAGTTCTCTTTGTTTTCCTTATACTGAGTGGCATCAGTCAAATAGAAGAAAGTGGTCCAGAGGGAAACTTTTTCCAATGCCCAGAGAAGAGACCCCCAAATCCAGATTCAATAAACATGGGACAGAATTTTGTTATTTTTCTGTTTAGATCTTGGACCATATACCTCAACTGATACAGTTTTTGCTTATGGAAGAATATTTTTCCAGATAAAATATGGAAGATACTTCTTTGTCTAGGGACATTCAGCACAGCACTATGGAAGTTTTTGCACGATATGTGATGATTTCCAAACTTGTTTACCCTGCTCCTTATACCTATTAGCCCATGCTGTGCTGCCTTGTAAATTGTTATTAATTGCAGTATAATTTTCTGCAGTAGTACCAAGCTGCAAGCTGCACCTTTTTTTTTTTTCTTTTTTTTTTATTTAATTTTTTTTTTATAAGACTAAAGCCTCAGATTGCAAAGTTTGAAGATCTCTGAAAGATTTTGCAGTGTTTTCCTCACACCTCAGTCCAGGAGCTTGAAGAGGGATTGAGGTGCAGGTGCATTGCACCAAATAGATACAGACAATATCCAATGGTGATACCATTCCCTATCCAAATATAATCCAAATATTGAGCATGAATCCTTGCATCCTTTTCCCTTGCACAGCCAGGATTGTTAAGACATTCCTGGGAACTTAAAAGCACTTAGAAAAAATAGCAAAAAAGGCAAATAAGCAAGGAAGGTTAGAAGACCCCCTGGCCTCCCACCCTGGGCTCCACCACCGTGCAGTAGGACCCGGGTCAGGCATTCAAACTGACTCCACAAAATATTGGCCCTCTTAAATTGCCCCTGCCCTGGAGGGTGGGGGCCAGGCCATTGCAGTACTTGAAATTTATGAAGATTAATGAAGAAGGCAGACAATGGTTCTGTGTTAGGAAAACAGGAGACAACTCAAACTACATTAATGGCAAGAAATAAAGTCATAAATGTAAGGGATAGAAGTGAAGGGGTTTGCATGCTTGTGTTGTAAACTAATTTACATTGCCTTCCACTTTCTCAGTAGCTGATTCCTCCCCTCCCTTAATTAGAATCTGCTTATTATATTATTTTAATATCAATATAGATGTAAACAGTGAACAAAAGGCTGTATTTAAGACAAATGGGAAAAATAAATAATGTTGCAAAATCAGCTTTTGCTGGTGGTTCTTACCATTCCCTTTCCCAGATGTTTTTGCAGGAGTTCAGCAAAATTAATTTTTGTCTTAATCAGAGCGTTGCTTTTAGATATAGGTGGTTTTCATCACGAGCAAGTGAACATCCTGAGATCTGAAGAGAAGAGGTAAAATAAAAATGGAGTTATACCTCTGAGTCCAGCTGTGTTTGAGGTGGCCTGTGGGCAGTGTTGGTCACAGATGAGTGGTTGGAGCTCATTTCCAAGGGACTGTCCTGACTCCTGTGGTTAAGTGGGAAGCCAAGATTCACAATGCTGTGACTCCAGCATTGGCTCTTCTTTTGGCATATTCCATCTGAATAATTTTACTGCTCACTTGTTCAGGAATGACCCTGGCTTTGCTGAGCTGTTTGAGAAGTGAAACCTTTGCCCATCCTGGGATAATTTCCCCTCTCAAATTCTACAGTTTATGGGCCAGCTTCTCTTCATACCTTAGATTTACTGCAGTAAGAAGATGCTCCTGTAAGAACAGACGAGGGGTTTTTTGGATGCTCTTGCTGGAAAGCCCATTTTTCCCAGTGACCAGCAATCATAGGTGTTTAAGTTCAGTAACTAATACGAAAGATTTTTGCAAAACCAATATTATTTGGCTGTTGGGTCTAGCAGTTTGTATTCTGATCACCTTCTTGAAGGTTATGATCTCATTTTTCAGTGTCTTACATCACTCAGAGTGAGCTTCTGTCCTGCAGGAGACCTTCACAAGGCCCTGTGAGCAACTCCAGTGAGCTCTGTGTGAGGGATTTAAGGGGGACTCAAGTCATGCATAGGCTAACTTGAAGTGAGACGTCTTCAGTGGTGAGAATTTCATCCTGCCCAAATTCCTTGCACTGGGAGATTTACAAAGCTTAGCGTTAAAGGTCAGTCTAAGTCTTGTGTATATTCTAGCTGAAGGGAGGAAAAAAGCTCTCCTTTAACCTAGTTTACTGCAAAGTTTTGTACATTAAAAAAAAAAAAAAAAAAAAAAAAAGTAAAAAAAACCCCACTTCTGCATAAAATCTTTAAATTTAAAAAATCTTTCAGGGAAATGAGGCACAAGTTGGGCAGCAGGGAAAGTGAGTGCTCTCCTAAAGCTGCCCTAGCAGAGAGGTGGGAGCTTGGCACAGAGAGCCCAGCTCAAGTGTGCCCTGCTCAGTTCTTCAGGCTGTTGCTTCGTGGTTGTGTTTGTCAGACTGAACATGGGCAAAGCTAAAGCAAACACTGGTATTCACTGGAGATTGATAAGAGAGAGGTCACCTCTAGTCAGATGTAGTGGAATTATTCTCCACAGAGCTCAATTTTAATTATATACTGGTTTAAGAGTATTACTAGCACAAAACCCTGCTACCTGTTTATGCTTCCAAAACCTAATGGAGTTGTATTGAATAACTGAAAGGCCCCCAAATCACACTGACAACTTGTCTTCTAAACTCTGTCATGTTTTGTCTTAGCACAAGTGCCAGTGCTAAAGATTATTGATGCAACTGCTTGCTTTTAGATGCTGAATCACATTAGCCTCCCTCCTGCCCTCCTATTTCATTAAGAATCTGGCTGCAGATCAAAAAATGTAATGCCTTCTTCATGTAGGGCCCCATAACTTTCACAAGCCCTAAAAAAACAACTGGCAGTGCATTTATTTCCCTCTTGTTTTTTTCTTTCCTCTGTTCACTTGTTAGCTTTTGTTCTGTTTCTCTTTCGGTCTTTTTTCATTCTTTCTCTTTCATCCACTGTCTTTACTTAATTCTCATGCTTTCTCTTCCCCTTGCTATTTTTCTTCTCTCTCTTTCTCCCTCTCTTTCTCCTCTACCCCTTTTTTTCTCATGGAGTGGTGAGAGAGAAAAATAGAAGTAGGAGAGGGCAAGAGGTCAGCATGTGAGGAATTCCAGTGTAGCAGACAAAGCCAAAACAACAATGTATGTTCATATGTTGAATTTGATATTTTTATTATATCTGCTCAGAACAGAGTAATTATAACTTGTTATTTTGTTTTTCCATAGGCTATTTTTTTTTTTTTTTTCATTGCTGCTGTCTTTGTTTCAATTTGAACAAGTCAGTACTCTCTCATCTTAGTCTCATTCAGAAAAAATATTCCCGTGTGGAAGGATCTCCCAAAAGCTGTGCTGGAGCAAAGAGCAGAGTGTGACCTTACTAGAAGCAGTGGGACTCCTGCCAGGGTTTCGATGGGATCAGGATTCACCCCTCAGCTCTGGATTCCAGCCAGGGAATTTGGTCCATCTGGCCTGGAGGTGCTCTAGGAGATGTCCAGAGCTCTGATCCTCACAGCAGGTTCAGCTTTTAGCCCCGGATGAGGAATGCTGCAGGACTGTAAGAAATGAGGGTTTGTCCAGTTATGTGAGGAAAATAATTCCTGTGGAATCATAGAATGCTCTGAGTTGGAAGTTTCCAAAATATGACTGTGTACCCTGCCTTCCCAAACCTGAGGCAAACAGATGTGTCCACATGGGTGCACAAGCAGGAGCTCTGTGAATACAGGGACCTTTAGACCTTCTTTAATTGACTTGCTGCCCAAATTTCTCCTGCTTGGGCATCGAACTGCCTTCCCTGTAACAGGAAAAAAACCTTCAAAGTTTCCTAGAGACATAGTTTTAAGTTCTTGTTTTAATAGACTGACACATCATTTTTGACAAGATCTTGAAATCAATATTTCTCCCCAAACAGAGTCACTTGTGTATTCTTGCTGTATTTTTTCTTCCCCCAGCATGTGTTTCCAGTCAGAAACAGAAAGCAGCCCTGCATTTATCATTTCACCCACAGTGGTGTTCAGAGCTAAAACAAATCAAAACCTTTGCTGAAGAAAACTTTTGCAGTCACATAACACCCATGCTAATATCTTGATTTGTTACTTGCTGATTTTAAGCAACATGTTTGTTTATCTTTTGACTTATTTAGTGCTATACAGCCCAAGGCATTTATTGGTATAACTTTTAAAGTTGCTTCATTTGGAACGAGTTTCACGAAAAGATCATATTAATTAGGTCCTACACCTAAAGTTCATCTTAATTAGCATTGTTTCTTTCCCTGAGGTTCTAGTAATTTGTTAGAATTCAACGTGGCTATTCTGGAGCCTTACAGGGGGATAATTAGTCAACTGTTCCTATTTCCAGTGCCTTTAACTCAGCAGGATTAGGCCTGCAAACCACAGAGTGCGACTCGATACAACCATGGCAATCCATTAAACATTTTAATAAATCTCTCTCACAGAAATACCCATAAATGCACACATGCATGTGCATATCCGATCCCATTTATTCTGAATAAGGAGAATAACTCTGATGTGGCAGTTGTCTCTCATGTACCATTTATTTTACCCATGTAAATTAATTTAGTTGTTTTTCATAACCATTCACATATTCCACTTCATTTCACAACTAATTTCTGGGACTGGTTTGACAGTCAGCTGTTATCTTTTTGGAAATATGTACCTCCTTCTAATTTCTTGTTGCCATAACTGAACAGTTACTTGTTTCTTTATGTAATATTAAAACAAGTCCTATGTACTTAAATAGGAATAGAAATAAAATAGGAAACTTTTAGTGGGAAGAATGTTTCACACTGAAGTTGTACAAGGTCTGTGTGAGACCTGTATGAGATGTTATAATGTTTTATTTTTAATTTTTTTTGCTGAGTAGGACAAATTAGCTGAAACCCTGAATGAGTAGTGTATGAAAACATTTTCTATGACAAAGCACAGGCATTTAAGACTGCAACATATGGCATCATATCTTCCCTAGAATAATCTTGAATAATTTCCAGACAACTGCAGTACTGGACATTATAGAGAATATTAGGATTTTGTATGAATATATGAAAAGCACCACTAACTGTTACAAGTGCAGCAGCACCAGGGCCTTTGGACAGATTTCTGCAAGTGTCAGAGTATTTAATGCAGGTGGATGCACAGATGACTTCCCAAAAGCACTGAAGAAGTTCAATAGAATAAGTGGCCTTTGCAGGTCCAGATGTATTCTGGACACTGTGACAGAGCTGGACCTTGTCTGCAGGTGTGTGAAGGGACCTGCTGACTAAGTGCACTGTGTAAGAAGGGGCTGAGCTTTTGTTTAGGGGATTTTTTATTTTTTCATAACTTGTTTTCAACATGAATTTTGCATCTTTTCCTTAGATACAAGGGAAGTATCTCCTTATTGCCCGGTAGGCACTTAGGAGAGAGCAGGTGATTTTCCTAGGCTCATTTCCAAATACCTGAGTTCTGTATCTCAGAGGAATTGAGGTGTCAAACTGAACTCTACACACAGGTACCTGAGTCAGGTTTGGTTTCGTCAGGCACGGCTTCAGGGAGAGGGTCAGATTCGGGATGACAGAATGAGACCGGCCGAGGCTGCGGGTGCGCGGGGTGCGCTCCACATCGCGCTGCTGCCGCGGGGCCAGACACAGCGGGCCGAGGGACCGAGCCTGGCTGGCGACACAGGGGCGGCACTGAGCCTCCGGAGAGCTGGGGGTCCTGTCACCCATGTCCTCTCTCTGCTGGCTCCCGGGACAGACACCGTGAGCTCACACGGACCGTCCGCCCCGCCAGCGGCACGGCCGGGGTCCCCGGGCTGGGCAGTGCCCTGTGCCTGCCCTGCCCCTCCAGAGTGACCACTGAGTGCCCTGTGCCGCCCCTGCCCCTCCAGAGTGACCACTGAGTGCCCTGTGCCCGCCCCAGCCCCTCCAGAGTGACCACTGAGTGCCCTGTGCCCCCTGCCCCTCCAGAGTGACCACTGAGTGCCCTGTGCCGCCCCTGCCCTCCAGAGTGACCACTGAGTGCCCTGTGCCTGCCCCTGCCCCTCCAGAGTGACCACTGAGTGCCCTGTGCCTGCCCCTGCCCCTCCAGAGTGACCACTGAGTGCCCTGTGCCTGCCCCTGCCCCTCCAGAGTGACCACTGAGTGCCCTGTGCCCGCCCCTGCCCCTCCAGAGTGACCACTGAGTGCCCTGTGCCTGCCCCTGCCCTCCAGAGTGACCACTGAGTGCCCTGTGCCCGCCCCTGCCCCTCCAGAGTGACCACTGAGTGCCCTGTGCCTGCCCCTGTAGTCCCTACCTCCCAGAGTGACCACTGAGTGCCCTGTGCCTGCCCCTGTCCCTCCAGAGTGACCACTGCTGGCCGCCCCCCAAACACTGATGGTGCCCTGTGCCTGCCCCTGACCATCTGTGAGTGACCACTGCTGCAGGGGCTGTCCCAGACAGCTCTGACCAAGGGCAGCCACACACTGACCACCAGCTACAGCACTGACCACACTGACCACAACCACACTGACCATAACAACCACACTGACCACACTGACCATAACAACCACACTGACCACAACTACCCTGACCACACCTCAACCACACTGACCACACAAATAAGTATGGTAAAGGTGCAAACCTAAACATAATGCCTTCATATTTATTCTAGAGTGTAAATAGACTTGTACAGATGTATAGCCATGTGACAGCACAGTTTAAATATGAAACCTCTGGGCTGATGTACGACATGAGAGCCCTCTGTAGTGCTTTTGAGTAGGAAAATGTAAGGCACAGGATAGGCTGAGAGAGTGCCTTTCTCCTCTGCTCAGCAGAGAATTATCATTTCTCTCACCATGCTGCGTTTAGCTTTTTAGTATTTTATGTTGAATCAGAAGAAAATTATGTGTTTTATTTATTGACAAAAGTCATGTAATAGTTTCTTAAATATAAATGGTATTGGGGTAGCAGAAGTGAAACCTAGGTGTTTTATTTCTCCCCATTATACAATCTGGAAGGTCTCTTGACTATGGTTAAAATATCTGAGCTGGTTTAGTGGAGCTCAGCACACATTGCCACCACTGACAATAAGAAGCTGGATAGTTATCCTCAGCTTTCATGGTTTGGGGTTTTTTTCCCCTGTTTTAAACTATGATTTTCAGATGAATTTTTGCTTCCCAAAGTGCTTCATGGTAATCTATTCATGTGATGCTGGCTCAAGACACTCTAGAAATAATTTATTCCCAGACATATTAATTTAAATCTGTCTCTGCATTTACTTCACTAAAGGACAATCTAGGCATGTTCTCTATGAAGTTCTGGAGAAAGAAAAAGATTTTCTGGCAGAGGGATTTGGACCCTTTCAGTAGAATTGCACTTAAACACATAATATGGATTTCAGACTTGCAGGCTTTGAAGGAAATAATCAATTTGTATGACAAGGTGAAGCCCTGGAACTGGGAGCTGGTACATGGCTCCAACACGAGCAGAGGTTCTGTCTCCTGTAACCTAGCAGGCATCCCTGGATAGAAATGGAGAGGAAAATTTTTGGCTAGAAAATGTAGAATGGAATTGTAGCCATTTGTTCCAGCAGAGAATTTGTGCTATAGCAGTTTTCCAGGAGCCTAAAGCGAAACATATTGCACAGCAACACCAAAATAAATACCCTAAGGGTAAAGGTGGACAGAAGAAAAGTGACAATCTTGTCATCCCACTTTAAATGAAAATGACAACATTGTCATTTCATTTCATCTGTTTACTAATCCCTTCCTTGAACTTGTTCTGCTTTGTTCTGCAAAGTTCTCCAAAGAAAGCAATATCCCCAGAAAATATAATCTTCCGTTTACTTCCTTTTTCTTGTCTTGGTACTACAAATTTTAACTCTCAAAAACTTTTTGATGGTGTTGAGCTTGTCAGCGTGGTACCTGAAGATTTAACAAGAGCAATGGGACTGAGCCAAGGCAAATGTTGGCTGAAGGGCTGGAGATGGTCTGTAACTGAGGGCTCTTCCAGGTTAGTGAAGCTTCCCGAGGAAGTCATGGAAAAAACATCACTGGCCACAACTTTCAGTCAATCTGGACAAAACCTTTGAAAAGATATTTGAGGGGGTGAAAGTTTTCTTCAAGGCTGTGGGGCTAGAGGATTAACAGGTCGTCACAGCGAGCTGGCCCGGCTCTCAGAGCCAGCCTTGCTCCTCCACGCCCTGGGGCAGCACAGGCTGTGCTCAGGGCTTCTCCCCTCTTTGCCACACAAGGAGGTTGTTCCTACAATTGTCTGGGTTTTGTTTGTGGATGCTGTGGAAGCAGGAGTTCAGTGTGCAAGCACTAGATTTCCACAACCCTTCCCACTTTCTGTGGGGATGGGGAGACAGAGAAGCTCCATAGGATAGATGGCCTGGGGTTGGGAAGGGTGGATACCCCTATGCATGCAGGAAATCTGGGATCTTCCTGAGCTGAGATGGATTTCAAAGTCTAAGGCAGGAACCTGACAAGCTTCTGCTATTGCTGTACTTCCTCCTCCCCCTGTCCCTTCTCACACTGTGGCTGGACAGACAGAGTTTGTTTTTCTTTAGCTGTGAACAATTTTTTTCTGAAACAGCATAAGCAAATCACTGCCAGGCTCTTGCATTTTAAACAGCTTCCCAGCTGAAATTACAGCAGAGGCAAAACATTGAGCATATATAGGTAGAATGGGTCCTGAATAATGAAAAATGCATAAGCCTAAGTCTTTTTTTTTCTGCCTTTTAATACAGATCAGGTAAATTCCTAAATTCCATTTTCTTCCCTGGAGATTTACATACTGATTTTTTTTTAAACAGAAGAGCGAGCTCTGTTCTGGAGTGTGTGGTTTTTATGCTGAATGCAATGATACAACACTTCTCTCCCATCCACCCCCCAAAAACCCCTCCATAGCTCCATAGCTCCAGCAGATAAGCAACCAGGCTCTGAGAGGTGGAAGCACACCACTCCAGAGCCCCCTGGGGAAAATAACCCCTTTGGAGGGCATTTTGCTGAGCTCCCTGGTTAAAATCCCTGGCAGCAGCCAGCCATGCTGCTGACACAGAGAGCTGGAGCAGTAACAGCTCATCTACTCAGCACCTGCCAGTGAACACTTGTTTCTGCCAAGAGTAACTTGGTACCAACTTCAATAATATCACAATGCGGTATTTAAATAATTTGACAAGGCTATTTGGATAACTACCAGGAATTGCTCAAGTCAGTAATTTTCCTTTTGGGAGACTAAGTTAGGATCTGCATTTTCTCAAAGATAATATTGCCTCGTCCCATCTCTGAAAGCATTTTAAGGCATGAGTATGTATATAGAGAGATAGATACGAAGCGTTGGATTTTTACACTGTGGGAATGAAAGGCTGATAGTGAAGCCCAGAGCAAGTGGGTCTGCTGATACCCCCCCTCCACCTGCCTGGCCTTGGAGCTGTTCTCTCCCCATGTCCTCCTTCAAGGTCAGCAAAAAAGAAGCTGTTACTGTGGAGGCTGAGACTTTCTGCCTTCAGAGTTGAGCCAATGGCTCACTAGGCCCTGTCTTGCTTTAATTCCTCATTAATCCATTCCAACATCACCTTGGGAAGAAGACCCCAGGATGGAGATTGCTCTGTGCCTCGTGCTGGCCACACCACCTCCAGGTGACTTGCATCTTACAGGCTGAAAAATACAATTCCAGACCAGAAACCAGAGGAATGCTTTTAATTCTAACACCAGCTCTTGATGTTCACCAAAGTTTACTTTGCTCTGAGTTTTCACTGTTTACAGACATATTTACAGAGGGCAATATTGAAATTTCCCTTTGTATTTAAGTGGAGGTGATTAATTACCTGAATCCTGGAGAAAATCTCTCAAAACTTTGAGCTGGATTTTTGTGCCAAGGCTGCAGGGGCCTGATCCTCTTCCCACCCAACTGCATCCTGGCTGTCCAAGCTACGGGACACACCTTGGGACTGCAGGGTTGCCTGACCTGTTAACAAAAGGATTGGTCAGAAAGCAGCCCAAATGCCACTCTGAGGTCATGATTTCGATTGTTTTGGAGCTCGTTTTCCTGATTTGAGTGTGTGAGGCTGATGGAGCATCCCAGCCCACGTCCTCACATTCCTGGTGCCCGGCTGCAGGCGTGATGGATCTCCTGGAAGCTGGGAGTGCCTTCCAGCTGTGGCACCAGGCTATTGACCTCAGGCTATTTGCATTATTAGTCAGTTTTCTAAATCCTTGGAGCTGCATATGGAGACAGGAAAATATTTTCCATTTTGCTGGAGCTTCAAGTTGTCTGTTATGGATTTTACAAAGCACTCAAAAGGCTTTGCTTTCAGCCAATTTCCTACTCTGGCTATATTCTGTCTTATTTCTTCACAGAAAATTACTTGCTGCCAGCTAAATACAGTATGTTGATGACCTATTAATTTATGACATGCATTTGGAGCTGGGAACAAATTTATAAACAAACTTTAAGTTCTTTTTCCCCTGTGAATTGTACCAGCATTTGTTTTAATTTCCCAGTAGTCATGCTTAATGTGTCAGAAGCTATGTTCGACTGCTTGTTTTCCTCCAAAAAGGAGGAAAAAAAAGGAGAAATAACTAACTAAAGTTCAGCTCTTGTCAGGTATTATAAGCAACACTTTGAAATGAGGTATGAATCCAAATAAAATATTTTAACTCTGTAGTATTTTACCAAAATCTGGAGGAGAAAAGGTTTACTTACTAAACAATCATTTGAGCTGCAAACCTTAAAGTATTCACCAAGGTCCCTTAAAGCTAAACAGAAAAGAAGTATCTATCAGCACATTTTAATAGAAAGCAGAAGTCCTTACTAGATAGTATACAAAAAAAGGAAAAAAATAAAAAAAAAAAAAAAAGGAAGAAGCACAGCTTTTAAAGGTTCTTTTCTCAAGTGATGCAGGAAAAATTCCTCGAGCCAGTATGGAAATTAATATAGCTGCAGGTAATCTAAATTTTTGGCATTCATTTGATGCTACAGCAACCCTGGGACCAATCCTGGGAACCCTACTTCAATTAATATTACTAAAGTCAACAGAATTCAACACAAGAGCAGCAGCAGGGTGGCACAGGGTGGCAGCTGGAGGCTGCTGCCTCCACCATGGGCCAGTCCTGCCCTGGCTTCTCTGCTCCTCCTGCTTCCAGGTGCATTAAAAGTATTTTACTCCTCCTGCAAAAGTATCATTTGCTCATGTGCCATGTCCTCCAGCAGCTTCCCAGGGCAGGATTCTCACATGAGGAAAAATGTCTGGACAGAAGGGTTTTCCAGGCAGTTCCAGGGTTGTTCCCTTGCTATACCCACCAAGAAGTGGGGCAGCTGTTTCACAGCTGGGGATGAAATGGTGTTTAGATGAAAACTGTTGTCTGGGCCACATGGGACACGAGCAGGTATGTGGGAGAACATTCTTTAAATGGATTTTGTAGCTGGGCTTTATGTAGTGCAAGTGCTTGTGGTCAGCCCTTACAGGGACTTAAGCAGCAAAGTTTTAAGCTGCTCAAATGCAGCATTTAACAGTCCTGAGGCAGTTCAGGTCTTTTGTCTGGAGGAGCAAGGTTAGCAAACCATCGTAGGTATGGTGTGAGAAAATGACAGCCTCTCTTCTGTTCTGGCTTCATGAAAGATAAAAGTACTTTCTTACATCCACTGAAGGGATTCATGACTCTTAATTCTTTGTGGGAAATACTCCCTTTTCTCTTGTTTTGTCACAGGCTTTGAGGTCCCTGTGGGGACTGAGCTAAGTCCTGCCTGTCTCCAAGGCATTTCACACCCATCAGCCCACACCTCGTCCTGGCCTCTCCCATGGGGCTTCTCTGTACAGGACACATTAAAGCTTGAAGGGAAGGGCAGGGACAAGTACCCAAAGCTGGCCACAGTGATGCCTACATTGCTCTATCTCAGACCTTCAAGGGACATGACTGCAGTTCAGAGCCCTGTTGATGGTTTTGTGTCTGTTTGCTGCCCTTCTGACCAATAGAAACCAAGCCCTGCTGTTTCTGGACCAGCTTTTCTCACCAGAATATTTTCCAGAGTTGAGGACACTCTCCTCTCACAGCAGAGCTCTCAGCATGTCCACACTGCTACACAGTGAACTCCATGAGTGTCAAAGATTTAGCCAGCAGAGCTGATTTTTGAATCCATCAAAATATTTGTTGTGAACTCTATTCATCAGGCAATTAGTTTTGGTTGCAGCCCTCCCCCGGGTTTCTCAGTATTGCCCAATTGGTTGAGGAGAAAATTTCCAGCCTATGATTTTTTGAGAGGGCATCACTTTGAGTACCCTACATTGTCTGAATGTTTGTTTTAGAAGCCAAATAGTATCACTGAAAAATTTCCTGCATTTCAAAGGGAGATTTTAGCTCATTTGAGGGGATGAAAATAATTCATCTGGCAGTTTTTTAAAAGCACCAAGTCTTGGTGCTTGGAAGTCTTGTCAGAAACTGTTTTTAACAACCAGCAACCTCCCCACTTATGGTACCAAAAAACCCAGATAATTTCTTTATTTCCCCCCTTGACCATGTTCTCCATCCTCTTTTAGGAATTCATGAGGCTCATCTGCACAAAGCAGAAAACTCCAGGCAGCTCATTCCGCTCTGCTGCTGCTCAGTCAGCTGGTTTTCACACCACAGGTGCCCATTGCCATCCTGCTTCTATCTATCAACTTTTTCCTCTGTTACAACATGTTGAGGGTCCACCCTCACTTATTGAATCACTGAACCATTCCCTCTATATATTAATACCAAACTATTTGAAAGACTGGGGAAAATAAAAAAAAAGTAAAAGAAAGAAGCCAGTAGCTCATGGTCTGTCCTTCAAGCCTTTGTTAGTTATGGGCAAAAACAAACCCCATCCCAGCCTAACCTCTGTGCTCTTGAAAACCATTCCCGAATTCCCCGAGCTGCCTCCGCAGCCGCGGCCCCGCCATCCTCGGGGAGCTGTCAGCAGCTTTATTCATCGTGGAGCCCAACTAATAGGAACCATCCACCTGCTCCAGGGTGACTCCCTCTCTCCCCACTGCGCTGCTTGCTGGGATGTGATCCTTGCCTGTTGTCATGACCTTGTTTTATTGGATGTTCTAATAGAAGCTGAAATGGATATTAGCTGTAATTACTCATTCCACAAGATTCTGTAGGTCACTCTTTGTACCAGCAGTTGAGAACCTTCATTGTCTACATTGCTTAAATTACTGAACATTGTGCCATCAGTTCTGAATTAGTGCTCATTAATGAGCCTGTGGTTCAAGAAATTCCCTATTTATTATTCAGAGGCCAAGTATAATTCAGGCAGCTGCAATGCAACACTACTTGCCTGACTTTTGATCTGTGAGGGAAAGGCCTGGGTTAGGTTTTATGTTAGGTTTGGGGGAGTTATTTATGCAGGGGGGAGGCATGCAGCAAGCAAAGAGGAATAGATTTTTTTCCTTCCTAGCCTGAATGCCTCTCTTAGGTACCAGACTTTTTACAACAAAGCAAACCTGGTTCTTTGGATGTACTAATATCTACTTGGTTACAGAGTGGATAATTCCAAGATCATATTAAATTTCTCTATAATCCTGGAGATGACTGGCCACTGCATTAACCCTCTTGCATTAAATACTCTTTTCCTCTATCTTTCACTTTTTCACCTGCTTCTTCTCTGTTCTTTGTCTCTCCTGAGCACACAAATCCCAAGCATTGACACATCAGTGCAGATTGCTGCTCCCCACTGTTTTCAGTGGAAATGATCTTTTTTATGCTCCTAACACATCCCCAAAAGGTGAAGCAGTGCTGAATTTGTCAGGTACCACCCTATGAAGTTCTGACCATGCAGTGGCCCATCCCAGATGGTCAGGGCACAGCTGTAGTGTCACCCCTGGCCAGACCTCCCCAGGGACACTCTGGTCCCTTTGCTTTGCCCCCCCTGCAAGCAGGCTGTGAACAACCTGATGAGGACAAGATAATATTTATTTGGGGGCTTGGAGAGGAATCTGGATGAGTAAGATCTGTTTTTCTGTGGGGAAAAAGGAGTGCCTGAAGATATTCCATGCTTTTGGGGGGTTTGCTAATCAGTGATGGCAGCACCCTGAGGGCAAGGGAGCCAGGAGGGAGCAGGCACCCCCGTGGCACTGCTGCTCAGCTCAGCACAGCAGGGCTTTTCCAGGGCTCTGCAGTCTATGACTGAGCATTTCTTGTGTCAATAATTAACAAACATATCAATGTGATAACAGCAGGGGTGGAGATAAAGCTGGGTCTAAGACTATAATGGCTTAAAGGAGCACACCCTGCAAGAATGCCAACAGACTGTGGTGCTTTGTCAGGAGAAAGCAAATCAAGCACTGACTGCCTGGTGTTAGCCTGCCTCTGAAGAGAGGCTTTTTGCCAAAAAATCCCTAATTCTGGGGGGTTTGAAATCAGAGCCATGAAAGTCCTACTATAAAACCTCAAGAATATTTAACAGAATAACCATGATCTCCAGAGTTTTCTCCTGCCCAGCTCTGGCAATGACAGCATTATTTTCATTGTTTTTTTGACTTGAAAATGGACCACGCTTGTTTTCTTGGCCAAATCACAGTTTTGTTTAGGCAACATTTCACACATAATTATCTGTGGGGAATAGGGAACTTTCTGAGGAAAAGTCAAATTAGCGATTTTAATGGTAGAAAATTCTTGAAGGAATGCAGCTTGGGTAATTGATAGAGACATAATCTTTACAAGTTATAGCAGTCTTTGAAGAGTCCCCAGCATATTTAACTTTATTCTGTAATTGTATGCTTGGGCTCTGAAGATATCTTAAGACTTGCTATTTATCTGCCTGGTGAGGCGCAACACTTTCTTATTAAAAACATATCTATCATGGTTAATGACTTGATTTTTTTCCTTTAATACAGTACAATGACAGGTGTAAAGAGAAGATGAGCATCAGATGCTTGAGCAATATGCTCACTGTTTCAAGACGCCTTGAACATCAGCATTCCTTCATGGTGCCAGAGGAAAAAAAATATGCTACACAGATTACACGCTTGTGTTAGATAGAAAATAGTACCATTTGCAGTTTCAGTTAAAAGCATGTTGAAGTGCATATGGAAAATACCATTAGGAGGAACTCCAGAGCGCCTGAGTAAAATGGGTCATTAGGCTTTCGTTTGTTGGAGAGTGTCTCCCATCTGACAGTGCAGAATGGTAGCATTTTTAGCAGCTTATGTTTCCCAGTTACATTAAACAGACAAACAGATTGACTATTTTGCATTTCTCATTTGACAACAGCTTGTCTTCATTTGCAGCACACTGGTGGCTGAGCTGAAAGCATGGCGGATGAGTGTATCCAAGGTCCTGGTTTTGAATAACAGCAGATGCCAACGTTTAACTTCAAAATCAATCAATTCTTTTTCCTGCATGCGGATAAAAGGTCTAGTGAAGTGCCTGAAGGGGGTTTTCTGCTGTTTACAGCTGAAAATATATTAAAAAAAATTTCATTACAAAACTTTTTGCAAGAGATGCGGGCGCTGGTGATTTTATGAAAGTAGGTATGTGAGAGTGTTTCTAATTGAGGGGTACTGAAAACATTATGTGAGGCCTTGTGAGGTTCAATCTTCCTACCTCTTTTCTTGAACAGTGCTCAGTTGCTGTCAGATCTTGGGCCAGACAACCCTGAGCAGTTTCTGGGTGATCACCCCCTGTTTTCCCTATGCTTCCCCACACCACTTCCAGTCTGTGCTGGAACTCATGATCTGCAGCCACAGGGGTTTATAAATTAATTATTGTTCAGATTCCTGGAATATCATTCCTGAAACTGCTGTGGCACATAAATGCTTCTCCCCTTGGGTTGGTTGGGTGGAGAAGATGAAGGTAAAATGCACATGGGGTCACATTTGTTGAAAACCCCCCATCCTGAAAGCAGCTGGGGCAGGTTTGGAGCCTCAGTTTCTCAGGAGAGATGTGATCTGGCCCTGCAGATGAGCAAAGCACTGTGATCTTGGGAGCTGCCAAGTGTTGCTTATCTTCCAGCAATGTAGAACCAAAATACAGCAGGAGAGGCTGGCATTTACCAGCTCTCCACAACTGGGCTCCTGGTAAAAATGCAATGGCAATCTACATTTTCTTTTGGAAAAGAGGGCTGGGACTGGTGCTTCCCCTGGCATAGCCTACACCTGGTGATAGGACTCCCTGAGGACACTGTAGGATGCTTTCAAGTGGGAGCAACATCCAACCCTTATCAGCAAGATTTAGCACTGTCCAGATGTATGAAAGATTCACGAGATAGTAAAATGTGAGCAGGATAAAGCTGATCCTGGTGCCTGAAGCATTTGACAGGGGAGATGTAGGTCCAATTACAATGTGAATTTTAAGTCTTTTTTTTCTTTTCAGTCAGATTCTCCTTCAGTCAGACACATTATTTTCTGCCCAGTAGCAACACCCAAACCCAGCACAGGGGCCTCTCACCACCACATCAAAGCAAGGGAGCAGCTTCTCTTGCTGCTTTTTAACATTGTTTGAAGGCACCATTGTGGGTCCTCACCTTGCAGTGATGGCTGGGGATATGAACCCTGAACTGAAGAAGTCCATCCCAACCAACTAAAATCAAAATGCACAAACATTTTCCAGCTACTCTTGAGGGGCTGCTGGCATAAGGCAGGTTTGGATCCCAGGTCTCCCAAGGGGTGTGTGTGAGCCTGGGGCTTGACTCCAGCCTCTGATTGCAGGGAGCAAAGGCTAGACATGACAATGTGCAGTGCTGAGCCTCTTTATCATTTTTCTTCTTTTTTTTTTTTTTTTTTTTTTTTTTTTTTTTTTTTACTTAGCCTGGGGTCAATGATTTTCTGCAGCCTGAGGGTGACAAGAAGAGTCTCCAGGGACTTGATAGTACAGGGACAGGCAAAGCACACTGTGACACCCCTCAGCACTCCTGCTGGAATGGTCTCCTCCACAAGAAGTTCAAAGGTTTTGGCAACTGCAAACAGCCAACAGTTCAGAAGCAAGGCAAAATGTGTTGGGGGGAAACTTTTACTACTGAAATATTTATACCTTTCTCTCACCCATCCTCCCTGAAGATTCCTTCTTTAACAGCTCTGATCACATACACAGAGCAAATACTGTTCAGGACCCTGGAATAACACCTGCAGCCAGAAATCCCTTATTAGAATAAATGGTATGTTTTCATCCTGGTTTTCCTAGCCATAGTGAAGAAACAATTTCTTGATTTTCTTTTTTATGTAAAGATGCTGATGTAGAGCATTCTAAAATCCTTTGGATATGCTTATTTTGATGTCAGGTCAGTTATGTTAGATTCCTATTTGAAGATATGGCTTGGCACTGCAGGAAATGCAACAAGAAAAACTAATTTTGTATCAGAAATAATTTTAGGAGAACACATCTGGGAAAAGATCTTTTGGTACCTAAAACATACAGACAAGTCCTTCTGCAGAATAGCTGACATTTACCATACAGGCACATCTGGCACCTATAATGAGTTAAAACACTTGTTCCTGCCTCCTGATTTCCTAAAGCAGTTTCCTTTTCTGCAGGTCAATTCACCACCTTTAGGCATGAACCAAGGCTCATGGCACTGCTCTCAGGGGATGCTGGCATTCTGCACCCACACAGGTTTGGCATGCAATCTGGGATGATCCCACGACCTGCTGCCTGCATCCCAGACACCCTGCCTTAGGACAAGGCTTCCTTTGGATCCCCCACCCTCACACACTTGGAGCATTGGTGACAAGGGATCTGCCAGCTCAGGTGGACTCAATGTTCCTTGTGGGAACATATCCTTCCTACTCAGGATATTCTGTGATTCCATAACTGGCACAGATTTGCTGGGGCTTTCACATGAGAAGGAATTCAGTGTGGATTCTTGGTGGCCCACAAGAGGCAGTTAGGGTTGACTAGTCACTAACTAGTCCAAAATGCTTGGGAATTATTGCAATGAGGAATTTTCCAAATGTCGGATTTCTCTAAGGTGCCAACCTCTGCACTATCAGAAGAAGACCCAGCATCAAAAGGGTCCCTTATCCCTCTCCTGCAGTGGAATTTTGCTTAACAGACTCTTTTATATGTTCCCTGATATCCAAGTGTCCCTGTCCATTCTGCCAGATTCATTTAAACAAGCCTAACTAGACAGCAGTGCACAGCCAGCACGTGGCTGTGCAATGGGCTGGAGGATCATTCCCACTCCACCCCTGTGCACAGAGAGGCATGTACAG
This sequence comes from Sitta carolinensis, assembly GCA_032173965.1. Taxonomy (NCBI): domain Eukaryota; kingdom Metazoa; phylum Chordata; class Aves; order Passeriformes; family Sittidae; genus Sitta; species Sitta carolinensis. The sequence goes on from CM063292.1 coordinate 5,798,052, forward strand.
GGTTTCACCTCGCTCTCTGAAAAGTGAGGCTCTCCCCACTGGAACATGTTTTGTTCCATCTTCTTCAAATATCTGGAGATTCCTGCAGAACCATGTCTTGTTGTGACTGCATTTAATCCTCTGCGTTTCTGGCCGGTCATAATTTGATGCTGGTGTCTGCAGTCTATCGTTATTCAGGGTGTGTAGTGATTAGAAGGAAAGAACAAGAGATTAGAGGAAACCAAGAGCTATCTGAAGCACACAGAAAGAAAAAAAAAAACAAGGGGAAAACACTTTCAAGGCCACTGGAGTATGAGAGGTCTCAGCATGTGGTCAAAAGACATAAGCAAGGGAAAAGTTTGACAAAGGCCACTGCTTGGGCTGCTGGTATGATTGTTTCTCAGTAGAGAAAGCATAATATTGATTCCCAAAACACTGTCTGTCCTTTTACCTACTCTGTATTTTGGTAGTCAAAAGTATATAGTTTTTGTGACAAAAGCATTAAGGAATAGCTATGGAAAGTACCACAGCTTAAATGTCCATGTATTCTTTCTTCTCACTCTTTTAAAAAAGTTGTTGCCGTTGCTAGGACGTGCATTTAGAGCTCTTTGTTGTCTTAATGGAGACTGAAACGTGTAGAGTTTGGCGTTTGCTTTTTTATTCATCGGCCGAATAAAAAAGCCAAGCAGACAAAGCATTTGTAGTGCAAGAGTGGAGTGCAAATCCCTCCCTGTAAGCTGAACAAAAAAGCTCATTAAGAGGAGGTGGGATTTCCTGGTCACAGCTTTTAACTAAAGGGCAAAGGTCTCCTGTTAAGTACCGTACAGTCTAAACAGGGTTGCCTAAAATTATGGGGAGGGGGGGAGAGTCAAATATTTGTTCTTAATTCTCAAGTTAGTTTATCCAAAGTGGCAACCAGGGAAGTGTTGGGAATGATTAAATGGCTGCATTGAGGCTACAAATTGCTGCTACTTGCTTTTGTAGCTGGACTTGTTGCAGTTGAGTGATGTCGCCCATCAGTGCATTGTGTGCACAGTAAAACAGTCGAGCAGTGACAGATAGACTGAAACTCAGAGCTACTCCATCACCGCTGAAGGATCCTGCTCACTGGGAATTGAGAATGAGCACAAGCCACGCACGTTGCCCAGGAACAGCTGCTTTCACTCCAGCCCAGCTCCTCAGCTGTCCAGGGCAAGCAGCAACTAGTAAATAAGCTTTATCTCTGATCTCACCGGGGAGGAGAGCCAAACAAAACACAAGCAAAATAAATAATTTGGCAAAATGTTCTACTGATAGGCCTAGATGCTCAGATCGTAAAGTTCCCAGCCAACGGCGCTCCACATCAAGTGAGAAGATGATTTGCAAGGAGAGCCCGAGGCAGCAGTGCTGGGCACAGAGGGCACCTCAAAGAGGCACTGAGGCCACAGCTTGGGCCACCCCTCCCACGGCTGCTGGAGCTGGGCAGGACTCGGTTGTGGGGACTGCTTTGCAAATGCTGCCTCTGACAGGCAAGTGCTCCCATGAAGGAGATGAGGAAAGGTGGTCCTCGTGGCATGGCTGAGGGTGAGGAAGCGTGAGCATCCCTTGGGAAAAAACAAGATGGTGGCCAAAGGGCTTGGTCTAGTTTGAGTGTTTCCCTTCTGTGCCTGGCTCAGCCCTGAGCACAGACTCTTCAGCACAAGGTCCCTGTCACGTAGGCAGGGCTCTATCAGCAGGGTGGCAGGGATGCAGCATCTCCCACCCAACCAGAGAAGAACAGGCTGAAGCACCTTTTCTAACAGGCGCCTTGCCCAGATTCGTTCAGTTCCGCACTTTTCTACCTGTCCCCCCAAGGGCAGGTCCCTCCACCATCCCTGCACCAAAGGGAGAGGGAGGGACATCCCCAGCATCTGCCCAGCTCCCACTCGTGTGTCTCTGCCTGCTTCCTCCTGCGGTTTCACACCTCTGCTCCCCGGAGCGCTGCTCGCTGGGGCCTGGCGTGGCTGTTTGGTTGCTCTGCTGATCGGAAAAGACGACAGACAAACGCAGTGGCCATGTAGATGTGGAGGTTTAGAAGACTCAGTTCTGGGAACAGGTGTATTTTAGGCTGGAAAATAAAAGGAAATTTAGTTTATGCAGATTGTTCTCACCAGCTGTAGAATCAGCATATTTCATGTGTGGGTTCATCATGAGATTGAAATGACCGAGGCTTAATATATGTTGCGAGTTCTAATTGAAAGCATTAATTAACATTAAAGCCAAATTTTTCCAATCTCATGCTAAACAGAAATCAGGGCAAGCAGGTAGGCAGTGTGGATATCATTTGGCATTCTTTCTGAGACACCGATTAGCATTTAGAGTTTCCAATCCTCCGCAAAAACTCATTAATGGGCAATTAATTATTCTTTGCAATTTGTACCTACACTTAACTATGTGCAGAGTAGTAGAGGCTGCATTAAATATTGGTACAAAATCAAAATGATATGAAGCCCCAACAAAGGTAGTGGTTGTGCCATACATGAATATAGTGTTCTGTACTGAGGTCAGCTCCTTAATTACCAGGATAATGAAATCTAACCCATGGAAAGCTTAAAGGAAGCTCAGCATGAAGATATGAACCATGCCATGTAATTGTTTCATTTTGAGGATGAATTTTGGTGCTTCTATTTTTTTTACATGTTCAGGTTTTAGTCATGAGCCAAGAAGGTACATGCACTAACATCCTTGAGCTCTGAGCATAACTGCTTTTAATAGGAGCATCCCAGCATCAGGATATGGAGTATCAGACAAACAAGCCAAGTTAGAAAAAGTTTCCATTCTAGAATTACAAGACTTTTACCTTTTTAAAAAATTGGTGTGGCTTTTAATCAAATCTGGTGCCTTTTATACCCCTTCGGCTTCAGGTGGAAAAAAAAAGGCAGAAACCTGAATGTCAAAGAGAAACTCAGAAGGTGAAATAACCTATGTGAACTGAAACCAGAAACAGCTCACACAAACCTGCTGAGAAGCAAAACTGCCTTTGCTTAGGCACAACCCAACTCATTGTCCTTTTTTGTTTTATTTATTTATATCTCAGGAGCTTCAGGAGGCCCAAAATCCTTGCAGTTTGTTGAGTGCATGGAAGTCAGGGTACAAAGGAGAGAGGGAAATTGAGAGAAGGATATCAAGGAGAGACAGAGAGGTTGTAATGCAGCAGGAAAGTGGAGCAAGTCGTGTATTATGCTGTTGTAAACAGGAGGAAGCTGAGAGTGGCTGCCTGACCCAAGGGCAAACAGGATGTCTGTTAGGGTTGGGAAACAAGCACAGGTCTCTTGTGTCACCCTGTTGACAGTGACTTTTGAGCCCAGGTACTCAAGAGAAGAGGTGTGGATGTGAGAGCAGCAGGCCAGGTAGAGATGAGCGTTGGTACAACCAACCCCCTGGGAAGTAGCACAGTTTTGATGTGAGCTAGTGAGATGACATGGATTTTTGAGGAGAAAGGTTTTGGTTAAAAGCCTCCAGGCCTTGGCAGCTATATGAAGCACACTGAAGGTGCAGCACGTGCCTCCTGGCAGTGGGAAGGGGTGGATGAGTGCAAAGCAGCAGTGTAGAGTGTGGGAATGCACAGCTGGATGGCAAGAACTCAGTGTCCTCCAAATCTCAAACTGAAGCTAAGGATTTCACACTTTGTGTCTCCTTTCTTGAAATAAGAACATGGAAATATCTGACCATCATTTATGGGCCATATGGATCTGTTTATGGGCAATAGAACACCAAATAATCACAGAGGCATAGAATGACAGAAAGGTTTGGGTGGAAGGAACCCTAAAGATCACCTGGTTCCAAGGCCCTGCCATGACCAGGGATGTCATCCATGAGACCAGGTGGCTCCAGGCCCTGTCTAACCTGGCCTTGCAATTTCAGCTCTGGGGCATCTACAGCTTCTCTGGCCAACAGGTGCCTGTGCCTCACCACCCTCACGGGGAGAATTTCACCCTAAAATCTAATCTAAATTTTCCCTCTATTAGTTTATAGTAATTTCCCCTTACCCTATGACTCTCTGCCCATGTAAAAAGTTACTCTTCCTTATTTGTTATAACACCCTTTAGGTAAGGTCTTCCCATGGTGAGTTGAAGGGATAGAGGAGCCAAATATCTTATCTGGCTGCTTGACCATCACCCAAGGAACTGAAGTTCACCAGTTTGGGTTGTTGCCTGATTTTCTCCAAGTGCAAGGGGCAGCAGCGCCTTTTGTCTCTGATGTGTAACACAGCAGGACATGAACATTGAACACCTTGCAGTGTTGTGAGCTGACATAGCTCAGGGGAAACCTAACCATGGAGTGCCACTGATTCTCCTTAATAAATAATTCTGAAAACTAATTCACTGAATAAAGAAATCCAAGAAGATAGGCTGGATAATTTTTGGATATGAGAGAAAGTTCCTGATGGCTCCCTCAGGTAATAATGAAGGAGCTGAGATGATCAAAGGCTTTGCTGTCTTCTAGAGCCAGAGCCACTTACATCAACCTGCTGGAAAAACACAAAGCAGGTAATCAGACATACTTGAAGAAAAAAAAAAATCAATTTTACAGCATTCAACTACTGGCTTATTTGTAAGAAAAGCAGATTAAAAATTGGAAGGGGGAAAAAGTTTTGAAAATATTTTCATTATTTATTAATTAATCATTACTTCACTAATGCCTGCCATCTTCACCTTTAATTGACCATGCACAGTGCATGCATGGGAACATTTGAATTTGTATCCATGTTGGTTTTATGAAAGAGGGCAGCAAAAAGCATTTTACAAATAGAAACAGCTTTCATCCTAGCAAATATTTTTAAGCTGCAAGTAAATTCATCTTCTCAAGGGAACTAAACACTGTTTTGCAAGGGACTTGCACAGGGAGTGTTTTCCACTACCAATGTATTTTTGTCTTTAAACCAGAGGGATAACTTAAAATTTTTAATTTTTCACTGGTGGCTTCACTGAGAGGTTTGCCATGGATTGACATCTGTGTCTTGGCCATATTCTCCCACCCAGCTGCACATGTCCAATTGTCCATTTCTGAAGCATTCCCTCCCTGGCTGACACATCCTGGATGGGCATTCAGGGAGAGCCTGACCTGCTGCTCAGTGTGGTTTCATGGGAGCTGCCTTTCTGCCTGACATTTTGGGGCTGCAGAGCGGGTCTGAGCAGCTGCTGAGGGCTGCACCTCTTCTCCAAAGGCAAAATCTGAGGAGCTGCAGAGGCACCTGCCAGCTCCTCCTCCTGGTAATGCTCACCCAAGAAAGCCAACACTCACCTCTTTATGATGGCTTTGCAGGGTAGGTCTCTATGATGACCCTTGAGGGTCTTCCTCAGCCCTTGCTGAATAATTTTGGCATGTAGCTGTTGTGCACAGGACCCCACTCTGATCACACTCCACTTTCCTCTCAGCATTGCTTCTTTCAGCACAGAATTCTCCTTCCCATCACCAATGTACAGTTGCTTCTGTCCTGTTTTGCCTGGTAGCAGTTTAGGATTAGAAGAAAAAAAATCATGCAGCATCTTAGTGAAACTGCAGTGGCATGGGCTTTTAGCACTCAATTCACCACCACCACAGATTCCTAGGTATACAAGGAAAGGAAAAACACCTTGAACTTTGGTGCCTCGAAGGGACAAGGGGAAAGAAATGGTTATTCTAGGCTTCATTCTCATTCTTTGTTAAAAGTCTTCTCCAGTAAGCTCAAATTGTAGAGCTGATGAAGTGATTTTCTGTGCTGCAAGTATTATGGGTACCAGCTAATTTAGCTATCATGATAAATACCTGCTAGGAGCCTATTTTCTTGAAAGAGCAAAGAAGAAAGGAAACCTTTTCTGAAAATGGGTAGAAATAACTGTATTTTAGTTTGTATGGAAAATATTTTGAGGGAAAATAACCTCATATAATGTGGGACAACATGAGCTAAGGTGCTATTTAGGGAAAGGACATGAGATTCAACTTCTAAGACAGGGACAGGGGAGGAGAGTGGCAATACTGTGTCCTTGTAAATCTGTCTGGTTGCTGGCACTTGGCTGCAGTAATTAGTGTAGCTGTTGTAAAAAACAGTATGATCTTACAGAGGAAACTATATTAAGCAGCACCAAGCTGCTTGAGGTGTCCTGGGCTACCTGTGGCCCAGATGGGCTGCACAGAGAGTCAGGGATTTGCCAGACATCAGAGACGACTTTGCCTAGCAGTAACTCCACAGTCCAAAGGGTAGCAGGAGGAGTGACAGGCCCATTGCCCAGCTGTCCCACCTGAGGTATGGGGGTCTCAACTGGTTATACTCAGGATGGCAGGGCTGACTGATCTTCTGTTAATTGGATATTGCAAGGCCGGGAGCTGGTCCTTTGTGTGATCTCACATTTCAACACTCCCCATTCACCTCCAAAGGTTTATCCTGGAGAATTTTGGCATGGCTCTGCCCAAGGGGATCCCTCTTACAGTTAGGAATGGCAACGGCACAAAGAACAGGCAGGTGCAAACCGGGAGTGAAATCTGTTGAGGAAATTATTTTAGCTGGTTTTTGTCCCTCTCCTACATGTATGAGGGCAGCAGGAATTGGGTGTAGGCAGATGGGCAAAAGAAGAGCATGCCTTGACTCCTCATTCAGGTTTTTATCCTTTTATCCTTTTTACCCTTTTTTAGGCTTCCATCTAAGGAGAAAAAAGCCCATGTTTGGTCTCTTTTCCCTTTTCCCTTAGGTGATAGAGTCCCTGGCCCTGAGGATGCATAGTTGTCTTTACACCAGCCATGTGAAGACCCCAAATTCTTGCCCAGCCTCTGTCTGACAGAAATGCCAGGCAGTGGGCACAAGACTGCAGAGCTCCCTCTATCACCACAGCAGAACCATATATAGATCTGAATTAATATTATTATAAATTGGTACTCTGAAAATGGATGCGTATAAAAAGAAAAGTTAACTCTTCAGCTGAGCTGCTGAATCACAAGTTTTTGCCTCAAGCGTATTTTCACAGCCCCTGCAAAAACAGAGGAATTAATGGAAAGTCTGACTGTGCATTAACTCCTGCTGTACTGGGAGTGGCTGCTGAGTTTAAAATGGTCACTGAGTGTTTTCTTCATCACAAAGCCTCGTGCTTGGAAAACCACACATGACACTGGCATTGCAGGCTACTCCACTCCTTTTTCCATGACAAACTGCTGTTTTAACTAACAGTGCTCCAGTGCCAGGCCCCATGCTTTTAGCAGCCCAGCTGCCCACAAGCCCTTTTCGTGGTTCCCTCAATTTAAACCCAATGTGACTCTGGGTAGGAGAGGCATTTTGCAATCACCTACCACAAAGTGATAAGAGGCTGCTGCAGCAGATGACTTGTGCTTCTCCAAAGAAGCTCTTCACATTTAGGAAGGTCGGCCGTGTCATTTCTCTAATTTTCTAACCACAGAAATTTATATTTAGAAAAGAGCAAGGAAACTTCCCTTACCCTAAGCAATATTGCATAATGATGGAGGAGGGGGATTAATGCAAAGGTTTCTTTTGTTGAGCAGAATTGTGAGAGATTGGGAGCTAGAAAGCCTGAATAATGACATTCTTCAAATATGCAAAGCCACAGCTTTCTGTGTGTTTCAGATCCATTCCTGTTTCAGGTTGGTGTTGCTACAGCATGTGCAATCTCTGCAGCTGTGGCTCATGTCTCAGTCTGTATTTCTCTGGTGCTGCTCTCCTGAAGAGCCATGGCTGCTCCAGGATGCCTCTGCCCTGGGCCTTGGCATTTACCAGCACATCCTTCTTCCTGCCCAAGCCCCTTCCAGTCCTGCCAACCACTCCTTCCCTTGCTATCCTCCCCAACTCCTGCCCCTCGACAGGTTTTACAGAGATTTAGGCATTGCTGTTATTGCAGTTGCACTGCTGGGCTCCTGAGTCTGAAGTGTTTAGACACAAAAGCCAAGAACAATAACAAACAGTGCTCAGTGCCCTGGGGCTGCAGCCACTTCTCCAAAGCCTTCGTGGGGAGAAGGAGAGAGGGAATCCTCCTGGGGTGGGAGCAGGCGAGGTGCAGTGTGAGGAGATCTTTGCACCAGCACTCTCCCCCCATGGGCTCGTGGCTGTGGGACACCAGAGAGCCTCGTGGCAGCTTTTTGGAGCAGTGAGGTTGGTGTGAGGTCAGCTGGGGCTCTGCCCTGGAGGGACTGGGGTTCTGCAGGGGTGCTGGGAGCCCACACCACTGTCATTTCAAATACAGAGGGTCTCAGCCTTCTTCAACACAGCAAGGTTATTTTGGCCCCTTTTCAATGTTTTCTGGCAACTCCTTCCTCAGGGATCTTGCTCTCCTCACAAAGTGTCCATGAAGCCCATCAGCTTGGGTGTGGAGGATACATTGGGTGGTAGCTACCTAGCAGCTGGGTGTTGAGCTTTGTAATTAACCTCATCAATCTGTCCCTCTGGGCCTGTGAGGCTCTGGGAAATGCAGCTGAAGCTCTCTGAAAACCCTGATTTCAGCACACACACAGAACCAATGTGGTTCCCTCCTGACTCTCTGATGATGTTTCCTCTAGCCAAAGGAAAGTTCTTACCATGATGCTCATCCAAATCTGAGAAACTCTTGTTTGGTGAAAGGCCGTGGCAGTTAACAGCCACAAATATTCAAAGGTGGTTGTACTGGACTAGTGATGGCTGGGGATTTAAGGGAAATATATGGTGATTAGTCCTGGTTGGGAATTGAACCATCTTTGTGTCAAGAAAATTAAAATGGTTTGGAAGTTATCTATTTTGCCTGGCCTGGCTCAGGGTATGAAGCAATTGTTGGAGTGAAACAGACACAGATAGTTGTGTTCATTAAACCTTTAGGAAAAGATGTTACCACTGCCTTGCACAACAGCCGCAAAAAAATGTTGGTTTGGGAATGACTAATTGTGGCAGTGGGAGTGTGATACATGAAAGCAGAGCCTTGGATTGGGAACATTGTTTCAATCCTTTCTGATGGAAATATGAATTTCAACAGCAATACAGGCATCTCTTTTTCAAACAAGATTCTGGAAAAATACTGTGAAACTTTTCTATTTGGAAGCGTAACTTTCTGACAGTAACTCAGCAGCAGTTTGTCCCTGTGCACAGCCTAATGGATCAAAAGTTCAATTTCTGCATAGTCTATTACTTGCATACTCAATAAAATAGGATGCACGAATGGCTTAGCCTTTTTTTTTTTTCTTTTTTTTTTCCCCACTACATGCAATTTTTCCCCTCAAAGATTACTGAAAATTACTTTTGCAAGTCAGTATGAAGGCTTATCAGTCCAGTGGTGTTCAGATCCCATATTAACTGCCTCACATTACTGTGAACAAGAACTGCTGTAGAAACCAATGGACTAAGAATGTGAAGTACATACTGCTGATGTATGTCCATGCAGTAACCCTTTCCCAGCTTGGGTACTTGATAGACTCTTCTTCCACAAACAATTATGTCTTATTTTAAAAAATGCTATATTGTAGAACTTAAACTTTCCTGATGCTTTGGGGCCATATCAGTCACAGATTTTGTGACTGATGAGCACAGAGAGCAAACACTCCCCACTAAGGAAACATGTAGAAAGATTGCTTTCACAGCATGCTCAGGGCATATTAAAAAAATTATGTTTCAGCACAAAAGGAAAAGAATTTAGCCTGTGCCTGTCAGGCTGCTTTAAATATTTTATTTTGCCTGTCTTCAGAATCAGTGTATCCCAGAAGAAGCCATCCCTTGGGGCTCAGCCCTTCAAGGGTATGGCATTCTTCAATCCCATTGATTTTAGTGGACCTTGAAGGCACTTAATACTTCATAGGCTCAGTCCCATCCTCTGGAAAGGTTACCGTGTGCATGTTCACCTATTACAGCTGCCAGGAGATCTAATACCCTTTGGTTTAGCTGACAAAGGGAAGGTAGGCAAGTTCACATTAAAACCAAAAAGGATTTTAATAAAGAAGCCACTCTCCCATGGGTTGTTACCAAAGGATGGGCTCTCCCATCCTATAAAGAATGTACAAGCACTCTGCCTTATTTTCTAAAAACCAAAAAAGCTACAGGTTGTGAAAACTTTGTGGATTGCGTGCAGGAGCTGCAAAGCCAAAGTCTTCTGTCGGATGGATATATGTATGATAGAGTATCCAAACAGAAAAACCCAAAAGCAGATATTTCAAAAGTGCATCAGTGTTGAAAACTGAAGGGCTTAACTACCTCAGCTTTGTTTTCTTGCAGGACTGTAAATTGTCTTTCTTGTGTGGGTCAGGCAGTGTTTGCATCGTCACCAGGCACAGGTTCTGTATTTCATGCAGGGCACACATAACCACTCAGTATTTCTTCTCATCCTTATCCCTCAACAAGCAGGCACAGACCTGACATAGAAAGGCTTCAGATGCTGCAGTGCTTCCTGAACGATGTGTCTCCTTTCCTGCCCTGCCCTCTCCCCATCACACATGGGCTCCACAGTCACTACCAAGCACATTTCACATTCTGCAAGAGGAGGAAGCCTGTAGAGATGAGGAAATGAGGCACAGAGCAGAGAAGGTCAAAAGTTTCCATCTACTTTTGGTGCCAAATTTGAGACATCTCTGTTGTTTCTCAGAGCTCAGCATCACCTCTGCAGGTGGCCAAGGGCAAGGTGTCCCTGGTGGGCTCCTCCTCGTGTCCCCAGGGCCAGGGAGCTGGGCTTGGCTGGTTCCACCTCCTCAAGGGCATTGTCTCTTGAGAATGACCCCACACAGCAGGAAAAGAGCACCACCAAAACACCCCTGCTGTGTCGATCTGGCATGGAGTGCACAGTTCCTTAGACCATACAGGGTCAACATTTATATACCAGTCAATTTGCAACCAGTGACCTCCAAGCTGGTGGTCTCTGCCAGCTGCTCTGGCTTGCCATCTGCAGGGAGGGCAGGGGGTTCTGCCAGTGTGGCAGATTATAGATTGCTGGTGTGTCACCACACAGGACACTCTCACCAAAAGGCAGAAGGCAGAACAGATGTCAAACACTCAGAAATACCCAGGGACGGTGCAGTGGCAACACTGGGCAGAGGAGTTGGTCCTCCAGGGAGCTCTCCTTTCCACAGATTCATAGAATAGTTTGAGTTAGAAGGGACCTTAAAGATCATCTCATTCCAACCCCTGAACCATAAGCTGCTGTCAATATACACCTTTCACTAGACCAGGTTACCCAGAGCTTCATCCAGCCTGGCCTTGAACACTTCCAGGGATGTGACAGCCACAGATTCTCTAGACAGCCTGTGCCAGGGCCTCCCCACCCTCACAGTAAAGAATTTTTTCTTAATATCTTGTCTAAATCTGTTCTCTTTCAGTTTGAATCCATTCCCTCTCATCCTTCCTGCCCCTGTCTCTAAACTTGGAGGAAAACCAAGAGCTGCCATATCTTCCATTGGATCTACAGAATTATTAGGAGAGGAACTGAAAGCAAAACAAAACGAAATCCCCAAACAACTCATTTGGTTTATTCCTGGTGTATATGTTGGGTTCCTGTAAAAAAAAAAAAAAAAATTGGCAGTCATGCAGTCATGAAATTCAGAAGTATATAGCTCAAAAATGAATAGATGAAATTCATTCAGGATATTAGATACAGTGTTTATGATGCCCATCCTTTTGAGGAAAAGCACTAGTCCTTGTCCCTCCTCCTTCCACATCCTCCCAGGGACTTGCACATGGCCAGTAAGAAAATCAGAGCTAGCCTGGATGAACTATAAATCTGATCCACTCTTGCAGTTCCCCTGGCCTTAAATTTGCCTGCCCAGATATCAGTTGGATAATGCTAGTTGCAGGCTGGACAACAATACAAATAAGCTGCATGGAACAAGACAAAGTAAACCAGCATGCAGAAGCTACAAAATCAAACACACACTACTGACTGACAATAGTTTGCCTAAAATAAGGAGTGGGTCTGTCCATAGGCACTAGGAACATACATATTACCTTCCCTCCATCCTACAGAGCTTTTTAGGTGAGCAAGTGCTTGTCTTGCTCAGGCAATTTACATGAGCGGAAGTGTGACAAACGGGGACAGTCCCTACCTTGAAGTAACAGCCACAGAAGAGAAGTTTAGCAAAAACAGGAGTCATTAATAGTCATTCCACCTCGCTCAGTGAAGCTTAATTAAAGCACTGATATGTTTTTGACTGACCTTATTTTCATACCTGATAATCAGTAAACTCATTATCATTTTTTAAGCTTGGGTTTGAATCTAGCTAATTAGCACTCTGTGGGTCAGCATCTCAGATTTAAAAAGACATAGGGGAAAACTCCAAGATCTGCACATTTCGGATGCTCCCTGCAAAGGCAAGTGGTCATCAGGTAACACCACCAGCACCAGGCTGACCTGGCACTGACCTGAGCTGAGGGGCTGGGTGAGCACCAGCCACACATCAGGGACAGAGAGGAGTTCACAGCTTTGACAATCAGGGCCTCACAAATGACTCAAACATCAGCTTCCTACAGCTGAAGCCTTTGAGGCTCAGATCTGTACCAAGCAGATCTGGAGAAGAGTGGGGCAGAGATTTCACACCTTCCCACTGCACTTGCAGGTGGGAAATGAATGACAGGACAAGAGCACCAGTCTGCAGCAGTGGCATTTCCAGGAGGGAAACGTGACCTTCTCTGTGTTCAATGAGATCCTCAGCTGCTCACAGGACAGGCCCCAGCCCAGGCTGGATAAACTTTTCTCTTGTACCCTTTTCTTGCTCTGAGCTTCCTCAAGGTCTCAGCCTGCAAGGCACTCAGTGGGAGAGGTCCAGGAAGGTCACACTGCAATAAACACAAGCTCCTACTACAGGAGACACAGCTGTGGGCTGGGGAGTGAAAAATCAGTGCTGTTAACTGGAATTTCCAACTAGAAAACTGCCAGGAGGAGATGGGGACAAGCAGTTGCAGTTCTTTCTCCTAGAGGAGGGCAAAGAGCCCCAGCCACATTGGCCAGCAAGTGAGGAATGACAGTCTGGACCACATGTGGACTCCTCTTGTGGTCATACCTGTGCTCAACATCCCCATGCAAAGCAAACTGCTTCCGTCTTCAGGGTCAGGAATCAAAACGGTTTAAATGCTGAGAAAAAAACAAATAATTACAATACTTAGCACCTGGCTTGCACTTTGCACATTGACAGCGGCTGCACAGCCATCAGCTAATGAACTGAATGAGGTGTTCAATTACACCATGATTGTTAACGCTCAGTTAAAACCTACAAAACTGAGCACCAAATGGTGGAGCTGCGATTTCAGCTGCCGGCTTGAAGGCACTTCCTTCATAATCACGGATGGTGCTTAGCAGTACTTAAAACAATCTATTTCTCCTCTTGCACCAGCTTTGCCTGACGTTTGTGGGCAATGGTCTGTTCTTAAACGAGCCTCTCCCGTTCTGTGACCTTGTAAATCTTGTGTTGTAAGACTCTGTGCAGTGTATGTGAGGTATGCAAGGCAGGCTGTTGATATTCTTGGATGAAGGCTCTGCTGCAAGGCTTTGCCAAACCCATGATACACCCAGGAAAACAAGAAAGAAGGGGGGAGTGATGTTAAGTAGTAAAAAAGAAGAAAAAAAGAGCAGCCTGTAAAGCTGTGAAGTAACTAAACCATTCAGCAGATTGTTTATATCTACCATAATTGAAACCTGACCAAGTCTTGATTTTTTTATAGTTTAGAGTTTGGTCAAACCTTCAGCATCTCCTTTATCCATGCAGACACATAAGTATAACAGCCACACGATCAGCTGAAAAACTAATGGCTGAAGCATGTCACAAATTGCATTTTTTTCTTCACTTTTAGCTGTTTCACCCACCTCCTTTGCCCTGCACACAGTGATCTGTCTCTGTGGGACTACCTCCCTGTCCTGCTTCTCTGTGCCAGAGTTGTTTTGTGCCTTTCAACAGCCAGCTATAAATCTGCTCCTTCCTTTCCATCCCAGCACGATGGCACGAGCTCTTGACCCCCAAAGGCAGAAAATTCCCATTGCTGATGAGTCCAGCCCCACTGATTCCCTCTGTGCTGTAACTGTTCCCAGAACCAAGCTTTTGTTTCCTTCCCTACCCAGGTCAGGCTTGGCTGTCCCCACCATGAGGGCTTTAGTGACCACTTGGGCCCCAGGGGTTTCCTCAGCAGGAGCTCACACAGCTGCCTAAATCCTGCCCACGTTGTCCTGGAAGGGAGTGGCACACAATCCACACAATTCTCCATGAGTGGGCTGAGATGAATTACATTGATGCACTTTCTCCAGATTTTGCTCTTTAAAGAAACTCGCTCTTCCATCTCTACAAGCATCCTTTTACCCTGAATTTGATAACCATAGATTATAAAAATGTACAGAAGTGTAGCTTACTTAGCTCACTGCTATTTCCTTTCCCTAACCCATTTTGCACTGAATTGACAACATTTCCCCCTTTCTTTTGCTCTGGTTGCAGAGCACCCTGAGTACAAGGTCACAGGGGGAAGCATAGCCTGTCTATTTATGTGGAGAGGCTTTTTGATGCCTTGGGTGAATGAGAGCTCCCAAGAAGAGGTTTGGTGCCTCCAGCCATTGCAGTGTGGGGACTGTCACCTGTCTCCTTTAAACGACCTTTATTCAGATCAGCCATTGCATTGCACCCTGCACATGTCTGGTCTCTCTTTCTGGACATAGTGTGGGTTTGTTAGATCTTGCTTCAGCAGTAATCCTTAAGGGACTGAACAGATTTTACAGTTGTGGAAGGGAAAGTAGTAGAACCTGCCAGGTTAGAGAAAGAAAAGATTCTAAACTTCTAAACCTGAGCTACCAAATTTGAGGGCAGGTATAACAAAGTGCAAGAACCCCCTACCTCTCAGAGAGGCATTAGCAATGTTTATGTATTCCCATTTTTGCAGACTCTGAAGACATACAGAGCTGCAGTTGGACTGAGATATCTGCTTGCATCAGAGCCCTGCAAGACCTCAAAATATTGCTGCTGTAGTGAAGTGGTTCTGGCATTTGAAGTAAGAGACTGGGACAAAAATCTCCAGGGATCTGATCCTGGTCGTGCTAGTGAATTATGGTGTGACTCTGAGCAGAGTTTACCTTGCCTTTCTGTGGGCATTCAGCTGTGTGACTGCAAAGTGAGAACCACAGGACCCAGGTGAGCTGGGAGGGACGAGGACTTCATCACCAGGTTTGATTTATAAATATAGCTCCAGAAAATCATTCATTAATTAGTTTAAATTGCATTAATATCGTAATGGAAGTGATTTTTTTTCTTTTCCTTTGGGCTGAGGAAATAAACAACTCTCCTGCAAGACTCTTTTATAGAACAAAGCTGTGGAAGCAGCAAAGACGGTACTTTTAATGAAATGTGTACATTTACTTGTAAAAATGCTCTACGGATGCATATGCTGGGTTATAAACAAAGAGCTGAAAATCTGTGTGATCAGCAAGTATACAACTAGCTACTAATTAGGTGTATCTCATTTAGGAAAACCCACTCGCCTGCCTGGGATTTGTTTTGGGGGGACAGGACAGAAGAGCAGAAGGTGGTGGCTGTGCTGGAGGAGCAGCAAGAGCAGAGACAAAGAGAGTTTCGGGAAAATCTCTCTCATCTAACCCAGACATGCAGGCCAGACCCATTAGCATCTCTTCTAATAGACTCTGGTTTTTAACTTTTCCCTTATCCATCTCAGAGTTTTGCATTGTCTGCTTGAGAGAAACCCTTGGGAGAAGGGGTGTGATCAGGGCCCCTGCACTGGGCTCCTGAGAGCAAACTCCGTGGGGCCAAGGTCCAGCCCTCTCTCCAGCTCAAGACACCAACACATTCTAGATACAGATAGAGCAGTTCTAAGGAAAGCAGCCCTGCTCTTGTGACAAAATACAGCACAGTCAACCACATGTGAAGTAGCCCTTAAAAAAAGAAAAGTCTTCATAAATGAAACTTTTCTTGGCTATGATCATTAAAATAAATGGAAGCGAAGAGAATAATAATGAAAAGCAAATCAGACAACATAGCCTGTCTCCCATCCGTTTCCATTTGAATTTCATTTTGTCTCATATTTCTGAGTCTTAGTGAGTTTTCCTGATTGATGAATCCAGGTATTATTTGGTTTTTTTCTTTTTTTTACAGTCAAAGAATTTTAGAAGGCATGGTTTTGGAAATTCCCATTGTCTGAGCCCAAGATATATATAGGTGGTTTCTAAATTGATTTTTGTAGACAGATGCTATTTCCATTTCATTTCGCTTGAGAAGAAGTTATCTGTACAGTTATCTTGCTGGCTGTGACAAACAACAAAATACCCAAGGAGAAAAAAAAAAAAAAAAAAAAAAAAAAAAAAAAAAAAGAGAGAGAAAAGGAGTTAATGACAAATTTATACCTAGACAAAGAGATAAAAATAAAGGCATCCACTTATCCACCAAACTCAGTACAAGACCAAGATGAATATTGTGGCAGTAACCTGGAGAAGTATGAATCATATGAATGTGATCAGCACATGAATGACCCCAGACAGAGCCCACCCCCTGGCTGAGCACATGCTGAAGCACTTTGCTCTGCATTGGCAGCAGATGGTTTGCAGTCCTGCACCCCACTCCTTAGAATTCTGCAGGCTGGATCTGCAGTCTGGATCACCCATGAGCCCTTTGCTGTGTTGAGCTGCAGTGCCCAGCCCCTGATGCTGGGGCAAGGAGGGCTGGCTGTCAGCAGCAGCAACCCCCTCCAAGGGAACGGGGAACTGGGTCTGGGGCAGAAATATCCCACTCTTGAGCATCCCCAGCCCTGCTGCCAAAGGCATCTGGTTTGGAGAGGGCTGTGGGGCTGCTCCCTGCTCAGCCAAGGGGTGGGAAGGCATTCTGGGAGGTGTCTCCTTGGCTGAATTCCTGCAGAAAGCATTGGACTAATGTGGCTGGGATCACACTTCTCCATTAAGGGCGTGGCAGGGTTTACTGAGCCTCGTGCAGGAGTCTTTTTGTTATTACATAACACAAAATAAAATCTATAAATCATATCACTTTTACGCTACTCTGGTGGGTGCAATGGAAAAGGCAAAGATGGACAATATCCCATTTTAGCCTAACAGCTGTACAGTTTCATGTTATATTTACATTGTTTGATATTTAGCTGCATCAGTATCGGGATATTAAAATCATTTTTTAAAGATCAATAATTAAACCTAGATTTCATTATTATTCAGAGCATAGAAATTCACAAGCCTGTTGTATTAAACACAATACAAATATCAGACTGTTTGTAATTGTACTCACACTAATTGCACATTCTGGCACATTATGGGGTAATGATGCTTGAAGTTACCAAACAGTTCAAAGATGAAAGGCCACGCAGTCAAAGATTTTAAAATAAAGCTCCTGATTTGTGAATTTATGGTAATGTACTAAATTTGATCTCTTCCCCTCATATAAATAGCTACATATAATGATATAATTATATAATAATTAGCCTGTAGTCCCACAGCAATTACAGAGTTATTCCATGGGTATCTGAGCCCTGACAGGGATGGGGATACCTGGCATTGCCCCCTGCCTCCCACTCTGCATCTCTAACTTTCCTGTGGCTGCACATGTGAAAATATCCTGAGCTTTTTCTGTCCATTTTGCTGTGGATTTTGCCAAGGCTCTACTTTTATCTCTGATTGCTGGTTCTGTTTAATTGGTAGTTTGCAGATAATAGAAACACAGAGGAATATTATTCATTCATCTTCAAAGGCTGGAAGCAGCGAGTCTGGTGGGGCACCCAGGAAGCCTTGCAGAAGACTGAAATGGGAAGGCAGCGTTTTTATCACCTTCCTCATTCAGAAAAAAGAGAGAGAGAGAGCAAGAAAGAGCGAGGCAGCCTGACCAGGAGCCAAAAGGAGATGATTATGTGGTTATCCAGAGGGATTCTTTCTATTACTTGAAAAATCAGAGTGCAGATTTAGAGAGACAGGTTGATGTGCTCGGGAAGATCAATGAATATGAGAGGGTCATTGATGGCATATGCTGGGGCTTAGAGGTAAGTGGCAGCTTTGGAGGCAGTGACAGGAGGGGGGAAGGAAGCAGCTGGTGGTCAGTGGCGTGTCCTGGGGTCTGCCCTGTTAAACAGAGTCCCCTCCCCAGGGAGAAGAGGTGGTACCATGGCCTTTAAGAGCAAAGTTGAATGAGATTGCAGCCGTAGATGTCAAGGAGGGAAATTTCAAGAACAAGGAAATGTGAGAGAAGCTCTGTTGGAGCTTAGGACGTGCTGCTGGTGGGAAATGGTGAGGAAGGGGCTCAGCAGTGCCTGCAAAACTCAAACAAAAACCTCATCTACCCAAACACTCTCAGTATCCCACGGGATGAGAGGTTTTTCAAGTGTAAATGTTTACCTGCATGGTTCTTTTATTAAAACACCTTGCAAACCCTTGTCATGAACAGTTCTAAGATGCTCTCCTTTTCTCTGCAGCCCTTTTTTCCTCCTGGTCTGTAGCTGCACCCAGCCCGTGGTCAGGCAGCAAAAGCCCTTGGTCCTGCTTTGCAGCAGAAAAACCATCCATTTGTTACACATTGATAGAGGGAACTGCTGAAGATACAACAACTAGAAATATTTTTCTTGGCAAGGAGGAAGAGTCTTGGAGAGAAAGCAAGTTAGGGACAATAAAGATAGCCAGGAACTCTGGAGCACTGACCTCCAGACGCATCCAGGGTCATCAGGGAAAGTATATCAAATGTTAACAGATATCAGGAGCCAAGAACTAATTTTAAGGAGGGCTGAAAGATATTCTTGCAAGTTCAGTCAACATTTTAAAGCAGTAGTGGCAGTTTCTAACACTATGGAGCTTTCTGCCTGTTTATTTCACCAACTGCCTATCGCAGAGGCATTCATAGTTCCAAAATTTACAAACTTGAAGTCATTGATTCTTAACTTAGGGCAATCCACAAACCCAGAAAATTTATTTTTCAAATGGTTGGTGCCGTAGAGGAGTTTCTGTGTCTGTTTTATATATGTGTGAGATATAGACATATATGTAAACATGTATTTGTACATGTATACCCATATGTTCATAGACTGTGTCTGAAAACATAGATCTATACAAAAGATGCCATTAACTTCACACTCAGGAGTAAGAGCATCCATGTGAACAATTGATCTGCTGTTGAAATTATATTTGACTACTGTAAAGTGCCAAACCAGGTGACTGATATAAAAATTAGAAATGTTTCAAAAACCAGGGGACTGATATAAAAATGAAGAAATTAAAAGTAATCAGATTATTCAGATAGAACTGTTGTATTTCATTCTAAATGCAGTAAATATATGGATTACTAAGCCAATAAGACCAGTGAGGCAAAGACTGACTCGTGCTCTCAAGAAAAAAATGATTTTTTATAATTTTTTTGTAATTTCTACTTGCTCAAGGACATAAAACAAATATTTGGCTGCCTGACTGACCAATTTGCCAGTAAAAGTTTGAAGTGCAGTTCAATTGATCCTCATGGATGGGTTTTTACTCCCTATTTATTTTGAAGACAAATTGCTGCAGTTATTTTTTCTGTTTGTTAGTCTGCCCATTTCAAGTGCTCCATATGCAACTTACCCAGTGAAATAATAAGCTCTTGTAGTGACTTATATAATGTTCTAAGCCCTGCTGAGCTCTCCCTGTGGCATATCACTCATTCCAGAGGTGCAGGAGCTCTGGAATGAGGATGGCTGGTGCCTTCAAATGTCTCTTCAGGGCTCGAGTGTGAGCACCAGTCTGTGCAATGGCATTTTTAGCTGTGTTTTTTGGGCACTTAAGCTGTTTTTGCACTTCAACAAACAGGTCACCATGGACAGGATTCAGCCTTTACTTGTGCAAATGAAGGTGGGACATCCAGGATGAGTGTGAACCAGGCAGGATTGTATAAAAGTGCTGGAAAAGGAAAAAAAACCCAAACCCTGTCCTCTGCTTCATATGCCATAGTGTGATGATGCATTCACAAGTGTGAAAATATTGGTGAGGGGAAGCAGACTGACCTCTGTGGGCATTGACATGTAGCAAAGTGGCTGCAGAGCAGCCCTGTTTGTTCACCAGCACAGACCAAAGCCACGAGTGCAGAGGCAATGGCAGAGCACGTGGGACTCTCTGCATTGCCTGTATTTACATAAAGAAATTTCACTTCAGTTAAAGCTTCCTGGGGAATACGTGGGAGGTGGGGGGAGCTCTTCAGCGGAGGATGCTGTCGCAGCCTTATATAAATACCTGTAGAATTGCTCAAATAGTTCATTAGTAGCTTATGAGTTTGTGTGCCTGCATTCCTCACTAGCTCTAATTGCAAGGATGTTGATTCCTACTGCATCCGAGTGAACAGATTCTCTGCTCTATTGCACCATTAAATGAGGTGTTACTGTGTTTGACTCGAGCTGAAAAGGATCCCTTCCCACTTAGTAAAGAGACCAGCTAGGGCTGACCTAGCTGGGGACAGATTTCCTTCCAAATCACAGACAAGTACTCCTGAATATGAGATGTTAATTGTGGCAGGAATTAAGGATTAAACAGTCATGGCTCCAGGTTACTAGTGGGAACTGAAATCAGGATTATAAAGGAAACTGGGCCATGCCCTCACAATGCTATTACCCCAGTTCTTGAATCTAAAAAACCTTAGAAACTCATCCTCAGTGACCAATAAAAACTAGTCTAAATTGTGCTTACTGAGGCCTGAGGAAAAGAGTCATAATGGTACAGCCACAGTTTGGACACCTTTCAAGGCAGAAGATAACATCAAGGGCAAGGGAGTGAAATTCAGCCCTGATTCATACCCTCCACAACCTTTATTAGGGCCAAAGCTCCAGCAGTGGCCACAACTCCATCTCTTGCCTGGCAGAGTCAGACCCCACAGCAGAGCCAGCCACTCGCACCTCGGGTCCCTGCGGAGAGAGCAAACACCTTGCAAGAGCTTTTCCCTTCGGGCAGAGGCACGAGAAGCCCCTGTGGGAGTGCAGCCTCCAGCCTGCAGGACTGCATCACCTCGATGCCCCCCAGCTCCTCCTCAAGGGCTCAGGCTGAGGGCAACGACCCCAATTCCTGGGGGAGATGCACACATGGACTAAATGCTGATGATGGCACCAAACCCTGTTCCTAACCCCAGAATATAAAGCCAGGGAGATGAAGGGGGGGGAAGAAAATCTGTGGATTAAATTTATGACATAGTAGCACATACTTAATAACCAATTAAAGCCAAGATTTATTGGGAGCTAAATTACATTTGTATTATAAATAGAACTAGAATATACTGTTACAGAATAAAAGCAAAACATTTTAGCATTTAATATTGTAAAAGACAAAGCAATCTAATGGACCCTAAATGTTAATGGGTGAAAAGATTTACACTTTAATTCCATTTTCGAGTCATCTTATTTTACTATGCTCTTTTTTCTATGTACATAGAAATCAACAGTGTGCTGCAACATTATACTTAGTAGCAGCAAGACTGACTTAAGGAAACCTATTATTATAGGCAAGATCAGTTTATTATGTATAAATCATTGCAAACATTTTAATTGAAATGAGCAGTGGACTTTCACTGACCTTGGCTGCATGTGTGTGAGACCTTCATAGCAAATTAAGCTGGTGAAAAGTGTGTGTGAGAAGCCAAGAAGGGAGGGAGTGTTAACAAGACAATTTTTCTATGTAAAGCCAACAAATAAACTGTATTAGATACAGGGGTTTGCTTTATGGCAGGGAGAAAAAAAAAAAAAAAGCCACAAAAAGCCAACAATCCTAGCAAATGATGAAACTTGAAAATACATCTGATTGCATTATCAATTAATAATTTGTATTTACTAAAGTATTATCAGGTACAATCCAAATTTGGGACAACATCTGAGGTATTTTAGGACTGTTTTCATAACATATAGAAATTCTACAAACTTCCCAGAAACCAATTCTTGTGCTCATAAAATTTCTCTTCCAGTTTGTGTTACTGCTTCAAGATTCATCAGCTGAGTTACAGTTATGGCTGAATCTAACTCATATTACATTTGAAAAAATAAATGTGCACTAAAAGTAATTAAAGCATGTTGGTTCATGAATAATACACCATTTTACTACTATTTGCAGAGTATAATGAGACAAGCTACTAAATTGACAATGAATGCTCTATTATGTGATTGCCAACTGTTTTATAAGATATTGAACAGATTCATTTATTCTATCATCATGTGCATTATCAAGCTATTGCTTTTTAATAAATTAATTTCTCCTGTGTCTCCAGAGCCTTACTTTGAAATCTGGCTGAAGGCATAAATGGAATTAATTCTGCGGTCGGGTTCGAGTCGCGGTGCCGGGCTCCTCGCAAGCTGGCAGTGGGCACGGAGGGGAATTCTCGGGGTGGCCGCGTCGTTGGGGCTTAACTGAGGCAAGGAATGGCTTTTAATAGCCAGCCGGCAGAAAGAGTGGCCCCTGCAGGGCAGGGCTCTCCGACAGCTCCTGTTCATCAGCGGCTCTCCCTGCCACACACCGCCGGTCCCCTGCCCTTCACCCGCACCCTCCAACCCGCCCTAAACTGACCCTTTAATTGCTCGGCAGCACAAACCTGGTGACACCGGCCCCTGACTGTAAAGCAGCACTTAATCCCTGGCTGGGTGAGAGTGTCATTAGGGAGGCAATGTGATTGCGGGGCACAGTCTCCCGTGCGGGCTGCGGGCTGGGCTGCGGGCAGGATTCTCTGCGCGCCCCGGGCTGCGGCGGGCGCGGTCCGCGCAGCCCTGCAGCTGCCGAGCCGCTGCGCTCGGGGTAAACAACTTCTAATTGCGGCTGTTGACAGCACTCACCGTGTGCAACTAACCTTGCTGCAATGTTATTATTTCTGAAGGGAGCCTTTCTCCATATTTTTAACTATAAGTCTGACAGGTGTCATATTAAAAACAGGGCTTAATTCTAATGCAACTATTCCCACCCGCCTTTCCCTTCTCATTTTTGTGCCTCTGTAATGCATGAATTTCTCCTGCTCATGAAGATTAAAAGAACAGCTTTGCTGGAAGAAAAATACCGGTTTGTTTGTAGTCCAGGTACATTTGAGATGGTCTCAGCACCGGCTCCCTTTCTCCTCTCTTCTCCAGCCACGCTGGCTCAATGCTGGGAGAAAAGAGAGGGAGAGAAATAAAGCTTTCCCTGGGATGAGAGGTAATTCAGGATCCATTGAAGCGGAATTTCAGGCTTCCTTTGAACTGTGACCCGCAGCCACCGTCCGGGCACTCCGTGGCTGCTCGGCCTGTGATGCATGGCTGACTGCTGTCCACCAGAGACCCAGCCCAGGCCAGCAGTTCACTTACAAGTTTACACTGGATTTAAGTCAAAATGCTAAAAACGCTGGTGTTCAATCTCTGCTAACTGTGTGCTCGGCAGACAGCTCCCAGCAGAGCCTGGGCTTGTAAAATCCAATACGCCACGTAAAGCAAGTGTTTGTGGAGGTGCAAGGGGTTTAGAAATCTTTCCTTTTCTCTGTCCCTACTGATTGGGGTTTTTTGTGATGCTATTTTTCGGGTGCTGGGATGGCTTCAGCCTCGTCCCATCCTGCACAGGCAGCAGCACAGAGGGCTGCACTCAGAGAGGCACTCCCCATTTCCATAACCTTCCCCTGTGTGTCCTGCCCTTCCTCTCAGGCTGCCTGCAGAAGGCAAAGTCCATTTTAAAGCCATCAGCTCCGTGCTGATGTGAGGGTCAGTTGGGACCAGGGTGGCTCCCATGCACTCGCTTCTCTCTCTCCTCCCTTTGCAGAAACTTACATGTTCCACCCTGCCAGCATCACACGCACTCCTCAGTCCTGGCCAGGAACATTACAGAGCTGCTCAAACTGCTGCTGTTAAAGGCTAACACCAGTCCAAGGAAAAGGGTGTCTTCTTTGCCAGGAGGGATCACAGAAATCAAGTGTACAAAGCCCCTAATTTAGCCTGTGCTCATATATCTGCAGGCACTGCTCCAGACCTGTGTAAGGTTTCCATATGAACAACACTCACGGTGCAGATCAGTCTCAAAGCATTGTGTAATGGTCAGTTTTTACAACAGTTCTTTTAGAAGAGTGAAGATAAGCAGTCCAAATAGTCTCACCAGGCATTTGGTGATCTGTTCTGTACCCCCTTAAGGTTAATGATTTTCTGGGACTCAAAAAAAAAAAAATATTATTTCTTCCTCTCTTTTTCTTCCCCCCCCCGCATAAGCAACTGCCCAGCAAATTGATAAGAGCCCTTTTTAATTAGCTAGTGAAGTTGTATGGGTAATGTTCCATATAAAAGGTCTATAAAACACAGCAGAATTAATAAAATGACTGCTTCTCATTTAATTCAGGTCCTCCGAAGGGATCCATATGTCTTGTTTTGGTCTGTTTGTAGTACTTCTCTCCACCACCCAGCTATGAATTGATTAAAATCACATTCCTCACTTAAAACTGGAGCCCAGTTGGTAAGAGATACTGGATAGTAATTAAGGTCTGTGCACAGACACATGAACCCCCATTAAAAAAATGGTACCAAAAGGAATCATTGTGCATCGCTTGGATTATATGCAAACACAGCTCATGTTGACAGCTACCTCTGGATGACTCCATCAGTACACACTTTATCTCCAGCTGTCCAAGTAATTTTCCCAGGATTTCGCCCCTCTTTTTCACTCCTCTCCACACAGATGGATTAGAGCAACAAACGGTTTACATGCTGCACATCATTAGCTATCCTCCCTCACTACCCAGCAGATAACAACTGGGCTCTATCATCAGGACATTCATAACACCTTGACACTTTTACAACTATGCTGCTCTCTGCCAGAGCAATCTTCTCTTTTAAAGCATGAAGCTAATTCACAAAACACCCCTTGGAAAGTACTCTGAAAACGCAACAGGGGTGGGGGAGAGAAGAAAAAGCACAGCCCAGAAAAGGCATCTAGTAAATAACACAGTTAGCAGTGTAGGAAAAAAAAAAAATCAAGAGAATAGCAGCACATTCTTTCTCTCCAAGGTACCTCTCTATTTTCCCATTTCCACCATCCTACAATGAAGGGCTCCAGCAAACAGCCACCCATCTGTCTGCTGTATTCCAGTGCTTCCAGCACCTCCCAGTAACTCAGGCACCTCCCAAGCCTGGCACTAGTCTGTGCAGGTCCCTGTGGCCCTGGGGATGGTTCAGCTGCTTCCCTGGCCATGGGTTTCACCAAGGACACTCTTTGCAAAGGGACCAGTTAAAGGCTTCAGTCAGTCATGCATTTACTACTGGCTATTCCAGCTTTCCTAAACTGCCTCCAGTCTCAGGGAATCTTGACTCTAAGATTTGTTAATAAAACAACATTTTCCCTCCATAGGCTGTGACCATTCTTCAGAGCCCACTTGTGCTCAGACTTGGGCATATATTCAGAATAAAATACAAACCCACATCAGCCACTGTGTGGAAGGAAATACACTTTAGCAGCATTTTCCAAGCTTCTCAGCATGCCCCCTGCCGCCCCAACCATACATTTTAATGTATAGTACACGCTTGTTTAAAAAAGAAATACATAAGGAGAAAGAGTAATTACCGTAGCTTAAATTCAGCCCGATAAGAAGGGCTTGCACAGTCTGAGCAGCTGTTCCACTGCCATTCAGATTATGAAAATATAATCCTAGAGAACATTGTCAAGATAAATACAGAGCATGAAATGTATAGGCAATTTTTCCCCAGCCACATATAATGATCAATTCCAAAGCCACAAGTGATACCAAAGGACAAAATAAGATCTGTCTAGACTTTCTCACTTACAAGATATTGATCATTCCGATGGTAAACTGGTTAGTATAAGTGTGTTTGGCTTGAAAGGTCATGAGCTTAACACCTGACAAGGAGTTATTCAACCTTGATATAAGTCAAATTATTGCAGTGTTGCTGGAAAGATTTCTCTAATAAAAAGCCCTACCTGGTCTGAGAATATCTGGGATCTCTCTCCCAGATGTCAGAAGGAAAAGCAGGAAGGAAAAACAAAAGAAGTCAAGATTTGGCATGGGTTTCTGTTGGTTCACCTCTACCTGATTTGGCAAGAGGTGCCAGCAGTCAGTGACTCTCCGGGCAGAGCCATGGACAGCAGTGGGAGCTGCCACGATTGAAACGGCGCCTCGGCTGCCCTGAAAGCTTCTGGCAATGGAGTTTGCTCCATCACTACACGCACTTGAAGATACAGGGCACCCAAACAGGGTCAAAACCTCACCCTTAGAATGGGAAACGTTGGCTTTGGAAGGCAAGCAGGGGGGAAAGGGTGGGACGACGCCCTGCAGTGTGTGGGTGGGAAATGCTCCGCAGCATCTCCTGCCAGCACCTCCCCTCCCCAAAGCCCCGCTGCATCAGACACAGCCCTAACCGAGCCTCCCCCTTTTTCATGGGGATAACTAGCAAGTGCTTATTAGGACTATTAGGAGCTTGATGTGAATTTGCTGGATCCTTTCCAAGAACTATAAATACCCGATCTATTTTGCTTTATTCAGTTCTTT
Source organism: Sitta carolinensis (assembly GCA_032173965.1). Taxonomy (NCBI): domain Eukaryota; kingdom Metazoa; phylum Chordata; class Aves; order Passeriformes; family Sittidae; genus Sitta; species Sitta carolinensis. The sequence continues at coordinate 5,824,383 of CM063292.1, forward strand.
TTGTTTTGCTGATATGATACTAGTTAAGGTTAATGGGGTTTGCTTTAATATTAGACACAGGATCACTTAACTACCTTTAATGAACACTGGAGTCAATGCATTGTGGAGTAATTCACACAGACATTGCCTCAGGTAAATCAACCGGAAAAATGTAAGCCAGTCAAATAAATAAATCTGACCGGCTGTAAATGTGCCAAATTTTACACCAAAATATATTTGAAAGCCAATGACTTAGGCACATCTAGGATATTAAAATGGAGGACTTGGAGTCTGTTTCTTTTCAATTGCTTTTCCTTTTTTAATGTTCCCTGCACATCCCGCCTGTGCTGAAACCAAACTGAGATTGCAGGAGAAATTATTTTCACAAGTGTTTCTAATAGAAGCGAGGGCTCTACAGCTTGGTGTCTTGTTTTTTCATTTGGAAAAAGCCTTTTTTATACTGGCTATCTCAGCACAGGAGAGTGAGAGACAAAGAGGAGAACAGAGAGTGGAAGAAGGAAAATGGAGAGAGAAAAAAATGGAGAGGAAAAAAGAGAAACTGAGAATGACAGAGTGAAATAAAAAGTAAGAAAGAAAGAAACAGGGAGCAAGTAATTTTATCTGCATTGGAGAAAGTTATGACAGTGAACAGGACAATACACTGGTGCCAATAAATAATAACCACAAATAAGAACCAGAGGAACCCAAACAACTCAGTGAAGTTAGGGTTTAGCTTGCCTCCTACTAGTGCAAAACTAAAACAATGCTAGCATTAAAAGTGCTTTTACCTTGTAACACTGAAATATAGAGTGGAGTACAGAGGAAAAACACAGATAATCTTTGAAGGAAGGCAGGCAATATCCCTAAGTACTGAATTCTCATAGAAGCAAACAATATTTCAGCAATAAGGAATGACAGGGGGTTCATTATAGGTTATTAATGTTTGCCTAAATGGAGCAGAAGGCCTGGGCCTTCAGGGGAGTGCAGAGCTCCCAGCATCACTTAATTAGTGCCTCTCCTGAACCCAGCAATGCCAAGATCCAGTGCAAAGCTCTGCAGTCATACACTGCCTGTGTCATACCAGAGTAATTCTGTCTGGCTGTGAAAGGGAAAAATAATGTGTGTGTGAGGGCTGTGGCACAGGTGACAGGAGTTAATCACTTTTTCTCCCCAGTTAAACTCCAGACAATACAAGGAATTTGGCTGTAACCATCGCCTCAACTTGCAAAGCCTTCAACCCAGGCCATGACTTTTCAGGCCCTGCACTACACCAGCATCTGGTCTGTGAAGCACAGACTGGAGAAAACCTCTAGGGAACAAGAAAGACCTTGGGGGTTTTTTAACTCTGCAAAAGGCTGAAAAGAGGTGTTGCTCTTTCTGGAATAGCCCCTTTTATTTCTTTATTTCACCAAATGTTTCAATGCAAGATGTGATGCTCTTGGGGAAGGGGTTGCAGAGGGTCGAGGATGATGAGTGGGCAGGATTTGTTGTCTCCTGAAGCTGTTGCTACAGACGTGGCTCAGCAGGGATGAAAAAAGGCCACATATTCTGTACTACTGCTTTCGGAAAGACTGTGGCATCAGGTAAGGAAGCAGACAAGGAAGGAGCAGCTGAGGCTGCACTGGGGGAGAAGCCTTGACTTTAACTCCTGTTCAACAACTAATTCAATGTACTATGATTGCAGACAAGAAAAATCATGGAAGGCAGGCTGTTAACAATAGAGCAGAAATAATAAGGGGATCAAATAAACTTCTATTAACAATGTATCCTTCTATTTATTTGTTTATATTCTGTCTACAGAAAATGTGATGCTGGACTGAGGATGGCTTAGAACAACCTTCTGGCACGAAGACAGCTACAAAGCACAAAATACAAAAAATGAACTCAGAAAGAAACAAGAAAAAACAGCGTTTTCTTGGCATCAACAAGAAGCTCTTTATTTTTCCTCAAGTTTTCTTTTCTAAAAAAAATGTGGAACTAAGACATTTGCAGAAATGAGACAAACTTTCTCTTCAGGTGACAATATTCAAGCAAGCATGTTGTTTTATTGAATTTAAATGGAAAGAAAAGACAGATTTGGAATGGGATACAGTATCAGGAGAACTGAGAAACTGTGAACTTTCAAGGGAAAAAAACCTCCTTAAAACTGTGAACTGGAGAATGGATGAAAATACCATTTAAACCCCTGATTACACTCTGTGTGTTCTTAAGGAGACATCATCATCTTTGCTAACTCAACAGTACTTAGGAAATGGTTTACATCACATCTTTTATTGTAATCTTTTAAGAAAAAAAAAAAAAAAAACAAACAAAAACCCAGAAATATTTAATTAGCTGTGACTTTACCATTACTGTTCAGATGTCTTCCTGCACCTTCTTTTTCTAGACAGCACTGATGTATTTGCAGCCAACAGTCAAGGGAAGAAAAGATTTCTTTCCTCAATAATCTTTTGATTTGCCACACCCAATAAAATCCTTGTAGGGAAAAAGAATCAACACAACTACCATCTCCCAATCAATACCTAAAGCCTAACAGACAGTAATTATCAAAATAAGGAGAAAATCCCATATTGGGCTATGTACCTACCCATTAATCAAAACAACAGAAATTATCTGCAGAATTGCTTTTCTAAAATAAGACAAAAGATGCCTCCTTGGGTTACACTTTGAACAGGCTATAATCAAAAGAAAGAGAACCGAGACTAACTAAGCCCGGGAAGCCGCATTGTCCCTTTAACCCGCAGTATTCCCCACCTCCCATTAGTACTTAACATTTTTCACTATGTTGTGACTGCTATTATTTCATTTAACACTGGTTAATCTGTATCTGAGGTACATGGAAACCCTCTAGATGATAAGATTGGACAGGTTCCAGCGTTGGCAGTTTCCGAGCGCGCGCGTGCTCGCGCGTTTGGATCCTTCCAGGAGCTCCCTGCTATTTGGCCTGGCTGCCAACCCGCTCCTGGACCAGCCTCTCGCTCAGCTCCCAGCAGGGCAGGCGTGGCCTCCCCCTGTGCCTGCTGCGAGGGCAGGCAGCGGCAGCAGTTGTTGAAGTACATCCCGCCCAGCCCCTCCAGCTCCGCCGCCGTGCCGCAGTACACCGTCGTGGCAGCTCCTTGTTGCTGCAATAAAAAAAAAAAATAATATATATTAAAAAAAAAAAATAAATAAGAGAGAGACAATAAGCAAAGCTATATGAATGCCTAGATGTTTTGTCATTATGGTTGCCGTTTTGATTTCAGCCTCAGCCCTCTGAAGCTGAGCCTCGGGCGGGCGCTGGCAAAAGCAGCGCGGCTGCAGCCCTGCTGAAGGCACTGCCTCTTGGACACTTATTCACAAACCACTTCAATGAGGACTTTTTTCTTTTCCTTCCCTCTAAGAGCGAAAGAAAAGAAAAAGAAAATCCTGACCCACAGCCCCAAGCTCAGGTGTTTGTCCCCTTTTGGGTGAACAGCTGGATTGGTGGCAGGGACTGCCCAGGTAGTGTTTGACACCAGAACAGTTGAGCCAGGTTTAAAAGCAGCACCTCAAAACTTCCCTTTGCATCACAGAAATCATTGACCATATGCCCAGGCACCCTGACCCACAACACAGCCTGATAGATGGATTTGGTTTGTTTGGGTTTTTTAAACCCCTTGTGCAAAATTAACCTGGCCACTCCAATTAAGGCCTATCATGTAAAGTGCAGTCGGGATCGGTGCCAAACCTGCCGTGGATCCTGGATCAACAGTCTCCCCATGGCAGTTGTCACTGCTGCCATGTGAGAGTGTTTGTCTGCTGCAGGCAGAGACAGGGCTGGTTCTGCATAGACACGAGGCTTTCCAGTGGAATTTTGCTCTGTAACAACTATTTCTCATGTCTTATAATGCTTTCAGAAATGGAGCAGATAGATTAGAGGTTTTTGTGGATCAGAAGGGATTTTTAAAATTTTCTTGCTTTTTCTTTTTTTCCCTCTTCCTTTCCCATTCCCATTTTTTTTTTTTTTTCTTTCCAATTTAAATACCAAGTGAATTTCTGTTCCAACAGGAAGAATGAGTTTCTCTGAGTTGTCCCAACAGAAACCTACAGATGGAGGCCACAGGGCTGGGGCAAACACCCTGGCATGGGCAATGGGCTATTCCCTGGCACAGACTAAAAGCACAGTGCCAGAACAGCTGGGGAGAGGGAAAGAAGCTATTTTGCTTTGTAAACTATAATTAAAAATAATAGGTGAGAGAGCATTAGCAAAACACAACAGTAATTTAAAACCGATAGAGTTTATCTGGCATCTTATGATTATTTATGTACATCTTAGTCCTTTCTGTGGTAACTAATTATGAGCTGATAGGAATCAGAATAAAGAGGCTGCCAAGTGCAATTGAAAAAGTAAATGAAGAGAAATTAGTTGTTGCCACATTAAGATAATTTAATGGGAGAAGAGAATAGGCTTCAATCTCTTGTGATTTTCCTCCACTTCTTTTTTTTTGGCCTTTCATTGTCACAACCAAGGAAACTCAGGGTGCTGCTAGGGGGGTCAACCGGCAGAAGACCTCTACTTTGCATTCTCATCCTTCCTTTCCTTCAGGAAGCAGTTTAAAAAACCCCAGTTCTCCTCATTTGAGGCGTCTCATCTTTGTAGCAGCAAAGAAGTGCATATTTGTTTGCAAGACATGCATTTTCCTCAGCAGATGGGATTAAACTGATAATGATGACTCCACAGCTTAGAAATGATCTCCCATCACAAGGTAAACCAAAACTGTCTGTATTAAGTATTTTGAAAGGCATATATTTATCAACAGACCAAAATATTTTTAAAGTAAGTATAATACATAGTAATCCTCTTATTAAACCAGTATCTTTTTAAAAAAAGAGAAAGTATCTTAAAGGTGGTAGCAGAAATAGAAGAGAGTTCTACTAAAAATAATATTAATAGAGAACAATAAAATTTCTCTGCTCATTTCAACTATCCTAGAAAGGATATACTATATCCTTTATATAGCATATACTCCACAGTACAGGTATGATCACTGCATTCAGCTGTTTAGAATATCTCAAAGCCCCTAAACAGTATTATTAGTTTTTTGCAAGCAAGTCAACTGGATTTTCATTAGAAAGGTAAAATTAAACTGAATTACTCAATGCAGAGTGAGAGCCCTCAAGCTATTGCTGAAAAGCATCTGTCCAGCCAAGCTAAACTCGGGCTATCTCTAATAGAATTCAGCTAATTCATAAAATGGAAGTTTATCAGAGCCAGTTTAAAATCCAACCCAAACAATAATTTATCTTTTCAAATGAGTCAAATTTGATGATGTTTAGACAAAATTCTCAGCAGGCAGAAAAACATCCCGGAGCACAACAGCAGTGCTTCATACCTTGAGCATTGATACCAGCTAGACTCCAGAAGAGGAGAATAGTTTTCCCTGTGTAAGCATAGGATATTTACTTTAAGTGATAAAAGATTATGTGGCTGGAAGCCCAAAGCACTTTATCTTGAGATGCCTCTCAGTGTTTTGCTGAGAGCTGGATGTAAGCAATGTGCCATTTGCTTTTTGGCTGTGTGTATCCTTACTTCCTTCTAAATGTTTCAATCATGTTGGCTGTTTTGGAAGAAGAAAATTCAATGGTTCTATCATTGAAAGAAAAGTACCTTTCTTATTACTTAAGAGAAATGCAGTTGTATTTATCCCTTCGTTGACAGAGGGTAAAGCTTTAGTATCTCACAATTATGGACAAATATGAACTCATCAAGCCTAGGAGAATGCTTCATACAGCAAAACTATGTAACAGAAGGTAAATCCCAGATTCTCAGAGCCATTTAAGCACCTAATTTCCTTTGTGAGCTGGTTCCATTCAGACACTTGAGGATCTGCCTAAGTGACTTGTCCGAGGACAGAGAGGAATGAGCATCAGAGTCACAGGAATCAAATCCCATTCTGGGTTGGGAGGGGTATCCAAAGGTCTGCAGCCCAACATCCTGCCCAAAGTGGGATGCCTAGAAGCCTCATAGATGCCATGCAGAATGGGAAGGTCACCAAGGCATAAATCCCTCCTTTGCATCTACGATCCCACAAACCTCTGTGAAGAGCCATAGCTGTAGATAAGTGCAAACTGCCTGCACTGCTAGCCAGAAACTGCTCTGTTTCTCAGCAAATATTGTTTATCCCTTATGAACACAGTCCTTTGAATGACATCTTTATATGCTGGGCCTTATGACAGTTTAGTAACAAGTTTTAATTTTTTGCTCATCAGCTTTCCTGTTCACATATCATCAGCATACAACAGCAGAGGATGTTAGGGAATCTAATTAGTAAACAATTCCATACTGCTGATACAAGATGAAACATTCTTAAACCAATAAAAAGAGCACTTTAATCACTGTTGAATGACTTTCAATGCCAAGCGGTTTGTGCCATGTCAGAACATAATTTGAAGAAGATTAGAGTACTATATAAAAGAATTAATGTTAACAACTTCGTTAAAAAATGTCTTAAACAATGAGCTTGTCAGTTGTCACAGACTCTCCCTGATCCATTGTGATTAAGGCCCCCCCTCCCAACAATTTCAGCTGATAAACAATGCTAAAAGCGTTGGGCAACCTAAACATTTTTTTCCATAGGTCCATCAGTTGTACAGGGTGCTAATCACCAGAGCTGGGGTCAGCCTTCTTTAACCTGCAACAAAGGCAGTGGGTTGCAATAATGAATACACAGGATAAAGAATTTGTGAGGAGCCCAAATGAATTTTTAATCATGCCTCAATGCCGTTTCCGATCCAGTCAAACATTTGAAAGCTGCTGGGCAAGCACCACGCTATCAATCTTTCCAGTGCACGTAAAATTACCCAGGAATCTTGTTTTGGATTAAGTTGAAGAGTGTCTTCGTAATAAGGGTTCATCATTCTCTTCCGCAATCATTTGTCAGTTTTGTAATACAATCTTCCTCTGCAGCAGGGTGGGATTTATACAGCAGTTGCTGTTTATTTATAGTTGAGGCTCAAAGATCTAAATTATCCATCCTTCTAAAATCCTTTGTTGAGGAGAAAATACTAAGTAGCTACTAGTTCATAGGCATTTATTTCATAACTGCTAGCAGTCAATTTGTAACTGATGGCACTGAATGCAAATTAATATTGAATATCTTAACAGTAAAAGAAAAGGGGTTCTTGAGATACAGTACATGGTAAAACCCTCATTAATATATGTAATGCATCTGTTAGTATTCTGAGATACCATTTATGTTCCTGATAAGAAAACATATTACACAGTTAATGTTTAGTTTTTAGATTTGTCTGCCTTCAAATGCATGTTTATCTTCTAAAATTAGACTTTTGTTCTGAAGCAAGTTTACATTCCAAGCATATAAATAATAGAAACAAAGCCATAACTTATCTGTATATTTATCAACTATGAATGAATAGGATCCACTCTAAACTTTGTTAAGAGCACACAGCACTCAACATTGCCTGCCAGGGAGATGGGATCAGCTTATTTGAAAAGGAGGGGTTTATTTTCTAATGAAAAATTAAGGATAAAGGCCAGTTATCTTGGTAGCCTGAGGTTAAGTTCAGCACAGAGCATTTTAAAAGATGGCCAGTGGAAAGAGGTGAATTCAAAGTGACATGAGAGGAAAGTATTTGTGACAAGGGCCAGATTCAAAGCAAGCAGCTCAAGAAAAATAAAAAGGCAAGTTCTTAAAACTCTTCAGGCTGTTCCTGTTACTCATTTCAGAACTGTTAGACAAAGCCAACAGATCCCTAACAGCAAAATATCAGCTCCACACAAAGGCACTGTGAGCATACATTTTACAGCACAACAGTGTGAGGTAGAGTCATAGAGTCATTAAGGTTGGGGAAGATCACCGAGTCCAACCACTGACCCAACCTAGTAACCAAGGCAGTAAGAACATATTCCAGATATGAAACCTGTGGGGTGTCCCAAACCTTCTTTGTGCCTCTGATCAGCACCCTGAAGAGTTCATTCTGTTAGAGGGAAATACTCCTCACCAGCTGGCTTCAGTAGCAGCCATTTTCCTGATTTGATGTAAAATATAAAATCTCATTGGAATAACAAACAAAATGATACAGAATCTGTTTCCACAGCGATTGGCCTCATATTGTCCTGACCAAACCCCAAAGTGACAGCTGCAGTTTTATATTCCTCGAGCCTCAGGTGGTGGGAATTAGCACAGGTTTGCTGCCTTCTCAGAGGCTCCACAGATTGGAGCAGTGGCTGAGGATCTGCTCCATTGCTTGTTGTGACCCTGGTGCTGATGCTTGGGGTGGGCACAGTGAGGTTTGTGCTGCCTGGGGACAGCTGGGAGAAAACTGCCCTCAGAATGGCTTTGTCTCCTTCTGGTATTGCTACAACCCTCAAGCTGGGATTGTGGTGCAGAGCTTTCTCAAACTACACTTATTCCATTTTCCTATCAAGCCCAAGTCCTTGTAAACAATGTGGAGCACAATGACCTCTTCTGAAAAACACTAGCACATCTGAAATCCTCATGTCCTCATTCAACCTCCAGGATTCCTCAGTATCTGAAGTGTTTCAGGAGCAATCTTAAGAGCTGTTTGGTGATATTGCCCATGGTTGAGGCCAGTTGTAGCTGAGGGAGCCACTTCTCAATGTCAGGCATTACTCTGCTCCTTTTCCTACTGGGATAACTCAGAGCTGAGAGGAACAGCCGCTTTTCCAACCATGCAGTGAACAAGTTTTAGTCTTGCCTGTGAGATGATAGAACTGTTCAGTTCCTACTGCAGTCCTCTTACTCAGAGAATCCCAGATGCACAGTTATCTTGTGAATAACACTCAGAATATGTATGTATTAATGTCCTGTATGAAAACAGGATTCCTTGATTGCTTTTTCAGCAAGGAAATATGAAATTGAGACCTGCCTTTGCTATTTTGGGAGAGCGTGAAACTGAAATCGTATCTGCAGCTAAAAAAGTAAAACTTTGGAGCTGCCAAATATGATCTAAACTCCAAATTGGGCTCAGTTGACTTCAGGTCCTATTTCCACCCAAGTGCCAGCAGGAAAACGTGACCTGAACTGACACTGTATTTACAGTCTTTTCAAAGCTCTCGCTGAACCACATCTAAACCAGAGGTTCTCAACCACCTCCCCTTCCCCCACCACCACAATTAAACCAGCAAAGCATCTCTTAGAAGATAATACAATGGATAAACCAGAATCTATAAGGTCTGCTTTTTTCCCTCTGATGTATTCCTTTTTCAACTAATTCCCAAATACAAAGACTCAAAACTCCATCAGCTTCTCTACTTGCAAAGCATAGTTGGTTTCAAGCTGTAACTTTTCTTAGTGTCATTAAGACCCTTACACATTTACAGTATTCTTTACATACATTATAGAAGATAAGTCTGCTGTGTTCTTTGAGTAAGGAAACTGCAGTAGTTCACGAAAGAGGATTTGTTTTCAACTGCTGAGGCATTAAGACCTAGTGATTATTTCAACTATTCAGTATATGCAGCTATATTTAACTTACATTCTGGGTTTTAACTTTGCAAAAGAAATCGTGTCCACTGTAATAAATGTATTTTGATAATGCACCATGTCGTTTGTGTTATGCAACCCCCGTATGTTCTCAATTACAGCAATGATAGCACTTGAAAACTTCCAACCGACAACATCCGGTATCAAACAGATTTTCTGCAATCATTCCACAAGAGAAAAAAACACAATACAGGACATCAAGTCAGGAGAACTGTGTTGTTTTCCTCTTTTTGACTTTTCCTTCCCTAGTGAGCTTGGACAAGGCACTTCAACTCCATGTACCTCACATTTCCCAGCTCTGAAATGGGGAGATTACTCTTATTTACCCACCTCACAGGGGTGTTGTGAGGAGTCATGCAGATTTATGGAGTGCTTTCACACTTAATTTGGAAAAGCACTGTGTAAGTATAAAGTGTTATATTACAAACCATTGTTAAAATGTGTAGAAGATGTAGAACAAGGTTGGCAAAGTAGCTGACAAAAATGTAATTATCTTCAAAAATCATGCCTATTTTTCTCTATTGTATAAATTTAATTCTCTAGCCTGGGTAGCTGTCTGCTACTCCGGGTCCTGTTCCAGTGTCTTCCCTCTCTCATCCAGTTTTTTGCCCAGCTCACAAAGAACTTGGTAAAACTCTTACTAGCCAAAACAACGGTGAGTTATTAAAAAATGGATGCTTTAGAGGGAAACAGCCCCTGAAAGGGTGATCCATGCATTCATCTCTCCCACCCTTTGCATATGCTGGGCAGAGCCATCATGGCATACCAGGGCTGGGATTCAGTTGCCTAACATGGATCTTGAGACATCTGAGCTGCCTCAAGATATCCCACGTGCTCCACAGCTGTCTTTCAGAAGGGCACATATTTCCCATAGGTCTGGTATTGTATCTGCCAGCCCCTCAGGGATATCTCAGCTAAAACCACACAATGGTTATGACAACACCAGACTGTGCAACTAAAATGCTTTTCCCACAGCACCTGGAAAGGAGCTGGTTCCCACAGGCAGCACCGTATTTCGTTCTTTTTCAGAATCTTATTGAAGTCCACAATCAGCTTCTGAAAAATGTTTCAAGGCTGACAGAGAGCCACCTTAAGCTCTAAAAACTATAATGAAGCCTGTGGCTTTACCTTGCTCCACCAGCATTTCAGGGCAGGAGCAGCAGCACTCCTCACAGGCCTCTTTATCAACACCACATTTCCAGGCACATCAGTGCTGCAATTCCTTCTCCTGTCCACTGAACCCCATTCACACCTGATTTACACTTTTAAGACTTCATTGTTCCACTGAAATGGCAGTTTTGAACACTGAATGCAAATGTCTATGATCTTTTCTTCTCACAGGCTGGTATGGAGCAGTGGAGCGATGCAGCATTCTCCTGCTCATTTACAGATTTGGGAAAAATCCCTGAGGAAAATTATCGATTTTCATTTCAGAGAGTAACAGGGTACGGTGAGATCAGGTTGAAGAAATGATGCTGCAGTCCATCGCTTGCCCCCTGCCCTGTGTGCCAGCACTGGCCAGAGGAGTGAGAAGCAAAGAGCAGGTCAGGGGCAGTCCCTGGGCACCCCAGCACTGCTCACACCCCAACATCCGTGGCAGTTCACCTCCTGTGATGACATTTCTACAAACACGATCACAAATACAAATTCTATCAACACTTGTTGGCCACAGTCAAACTGGAAAACCTGTGGAGGACTGGAAATCCTCCTGAGATACATAACCTGCCAGCAAAAGGTGGATTCTTCTGGGCAAGGGCAGTTTAGAGTTGAGCAAACAGGTTGTTGACACTAAACATATCCTACCAAAAAAGAGAGATTAGATACACTGCTGTAACTAAATCATCAGGACTGGTCTGGCTGGTGTTTGGGCATGCTCAGATGAGAGTTCATTGAAATCACTTCTGTTATTAACTTATGCTGAATTTAAGTGTTTTATGGTTTTGCTGTACTTTAATTATATATATACTTTATATAAATGTATGTATACATACGGTACTGTATATGCTGTATATATTTATATAGCTTTTTAATACTATTACTAGTCCAAATTTAGACTTTTTCATATGCATTATTGAAAGAATATCATCACAATGCTGACATCTGGCTTCTTCCTTCATTGCACAGAATTTTTTAGACTGAATTTTATTTCAGACATGAGTGAAAAAAAAAAAAAAGCCACACAACATATTGCTTTTTAAGGAAGTGACCTTTTGGGACAGATATTTAATGAGCTGTTTGTTTAGGTTTCAAAGATAAAGACTGTTTTTCATATGTTGATACACACGCACACATATGCACATACACACAGACACACAGTTCAGTAACACAATGCATTGAAAAACCACAGGGTGTTATGATGGGGAAGCATCATGGTAAGAGAGTAACTACCAACTCTGTCTTCCAAAAACTAATTAAGGGAATGTATTTTGCAATAATACAGATCTAGCAAACAGGCCTCTAAAGTCTAGGCTTAGAGCTGTAAGCCAGGCACTCCTGTATTATGTATGTGTGATTTTCATAGATAGCCTGCTGTAAAGTGTGCCCTGTTAGTGCATCTTTCAGGCTCAAAGACACTGGTCTTGTTAATATTTCATTTAGTACATACTATAGAGTCTCATTTATATTACTTCTATAATTAATGGTGATAGCTTAGGCACTGCCTTTACAAGGAGAGATCCCTGTATGTTGGTCGATGGGTAATGAAGAAACAATAGATATTTCATTCACCAGCAGCTTGTTGCTAGTTAGTAGGAAATTATCGTGTGTACTGTTGCTTTAATTGCCAGGGTAAATAATGCCGCCGCTGTGTTAGTGAACATTTTAAAGCACTTGATGCAAATAGACTAGAAACAAAACACAAAAAAAAATTACCTTTATTATGCTATACCTTAGCACAGGGAGTTTAAAAGGTATGTCTTAAAACATTTGCGTTCTATCATGCAAATATCTCTTAATATGCATGTGCTGACTATTCAACTACTGTATTTTAGGAAATACAATTATGCTGCCTTTCTCTTCTCCTATGTAGACTGTAAATAACTGTAGATCTTTCTCTTGTTTTCCCATGTAAATATATGTAATATTAACAAGCTATGCATGCTGATATTCTAGGCAATTTCAGGTACTTTTATAATCTGAAGGCATGTACTTGAACTGGTTTGTTAAAAAAAAAAAATCAACTCTCTCAAATCCTTTAAAGCTCATTAGAAATTAAAGATTTCTTACGAGACTGGTTCCTTCACTCTCAGTTGTTCTGGGTTTTTTTTGTTTATTTTTCCCTCTGCTTTGCCGGTGCTGTCTCCCAGACCTGCCACCACGGATCACATTCCAAGGCCGTTTTCCCCAAATCTGGGGTCCCGCCCCAGGGTAGGATTCACTCCCTGCCCCAGCATGGGCACCATTTAGATTCAACACCTTCCCCAGCTGTAAATCTCAGCAGAGACTCAGAGAGGGGATGTTTATCCCCTTCACTCTGACCTCCCTCTGCTTGATCACAGAGCCACAGAACCGTAGAATGGTTTGTTTTGGAAGGGACCTTAAAGATCCTCTAGTTCCAATGCCCTACCATGGGCAGGAACATGTTCCACTGGGCCAGTTTTGATGTTTTCTATTCCATTTTCTCACTCCATATTCTGCCAAGCCTGGATTTAATGCCATGAGTGCCAGGGCTGGGTGTGAGGGCAGATGCAGCCCCAGTCAAGAGCAGTCCCCATGTCTCTGGTGCTGCAGTCCTGCTGCTCACTCAGACGTGCTCCTCTGTTTCAACACGCTCTTTATGTTTCTTTTCCAGCATGCTTATGACTTTGACAGACTGTGAAAATAATTTGATAAATAGCTTGATAAATTTCTCCATCTCCTCCCTTCCATGCTGTAACACTGTTTGTGGAAGCCTTTCAGCTGAAGGAGTGTGAACAAAAAAGAAATTACCTAAAGCTTCTAAATCAAGTCACCTCCTGCATACAGATTTGGAGACAAGATTTCAATTTAGCTCTCTTCTTCCTTTTTTTTTTTTTTTTTTTTTTTTTTTTTTTGTGTTCATGCAGTAAATGAAGATTACTCAGAGGGAAAAGGTAAGAAGTAAAAAAAGATGCATTGATCCCCCAGTACAGTAGAAGGGAGAAAAAAAATCCCCTCTCCAATATCTATGAAAACTAAATGCAATGACAACTTTTTAATTGAAAGAAAACAGCTTTCATGTCTGAAGATTTTTTTTTCCAGAGTAGGCATATGAGAATAAACACATTAATTGACAGGATCCTCATGACTTTTTAAGTTCCTCAAACTTAGCTTGGCATCTGGGGAAGATCTCTTTCCAGTCCTTGAAGACTCTTTTAAGATGAATGTTTAAAAAGCTGAGCTGACACGGGCATTACGTTCAAGTGCAAGCTGTACTATTCTTTAGTAGAGGGCGTAGAAATGGTTCATAGAATTATTATCTTTCTACAGACAAAACCCATTACCTTCACACTAGGAGGGAAAAGCTAGTTTTTAACTTATATAAAACGGAATCAATTATCAATATCTTTGCATGGTTTCCCAGCTCTGCTGGAGAGCAGTCACAGAGCTAAACACACAGAGCCATTTGGCAAAAGGGCTCCTGCCTATGCTGGGCTTCTTGTTACACCTTTCATTTAATAAAATCACATCTGCAGAAGCAAAAATGAGTAGTAATGATTTGTATGCAGGACTTCCACCCTGAATGTCACAAAGGGAGATGGGAATCACATTTGCAGACCGATCACTGGGCTTCTGTTACTTTCGACTTCTTCCCAGTAAAAAGTGAACAAGCAAATAAAAAGCAGCCGGCAATGCAGACTCAAACACAGTGGTGAACAGCAGTGCAGGTCAGAGCATCCATGAAGCCTGTTGTCTTTGGTGTGGAAAAAAGTGCTCCTTCAGCAACCTCCACCATATAATCCACACCATCCTGCCTCTGAATAATCCTTTTGCTGGCTTGAACCGTGGCTTTCACAGATTCTCATGTTTCCAGTGGGAAAAGGAAAGCTGGAAGGTAAGTGGTGGCTTTTCAAGGTGAAGTCCACACATGCCCATTGCTTTTAAACTGCAACAAATAGAAATCTTGTGTCTTCCAGGAGACATTGTCTAACCTGGTTGAACTCTGTGTTCCTTGAGCAGAGAGATGGATAAGTGGATTAGCAGCCATTTTTTAAAAGCCGTGTGCCCAGCTATTTCACTAGCACAGGCAAACTCAGGTGCACACAGAGGTGCAGCATCTGCAAGGTATATAAAACATAATACTCTAGAAGCTGGCAGTGTTCTTGGGGAAGGAAATGTTCATTATTAGTCTCTCTTATCTGTTTATCCCATTCATGAGATCTGCTTCTACAAAGCGCATAATGATAAATGGCACATTTACAAATTATCTTCTGAGTGCTGATGAGAAATCAGCAACCTGCGAGTTACCGTGACTTTGAGTGAGTACACTGCACTGCGAGCCTCGTTTGCTGAGATGCCTGCCAAATGAGTGCATTAGTATATTAGGAGTCTAATAAATTGACTAACAAGCATTTGATGAAAAATAGCTGTTCCATCCGTTACAGTTATCATCACCGCCAACAAGGCGACTGGGGTTGGGATTCTGAAGGCACCAGCTGCTGATAAAAGAGTTGTTGCCGTGCTGTGCCACGCTCTCAGCAGCATCTCCCTCCCTAACTGTGCATCTTAACAAACTCTCAGCAAGACACAGGACCTTCTTTGCTTAAGTTTTCCTCTGCCTCTTCGTGACACTTATAAGGATTTAAACCATTGCAGTCTTAGTTCTGTCTTTTCTTTCCACTGCAGAAACGAAGATGCTGGGTTTCTCTGGGAAGGAGCTGGAGGAGACACTTTCTGTTATACAGCTCAGCACTACTCAAACACCTGAGAGTGTTCACATCCACAGTCTGAAAACTTTAACTTGTTAATTTTTGCCACAGACATCAGGCTAAAGGACCGAGGTGGCTTTGGCTATAGTCACATTCAGCACAAAAGCGCTGCATTATTTAATATTATGCAATCAAGTGAGTTTCAGGAGTGGCTCAGAGTCTTACTTCTAACTCAGTGTCCTCATGGAAAAACTCAGAAAATAAATCATACAGCACTCTACTTGTGTCATTCACTGCTTTGCTGGACATTTAAGAAGCCCAGTTCTTTTTATGAGTAAAACTGTTAAGCTCCCATTGTGCAAACATCCTCCCTGCCTGTGAAGGAGTAAGCAAGCGCCATGTTCAGGTCCTGCAAAGCAGAAAGAGGGCGATTAAAGCCCAGGCTGGCTGAGCAGAGCCCTTTGGGAAGGCTTGGCTGCTGCCCTCAGCCCCACAGAGCCCACCCGAAGCACTGTGGGTGTTTGTCCCTCCTCCCAGCACATGGCTGGGGCAGCAACACTCTGCCAGGGCAGAGCCTGCTTGAGTAAATTATGTCTTTTCAGGCTAATTAATTCTTGGAAGTGCAATATACCCTTACATTCAAGTTTCAGAAATCTTCTTCGTGCCACTTAATTTGTTTAAAGTAGAGAGGAATCCAATTCATTACACGTCAGCCCGTTTATCCTCTGCCGGCAGATCCCGGTGAACACTTTAAAATGACACATGCCTAAGAAGAGCTCGGTCTGTACCTTCCCAAATTGCATTTCTGCTTTTACCTGAGACATTCGCAAGATCCCCAACTCTGTCAACAGTCGCTCTCCAGTTTTGTTTAGCTTATCATCAACAGACTCTGCTTTTGTGAGTGGACAAGTCATTTGAGTGTGCACCACAGTTATAATGGCCTGACTGACAGCTCAGCCAGATAAACACGAGAGAATAACAGACGTAGGAACAATCTGGGTATTCATTTTGTCCGTTCAACCGGGTTGAAAGGATTTGCCAGCCAAGGGCACAACACTTCAGGCTAATTTGCTCAGCCAAAGCACTGCCGGAGTGTAAGGCTGCAAGCAGATGACTGATGCTGGGGAGATCGGCGTCCCCAGATGAGGTACTTATTATTCACCTCTGCCTCACGGGAAATGAAAGTACTATTTATTCAAAGCATTCATTTGAAAGAAGAAAACATATAGAAATGAACTTTGTTACAAAACTTGAACCCTTCTCACTGCTTCCCCACTTCTGCATTAATTCCAGCTTCTTGTCCTCGTCCATGTCATCCTGCACACTGCAGCGTTTCTGTTTTCCTGCTCCTCACATAATTTCCTTAGCCTGTCTCCTGCTTTGCAGTTTCACCCCTATAGCTGACACATTTTCTTTTCTCTTTATGCTCCCTCTTTAAGCTGTACCTCAGAGGCCCAGCTCTTTTCTCAGTGGCTGGTGTAGCAGAGGGTGCCTGCAATATCCTGGCTGTGTCTCACATGCCAAATGCACTCTGCAATCTTTTGGCCAATATCAGCCCCATGCTCCAACAAGAGCCATGCGCTGACAATGAGCTGCATCAGTCACCACTCTGTTGTGGAGCCAAGGGACCCAGGGCCATTGCAATGACAATGCTGTCCTGATCAAGGAAAGTTGTCTCTTGCACATTTTAAGCACCCTGTATTTAGAGTGACAGAGCTGCAAGTTCCCCTGCTAATCACGTAAAAGTAAATGATGGGTAGAACAGCCAAGCTTGTACTAAGAAAAGGTAAACACTGCTCTGACATATTCCCTCAAGCAAGCAAGCAATATAATAACAGTTTGCTGTGGAGGTTTGCAAGTTTGCTCCCATTAATTAAGTTCCATTTTCCGGCATCTTGAGTTTTAAGATGTTTTCTCCAGGACTGATTTCAACAACTCTTTCTCCCACTGAAAAGCAAAGGCCAAACCCTGCTTTTGGTGACAGCAGCATGACTGTACTGGCTTCCTCCAGCTGTGGAGCCAAGACACAAGGTGCAGTGGGATGGAGGTAAATCCCTGAGTATTTCTGGAGGGCAGTGTCCCAGCAGAGCACCCGCAGCCCGAGCACGGCAGGCTGGGAACAAGGGCCCTTGCAGAGGTGATGCACTAACAGCCTCAGACACATCACGGGAGGAATGTAAAGTGCACCTGACATTTCTTTTGATCTACTCCTAAGAAGCATTAAAAGGCACATTAATGTGCTTCTTTAGTGCGTGTTCAATGTGATAGTTGGAGACATAACTGAGCCTTTCACAAAAGTCTAATTGGGGAGAAGAATAAACTTATTGTTTCCTCCTCTGGCCATGCACCCCAGAACATAGGCAGAGTTGACATTTGCATGAAGTATGTTGCTGTTTTGCATTTTAAATCCCAGCATGCTAAATGAAGGTTGAATGATCACTTTAACTATTATTAGGAAATCAGTACATGTCCAACAGCAGTTTTCCTACAGATGCAGGAACTGATATTGCCCAGCAGCAGGTTACCATTCTCCAGTGCTGAAATTCAAAAGTGCATGTGTGTATCTACATGCTTTTAATATAAATCGCTTATTTAAAATGTCAGATGAACACTAATAAAGTATCTGAGCTCCTACAGCCACTTTTCATGCAATTGTTTGGTATTGCTCTTGGACATCCTCACACACACATCATATTCACATTTAGTAGCAGAGTTTTGTGCACTGAGCTATTGATACTTCTTGACCTTGTCAGACTATGAAGCACCTTCCCATCTCTGTGCTTTCAGTTGCCATGCTGAAGTCCCTTTGCTCTTTTAGGACAATTACACAATGAATAAACTGCAACAAACCAAATAGCAAAGAAAAAAGAAATGTAAAAAGAAACATTCATACCCAAGTTAATCAATAGGAGAACAAAGAGAGCAAAGAAAGTCGGGTCTAAGATCCACAGGAGAGGTAAGGTCAGGAATGACATTACTGGGTCATCCTAAATTTTGCTGAAGACTGCATATTCCTTGTTCCTATTTCTGTCAGCTTAGGTGTGTGTTTGCACATCTGGTCAGACCTATGTTCCACTGAACTCTGTTTTGCTCTCTGTGCAATGCTCCTTCTTACATCTGCTATGCTGATAATTTATGTGTCCCTGATTAGCTCCCTCAGTGCTTTATCTCTGGGAGGATTAGAGGCTTTATGGTGTTCTCTTCATTTGTCTGTAGCACCTCCTTCCAGCCTCAGCCAGGCTTCTTGGACAGCCTTCTCTGCTGCAGTACTAACGATGCCAAAGCTGCTATACTAAGCCCCGCACCTCTTAAACTCCCCTGGCTAAAGACAGTCTAATTTGGGAGAACCATTAGCTTCCTTTTGTTGTAGCTCTCACTCAATCTAGCCACAAAAACTGCAGTGCAAGGGAGGAGGAGGAGGCTGAGCTCAGAGAGCCCTGCTGCTCCATGTCCTGGCACTAACAGAAAAGCAGGAACCTGCAATGCCAAGGCTCCCCAAGAACACAGCGTGTCCTGATCAAGTTAGGCAGGCAGTTAAAACCACTCCAAACTGCTCTGCATACAAAACAGATGGATGCAGAGGTCTTCTGGATCATGTACCAAGCAATTCTGATTTCTGTGTGGTATTTATAAACCAGTCAGTTTTAGCTGGCACCTACTCAGTATTAAAGGAGCTCTGGCTCCAAGACCACACATGACACCCAATTCTTAAAAAAAATTGTGGCTCTTCCCATCCCAGCTTTTCTATGTCCTCATTTTTCTTGACAACAGCATGATGTGCTCATAAACAAGGAAACATCCTGCTCACCACAAAGGTGAAAGACAGGGTTTGTTTGAGCTACTGCTCTGGTTGATGTTCAAGGTAGATTCAGATGATTCCATCTTGAAAACAGGGGAATTCCAGTGCAACTTCAATAAATTGCTTGTCCTACATGAAAAATTTTGAAATACAAAACAAATTGAAAACGCCAGGATTTCTGCTGGAAGCCACATGGATTTCAGAAGCCTTCCTTTTAAATGATCTCATTAACTAAACCTTTAAGAAGCAAGATTGGAAATTTAGCTTTCTCAATATTTGAGTCAGTATCCCTTTCCAAAAATGCAGCCAAAGCTTTGCTGATGGAAAATCTAAGATGCTCCATGCAGAGGCCAGGGCAGAGGAGGGGGCTGAGGACAGCAGTGGGGGAGGAAAGGGGGACAATTCCCTGAGCATGGGGAGCCCCTGGGATGGGAAGCTGGAGCTGCAGGAACCTCCACAGTGTGTGTGCATGTGTGCTGTCACTCAAAGAGAGAAATGTTTCCTTTTGATAGGATACACACCTCTCCTTCATTCTCCAGGAGGAGGAATGGAAATGTGCCTGGTTTCCCAGCAAACACACAGATCTTTTCCCATTGGTGCCAGTCAGTTGACTCTATCTCAAAATTTTTCCATTTGCTACATACAAGCAAAAATGATGGTGTTTAACGAGCTCTCTATCCCCTGTTTTGCCACAATGCCATATCCTGCTAAGAGGATACTCTTTTGACAATAAATTTCTATTAAAGTGCAATATGCTCTTAAGTGGCACAATCTTTTTCAGTTGGCAACATATGAAATAGATGTTCTGTCCAACTGCTGTATTGGAACTGTGCTATCTAACTCTCCTTACATATTTTTGAACACTTTTCTTTCAGCCCGGGTAGATAACTGAAAGGAAAATCACTTGGTGGCATAAATGGTAAATACCTAAAGGATATTTAGCACTTACTTTCTGACAAGTCCAAAAGTGAATTTGCTGCAAAATAATGAACTTAAGTGACCCCTGCTGACTCCTCAAGGAATGACATTCCACAGGGAGTCCCATCTGCGAAACAAACGGTTCAGGTACAAAATCAAACCCTTCGTCTCAGCTCCTTGGACTTTTTCTAGGAAAATAATTCTTCCTCATAAGTTACTGGCGATCTGAAATGGTGCTGGGGTCTACAGTTTTGGCTGGTCCATCTAATCATGGAGAAAAGGATAAAAGGTCAGATTTGAACCCTTGCAGCAGCCAATCTGTTAATCTGTTTTTCAGGAGTATTATAAGCTAAGCATAGCTGGAATCTAAACATCTTATATCTGCCCACATATCTGGCTGGTGCCTTCTGGCCTTCTGTGTGATGCAAGGGGCTAATAAAACGTGGCAGCACTTGATGTCAGATAGTTTGTCTCTGCCTTGTTTAATCACTCTGAATGGAGTGATGCTCAAGCCCAACTTGCATTCACTACCGGTCTGTGAGAGGCTGCTGAGAGCTACTTCTCAGCAATCAGCTTGAACCCTTGGCAAGACATCTGTCAAGTACACTTTAGCATCCCCACAACCTCCAAGTAAGAGAAGTGGCCATCTCAATTTGGATGCAATATTAAAGGCAGTTGACAGAAATCTTACATCCCGCTGCCTTTTCTCTCTAGGTTGGCAATTCTGATCCCATTAAAGTCAGTGGGAGCCTTGTCATTGACTTCAATAGACCAAACACTGCAAACACAGTGTTCAAGATGGAATAAACACAACTGGATAACTCTCAAACTCATTGAAAACCTAAAAGTCCATTAGGTTATTGAGGTATCTTGACACTCAAGAGACACTTGAAACTCCAGAGGCACAGGCATTTCACACAAAACCCAGGATGTTTCCAGACGAGGAGGCAGCATTGCTATTGTGCTCATTAAACTCTTAAAACACAGGAGTTAAGCTTTCAGCACAAATCAGGGTGTTAGGTCCAGTTGACTAAAGCACAAACTTGATCAGAACATCTACATCCCAAACAAAAGAATTGCAAGTTCAGTTGAACTTCCTCAGATTTCTCATGACCTCATTTGTAGAGGGCTTCTGGTTGACATGACTTTGCTGCAAATGCAAATGTTTATCCAGTAAGACAGCACACTTGAAAAAATACCCCAAAAGAAAAGCAAAACAGAAAAAGTGGCCATCCTGCCTCATTTTGTGTGTCAGTGTTCACAAAACCTGAGATATCACATGCACTGGAAATTATTGGAGAATGTCTCACAGATGTATATATATTAAAAAAAAAAATCCCTTCACGAAGGCATACGCTGCAAATGGCTTAAAAGCATCCAAAGTATTCTTGGAAAGTGCAATAGCAGATAAGCTCCCCTTTTAATTTGTCTTAGACTAGGTGTTAGTGCAAGTTACGACCAAGAATTTAGCACATCCATTCAAATTATACCTAAAGCACTAAATCCAGCACAGCAGTAATTTTCTAGTCTTTCATACTTCCCAACTTAATGAAAAGAGACATTAATGTCCCAACCATAGATTAATTAGATGGAATCATTAAGAATTATTTCCCAGGTATCTTTTGCTAATACACGTATTATCATTGAACACGACCAACCCTGTGTGGAAGGTTAATGTTGTTTTGGAAGAATATTTACAGTATCAAGGATTGAAAACACAATACCTAAAAAATATTTTCCACCTGCAGCTATCTGTCATCCATCCCACACAAACTTTGAAAGCTTTCCACTATCTGTCAAAACACAGGTTTTGATGCAATAAAGACTGTAATTATTGAGCATTTACAAGAAATAATATTTTCCCTCTGGTACACGTTATAACAGTTGTTAACATACAAGTATGAATACTAATGCTCCAAGCCCACCTATACTCTTCACAGTGATAAGGATTTTTTCGAATACTGATACAGAGGCAGGTATAATAAAAGACCAAGATAAGACTGAATATAGGTTTTGAAAAGTAAATGTCAATCAGAATAAGGTTTTTAGAGGCATAAGAACTTGATTTGAGGTAGAGTTTGGAAATAAAGCTGACAATTAGATCCAGAGATATAAACAGCACTTCTTTTGTGTTGAAAAATAAAATGATCCTTTTGAAACCAAAATACCAGGCTACAAAGATGTGTGAAGGAAACAATACCGAGGATGCAACAAAACAGCTCTGCAGATGCCACACTAGCAGATGGCTTAAGCTGGCTGAATTACTGTATAAACATTTAACTGAGAGTTTGATTTTATAAGTGTGGAAATTATACAAAACAAAAAGGAAATGATTCTAAGAAGCACTTAAATTAGTAATTTGTAATTTTCTCTGCTAAGATGGCCTAGCTCTGCTGCCTTGCAAGAGTCCATTGAAGAGGGGGGATCTTGAATCTGAGAGAGAAATTGCACACCGTAAAAGGGAGCTCATATGAACACACAGAACTGAGCGAGGCACTTAAAGGTAAATATATACCTTTCCACTGATGTTGCAGCTCGAATCCATTCTAACTGCAAGTTAATAAAAAAATCTCCCCGCCCCTCCCCGCTCTCCATTTCCTCCTTCATGTCTAGATAACAAAGGCTGTGTCTCTCTGTTTATATCTCAGTAACTTCTACAGCAACCGCTTGTCGTGTTACTTGGGCTCAATTGTAATATGTGGGCAGGAAGGGCACAAGAGAAAAAGGCTCTTTGTGCATAGATATCTTCAACAAATACCAGTCAGAAGGCGGAAAGGCAAAAATATACAGGAAAAGGGAGAAGAATTAATGCAGAAATAATGTGGCTTCGTGCTACAGAGTACAGTCTGGATAAAATAAGAGCATCACTGTTGAATTGATAGGTTTGGCCTGATTAATGCTTAGACATGTGTCTCAGATGAATGTTTTCTATCATTTTGCAAAGAAATAACAGGCAAAACAGGAGGCTGATGATGGGTACAGGGTTTCATCCTGATTTACTGAATGTCAAAGCATTTTCTCCTCAACATTTCCCAAAACAGTGACAATTTTTTCTTGTGCCTTTCCTGGTGAGACCCCAAACAATTCTATCAGTGAGTGCCACAGCAGTGTCAAACCTGCCCCTAGAAACTGCCACGCTGTGGGTGTCAGTCTGCACGACATCCTCCCCCAATGCTCCACAGCAAACCCAACCACAACCTCTGCTCATGCTGCACCTATCTGCACTTCACCACTCCAAGGGCCAGCCACCCATTTTACACTCCTTGCTAAAAAGCCATAACTTGCTATTCCAGAGCTGAGATGGCAATTACATCAGGCACACATAGCTTTAATAAAAGAGTAAGTCATCTTCTTCCTCAAAACCTCTGTTTTCCCTGCTGTCTGCATTCCAAATTCTCTATTTGGTTTAATGATCAAGGAGAGCTAATAACTTCTCCCTCTAAGCAGTTTCATTGTGCCAGGAACAAAATAAATTATCATCCTTCTTACATTCTAATACCGAAGTTTCTCACAACTCTCTCCTGATCTTCACTCTTTTTCTCTTCCCAGGCACTCCCTTGCTTATATCTCCTTTCCTTCCAGTTCTTCTGTTCCAAACCAACCACTTCTCTGCTTGGGATTTCCTGATATCACATCATGGGAAATCTGGAAATCAAATTGGTTTAGGAATTCCCCCGGTTGTTTAAATCCACCTCATCCTGGCTAGGCAGGATTTTTGAATCTTATATCAAAATATGTTTTCTGTTACACCTGGTGTTGACATCAGAGACTGAGGAAGGGGAGAGAACCCCTTTACTGACTGCAGGCCATGGGCAACTCCACAGTTTCTGATCCCACAGATGATTTAACTAATTAAGAAATCCACTTTTTCATGCTTCCCTCATAATTTCCTTTTCTGTTTCCTTTTTTTCTACAGTCTTGAAGTTTCCTCCCTCCCACAAATCCATCAAGCCTAACTCCAGAACTGGATTCATGGTTTCTATTTCTCCAGCTTTTGACTCTGAAATGGAGAAGTCAGGGTCTGTTTTCAATGTCTTGGTATTAGAAAAACTATTTTAAAATTTATTTTAAAGAAAGCAAACTCCAACACTAATTCAATAAACCAACACCTATTTTAAAATGCAAAGAAAATGACATTTGGTTGACAAACATTGTGACAAAGTGATGAGGTTCCATAGTATTGTCCTCATGTCTAATTAATATTTGATGAGAAATATATTTGATAATAGGATGGACTTCCAGTAATCAAACTATGATTGATCTAGAAACACACTATGAACAAAACCCCTTCTCACATGATCTTTGCCTGTTCAATCAAATTATCTCTAAATAAACAAGTGGTATGTAGACTTAAAGAAAACATTAACCTGTAAATTACCTGTCTACCTCCTCTCTCCTTGAGTGTTGACATAGTAGGGAAAAATTTTTGTTATGACTCAGGTCATCAATCATAATATAAAAAGAATATTTGACTGGAGATCCAGGGATTCTGATTCAAAGAGTTTAATTTGACAGACTAAAAATTTATATTCTGAATTACTTCAAATACCTTCTCTAGATACTTTTTGCCTGCTGGTGTACTGGAGAAGTTAAAAAATGGTAATATGAAAAACTGAACTTAAATTCTGATGACCAGAAGCAGGATGATCATTTGCATGCACAAAAAGTGCATTTAAACCTTTCTTGCTTCCTGAGATGATCAGACAAAGAAATTCAGATGAACTTTGCCTTTTGGAACAAGCACCTCCATGCAAAGCTCCCTCTCTTTTTTAGCCTTATAGAATTTGGTACATTTCTTCCATCTTTGTAGGAGCTAAAATACATTATTAAAACCTACAGTTCAGTTACATTGCCGTAAATCACCACTGCTACCCAGCTTCTAAATTTTAATTTCACTCCAATCAGGATCAATTATTCCATGTCCCATCCCTGGCCTGTCACTCAGGGCTGGGGAAGGAACACCACACTGCTGCCATGGGCCCCCAGGGGCTGTGCCAGCACTCTCCACCAGCCACGGGGAATCAGGCAGGGGAATTGTTCAGCTTGTGCTCCCATGGCCACAGCCCCAGAAGGAACAGCACATGTGGGGACAGACACGAGCACAACCACAGGCTGTGTGCGGTGACACCAGTGTCACTCACATGTCACGTACACCCAGAAATCTCCCCTGGCAATTGAGAGCAATGAAATCCTGCTGTACGAGGTGCACTGCACGGGGCAGCTGAAATTACAAGCGGCATCGCCAAGCCATGCTCTGAGAGGCTTCTGTAATTTTTTATCTGATTGACAGATGTTTACAGAAAAGATGTGCTTCGTTCTTAGGATATGAACATACAAGGTAGAAAGCAAGGTCCTCGTGTTTCCAAACAACCCAGGCCATGGTTTAAGGAGCAGAGTAGATGCTGGGTACTGAGCACAGGCAATCCTGACTTGTGTTGGTTTGCCGCCCACGCTCAGCTGAGTCATCCCAGGGGCTCTGCGTGAGTAACTGTTAACCAACACGAGGACAGCAATGAATTCCTCCTCAGTTCAGAGCTCAAACCCAGCTTATTCTGAAAGCAACAACTACGCCAGCGTGGGAGAAAACAGGATGCCCACCACTCTGCCTTTTGTATCGCAGAAGAGATAAAGGAGGAAACCAATGTGTGATGAGACAATGCATGTTTTTCATTAAGAAAAGGGACAAAAGCAACAGACTCTTAAAGATCTATTAGAAACAAGACTGAACCTTAATCCAGATAAAATTTATCTAGTTCTGAACATGAAGACTCTTCTCAGCAACAAGTTATGGACAATGTATTCTTCTAACTACACCCTAGTTTCATTGGGGTAAGGGCCTGGGTGTCATCCATCTGCTCAGTGTCAAGCTTCTCTTGATGCCTAATGCACATTTATGCTTCACGCTACCTCAGAACCAGGAATAATTACCAGCAAAGAAGGGTACATTTCTGTAGGTAGATGATGGGGCTGAAATTTCTTTGGGGAGCCAAGTTTGGTTATGTAGAACATGTTCTGAAGTCCTCTACTGGCTCCTTCCATGACAGCCCAAGATGTTAGAACCTCTGCCCCACATCTTGCTGCTCATTACCCCCTGCCTGCCAGCAGGTACCACCCTGCACTACCTGCAGCCCCAGCTGCTCCCCTGATCACTCAGATGATGCAGTTGGAGGCTGCCTTAGCAGGGATCCATTATTTAAGCTGCTGGAGACACCCAGCTCATTTTGCCCGAGCTGTGCCAGGGCAGTGGTGGCAGCAGCTCTGTCAGAGCAGTCGTGACGCGCCGCTTGACGTGAGCCGGGGGCAGTAAGATTTTTGGCAGACACAACCCCAGTCAGACAACGATGCATGAACATTGCCTTAGAGCTTGCTCAGACATCTCTGTGCTATTAATGACAAATCCCAGCCATCACCCTGGTGGGATTGAGCACGCGTGAAAGCTCTAGTAAGTTAAAACAATAGGGGGGAAATTCTTGTTCAAAAAAGGAAAGAATAAGGGAGCTCTGATACATACTTTACAGCAACGATTAATTTAAAAGAGAATGGTCAAACTCCTGCAAACTCTTTGCTTTATCCTTGATACTTTCAAATTATATATTGCTAAAACTATCTAAACTACAGAAGTGACACACAGTCTGATGTAGAAATGGAAGACCTTCCAGAAGCAACAACAGTCTGTTTTCTGCTGTAGTTGGCTTGGGCTGGCAGAGCACAGATAAAATTTCGGACTGCTCAATAGCCCAGAACTCACTTAAAGAGTCAATTGAAGCCATGGCAGGAACATCATCACCTTCTGTGAACGCTGGGCAAACTGCACAGGCATGGTTTGAAGTTGATTTCTCTTCCTTCAAATAAAATAGCCTGTGAATTGATTAGAGGTAATAGAATTATTGGATGTTAGCAAGGAAGGGGATTTAAGGAAGATGTAATGACACCATCAAAGCTTTGTTGGGTTGCTTTTATTAGCCTGAATCAGCTTAGAGCAGTCCTGACACTAAGAGGTTAGAAGAAGTCTGTTAGAGGCTTGCCTATGGGATGAATGCATAACAAAATCCTTTCGTGAGGGGAAAAAAAAAAGTAAAAACCCCCACAGACACGCACCAAAAAAGAACGACAAGTACAGTACTTTAACAGGGAAAATGTCCTCAGAAAGGAAGCAAGCAATGAGGCTAGGAGAGGAATAAATGGTGTAGAAATGACAATCGCTCTTCAGTCAGGGCCCATGACTGCACTCACTGCTGATAAGATCCAGCATGTGTCAGTTGTCAAGTGTCTCTTGTCACACTTCAATGTGAACTTTACAGCGAAAGGGGGACAAGAGGCAGTGAAGGGGAAAATGGCACGGCTCAGAAGGACTTGTGCACTCAGTGTGAAGCCATTTCAATTTTATATTCTAAAGGACTTTGTAGGTGATCCCATGAATGCAATTATTCTCACCTAATAAAAGCAACATATGCTAAGACAATTAAAAGATTTTATTATACATCTATTCATTGTATTTAGTTTTAGACAGCAGATAAACCTAATTTGAAACAAGATGTTTCCAAGGCAGGAAGGAAGCAGAAATAATCATGGTCTGTATCTATAAGAATATTAGTAATTCATTATATTCTTTATATAAAAAGGTGAATTAATAAAACCTTCCCTTCCTAATGACAATTTCACCCAGCAAATGAACAACCTAATTATAAAGCTCTCATTAAAACAGCATAACTTTTGACTTATGGTGTCAAATTTGGGTGAGTGTACATTTAAGTGACTTTATAACCCATATTTGCAGGCGTATTCCCAGTCTGACCCAAACCTCACACACTCACCCCTTCACCAAGACATAAAGGTTACCCCATCACAAAACGACTCCTCTGCTTTGGGTAGAGATGTGCTGTTGTCCTGGTGGCCAACAGCCTGAGATTCTCTAAACTTGCATTATTGAAAATAAAATTATCAGCTCTAGAAAACCAGCTGGGCTGGGCTGTAGTTTGCAAAGGGAAGAAGACTTTGTGCTGCCAGACCAAAGCAGGACTAAGAGCTGCTTCGGAACAAAATCAGTGCTAGTTCTGGAGAGCAAAGGAAACACTTCTGGGTCAGGGATAAGCTCATGGGTGAAGTTTCCTGGCACACCTGGAGCAGCCAGTCAGTGTGGAAGGAAGAAAGTCATGGGTAATTATGGCAAGATTTGCATATGACCACGGTGACTCCCCTTGTGAGGCAAGTGAAGGGCACCAAGGGACTCTGCTGCTGGGAGCCACCAGAATTAAGCAGGATCCATCACTTCATGCATAACTGATAATGTGTCACCGAAAAAATCTGATCTACACAGCAAACAACAGTTGTGCAGGGGTACCCAGATCAGTCCCACGTGAGCAGGAGTGCCAAAGGCAGACACTGCACATGAGAAACATCATACAGAATCTCTCCCTTGTTTCCCCTGCCAAACAGGCAGTGTCAGAAGGCAGACCCTGTGCCAGGCTCCACTGAAACCACAGCCATGGCAGAAAGATAAACTGCAAGCAAAACTGCCACATCTGCAGAAGGAATTTTTTCAGTTTTTAAAAATCTTTAAACCAGGGAAACAGAGTCAAAATGACCAGTTGCAGAGCATCTACAGCACCCAAAATTTCAGTGCCGGGTTATCAACCTGTCACAACTCTCTACATTCCTGCAAGAAATACTGCGTAAATCCATTAAGAGTAAAAATTAAAAGAAAGGGCCATAGGGAACAAGAAGGTCAAAAGGATTCTAAAATGTATGTTTCTTTGCCCTCCTAGAGAGTACTGAGTCTGGTACAAGTTTGGTGAAGCCTACCACCATAGCACAGAGATGTTGTTTGTCTAGTTGTGGAAGAGTAGAATGAAACATATTTTCTGGGAGTGCAGAACAATGAGTGGTTTTTGTTACAGGTACTTTATTTTCCTTTGGGTGAAGACAGAAAAAGAAGCATCTGTCACATACAGCAGCTTAAGCACTGACATAGATACCAGCTACCACAACTTGCTATTGAAAGGAAAAATGGGTTAAGATTAAAAATTCTCAAATCCTTAAAATAATTCCTCCTCTCTAATGTAGCCACAGTGTGATTTACTATTGTGGCATCACACATGTGAATCCACCACAGGAATTTTCTCTGAGCTGGGTAACATTCACATATGGAGATATTGGTAACTCAGTGCTGCAGGTTTTATATCATCCAAGCCCTTTTGCCTTGCCTCCAGCAAGAGTGAGAAATGACAAAACACAGAGTCAGGAGAGTGCCCTGACTTGGGGAGTATCAGATGAAAGTCCCATCTCAAGAAAAGTACTGTAATTATTGAGCACAGGTTTATAAATACTACTTGACTAATGATTTAGAGCAGCGAAGCAAATGGAAAGTGTACCTAAACCTGACAATCATCAGCTATTTTCCCACCAGTCCTTGAATATCTATGAAGCAAAAATATCACTAAAGATCTGGCTAACCTGAACCATGACTCATTAATAATACAGATATTTATCAGCATCCTGTCATAGATACTTTAAAAAATAACCATGAATCGTGTGCAGGATAGAATTTTTGCCTGGCTGCTCGTATTGAAGTTTATCCTGTTCAAACTTTGGACTATGACACAACACAGGAACTTGCTGTTTTACGTTCCTGTCCCCCAGAGATACTCCAGGGAATCCTGCTAAATGGAACCCCCCTTTCCTTACTCCAAGGACTCCAAAAATCCTGATTTTCTTCAAATGTTGTAAATGCTTCTCTTTGGAAGCATCTCAAGTGTACATGTTGAACTTAATTTTTTTTTTTTTTTTTTTTTTTATTTTCTTGATGCTGGCAGATTTTTTTCTTTATTTTATTAAAGCCACATCCTCTCCTCTGCTTCCTCATGGGATCCTTCCTTTATTAAAACCTGCATCATTATTCCCTTATCCCCCCTGCTCTGCATCAGCTCACAGGCCTCTATGCTTCCTTTAAAAATGTGCACACGGGTGCAAAAGCTTGATGCAGAGCCTAATGTGGATCATACCCTAAAGGAAGCAAAAAAACCTGCAAACTGACTTTACACTGGGAGTGTGAGAAAAAAAAAAAAACAAAACAAAACAAAAAAAACAACCAGAGTCTGATATTAACATTCCACCTAGGCCTTTGTTTGAGTATACAGATTTGAGAAGGAAATGTGGATCTCTCATTATTTATGTGACCAAAGTCTCAGTTTTACTTGGCACCTCTTTAAGGTTATAAAGTGGATGTGATGTGCAGTGATTTATTGAGAGATCATACTGCTCCTGTGTAGATTTAGTTGTGTAGCTGTTGTATCCAGCATTTTATGTAACTCACACAATTGCAATGTTTGCCCGCCAGCCCATGAGCAAATGAGCAGCTTGCTGCACTATAACATGCATGGATTATAAAAGTATTTCATTTCCAAATGCTGCATTTATTGCTGGAAAACAGGCAGATTGCACAACATCACTGTACTTTTGTATGGCTTATCACCTGACTGTGAAGCAAAACAACACAGCCACAAATTTTAAAGTACCATGTTAATAAATGATTGCTGTGTACTAGAGGGGAAAAAAGGCAAC
The DNA here is from genome assembly GCA_032173965.1 of Sitta carolinensis. NCBI lineage: Eukaryota > Metazoa > Chordata > Aves > Passeriformes > Sittidae > Sitta > Sitta carolinensis. The sequence continues at coordinate 5,854,949 of CM063292.1, forward strand.
AATGATGGACTTTTTGCCTTTTATGCTGTTGTTCTTTGGGTTTTTCAATTGCCATAATGCTCTGCAAAAACTTAATGCTCTGCAGGGCAAAATAAAAAAAAAATTAAAAAGAAATCACCTGATCTTGATGTTGGAAAGGTGCCAAGTCCATCTGAGGTCCAAATCTATATGTACATAAAAAAGCAGGAAGCAGTCTTAAAAGGAAATGCTAATTAGCTTCCTGGGATTTCAAATTTTAAAAGCTTCTGTGATTGAATTTATTTTAGCAATTCTTTCTTTAAGGAATGTGAAAATTGGCCCTACAGTTGAGACTTCAAACAAACAGGATGAAGAAGCAAAATCCTTCATAACATTGCTTATTGCACTCAAAAGGATTATAGTCACATGTTAAAGACTGATCGATAAAAGAGAATTATACATCAGTATAATGGCTACAAAGGTAAAATGACTTCTGATCAACTTTATCAAAATACTAGGAAAAGCTGGCAGAGTATTAGCAGTATTAGATACAGGACAACCAGTTTGTATAAGGGGATGGAAATGTGCTCCTAGCAGCAGGGGGACTGTGATTTTTACATTGGATGCAGCATAAATTAAAATCTTCTGCATTATTAACAGCAGCGAACACCTCCTTTGGGGCACAGATAGTAATGAAAGTTCACATTTGAATTAAAGCATGGACACTGCTGAACAGAGACAAAAAAGTGAGGCAGAATAACACAGAGTCCATTTAAGGGGGACAAATACATTACTAATATGTGGAAGAGTAAATCAGGGGGTTGCAACATCCTTATTTTTGTCCATATGATTATCACACCTCAACACCTAGCATGGAACAAGTTTTGGTTGAATGTTATTTCTTTATACAAAACTTTTGGTAAAGCACCCAGTAAAGCCTTGTGCATCCAGAACCAGGTGAGTAAAACTTACCTGTGTACAGAGGAGCCTTGATTAATTCACACAATTAATGGGATGTGTTCATCTTTTAAACACTTCTTGACAACATTTCTAGTTCCACACTGCTTTCCAGGAAAGAAGAGTTCCATTTTCCTGGAGTCAGTCACCTTGCTAAATGCTGACAGCAACAGCACAAATGCAGAACAGAATCATATTTACTGCAGGGCAGTTTTCAAGCTGCTACAATATCAATTTAATATTCCAGGAACCATTTGGCTTCCTAGTCCACTGTATGGGACATTATATATACATTAAAACATTAAGTAGCTAAAACTCTCCTGTTGGGCCAGGGTAGTCACCTTACACAAACAGCCTGGCTGCCTCTCACCTTGTCCTTATTGCAGAAATTATTAACTTTTTCATGCAGAAGGGCTTCTTTCAGTAGGAGCTTAGAAATGCTGATTTTTAGTACTCTAATTTTTAAGGCAGGTCTTGTTTTACAGAGCTGATAAATTTTTGAGGGGATGGAGCAGGGCAAAGCGAGTTTGCTGCCTTGAACTTTCAGGGTGTAGGAAATGGTCAAACCACTTTGCACAAAAATGGGTTCAGCCTGACAAGGGTGGGCAAGCCCCTTTCCAAATGCGTGGTCAGGGCCATCAGCTGGGTCACATTTCCCCTCCTTCTTCCCCTGGGATGCACCAAGGAAGATCCCAGGACCATAGGTGCTTCTGAAGTGGTGAAGGCAGGACAGGCCATGGCTAAAAATAACATACACCACCTGTAAATTCACTGGGCCTGTTTTAAAATAAGTTAGCAGGAACTAGACTCAACTGAAAGCATTTTTTGTGAGGGTGTTACAGGAGACTTGTGTCTATGGGAAATGAAATATCTGTACCCAAAGGAAACACACAAGGGCAAGACTCCAGAGCTGTCTCAGCAGCCCCCATAGAGAATTAGGAGGAATAAAAAGTGTTTATTCCACTGAACACTAAAATCCCAAAGAGGGACCAAATTAATTTCTCTGGTGGGAAAATCTGCCTTAGGGAACAATTTACCCCTGAAGAAATTTAAATTAACAAGAAATTAGTTTCCCCTGATTGTTTTTCCCTGTGCCATAGTACTTCGTGGAGATTTAAAAGATGTGGCTGTGCAAATGTTAAAAATGTCCAACTTAAGTATTTAGGCATATAGTATTTATACTATATTTATATATAGTATTATATTTATTTATAGTATTTTTAGTATTAATTATTTAGGCATTATTTATTTATAGTATTTATAGTATTTATATATTAGTATTTTATTTCTCCTGTATAGGGAGAAGTTTTGATAATGGCATTCAGAGAAGCATAAAAGTTAGGCAGATAGACTAACTTTAAAAAAACTTTTACAGAAAGATAGCCTAAGATTACCTTTGCATTTGAAACATGGAATGTGACATAAAAAATATTAAACACATAAAACCAAGCTTCCTGATCAGCCCTCCTGTATTCCTGAAGATTCTTAAACCTTAAATCTGTAAACCTGAATATTCTTAAAAGCTACAGTAACATACAATCCTTCATTTCTGACAAGCAGGTCTTTGTTTTAAGGTATATTTAAACTAGCTTTCACAATAAAGGAGGTCAAGACAAGAATGCAGCTGACCATCCTTGTTGTTCTAACATTTGGCTGCTATTTGTTGCCACGAAGCAGCCTTTTGAAAGATGATCACTGTACCTGAAATGCAGATAGTTATAAAAATGGCATTAATTTGCTTAGACCGGGAGATTTTCACAGGAGAGCAACTAGCAGAAAACATTATGAAAATGTCCAAGAGGACTGGTAATTGAGTTGATTAGTATGACCTTGGTTATGGAGGTAATAGAAGAGTGAATGGTGCTTAGGCTGAGTTATAACCCTGCTGCCTTGCTCGCAGATGTAGTGAGGTATGTAATTTGTTCAGGGTGAAGCCAGCAGCCTGGCCTCTCCCTGACAGGGTAATACACTGCCCAGCAGAGCCTGGCCAGCCACTGCTCCTGCCCCAGCAGCGTAAACAGGGCAGGGTCAGCCCAGGCACAGGAGCTGCGTGCTCCCCCCAGCTCAATATAGTAATTTTCTGCTGGCAGACACTTTCTGTTAAAGGTTTCTTTGAAAATTAGGAAAATTAAAAGCAATTCATAAAAACTTTAAGAATGGAAACTTTCCATTCTACTTCCCTTTGAATTAAACTCCGGGCAAAACCTATCTTGATTTACCTACTCACCCAACTGTACAGTTCTGGTGTTGCTTTTTAACTCATCGTATTTCCACCCCCCTGATAAGTCCAGAAAGGCTTTAAAAAGTCAACGTTTGTCTCACAGAATGGGGCTTTATTTGTTCAGGAACTGATTCAGCTAAAAGTCTGAATGCACAAGTGCTGTGATTGCCTTTCTTGCACTAGATTAGCTGTGATTATTTAAAATATTTTAGGTGGCCTTCCTTTAAAGGGAAAAAAAGGCATCCAAAGCAATTAGACAAATAGACAAAGAAGGTGAGGAAATAAAATTTTCATGCTGCACTTTGCATTCTTGTCCCCACCAGTAACCTGGATGAAACATAATTATCCATCAGGCATCTACAGAATAAGTGTTTTGAGATAAAAAGTAGTCACAGGAAGGAATGTTTAAATACTAAATACCTATATATATATATATATATATATATATATATATATATATATATATATATATATTTAAATCGAGAAATGGATCAAAAGCAATGTCTTCAAAGTCAGCACAATTTAAATATTACCTCTTCCTTCCATCCCTGACGAGCTGTCTTCCTATTTTATTGCAAGTTTCACAAACGAATAACTAGCCAAGGTTCCCTAGAAGGAAAATGCCTACATAAAAGATTCAATTAAATTAAAATTACTCAGTTCAGTCTGTGTGTGTCCAACACAAAGTCCGCTTCACTAGGAAACCAGGCATAGATATTCAGCTAAAAATTGCCACACATTAGACATGTAATTTCAGGCCGTATTTCCCTACAAAGTACAAATCAGCTCTCTTTTGGTTTTGTAGGTATCAGGATGTCATCATATTCTGTTTCTGAGGAAATCTGAGAGGATGAAAGGAGGCGCTTAGGAAATAATTTTGCATTTTCTCTTAGAAATTAAAAATCTTTCATTTCTTCTCATTTATTTAAGTGCCACAGAGAAATGGGGCTAGAAATGGATTTAGAAAATAATCCAAGACATCTAAAGAAAACTGTAATCTCAATAACATTCCAACCATAATCATTTCAGGGGCAGAGGAGTAAAGGCAGTTTCTGTGTGTCCATGGATTTTAGAGACTTGCAAAACTACAAGGCTCTCTGAAATCAGGTGTTATATATTCGGCTCTCATTTCACAGAGCTAAAATCAAACTGAATATTTAATTCTAAGTATAAACTAATGACCTGATCCTGAATCATGTAGCATGAAGATAGATTACTGTTGACATGCAGAGTCCCAGTGAAATCCCTGGGATATTGTGTGAGCTGAGCAGCCGCCTGCCTGCGCCACAAAGCTCCACACAGCAATGCTGAAAGGGAGTTTGGGATGTTACCATCTTTAACACCACGCTTTTAATATCATTCCTCCTGTTGTTTTGAAGGTCAGTGGATCCAGAGGAAATTTACCACTCTCAGAGCAATGAGCACGGTATGAAAGTAATAACAGGCTTTTAATCTTAAAGTTCTGCTGTTGAGGGTTTGTACTGCAAAGTAAAATAAAAAACAACTCCAGCTAATCCTTTAGCTGTTTGTAAAAGTTTGCAAGCTAAAAGCAGGACAGATCTGCTTGTGTTTTACTAGTGAAACACTGACACTAATTATCCCACTGTGAACTTTGGATGAAATCCTCTTCCTGCTGAACTGATGGGAATTTTGCCACTGACTCCGGCCACACCACGACTTCACCCCCTGGCTTCGGCTCCCTGCCACAAATACTTCCTGCATAATCAGGCCCAGAAAGTTTATCTTGAAAGCCAAAAATTATTAGGTCAACTTCTAATCACCCTACCTTTCCCCTTCTGGAGGGACAGCTTGTTTTAGCCATCCCCACCAGCTGCTGCCCTCCTTGGGGGAGCTGTGCCGGAGCAGCGGCCTCGCCTGGTGCAGGCAGCCAGCACTCATTTATTAGTATGCACTACCCAAATTCAAAGACTTTCCAAGGAAGTTTGACTGCAGCGGTAGCATTCTGATTTATGAAGCTTGGTTATCATTTTTAAACCACAGCCCTGTCCCCAGCCTGACTCGACTGACAATGACATATGCCCAACGCGCTGCAAGGCTGATGTCTCATCCCCGCCGCAGCTCTTCCCTATGCTGGGACCACTTACACCCCAACCCCCCCAGGTGGGTTGGCTGGGCACTCTGACACCCATCCATAAAGAGCTCCAGTTGTATTGGTGCAAAACCCCGCACAGAAGCAATTATTTAAAAAATAGAGAAAAATTTAAAAATCTGGTTTTACAAAACAAGCTCTGTGCAATTGCAGCATGCACTGCAGCCACTATGGCAGCGTTAGAGACTTCCAGACAAGCTAGGCTTGCAAAAAAAAAAAAAAAAAATGGGAAAACAGAAATCTAATACCAGGCATGACTATATGTGTGTCCTCGTGGGCCAGCATGAGTATTTGTTTGCTGCTTCTAAATATGAACATTAAATGCTTCTTCTCCCTCTCCACCAGACCGTTAATAGAAAAACACCAAAAACATTTCAGAACATATTTGAACATGCCTGCTTAATGGGAGAAAAATGTCATACAACCAACACATCTTCCCCAGGTGGAGAGAGAACATTCTGCATTACAAACATAGAGCAAATGTAACCAGAGGAGGCATAGGTGGGTACGGAGATCTAAGCAACGGAAATATGCCTGTCTGGAGTCCAAAGAATTACATTAAAGATACTCAAGTGTCATTTTAAGAGTCTGTATCTTGACATCAAGCAGACAAAGATGCTTTCATGGTCTTTCTTCAAGCAAGAAGGCAGAAATACAAGTAGGGATTTTCTTTTATGCTCAGCAAGATAAAAACTGAGTATAAACACTGAAGTATTTATTCTCACAGCTATCCCATGAAATGCACTGTTATTCCCATTTTACAGAAGAGGAACTGAGTCACGGAGAGACCTTCTGGCTCATAGCTTAAAGGTGGTTTAAAAACTGAGCTGAGGACACTGTGTTCACATCCAGTGTTTGAGCCACAAAACCAGAATTCATCCTTCATAATAAGTTCAGATTTTCATTCAGCAGTTATGAAAGTGCTGAAGGAATTTAGTAAATTCTTCTGTAAAATCTACATGATATTAAGATGAAAACTAGTAAACCTGAGCTCTAGCAATATATCCACTCAAGCAGGCTCCAAAGTAAATGTGGAAAATAGGTGTTTCATAGCTGAGGCAAGAAAGAGAAAAACAAAATGCCTTTGCAAATTATTTTGTTTGTGTGAGCAATGTGCTTTTGCTGAAAGACTGGTGTGTGCAAAAAGGGTATATTTTTGGTATGTCAGCTTCAATTATCAGCAATCTAAGAGTGAAAAGCGACAGCCTTGTCCCAACAACCTCCTCCAAAGGAGATGCCCATCAGCTGAAAGCCCTGCTCCCAGCGTGACCTTTCCTGCTTTCTGACTGGGCAGAAGGGCACATAGCCCTTTCATTTAAACTTCTTCTGGGAAAAGTGCTTGTTAGATGTTGATTTCCAGCAGCCACTGCCCCCTGAAAAGAATATTCATGGCTGGTGTTTCACTTGGAATGATAACGGGATCAATTTGAACTCTCTACACCCTCTATCTCCACTGGTTTCATACATATTCAAGGCCATTTACATCATTTTACAAAAAACTGTTTATGAGTGGGGATGCACATTGTATGGACTGTTGCTGGGCTAATTCCTAGCATGTATGTTACAGAAGAAAGCAGGAATTGGTCCTAGCAGGCAAGCTGGATCCCAAAAGAGGCAAGGCTGGAAAAAATCCCAGTGCCTGGAGCCAGACAAAGCAGTTTCAGCACAAGTTCCAGCATTATCCCTCACAATTTTTGTCAGGCAGCGACTGAGAGCACTTCACAGCCTGCTCACCTCCTTGCTGCTTTGTTTTCTCTATTTAAATAAAAATTACAGTCTCTCCTTTCACTGGCACGGCTAAAGGGCCCCGTAATCCAGTGTATCCTTGGCTCTGTCACTGTGCTTGCTGACCCTACAGTGAGCAGGCTCTGACCACCAAATGCGAGCAGAATAAATTATCGCTGACACTCCAATATTTAATTATGCAGCTGTCAGAGCGGCCCTTTCGAAATTCATTTTAATAAAGTGGGAACTTTTTCCTTTCAAGGTTAGAGTCAGGGGAGTCACCTTCTGTGTCAGGCTGAGGTCTCCACCATGAGCTTTGCATTCTTCCCTGAGAAGCCTGTCACTTGGCCTGATAGAAGGACCAGATAACGGCACCGATGTCTATTGGCCTCTCCCCCGCCCTGCCTGGATGAACATCCTTCATTTAAACCCACAATAATGAGGACCTCAAAGTCAGGCTGGCAGCCACAAGGGCAGCTCGGCAGGGAAAAAAAAAAGAAAAAAGAAAAAAAAAAAAAAAAAAGGCTTCTTATTATAAAATTCACTCGATGTTATAGCTGCAATCTAAAAGCAATCATGTTCATCTCACCGTTTTAACTGGTTAACCAGAAATATTTAACATGTAAAAAAATGTGAATGGAAACCCAGTGGGTGAAGTCCCAGCAGTCTGTATTTATCTGCATGGAACTCAGAGAAGACGAGGAATATTGCTTTGTGTTTTTCTGCCAGCAAATTATCTAACTAGATCTTTTTGCCAAATATTTAGAAAATAAAACCCTTTATTGAACACCTAGTGTGCAATAGGCAATGTCCACATCCTGCAACCTGCACAGTGTACGGATCAGAGGTGCTTTCTAAGGTTCAAATGCAAAGCTGCTGTGTGCTTTCACAGCTCTCTCTCTCTCTCTCACACACATACAGCACATGAAACAACCCTTGAACTAAAGTGCTGGCCATAAAGAATCTTGCCTTCATGAAAACAAAAACTATTTTAAAATATGTGGCTAACTCTCAATTAAATCTTCACACCTGCAGATCCCTGCTTCCAAAACTTTTGATTTTTGTAGTGTGCAGCTGTGAGAAAACAGATACAAGTTTGCCAGGGACAGCCCAAAAATTTGTAAGCAAGAGTGCTGTTGACCTAAATTAGCAGAAAAAGAAAAACAAGTGGGAAAAAAAACCCCTACAAATATTTAAAATCTTCTTTTTTCTTTGTGACAACACTTCTGATTTCTAAGTAATGTTAATAACACCTTTGACTTACAAACTCCGTTCCTTCCCTGGGTTCCTATGGTGCTGCACATGCACTGGAGATTTGGCTAAGCAAGATTTTCCCCAGTATGATTATACATCTTCTACAAATGGGGAAGTGAAAAACACATAAATTGCATGTGGGCTGGGAATTAAAGCTCTCAGGGAAGCCCCACATCTCCCAGCTTAAATCAAAAGAAAATTTGCTAATGAGAGAGAAGTTAATGGGATACAATCCTATATCCCACGGGTGCTAAGTGACCTATCCCAAGACACAAAGTGTCCCAGGAAAAGAAATTAAAGTTTTAGCAAAAATAAGGTTTTTTGCACTTAATTTGATCCACAGTGAAGTCACAGCCAAGAGAGAACAATATGACTCACTAGTACAAAATGTTTTACTTTCTGGATTCATTAGCACTAATGAAGAGCAGGTGCAGGGTACCAGGGGAAATGCTGTGCAGAGCAGCTCTCCAGCACGTTCTCTTGCCCAAGTTGTGCCTCAGCATTTGGTGTTTTGCTCCCTCCCTGCAAGGGGGTGCACTTAGTATCTCCCAAAGAAAGCAGCAGTGAATCACTATCCCCAAAGCCAGCAGAAAATGTACATCAGGCTCTGAAAAAGGGCCAGAGTCCACTCAGCTTCACAGCTTTCTCAAACAAGCTGGGTTGTGCTATGGCACTTTATGCTTAAAAACTCCCTATTTTTATTAATAAAACTTTAAGTATCTCACTCATTGGCTGTTTTCAACGTGAGATCAGCGCTTCCCACCAAAAATTAAACATTTCCTTCTGAATCACACGGTTGTCTTATACACACCTGAATTTCTAATAACATACATCCCCCAGCCAGTATTAGGCACCTAAAAAACAACCTCTGGGTGAATGTGGTTGCCCTCATCCTCCTTTTGCCAGTGGAATCAGCCAGCTCTTCCAGAGGCTGAGCTGGAAGCTGAGTAGAACGACCCTTTGGTGGTAGCCACTGCACTGGGTCTGTGTACAATGCCCAGGGTGACAATTTGTATTTCAGAAGCCTTGATTAAGCTGTGTGGATCTGGCTTTGGGCAGTTATTTGCCAGCTGCACATGCAGCACAAAGCCAACAGGGCCTGGCTTCCAAGAGGTCTACACATGTTTCTGTACTATAAATAATTACTGATAGCCTTTTTTTACCACTTATGCTAAGATTATCTCCTGCTGCTTCCTGCTTTAGGTCCTCTTGCTTTATTTTTGGCTGTGTCATTTTACTGTGGTAGAGGCAAATATTTTGACACATTGCTGGCATTTTGATCTCAGCATGTACAAAGCTGAATGCATCTTCTCGTTGGCTTGGAGCTCACCACAGATGCTTACTATGCAGAGGACATACTCCAGGATCTGAAATTAAACCCCTAATGCATAAAGAAAATGTATTTATATTCTATTATAGACCCGGGGAAATAAGTGCCTTAAAACCTCATTGCTTTCTATGGGTGTTGAATAGGCAGCTTCAGCTTCACACCAGCACAATCCACTTGCAGGTTTCTGAGGAATATTTCCCTCCAAGCAGCATGGTTCACCTCCTGGTGTCAATCCAAACAGATTTGCTGAATCCTACTTGTCACTAATTTTTGCAGTGGAAAAATAATTATAGAACAAAACATCAGGAAAAAAATATAATCCTATCAACCTGGTGTGACATGCACACATAAACATGCCAAAAATCCCAAAACACACAAAAAATGAGCAATTGTTGAATGCAGAGACCAGGAAAGGCTTTCATTCCCCTACAATAATAAGGAAAGTGCAAATAAATTCTGAGTCAATGAGACAGCTTACACTAACCTGGCTTTGGAAGAATTTTCAGTCCACAAATTCCTTCACAACTGAGTAAATTTAAAGAAATAAAACTAGATTGAGCATTGCTTTAATACCTGCTGGTGTAGTTTCCCACACTGTTCACTGGCTTGTTAAATATGAAAAAGATTTGCCTTCCAAAGCCAAAGTGAGAAATACAGTCACAGATGGGTTAATTGTTCGCTCCTCGGATCTTACCACCTTTATTTTGGTTTAAATATAACCTGTTATTATAACAAGAAAACTCCCTGGCCTTGTGTACAAGACTCAAATATAATCAGCGATATCACACTGTCCCTTAATAGAAGGTGCAATATAAAAAAGATCATTTAAGATGCCAGTAGCTTCCCTCCTGACCCTGCCTGGCTGAGAGGCAAATTGCATTAGAAAATGACATGCCATTCATCTCACGAGTAGTTGCAGGAACATTTAGCTAATTAAATGATTAATAAATTTAACACTGCTTTATAATTTCATTTAGCCGTGTTGGAAATCAAACGGTGCACTGCGTGTGCACCGAATGAGATTAGGTGGGAGTTGTGGGTTTCACCGGCTGCCCTGGTAATTGAGATTAGTCTATTACTACAGTGACCTTTTTAACTTTTATACTCTCTTGTTAAAGTGAAATAAAATTTTATTCACTTTTAAGGCATATTTACTTAGTGAAATTTACATGAAATTAAAGAAATACCGAGCTAAGAAGCATTCGTTCTCTTTTTGTTCTTTTATCCTTATTTTTGCACTCTATTATGAATTCCTGGTTTAATTTGGCACCTGAGTACCACCACAGCACGCTCTGAAACAAACTCCCTTTATTACCAGAACAAAAATAACACCCCCAAATGCTGCAAGCTCAAATACATCCAGCATCACAATGATGGGATTGGAGTAGGGGGGTGGGTGCATACAAAAAAAGGCAGAACCTCGATATACCTATGCATTTGTACACGTTTACTGTAGCTTTATCTGGAAACTACCTCGGGGGCTGGAGTTCAATGGTGAATCTCTCTGTTCTAGCACAGTCAGCTGAACAATCAGGATGCTGTGGCCGTAGTCAGCTGTGAACAGGGGCTACATTTATGTTACACAAATCCCCCCACTTTTTGTTCCTTCATCCTCACACACAGCTTTAGACAAAATCGCCCCATTCATATGAAGTATCACAATTTGCTATTTAATTGTCTGTGTGATCAGTGCTTAGACTCAGCCTCTGAGGAGCAGGTGGGGACCCTAAGGGGAGTGACAGCTCTCTGGTTTCACCCAGCTCATGGTCAGAGTTGGAGGCTGCTCCTGATGTGTGGCATTCCCCCATTTGGTACACTGCATCAAAGACAGAGAAACAATTCACAATTCTGTTGTGATTAATTCCTCCAATTTCTTTTCCATATAACAATTATGGACACTGTCTTCAGGTAGTCAGAATAGGTCAGAAGGTTAATACTCAGGTAGTTCCAATAGCCAAATAAAATAAAAATCCCTGCAAGAAATAACCTTTGTTTATTCAGGCACTGCTTGAAGCTATCTTAATGTTAAAAGCATAAACATCTATCCACACAAAATTCAATTCAGCAGTACAAGGACTCATTTTATCAGTTCTTGGAAAACTTGTCAAAATTACTGACACTTAAGCAAACCCAGAACAAGTTTTCAATCGATATGTCTAATGCTAGGAGGGATGTTTAATGTGTTTCTCTTTTGAACAGATGTGTGTTTATAATGTAGAAAATAAAGGAAATAAAATGCATATCATTACTGAAAACTGATTCCTCTCTGAATTACACAGTATATCATCTCAGAAAGTACGTTTCAAAATAATTCAGAACAGGGTTGACTTTTTCCTGAAGTCCTGATCACTCAGGAAAGGGATAAAATACTTGATAGACTGTAAATACAATATGGCTATAAAATCCATGGTGGCTGAAGTGAAAGGAAGCACTGGAAATGGGATCTGACATCAGGAAGTCAGTTCTGCTCCCTCACTCTGCTAAAATAAAATTCTGATACAGATGGGCCCAACATGTGGGAGAAACAAACTATTATCAGCAAATGCCTTAAATATAGCAACCACAGCAACAATTTCATCTTAAAGGCAAAAACAAAAGGCCAAACAACTTATAGGTGATAATTATAACAGCTATTTACTGTGATAATTGGAAGGGAAAATTATTGCTGGGTTTCCAAACCATACCATCACCACAGATGGGGAGGATCATCAACAGGATGCAGAGGAACATCAAATGTCTTGATGTGTTGGAATAAATTTCATTATTTGGACTCTGGCTAAAACCCACCTGGCTCCAGAGGGACCCTATTCCCACCCAAAAAGGTGGAGCTGTTTCCTGGCCCTCAGGGCAGCAAAAGCCAAGCTCAGAGGGTCCAGTAATGTGGGGTAAGCATCATCCTCCCTGTTTTCAGATGAGACTAATGTAGGTGTCTATAACTCATCTTAATTCCTAGACTTCCTTTACTGTCAGTGAAGGAAAAGGCACTTTCTGAGAACTCTTCCTCTGACCTAAATTAGCCATTTACCCCAAGGTGAGATAAGCTGTGGTGCAGAAGCGCCACCATCTCTCCTCAGACTACAGCAAAAGCAAACCCCAGTAATTTTATGAAAAAACTTCTGCCACTAAGATGCAAGTTTTTGACATGTACGGAAAAATAATAAATCCATTCTGAGGCTTCCAGAACTAAGCTTTCTCTTGAACTTTATGTAGGATGTAAAGCTGCTAAAATGTCCCCGTGACAAATGCATAATATTCAGCGTATTCACAGATTTAGCAGCTTTGACTTAGGAAGTCACTTGAAAACTGGTTCTTATACCCCAGACTTTCCCAGGAATGGTCAGTTCTGGCATTTATTTTTATTTATTTTTCTTATGGGAGTGGTCACTGGCATTTGGATGGATACATTATTTTCAGCAGGGAAGATAATATATGAAGCTGATGAGCTGATGACATGACATGATGGTGTCTTACAAATGTCAGAGGGAATTCTGTTTCCTCTAAAACCAGTGATATATGGATAACAGGAGCTCTGTCTCTAAAAAATGTACTTGTACTCTGGGCTCAGGAAAGACAAAAGTGAAATGTGAAATTTACTTCTTGGAAACAGAGATTATTTATGCTGGCAACTATAGACAAGGCAGACTTTAAATAGCCATTATCCACTCACAACTGTAAGAAGCAGGAAAACCCATCCAATTTTTCCAGGAACTTATGTCTCCTAGTGTCTCCCTGAATCATAAATCATATTCCTACCAATGAGATCCACTTCAGGTTTTATTAAAAGAGAGGTAACCTATAAAAAACCCAATAAACAACCTGTTGCAAGAAATAGATAAGACTTAACAAAAAGGCTGGCAGAACTCCTATTAATAAGGAATTAGGTTGATGAAAAATAATTAACAAATCAGTAGATCTGTAGATTCATTTATTTATTATTTTAACAACATTTTTAAATTTCTGGTAAAGTTAGGTCTCTTGAGTATATGACAGTACTAAATCTTCAGGAGTGAAAATAGTAATTATTAGAATAACACTGTGATCTTTTAAACATGAGTAGTTTTGTCCATTTCTACTTATGCAACGTTCACCTTTGCATCCAGTTAAGTTGGTATCCATATTCAGTTTTAACTTAAATACACCTGCAGAGCAACCCCTGTGAGCTCTAATAATGTGCACTGGAGTGGAACTATGGACATTGTTTCCTATCATTCGCACTGGGAAACCATGTAAGGTCAAGCCTGTGTTTCAGTAAGCAGCCTTTGGTTTTAATTACCTCCTATAAAAGGTGAAATCTGGGGTTCAATAAAGGCAATATGAATTTGCTTGTGTGAAGCTACAATTTCACCCAAGGTGAATGTACAGCTGTGTACTCCAAGCTCTGTAGCCTAGGATTACATATTCCTTATCTCCAAGAAAATGGAGTCTTTAAAATATACAAATGGGGTATGAAAGCTGGATAGAAATCACCTTTCTTACAACCATTACATTTCAAAAATGAGTATACCCACGGTGATAAGAATCTGGCATCTCCAGGGGCAAGAATTATAGAGGTCAAAGTCATATCAGGTTCCCAGGACAAAAGTATTAATGAGAAACAATTTTCCTCTGAAAACTGTTAAAGCCACATTAATTCTCCATTGTCAGCATCAGATCAATTGCCACAAAGGTTTCATGGCTGTGGGACAGCTTTGCACATCTGTTGTCCTGACTCCTGATGAGCCACCCAGTCCCACCACACACAGGCTCTCTCAGGGCAGCAGCTGAGTCACTGTGACTGGTTAGAGAAAATAATCATCTTTGTAGAGCTTTGGCTGATGGTACTGACTCAGAAAACCCTGAAAAAGCAACCAAACCAACACCACGGCAGATTAACCTGACTTCAAACTCACTTTGGTTGTCTGAATTGTATCTAAATTAGATATGTAGAGTTGTTGTCTAAATTATATTGTGTATCACCATCAAGGAAGTTTTGATTATAGACCCTTGACTTGGAAAAATAGCTGTGTAAATTTTCTTGGGGTTTGGAAATGGCTCTTGCCCAGCTACTACCCAGGCCAGTGCTCCTTTTCCACAGACCCCACCACAACATTTTTCCTGTTTCCTAACAACACCATCTTCTAATTCAATTCCATGTTCTCACACAAAATAACATGTATATGGAAGCATAAATGCTATTTTGAAAAGTAATCCCTGTATTGCTCCATGCCCATCAGTATTTAACTGGTAGTGACAAAGCAGCTGCTATTTTTCACACTTGAAAAAGCTTGGTGATATCTCAGCTACCAAGAGGTGGCAAAGGAAAGTATTGTCAGCAGTTGGACTGAAAATCTTGAGTTTCATTTCTAGCAATGATTTAGCAGCTCAGAGATGATGAACATGATGAACATGACCTGACATTCTGGCTGTTGAATATGGGACATATTTAGCAAAAGTCAATACAACAGACACAACTATGACAAGCAGAAAGCAGCCCTAAATATGGTCCCAGGTTAGTTGCTGGTGTCCACAGCAGATTGGCAGTTTTGCATGCCTGTCTGCTGCTGTCTCTGGACATTCCTGAAGTTCTTGGAGGAATCCATGTGTTGGCTGAACTGATTCTCACAAGAGCAGTCCTGACATCCCAGCCCTACTGTACATGGAGGCATGTTGCAGGATATTTTTACACACTGCTATATTTGTGTGTCCACAAAGTGAATGCCAGGATCACTCGATCCATGTAGGTGTCACTGCTACTCCCCCCTCCCCAAGGAGGCCATCAGGAATGGCTGTCTCAGGAAAACTGTTGGATCCATGGTATGAGTAATACTATTAAAAGTAAAGAAACAAACCATGTTTGGGGAACCCCAGAAAATCTCATAGCTCACAGTCACATGAATTTAGCTGCTTTAATTTCTGAGGTTGTTTAATTGTAATTGGAATATTGATTCCCAAATTAATATTTGTGCCATCAGTGTCAAATCCCTGCCTTGTAAACCACTGGGATCAACCAAGCAAGCCTGATTGCACTGAGCTCTGCCAGAATTGACTTTACCTCAGCCTGACGCTGGGCTATGACTCTGCTCTCACTAAGGGGCTGTAAACAAGGCTGCAACTGCTGGGAAGCCCCAGCCCAGTGGTCTGTGGCCAGTGGACCTGCATAAACCCACATTTCTACCCTGGATGCCTCTACTGGCTCAAGCTCAGCCCACCCCTGGCTCGGCGTGTGACCTGGCTGCACCATTCAGAGCACACGGATACTCCACAAGACCTGCCACCACCACTGCCTCCACGCTCCTGGTTATGATGGATGATTTTCACTGCTAATGAGGAAGAGGAAGAGAAACTAGTGTGTGTTGGTTCCTTTCCAAAAGTCTGTCCTGACCGAGAGCTGCTGCCTATCCACTTGAAAGGAGGGCTGAACTGGAGATGGATTAGTGGTCATGTAGGCTCTCCAAAATATGGGTTTTCACAAAGCCTGGCTCTCTCCCTCTGGGTCCCTTTTAAGCACCAAACTGATTTTTGGTGATGTTTTTGCAGTTGAAAAGAAACTGTGTGTATAGGACGGTGTATTTACTTCATCAGTCACAGAAGTGGATCTCCACGTCTCTCTCTGCTACCCCCGAATAAAGTGTCACCAGAATAAAGGAAATCATTACAAGCAGAAGAGGAATAATAAGGTTGTGAGTTTTGGCGGGTGCAAAGCCCAATTCCTCACACAAGATGTGCTCCTTAATACAGCTTCAGCATTGTTTAGTGTGACCCACTGCAATCACCCAGAATTTGAACCATTTGACCTTACTATTAAGCCTCGGTGTTTCCCAAATCCTGTTAATAAAAAGCAAACGGCCAGTGTCTGCCGGTGGAGCAGGCGTGGGGCCGTGGCAGGGGAGGCGGTGTGCAGCAGAGGGGGCTGAGCAGGGCGGGATGCGGGAGATGCTCTGCCGGGCTCCGTGCAGGTGTAAGGGCTGCGTGTCCCTGCTGCCGCTGCGGGGCAAACGGGCCGCGCATTGTGCTCTGCTCATCCATCACCCGCTCTGTCAACACAGGTCAACTAATCCTGCTCTCCCTGACCTCTGACCAGCACGCCGAAGGGAGGCAACAAAAATTCAAATGCACTGCTGAGGGAGACAGAATTGTTAAAGCTGCCTTTTCTTCTCACCGAGACAGGGTAAAACAAACTTCTAAATGCTATTAGAGAGCAAACCTCCGTAAATGAGGAGAAGCTGCACTCTTGAGTCTTTCCCTTTATGATTAATAAGTTGTCAGGTCCTTCAAGGGCTTTCCTATAATGTAGGCATTTTATTGGATTTTGCCCTTAAAGACTCCTGCCTTGATTTGGTCATTTTATTTCAATATTTAATGGGGAAAAAAAAAAAAAAAAAAAAAAAAGAAAACCCAAACAACAAAGGCAAGCGGAGGCACAGCCCAACAGACAAAAGGGGACCGCAGACACACTGGACCAAAGCTGCCAGCTCCACTGCACAGGGACAGCTGATTCCTCCACTTGCTGAGGCAAAACAATAAAACATTTTTGAGTTAAAAATGTAAGGCTAAAATATGAAAGCTAAAGAAGACAGGCTGAACTCTCAGGATTGGTCTGTGTGTTAGGAGCAGGATATTCAAATAGATCTGGAGGCAACTCAAAATAAAGTTGGCCAAAACAGGCTTTTGTACTTATAACAGTACTCTTCAAAATAAAGGCATTGCTCCTCATTCAGAGAAGTTTCAGTACCAGAATGGCTAAGCTAAATGTATTTTCATGCCTCAATATTTCTTATTTATCTCTGGGACAATGAACCCTCAATATTTTGAAAGGCTGAACACAAGAAATCACGAGACTCACAAACAAATGAAGCAAAGACTGTTTCTGCTTTAGCTGTCAAGGTAGTCACATGTACAGTGTTTTTACTGAAAAACTAAACCAGGTATTTAGAGCAAATTCAAAACACCTTCCCACTTCCTCCAGCTACTAACATAGTGGAAAAATATACACATTGGCTCGTATGTTTTTGCTTGAGGGATTCACTGTCATTTCTGTAAACAGAAGATAAGATGTGGAAATTCCTTTGCATCAAAGAGAAACTGAGCTCAACAAACACAGCATAAACATTGTGCATCATGTATTACAGTGAGTGATGTGTTTGCAGGAATCACAGAATCGTTTGGGTCAGAAGGGATCTTAAAGCCCATCCAGTTCCATCCCCCTGCCATGGGCAGGGACACCTCCCACTGTCCCAGGCTGCTCCAAGCCCTGTCCAACCTGGCCTTGGTCACTTCCAGGGATGGGGTACCCAGAGCTGCTCCAACCTGTGCCAGGACCTCACCACCTACACAGTGAAGAAGTTCTTTCTAACATCTATTCTAAATTTACACTCTTTTAGTTTAAAGCCATTCCCCCCCATCTCCCCAAAAGACTCAGGGTAGTGATTGGTGGTAATGAAAGGGAAGGGTGTAATTTTACAGAACAACTTCCTGGGCAGATAAAATTGAACAACAAATACTGGAGAAGGTAAATGGATGACCTGGTTTTGGTGCAGCTGGTCCAATATGCTATTGCACTCTCAAAAACTGTTTTAAGAAGAAACTTCTTTTGGAAGCCCTACAATTTTGGTAATTCTATCTCTTAACAACTTTGCTTTTCAGCTTGTTAAGGGAGATTTGTTTTTCAAATGTAACTGGCAACTTCATCACCCATGGAATACAAATGTAAAAATGAAGGTGAAGCCAAAAGAGAATCTCGCAACACAAGAATGCAGCAAAAACTAAATTCAGAACTTAGATGTTAAAGTCTAAACCATTTTGACCAGTTCAAAAACTGAGACATTCCCATGCAACCATTTTCTCAGATTTGAGTTGTGGGTTGCAAAAAGACTGTTCCACTCATGAGCACAATTTTTAGGCCACTGATGTCTGTTGGAAAGCAGCCTTTAGACACAGCCAGAAGTTGACAGCAAAATGGTAACTGTGCCTGTCACCCACACTAGTTAGCAGAGACCTGCAAATTCCAAGTGAATTTTTGATACTAATATGTGCAATTTTCTGATCTATCATGTGATATTTCTCTGAGACATAGCTTTTGATATGAAAAACTAGTGGAAATGGAGTCCTTAGGCACCGTTCTAGCTCACATATGTGCACACAGCTTGCCACTGATTTCAACAGGAGTCACATTTAAACAAATTTAAACTAAATGTTCAGCTTCTGGTTGTTCCCAAGATAAACACGAGCAAGCCCTGTGGTGTGATAGCCGTTAATGCAAATGCACAGCTTTGTTGATATGTAAAACCTTCTAAGAGCCAGAAGCTGGTTATTCTTAGTCATCAAGATGAGATTTGAATCTTTGGGATGTTTGCCTAACCCTGTAGGCTTAATCCATTCTGAGTTACAAATTACAATACTCCAGCAGTCAGTTAGAATTGGATCTGGATCACTGCAATGTGGAAAGTTGCTGGTCAGATTATGGGCTGACCCCACATTTGAAAAATCACCAATAATATAATTACCAAAATTACTATCAGAATCCTTAATAGAAATAGTTAGATGGCCAAAAAGACTCAATATGAAGGGTGAAAAGGCAGGAACTGATTAACTTCACGCTAGAAAATTGAGTTCAAAGTCATAAGATGCTCAGGACTGGAGGGTTTTTATTGCCAAGGCAGGGACAAGTGAAGAGCTGCTGAATGCAGCTGATATTCCATTGATAGATAAGTAGGAGACATCCTTACAAAGCTGCTGAAAAGAAGTTTAAATAGGTCTTCACAATTTAGACTGAAAAGCAATCTCATGTAGAAACCACATCTAGTTCTCTGCAAAGGTCCTTATTCAAAAGTTGATGGGTTGAGATCGTCTTCCACTTGCATTTTCTTTTGTTGTTGTTTTTTTGTAGGACACTTCCTGTTTAGGAAGTGAAATGATATTCAAAACTGGGGTTTTACTGTAAGTGATTTCAATAATGTACTTCTCCTCCTACCACAACCACAACTCTGGTCTCTGTCTCTCCAAAAACAATAACAATAATGAATGGTGAGTTCATGACATGTTACCTCGTGATGCAACTTGTCAGCAAAAAGGAAGAAACAGGAAGGTTGGCTCAAGGCTATTATGGAGCTAAAGCTTGTTTGAGCATTTGTTTTATCACTTAAAACAACTACAAAATACTTGTGGGATGTATAGTCACTTTTTTTTCCTTTTTTCCCTAAATTATTCTCACCCAAACAATGTAATTAGGAGCCTGAATTTGATCTGAATGTCCCTTTGAGGTGAGTCCTGGCATTGCTGTCCTGAAGGTGAGCAGACACAGCCTGGAACTACTGGAATGAACACATTTGACAATATTTGTTACATATTTCTGTACTTGTTCACCAATTTCTTCTTTTCACCCTGTAATTCAAATGATATTCCTAACTCCTTTTTACTGCACTAACATAAGCAGAATCCAAAAAGTGTTTTCTGTCACTTGTAGATATCTTACTGAAGGATCACAGTTGAGGGTTTTAAAATTTAACCCAAATTGAGTTCAGTGTAAACAGAGCACACAGATACAATGAATTATGAACTAAACTTCAACAACATAATCATAAGGAAATGTGGCAGAAAGGCTGCAAATCCACAAAGAGCTGTTGGCAATGATTGTGTGCTATTATAAAAAGGAAAGAAAAGCCAAAACAATGTAAGTAAATGCTATGATCTACCTTCACATTATGGTTTCATTTCGGTGTTGAAGTCAGACCTCAGTACATACTGTAGTAGCTTGGAAATGATATTTTCTTACTTAGTGTAAATAATCCTGTAGAATTCAGAAAAGAAAGAAGAATTTGATAAGCCACTCGTTCCAAGGAGCAATGTACAGCTGGAAGTACCCATCAGCTCAAGACAAACAGCGAGTAATAATGCCTGGTGGTTTCAAGGTCTCAAGGTAAATTCTCAAGGTAAGGAGTCTCAAGGTAAATTTCTTAAGCAAAAGGTTGCAAACACTGTCCTGGGGAAAGTCCAGCTCTGAAAAACCCCCTAGACCGGGATGTTTCCACTGCCCAGGCTCTGCTCCCCCACGTTCCAAAAGCTGGGGAGGGCGATTCTGCACTGTTAACTGGCTCTTTTTAGGGTGAATGTGGATGTTTGTCATTGTTGGGGAGAGGGACTTTATCCCTGGGCATTCACAGCGAGTTTGGGCTGTCATGGTGCTGACTTGGTTTTACAGAGCCCAAGCTGATGCCAGAGGGGTTTTCTGGGTTTCAGCACCTCTGAATACCAAACCAATTAAGGGTACTTCTTGAAGTAAAAAGGAAGTTTTCACTATTATAAAGTACAATTTAGTGAAAGCCAGCCTCTTTTATAATTACTGGTTTAGAAAATATTATTCTTTTCATTATGACTTTAATATTCATTTTCTGTAAGAATTATTGATTTTGTTACTGAGAAGTGGTATTACTTTATACAGCTTGGAGTAAAAATAAGGGTCTTTCAAAATTTTTCAATTTCATGCTTTTAGATTTTTTTTTTCTTCTGTTCTAGCCTTTTGACCTCTAATTAGGATTTGAAAGAGAAGCTATTTTTTAAATGACCACATTACTTAAAGGATCTAATTTTTTTTTTTTCTGTCTTCTCTCAGTGTCTGTAAAATGCTTAGAGACTCTTTTGGAGAATTATAGCTGTATAAGTTTGCATAATTTTTATAAAGAAGTAAAAAAGAAGAATAAAAAGATACCATGTATTTTTAATCAAATTGCCTGGATTCTTCTTTTACATAACTTGCTGTCTTAAAGCATGAAAATACAGGGGAACTGAATGATCAAGAAACTCCCCATTAAAAAAATGCAAATAACCCATTTTTAATTTAAAAGATAAGCTAATTAAAAATAATGGCTGTGGACAGTTCCTGACAAAGCAGTTCAAAAACAAGAACCATGTATTTCATGAGACTTTAGTGTTTTTTAATTAAGATGATTTTTCATTTCCCCTCTTGGCCTGTGATAATAAAAAGCTGCAATTGGAAACCAAGCAGGGGTGTTTTTTCCCATTGAGAAGTATAAAGAAGCAAGCCTGATGTTGACTGATGGGAAGCAAATAAAATCCTAGGCAGGTCCACTCGGCGCTAAAAGCCGGCCACAAATTTTTAATCAGGAGAAGTAAAGAGGAAAACTCCCTGCTCATCATCCAGCAGTGAAACTGTCCACGGGCTTTATCTCCCTCCTGACTGTCGGGTGCTCCCCATTTCAGTGGCACTCACAGCTCTGCCTCTGGCAGAAATCTTTCCTTTGGCTCATCGTTTGTTATTTGACCCTCTTGCCTTCTCCCCTATGTCATCTTCTGGCTGCAGTTCCTCAGGAACAAAAGAGCTGTCACCAGCTCTGACGCCAGCACTGGTGGGTTTTGATCAAAACATGGAAATGCAGATAGTTCTGTTAATGAATACATAAGGTAATTTAATCCTGTCATTAGAGTGGACCTTCCTAATCTTCCTTACACCAGTAGAGGAGGTGGTAATCTTAGATTAACTAGAGCAGGGCTGTGAGTGGGATAGCAAAGGAAAGACAAAGGCCCTTTGGCAGCCTCAAAATGAAGATGCAAGAAGTCAATGTAGAAACCTGGCTCTCACTCCTCAATCAGGGAACAAGCAACATGGGTGTGGCATTGGAAGGGTGATAGGAACCCAGGGCATCCTGTCCTGCCCCACTAACACTGCCAGAGTGGCAGCAAGACTTGGTCTGACAGGACTCTTGGGTCCTCCACCAAACCAGGCTGCATCCAGCTGCTGGCAGCAGCATCCAGCTCTGCTGCTCACAAAGCCCATTCTCAGAGTGGACATACCAACACAGCACAGCCTTTCTGCATTTCTCTACAGAAAAAAAAACAGTGCAAATTGTCAGCTGAGGTGGGTTTGCACCTCTTTTCCTCCAGCAGAGTGGTGCAAAGCAGATCAGGTACAGTAATCTGGACCCTTGTGTCCTCAATGCTGTTTCCAAAGACAGCAAGCAGGAACAGGAGACAGGTGTTACAGCAAACAGACATAAAATTAAGAACACAATATCCACCTGATCAGTGGAAGATTAGAAGAGATACAAGATATTTCTTGGAAATGTTGTCTCAGTGGTCACACTCCTAACAAGAGGAGGTCAAGGGGATGGGGGAGCCTGTGTGTGTGAAAAGGCAGCACAGCTATTAGGGAACACATGCAGAAACCCAAAAAGGCAAATGAGTCCTCAGCTAGCAACTCCACATCCTTCCAGCCTAAGGTATTTTGTGATTCAGTGATAATTTGTCTTTCCTGTGCATCTGTGCAGTCCAATAGTGCTGTTTTACAGCTGTTCAGACAATATTTTATTAACTGTAACACTGCATTGAGAAGTCATTGCCTATTTCCAATTCAGACCTACCCAAGACATCGCCCACTTACAGCCACAGTGTAGAAACTCACTGAGTGGGAGAAAATCAGATCACCCATCTGACTGGATTGCCATCCACCCTCCTTGCCCTTCGAAGCATTAATTCATGTCCCTATTCATTTTGTGGCTTATAACCACGGGGTGAGAAAAATCTCCTCATGCATTGGAAAGGTGAGGCTCAGGAGCAATCAGGAAACCTTTGGAGGCTTGTAAAATAGGAGAGACATACCTTGCAGCTCCCAGGTCACATGTTATGAATAGAGCCCAAAGTCATTATGCAATCAAATTTTATACACTTTAACTGACTCTTTGAAAGCAACCTGAGGCTTTTAAAATGTGAGGCATCCAAGAAAAAAAAAATTCTGGAATATCTGAAGATGCTTGAAATGCTGCTAAGGAATTCATTCAAGTTGTGTTTCTAGCTGCAAAATTTACCAGGTTGAGAGAAATATGTGCCTCCAATTTTCCAGCAGAATATTTAGTGGCACTCACACTTTTCCAACACTAATACAGAGTCCACAGAAACAGCCTGCCGAAACCATTTCCCCTTCTTGGAATGCCAGAAGAGCCAACTTATTTAAAGTTTATTTTTACCAATTTAATCCTCAAAACTTCAAAGTTTGTTTTCTGCTGTATTTTTAAAGGCAAAATCCCCGGTCTCTACAGGATTACAGCCAAATATGTGCAACATCGAGGCACACCTGGAAGCCATTAAGACCTGAACTTCAAATCTCCTGGCAAGGAGGGGTGTGGAAGCCTCCATCCTCCCCCTTCTCAGTGGTGACACCCTGTTTCTATTAGGGTAACCTTGAGCCAGAGGTGTTCAAAATAAGAACTCAAACTGCAAACAAACACATTATAAAGAACTCTGCAGTACTGCTCCAGGCTAGGGTCAGAGGCCAATTAGGTCAGGCTGAGATAAAGACAGCAACCTCATAAAAAATCAGAAAGTTTCGAAAGATTTCAGGTATGTTTAAGGATGCAGATATTTAACTTTAAAATGCACAGGGATATTTTTCCTATTCATCAAGTTCACTCAAAAATCTTTATGTGAAGTTGAAATAAAATCAATTGTTTATTCCTCCACAGTGTGATTCTTTTGAAACCTAGGTTCAACTCCATGGCTCGTTTGGATTTCTTGTTTAGATATCTTTTGTTTAAAAAACAAAATACTACTATGATTTAGAATTCCTTTTTATATACATACATACATACATACATACATACATACATACATACATACATACATACATATATATATATATATATATATATATATATATAAGTGGTAAATTGTGACTTGATATAGATATGAGATGCCAGATTGTTGGAAGTAAAACAGAAATTGCACTGTGAATTGCCATACCAGCTGGTAACCACATTTTCTAGAAAATCTGTGGGCAGGCTGTCTTGAGAAAACAGAATGGGAGCTAAAATTGTTGCTATTTTTGTGTGATAAGTAGATAACTGAAAAGGCAAAACACAACAATTTCACTTCAGAAGTGTTAGTTTTCTAACTATTCATATTTTTTTTTCTCTTTACATTGGCTTTACCACAAAGTGCTTTGTTCACCCTTTCTAGCTTACATACATATGTCTACAAAATTTGCTTTTCTTATTCTATGTATCTTGTTTCAAACCAGGCATAGTTCCCCAACACTGTGTAGTAAAGAAAAGAAAAGAGATGGCTGCTGAGCTCAACTTCAGTACTTGCAAGACAGCATCTTTTTTTGGAAATCATACTGCTTCTAACAGCACCACAGCACTGCTGCCACGTTTGACTAACGTGTGGTTTTTATATGAACAACTTGATTCCTTTTTTTAGCATGAAATACTGATTTCTCCATTCACAGAGCAAGCAACCCTTTGTTTCCTCTTCAAACAGCTGAGTTCTGAATAGATCCCCAAAGGGCTGGTTTGGTCCTGGCACAGCATGGGAAAAACTCCTGAGCTATCTAATCTGCAACTCATGCACATGAAACTAATCCCAAGCATTTAACTGAGGAGGGAGACCATCCTTGTGACTGAGGGCAAAGAAAACATTTGGAGAAGTCTGGAACATCAAACTGGTTGAAGGGCACCACACAATGTCACAGAGGAAGACAAGGGTTGGTTTAGCATCCTCTTGGATTCACCCCAGAGCTGTGGATGGTGTCACAAAGCCCCAACTCCTGGCTTTCCCCCACAGGAGGGTAGAGGGGCTTGTCTCCCCTCCCTATGGGTAGAGCCTTTCCATCCATTCTCTTGCCCAGCTCTGTTCTCTTCTCCATGCAGTCCCACACTGCCAGGGGAGCAGCCCCAGAACAGCAAACACAGGATAAAAAACAAGTCTGGCTCTAAGTGACTGTCTGGCCACTGCTCCCAGGTCACTTCCAGCTAAACAGTGTCAGACTTCTGGCACTCAGAGGCAGGTGGGGGAGGCTGTGATAAACCTTGTTTGTCCAGGTGCAAAGCTAAACTTGGTTTTGCTGTTTTTCTTCAGAAAACAGCGAGGCAATCCCACAGGCTCTCCCCTCTGCCTGGCTGCAGGGCTTTCATGGATCCTCACCATCCCATCCATCTCTGGGAGCTTTGCAGGGTTTAAGCTTGATGAGCTTTTTCAGTTTAAACATGAAGAAAAGGCTACATGAATCCTGTACCTTAAGCCTGGTAACAGGGTAGATTTGCTGGGAGTAATTCTTCCCCAGCAAAGCCAGAATGGGGTGAACGGGGTGAGAGAGGAACATTTGCCTCTTAAGCATGATTTCATAATTATTATTATTATAACTTGAAGAATTGACTGTTAAAGGTACAAGTTTCAGAGCTAAGACCATATGCAGCTGCTGCTGGAAGCACTGTGAAAAAATGATAAAGAATGAACCAGAACAGAACCCATTGTAAGGCAAAGAGACAAATCAAGGTTGAGAATGATATGGTTGTGCCCTGGAAGTGTAAATAAATGTGAAATGCAAAGGGATTTCATTCCTGAAGTTTTACAAAGACTCTGAAAATTAAGAGAGCAGTGTTTTCTTTGCTGCTTCACGCAGGCACACAAATCATCTGCCCTATGAAACTCCATTCATTTCGGAGAGTTTTCTCTCTTTGCAGCACGCAACCCTGCTGACACATAGCACCTTGTCTGGGCACCCAGCACGAGTGCAAAGTATTGCAGAGGGAAGTGTTTCCTTCCCATGCCTGCATGAGGAGTGCTGGAAACACAGAGCAAGAAGGATTCACAGAGGGGGCTGAGGTCTCTCCTAACACCCAAAGTGTGGCCAAAAAGAGCAAAGCCACCTGCTTTGGTAGGAGGTGAAGCTCATGCTGAGGGCAGGGGAGCAGGGCCTGCATGACTGCTCTGAGGAGCCGTCATGGATTTCTGCTTCTTGGAGCGGTGCAGTTTTTGTATTCCTCCCGTCTTAAATTAGGATTTAGACTTTGAGAAAAGCTGCTGTTTCTGAGGACAACCCAGGCATGGAGGTGTTTTACACTGGTTTAGCAACAAAAGATACTCTAAAAGTAAAATCTTTGAAGGGTATCAGGAACAAATCCCCTCGTGTTTAACACTGACCTCTGGAACAAGGAATACTGGAAACAACTGCACTAGATTTATCCAGTGGTCTTAAGGGGCTGAAAAGCATTTAAGCAAGTAACAGGCTCCTGCCCTGACTCCTGCTTTCCCAGGCCTGATGTCAGACTAAACCTTTGTCAAAAGCCAGGCAAATATAAACTCACATCACTTCATCTTTAACTCCATATCCTTAATTACACATAGAGTTAGCGAGCTAGTGTGTTTTAGTTAAATTATACTGACAGGCAAAACTCTCTGTAGCATTTAATACAATTGAGCAAATGTTTTCCCCCTGAAAGTGCCCTGGGAGGCAGAGTAGGTTAACTGAGTTACTTACAATGTGAAAAGCACATGTAGCATGTCACCAAATATATTCTGAGTTGCATAAAAGATGTGCCATGTTCTAACAGCTAACTCCTAAACTCTTGGAAATTAGAAACACCTGCCCAGTGTGCCTCAATGCTGTATTTATTTGTCTGTGAATATTTATAAGCATTTAAACTACTAATGTTGTTGGCATTGTTAAATCTTGATTGTGAAGTTTGTAAATATTCAAAAGAAGCAGATGTTTACTAATCCCATTTACCTTTAAGGGAAAAAAATGTAAAACTGGAACGAAAGCAGATTGTTAAACTGTTTTCCCAACAGAAACAACCAAAATAAATTACTGCAATCTGAAGACTATAAAGAGTGACTTCAAAGGTCAAAGGATTAAAGACAGTCTAAACCATGAAACGCATTTTATTAAATTAATAAAACATATGATTCCGCTAACTTAATTACACGGACAAATTAGCTGGAAAGGCACTTCAGAGCTCGCCATGGCGGAGCAGCGGCGGCTCCATCGGCTCCATCCTGCAGGAGCCTTCTCCAAGGGCAGCGTGCAGGGAAGAGCCAGGAGCTGAGCGGCTGCCAGGGCTCCTCGCTGCCTTCAAAGAACTCGCTGCTGCTCCGGGACCGCAGCTCGGGAGCAGCCGCTGCCAAGGAGGCCTACACTTGGCTCTGCTGAGTAACCAAAACACTAATTCAGTTCTCTCTTCATCTGTTTTAAATCATGCTTTTAAGTGTATTTATGTGATAAAGAATTGAAGCTGTTTCTTTTGGCCATCTAAATAATTGGGACACTCTCCTTTTCAAATAGATTGACGTTTAAGTACAACAAGCACATTGAAAAGTGAGTTTTGGCTCGCAGAGCCTTCAATTTGCTTAACTCTTTCAGAGCTTAATAGCAGCTTTTCTCAAAGCCAGGCTTCTCAAGGAAATATAAGCCTTAGAGGGATCAATCCTGCTCACACAGAAGTCAGAGAAAGTTTGATTTAAAGTGATCTCAGAAAGAGCACTCTAGCATGGGGTATTTTACTGGAGCAAAGAAACTATTTCTTCACAAAAGACTGCATTATTCCATTTATATAGAAAGTCCACTCCCAAACTAAGTGACTGAAAAAGCTATAATTTACTTAAAACACATCATCAGGGATGATGAAACCTAGTGGGTGGTGGTGTCTCAGGAGACAGCAGCAGAGAAAAACGTGACAGTGCCATGTCTTACAGGATGACTTTCATTAGCTTTACAAAAGTTCAGCTCCACGATCTCTCCGTTAATTCACCTGCACAGATACAGCTGGAAGGGACAGTGCCTCTGCAGCTCTTTCTGCCATGACATTAAACATGGCAAGGTTATCATTTAATAACCACCACTCAGGAATTGATCCATGCCCTTGGAGGAGGGGTGGGGCTCCCTTCCCCATACTTTACAATTTGCTTGGGCAACACTGGAGACAAATCCTTAAAATTTCTCAAGCAGAAAAACTTTACAATGCTACTCTCAGTAAAACGAATTCAAATTTAGCCTCCTTCATAAGCTCAGTTCTCTACAGATGTGTGTTTTACTGATCTATTCTCCCAATCTCTATTTTAAGGTGTAAAGTTTTAAATTTTTAAATATATATATATATATGTATATATAAAAAGGAAAAAAAAAAGTAGCTTTTGCCATTTTAACTTAATTTGTTCACCAAACTATCACTATCTTGTGACAGTGAAATAGCATTTCACTTCAATAGCATCAACATCATGTGCTCACCCCATTAGTAAGCTCCCCTCAGAATTCACTAAGTTTGTGATGAAGTGATGCAACATCCCTAAAATCTGAGAATTAGTGCTGTTTCAAATTGACAGAATGTTTTGAAAGGTTCCCCTGATTGCTGTTTTAGTCTGCATATAGATCCTCACACAAAACCACACTTTTCCTCCTTGTTTCTTTCCTTTTTTTTTTTTTTTTTTTTTTTTTTTTTTTTTTTTTTTTTTTTTTTTCCCTCAAATAAAATTCTAATCTGTCATCAGCTTTGGATAGGAAAGGAAATGTCCATTATTCCAATATTTTTAAATTTCAAGGTCATGTAGCCCAAATCATAAAGAAGCAGCTCTCTTGGGTCTGTGCAGCAGTGGCTGAATATGCAAACAGTTAGATCTGGAAACAATTTCAGGCTGATTTATTAGGGTTAACCTTACAGAGAATTGGGATTTTTTTTTTTTTTTCCTAAATACAAGGAAAGCGGGAAAAAAAAAAAGAAAACCTTCTCTTTTTGGACTGACAGTACTGTAGGTTTTCACTTATGCAGTGTCATCTGCCTCTATTTCCCCATGAGGAGTGGTTTGGGCCAACGTGTCCTGAGCCAGGAAGGTTCTTCCAGGGAAGTCACACCAGATCCTCTCCTGCCTACAGACAGGACCACAACAGTGTGGCAGGACAAAAGAGGCACTCCCTTCTCAGCATGACCCAGGTGTGCAGACCTCTCTCCACAGAGTTCAACCCCACCTTTATCTGCCCTCACCAACCCTGGCTTTTGTCTCTGAGCACCCCTGAGGCAGCACAAGCCCAGGCTCACACAGGTTCCCACAAAAGTAGGTTTTGCTGCCTCACACCACAACACGTAGCAGTACCTACTTTTGCTAATGGTTGCCCTTAAGGCACTGAGAAGACCATATTAATAGTAATTCATGTTGGGATGCTCTGAATCAGCAAGACATAAGAAAATGAAAATAGCAGCAGCTTTACATCATTACAACTCTACCCCTTGTGGATTTTCCGCTAGTGGCAATATCCCTGAGCTGGCGTAGACACTAAAATATTCTCCTCTAAATAACATTCCCCTCTCTTCAACTCCTACACTCAAAGAAAGCTGAGTTTACTAAGTGGCAATACTTTCTTATTTTAATGAATGCATGCAAAAGCACATTTATATGAGTACCAGAGCTCAGAGGTTTTAACAAGAAGCTTTCTCATTGTAGATCCCACACTCTACTCACT
Organism: Sitta carolinensis; assembly: GCA_032173965.1. Classification (NCBI taxonomy): domain Eukaryota; kingdom Metazoa; phylum Chordata; class Aves; order Passeriformes; family Sittidae; genus Sitta; species Sitta carolinensis. The sequence continues at coordinate 5,884,722 of CM063292.1, forward strand.
ACTTGCACAGTTTGTATTCAAGAGAACTTCATACTACAAGTGCAAGTCAGAACAACAGCAAAACAACAATCCCTGCTTTACACCGCATTAGTTCTACCAACAATCTTCTTGCCACATCAGAAGGTCAAATCTTGGGATAACAGTCACTGCTAAAACACAAAATAGCACCAGTGCTTCACAACGTGTGAGGATTCCTCTGTCAGGCCGGTGAGATGTTTAACCTTGTTTATCTGTGAGTGCAAAGCACCATTCCCCATCCAGCAGAGTCACTCTGACCTCTGTGTGGAACCTCAGTTCTCCCCCTGCAGCATAACAATGCTGCTCTGTGCAGCCCGTGTAAGGCCATGGGAGTCAGGATTTACTGCTCCAGCAATTTAATAATGACCTTCATCCTTTCTGGCTTATCCAGTTCGCATTCTAAAACAAAATATATAAAATGCCAGAACTTTTTCATTGCTTCTTCTCTCTGTTAACTGATCCTCATTATCACCCACTTTGCAAAGGTTTCTTTACTACAAACACAGGGAGGAAAACTCCAGAAAAAAATGCTTGTTCTGCTGACACAAAGTGAAGGGTATGGCTTTAAAAGCCTTCACTGAATTGCCTTTTTGTGCAACATGCAAGAAAAACCAGCTATACTTAACATCCTAAATATTTCCGTGCCCACATTCAAACTGCAGAAAGTAAAGGCTACAAACCCTCTAACATCTGAAAAAAATAAATTAGAAAAGTAATTTTCTAACCTTTATTTGTTGCAGGTGAAGGCCTGATGGGCATTTAACTGGCATTTACAAACAGCTGAAGCAGTGGCTCTGAACTGCACAGGCCATAACGTGGGAAAGATGATAACACACAAGAACAGGGTGAATATTACAGATTTGAAAACCTATGATCCAATTAAATCAATAGAAAAAACAGCTGCTCTGGCATTCTAGGGCCCAAGCTGTAAATCTGAGCACCAAACACACAACCTTTTTTTTTTTTTTTTTTTTTTTTTTTTTTCCCCTGGGGGTTGCTTGTCTGCCCAGGAGTGGCACCCCTGGCACGCTGTGTACATCAGGGCTGCTCGGGAAGGTGCCTTGGCAAGCAGAGCTCAGCCTGGCCACCTTGGCTTTTGGGGGCTTCTGGCAACGGCTCCTTTCAGTTTCAGTCCCATGTGGTTTCACACCTCGACCCCACAAACTCACTTTGAACTTGAGGTTCAAATGAATGAAAAATCACAGCAGTCAAAACCGTTGCTTATTGTGGGGGAGCTAAGCCTAACTGTGTAACAGATGGTTTTAAACAGAAAATATAAATTAATCTCATCTTTTCAGTTAAAACTTCCTCATAGCCTGCTATGAAAATGGAACATTGCTACTCCTCCCTTAGCTTCAATTTGACAGTCTCTTAATAGCATTCTGCTTTTCCCTGTGCTGACTTCTAAGGGTAGCCATCAAATTTCCTATCATGGCTCTTAAAATGGACTCAGGTAGGACACACAACTTCAGTAAGATTATTTTTTAATTACATAAAGCTATAAATAGCATTCCTGGTCTGGACTTGCTGGCAAATCTAAATAAACGCTATGCTAGGTCAGTCCTTATGTTGCATGTACTTGATATTTATATCTGTAACTGTGAGACAGGGAAAGGAATTACATTTATAAGTAATTAGCCAGTTTAATAAACATCAGCCAAGGGAAGGAACTCCAGTTTAAATTCAAGTCTATTCTTCTGGCTTCTAATGCCTGAAGAAACTGTGTACATTTGGTCTTCCCAGCAAAGCACACAGGCAATGACTGATAACAGCCATTTATTCTACCTCAGCTTGCTATGCAAGTGTTTGCCTAGGACTTAACCCTATTGAATTCCAAGTAGTTTTAGAGTTTTACTGTAGGGAAGTTTTAACCTCTCTCACAGACAGTCCTATTCCAGCACTCTTAGTGCTCCTTTGGTAACAGCAAAGCACAGGGCTGCTTGTTTCGTGTAGTTCAGAATAACAAAGCACTTCAGCAAGCTGTGAGTGAATGCAGCTGTAACCAGCTCTAACTAGAGCCTGATATCTTGCATACTTGTATTTCTGCATCTGATCAACACATTCGGCTTGGGGATTGCATGAAAAAAGATCAGTCACTTGAATATATAAAATGCCATGGGATATGAAACCAGTCATCTTCAGGCAAAAAATAAAAAATTCTGTTCACAAAATAAACTCCTGAACCAAACGCCAGGCAGGCAGCTACATCTTTGCTAAACTGTGAAACTATGACTTCTGAAGAATCACGACCTCCTCCTGTATATAGTTGCCATTGGAGAATTTGTTCCAGCCTTTGCATTCAATATACTCTTGCCACATATTGATTTTTTTTTTCTTCAAAGCTAATCTTTTGACTTTCCAACTGCAAAGAAGAAATATTGTCAGACTGATTATGAGGAAGCTCACTAACAGTTCACGCATTTGATGCTCTGGCTATAATGTTGTACAAATCTAATGTCATAAGTCCTGGATCATGTACAAATATAGAAAACAGCATCAAAGATGTAGCTTTTCCCTGGGTATTGGTCTTTCAGCTTGCAGAAGACTCATTCAATTTAAAACATGCTGGAATAACTGACTGGCTGCACTGTAACCCATAAATGCCCTTATATACAAGCCTTGGTATGACATTATTAAATGTCTTGAAACATTTTAAAGTTTTATTACAGTGTTTGACATCAATAAGGCAATTAGTGAGACCTGAGACCATGTACTGGTCAGACACAACTGACACCAGAAGCACTTTGTAAAAGTCAATGGTTGTCTTGGGTTTACAGGCCAAGGGTAAGTGTATGTCCATAGACACACTTCTTCATTTTTATAACTATAGCTGAGGCTTTAAGGAAAAGCCCATATTCCCCAAATTAGCTTAAATCACTGGTTTCTGATATAAATAACAACAGGGAGAGAAAGAATGGAGACAGAATCACAGAATGGTTTGGTTTGGAATGGACCCTGAAGATCATCTCGTCCCAAACCAGGGATGCAAATCACAAGATCAGCTCTGACAATAATGTGAGTGGAGGAGGGAATTTTACCATCAACTAGCAAAAGACTAACCAACAACAAACACATCACTGTATTTCAATAAGGCCTTTCTGTAAAGATATCAAAAAGCAGTTAAAAAGCACCAAACATGTCCAAGACTGGCACAAAAAGCACGTGGAGAGGAAACCAGTACTACAACTTCTACCCAGAAGAGCAGAAGCATTGCTGAAGGTAGTGACAGATCCCTCACACCCAGCCAGGCTGGAACAGACATTTCAGACCTGACACCCACGAAAAAGCAGGAGGGAGGACTTCATACATGTCTTACTGTGCAGGAGCAGGCAGGAATGGGCATTTCCCAGATCTCTCAGCATGTGCAGGAGCTATCTGTAATCAATGCTACCGCCACACGCAGCTGGGCTGGCTTGGGTGGATGACATATGTTCCTAATTTGTTTCCTGCATAACCAGAAGGTGTGTTTACTGCTACGAAATCAAGTTAGCATTTACAAAGCGCAATTATCTTTAAAAAATGACTTTGCCATAACTTTCAACAAACTCAGAATGGACTGGAAAAGAAACAAGGACTGCTGTAGCTTATTAAAGTTAACATTTTATTGAGCAGGTGGAAACAGAAGTCAGTGGTCTGTTCTTAGTTTCTTTCCTCTCTGACCTCTCCTGGGAAGGGATGTACTCTAACAACCAAGTAACAAATTTATTCTGATATTCTGGGTTGGTTTGGGGTTTTTTTCTGGTATAATTCTGGTTAAAGGTTTTGATTCACAATAGTTGAAATCAAAAACAGAAGCATGGGTGTCCTACAGGCTATAAAACTGCTCTACTTAGTTTTCTAGCCAAGGTTTGTAAAATCAAGCTCAGACTGAAGCATCTCAAAACTGCAAGACATTAAACGTGAAATTAAGTGACAGATAAGTAATCTAACAAGACAATCTCAGCTACAAGAGTTTATCCACCTCTGCTTTTCAGAGTCACATCTCCCTATAATTTATGGCATACAAATTTTCACAATTTGATGCAATACTTACATTAGTTTAATCAAACACTTTCAGAGTGCCTGGTTCATTACTTGTGTGGCACTATATCAATTGCACTTTACTTACTGCCCTAATCAAAGAGTATCTGAATTCTTTGGACTGGACAAATGGATATAGATTTTACAGGAACCCAACAAACTAAATGCATATGCATTATTTTAACTCTGAAGCATTTATATTCCCTCATAGCTCGGATTTCTAATCCAAATGGCTGATATTATTCACTGAAAAATCATAGTACAGTAATTTAAAGGGATAATAAACACATAACACAATAAATAGTAACGTTCTAAGCTCTTGCTATGCCAATAAAGCTGTGATTCAGTCAAGTTCAGCCATGGTATGGAAGTAAGCCATTCCCCAGTCATCAAAATGAAAAAAATCCTATCAAGACCCATTGATTTCAGTGGGATTTAAATACAAGTTTAGGTTCTGGATAGATTAAAGGTAAGCACACTCCTGAACCAGAGCCCAAGGACACAGACACTAAGTGATGCCAAATCCCCAATGTCACTTCAACTATTTAAAGTCCTTTCAGTGAATTCTTGTCATTTCCCTGTGCACAGATCCTTTGTGCCCATCACCCATGGCAAAGGGTGTCAGATCATGTTATTGCTTCACTTCTGCTCCAGACTTTCCTAGTGCTTTATCTTGTCAATAGCCTATAGTTATATATCACAACATTCATTTTATGTTTTATTACCCTACCTAACTAGCACTGTGCTGCAGGATCAGAAAACCTTTACAACTGCCATTAAGTTTGTCTAGACAGAGGGGCTTTTTCCCTTAATTCTTTTCATTACAGAATATCCTTTATTTTCTTGTAATGACATCAGTTCACTTTAGAAGGACACTCGTGCACACTGGGGTTGACACATATCACACAGAAACTATTGGAGAAATTCTTGCTGACTGAGGCATGTTTAGATACAGTTGTAAGACATGAAAACACTCCTTAAACATTTTTCCTCTTTCCTTCCTGTATTCAGTGATAATCTCTGGAGTACTGCCCCTAGCTATGCCAGAGCCTGCTCTGTATCCTAAATCCAAGCTCAGAACTTGCTGTGCACCAAGCAGGAGACACCAGAAGTGAGACAGACAGGGGTGTTGTCCTTTGAGCCACAAATCCTTTCCAAATCTGCAGCGTGGGAGAATTGTGTGACAACATCTATCAGACTAATGCCAGAAGGATTTCCCAAGATGTGCCCTGTACATTTGGCTAAGTTACTAGTATTTTGCACACAAATAAGAAAAAAATTAAACATTTTCAGGACACTTTTGTTTCACATACCCAACTGGTCTTTTTTTTATGAGGCTTTAATAAGGGGAAAGGCAGCAGAAATTCAAACTATTTAACCATATATTTTTGCTTCAGATTATTTTGCACCTTTAGCATTTTTTAAAACACACATAGCCCTGTGTCAGAGCTATTTTTCGCATACACCAGCAAAAATGTTTTTGAAGAAAACACAAGAAACAGGGGGTGGGTGGAGGCTGGGCAGATTTCGCCCCGATATTAAATATTAGTATTAGTTAATGAATTACTGAAAATCAATATTAAATAAAAATAGTGTTTGTTTTGTAGCTTCAAGTGGCATCTTTTATCTTAATACCACAGTCTTATGTGTCATTTAGAAGCTTTATTGTTTCAATAGCAAAGCTAAAGGGGTTAATTCCTCTTTAACAAGGGGCTCTCCCCCTTTCTCCCTTTCCCCCCTCCCTCTCCTTTTTTGGCTCTGCCTAAATTTCTAACACTACCTTATGAAATGTAGTATACAGCTTTTAATTGTGCCCAGAGGCAGTACAACTTCAGAGAGGGTTCGGAGCAACTGGCAGAGGATTTGCAGAACAGCTGTGTTCCGGGAACATGTGCAGGAGCCCCGTCAGCACCTGCACCGCGCCCGCCCCTGCTCCCCGCACGCTCCACATCTGGGATTAATCACCCCTTTTAAAGGAATTAATACTCTTAACGTTTTTATTTTATTATACCTGTAGGAACATGATGCTATATTAAAATCTGCAGCCTATAAGTAGTATTTTGTTCGAGCCAGAGTTACTGGGGGGAATAAAACCTCCCTGCGCTTTGCCAAGAATGAATTGTTTTAATATCCCAACATTCAATATTATTTATTATTAAAGTCAAGCGCTGCTTTGGTGAGTAACTGGCTTTCTCGAGCTTTAACCTACTTTTACCCACTGAAGTCTACCTTACAGTTCCAACACTTGCTGGAAATAAGCCTTCATAGTTCCTCCCCCCATCACCATTTTCTCAGTGTACGCTATTCATGCTGGAAGATTTTTTTAAAAAAAATCCTTTAAAAATGTGATATTATTTAAATGTCACTCAATTCCAACTGCAGTATTTGCTTACAGAGTTCAGACAGTACAGAACTCTATTCATGCATGAGTTATGCCACATTAACCATTTACGATAGGTTTTCATGTTAATTCTACAGGGGAGGAATCATATTAGATTTGCCCATTTTGTGTAACTTATAATGGAATTCAGCAACATGAGTCCTGCTCATTATAATGGTGGGGACTAGAGAGGAAAACTGAAAAGAAGAGGAGGGAAATCAGCTCTGGTATTAATTCATTAAAACGCAGACATTTCCCAAAAGTCAGACCCCTGAGTGAACACTTCTGAGGTAAAGCCACAAAGAGCTGACACTATTGCTGATATGTTGGTGTGCACTAGAATTCAATTTTAAGAGTGTTTCTGAATCAACAATTTACCCCAAAATCTGACAGGCCAACCCATAAGCAATAGAAATATACACTGCTAATACTTTCTGCATTATTCTATAGAGGCAAAAAGACATAGTATTAAACCTTGGTTAGAGACATGGTGAGTATGACAGGTTTTTGTCTTGTAATACACCATTTATCCAAGAATTGGAACAGAAATATTTATCCCTCCAAACCCTTGAGTAAATACTATCCTAGATTTCTCAATGCATATTTTCTTAATTTGAAAATTTAGTCTGAAAATTAAGCAAATAAGTACAGCATCCCAAACTGGTGCATTTTGCCTTAGGAATAATTTTCCCAGTGATATCTAAAACATAGTCCTTTTGTATCTCATAATTCAGTTGTTTAACCTTGTTCTACTGAGCTGGAATTGCTCAGCAGCAAAATGGCTCTGAAGCCAAAGCCATATTGGTCACAGCCACTCTTGGACAATTTTTCTTGTAATTGTGAACCTCAGCAGCCTCCTGGTCCCATTTATCTGTGTTGGGTACCCTCCTCCTGATGCAGACAGACTGCAGCACAAGACTAATTGCATTTTTGGCTTTCTACGCTCAATATCTTTACCACCTTTCCTCAGTTGTTCTTCCAAGCAGATTTTTCTATTTGTCATAGTGCACAATATATTTGTAGTGACTGTAGCCTAAAAAACCTAAGTACTTAATGAAATACATTAAATTAAATACCTATTTTGAGAATTACCATGCTCTACCTGAATATTATGCACATTACATATTTTAACAGGGAAAAGGGGAAAAAGGCAAATCTTGTTGCTCCAGCCCAAGCTGGCAGAGCAACCTTCCTGACTCACCAAATTTCTCATTCCCCCTCACCTCAGGAACAGCCCCCAGGAAAAATCCACTCAACTGCTCAGGATCCCACTGCACCTTGTGTTGGGACTCATCCCTTCTTACGGAGGTGCTGAATATATGTTTTTAAATTTAATTGTTATTTTTTACTATCCTAAGAAGGTTTTGTTGTGAGGGCATGACAGATGTGTGTTAATTTGTGCCTTAGTTAGCTCCTGTCACCCTGATTTTAATGGAGCTGAACAAGTTCATATGCCACCACCTACCTCACTGAGAAATCATAACCAGGCTGATTTATGCAATGGGCAAATCCACCCCTCACACTGAACCTGCAGCACTGGCTTAGTGAAAATGGAAACACATGCAGGTATTGCTGCCCACACAAGCCAAGCTAGTGGAGAAAAAAAGAAGATTCAATTAAATCAGTAAAGCAAATGCACAGTTGCACAATTTTGGGTTTGGAGCCAAAGGATGCTCCTTGTCCTAAGAGGTAATTCTCCCTCACATTGTAGGAAACAAAAACTGGTGGGCAAGAGGCTGAGTATAATTTTAAGTACTGATGACTGGGGATGGGGACAAGGGGTGAACAGAAGCACAAATAAAGCATTCCTCTTTTTCCCAGATTCTGAGGTATAATGGGTAGGTGTGGCCGTTTGTTTTTTTCCCCTTGACTGCTTTCCTCACTGCTGCTGGAAGCACCGGGAGGGAGCTGGCCCTGCTCTGAGCAGGAGGGGGAACGGGGTGACCTCCAGAGGTCCCCTCCAGTCTAAATTTTTCTGTGACTCTAATCAAAACCCTCAAGAGATGCTGAATCTGGCAATGCCAAACACACCCAGGAAATGTAAAATTAGAACTGATTAGCAAGACGTTTGTAAACCAGAAGCCTCTGATGCCATTATATGGTCATCTAATACTTGGACAGAAGCCTTTGCTGCCTGAAAAATGTTGGATGAAGCAGACTAATTGCAAAACACTATTTGCTGCACTGCCAGCTTTTCCCTATGGAAAATAAAATTGCAGGGATCTTGGGAACTGGTAAATCTGCCAAGCTGGAAGTCAGGTTATGAATTTAGAAAACATTTCTCTTTTTTTTAAGTTATCAGTAATTAGATGGGAAATTGAGAAGTAATTAGATGGTAAGTTGAAAAGTAAAACTACATCTCAGAACTCTAGGAATAGATGACACAAGAAGCAATGTTTTCAAAAGTACTAAAGTGATGCAGAAGCCTATATCTTGCTACTAAAAATAAGGACCCTGGTCCTCAAGGCATTAAAATAACTCTGCACTAAGAATTTATGTCAGTGTAACAAAATCGTATTTGGACATCATTCCTTTGACATATCTCTAGAATCAAAAATCCCAGTATGTACAAACATCCTGGGGAAAAATGCTTGTAGAGTTAAGAAACTCCTTAAAGTTCTTTTTTTTTATCATTAGACACTGTATCTAAAGCAAAAGTGCCAGACACATAAATTACTGCAGCAGAGCAGCCTAATATTTAGTCTAAGTCACACTTAAGCTATTTTCGTGCTTTAAGATATTTTACTAAAGAGCAAGATGAATGCAAATTGCTTAATAAAATGCTTTTAAAAACCCAAGAAGATCCAGAAATACTCATATTATTTGTTTCCCTCCAGGGAAGATCCCACAGGACCAAGCGAGCTCCACAACACCTAAGAGAAGTCAAAGATTTTAAAAGGCCAAACCACAGTTTTTCCACAGTTTCCAGTCTGATCTCCAAGGTGTTTATTACACTTTTTTTACTACTTCAAAGTAACAACATTTTTTTTAATAGTCCAGCAGCCTCCATTTTCTCGTTGGCAGAAGATAGAGTCGCTCTTGATAGGAAAACACATTTATTCTGGGACTAGTCATGGTAAGATTTACTCAGTGTTAATGAAGACACTGCTTCAAGCCATAGGTTTATGGAAAAACACAAAAGTTTTAAAAGGCTGGAAAAGACTGACAGTGTGAAGATTTAATTTCTGGCTTAAAATCAGTGGCAGATCCCCGTGCCCTGGGTGTTATTCATTTGTCAGCAGCTTTCCAGCAAGCCCTTGATGTCCCCAAAGCTCTGTACCTGCACTGGGTGGGGCAGGCACAGCAGCAGGGAGAGCAGAGATGTGAGCAGCCTGTGTTCAGTCCTGACTCAGGTGTTTCTCTCTGTATCCTAAAGGGAAGAAGCTGATTCATCATAATTTTCCCCTTATACAATAAACATTATTTATCCAATCTGATGTATTTGTGGTTTAGATTCTACTTTGCCTGACCTTGTAATTACAGAAAGTACAGGTGCCGTTTATTTGTGCAATGCTGATGTTTCTGGATGTCTGGAAAAGCGTGCTCCAGAGCCATCTCAAAACTCCATGATTTTCTCACTCTACAAAAATAATTTTACAAACACTCGTCCTCTTCATGATTGTCGCAATTTCTGCCAGAGAGAGCCCAGGGCTGGTAAAGTGCCAAGCAGGGCTTAAACATACTCAAGAGCTTCAAAGAGAAATGCACACAATGCTATTGATGTCAGCCTCTCAGTTTAATACATGCTTAAATTCACAGTATTAAAAATAACCAATCAAGGGGTTTTCTTTGCCATCCCCACTCTAAGAGTGAGCCTGAAATCTGTGTTAAAAAAGAACACTACAACTATTGCTTCTGCAGGGTATTCAGTACCCTCAGACTCTCAACATAATTTTCATTAGAGGGCAAAATGTTTGGAAAATTGTTATATGAAGTCCATAAATCTGAAGATGAATAATGAAAATGAAACTTCCCAAGAAATGCCCCAGTGTTCATTTTATTTAACATTCTCCATTGGTGAAAATAAATTAAGAATGAACAAGACTTGTTTATGCCTGCCTTACACCATTCTCTGTGTTTTAATAGCAACTGCATATTAATTTATCAGGATCCCATAAATTATAATTAGCCAGGAGGATTAACAACATAAATCCTTGAGTTTAAAACCAACCTGGCCTGCTCTCTCTTCCCTTAGCCCTAAAGTGAAAAAGAGCCATAAAACCCATCACTGCTGTTTGATCCATTAAACTCGTGAGACACTCTTATTTCAGCTGAGCTACTGGAGGTAGAGGCTTTGCAAAAATCTGTTTTAAAGTTACAGCAGCCTTCCTGGAAGTGAGAGAGAGCGTGCACAGGAAAGGCCCAGCCTGAACATGGGAGATGACTCTTGCTCTTTCCGCTGCATCACCAGCTGACATCAGGGAGGCTTCTCAGTATGCAGGAAATGGGCAAAAGATCTGACTAGTAATATAGGTGAGGCATAGAGGTATCACTTCCTAAGCACACCTTTGCCAAGGTAAAAGGAAAATCCAACTCAAGTGGCCACATGTTTCACTGGACTGGGGAGCAGGAAGGATGTGCTGCGGGTGAAGCAGATGCTCCGGGATCAGGAAGTCCCCCTTTGACTACAGTTGAATATCCTTAAGCATCAGCTGAGGGCAAAGCAGGGAACACCCCCACAGAGCTGTAAATCAGCCAGGGCGTTGTACTGTACTCATTAGCCCAAACAATTTAAGGTGCTTTGGCAGCAATGCACAACCCATTTGTACATGTAATCAGGAACTTCCTCACAAATACCAACTTGTAAACCCACTTCTTTCCCCCTCACTCCTGAAAGATTTGCATGACAGATGTGAAACACTGAAAGCTGAAACCCATCAGTCCCACCTGAGTGCTCAGGTATTGCTGAGAGAGGATGGAGAGGATGGGGCTGCTCAGCTGCAGCTGCCAGAATGAGCCCACACCAAGGCACAACGAGGTGCATCTTATCATCCAAAAGGATATTTTGAATTGAAATATCTGCTAGTTCAATTTACTAGGTAAACAACAAAAAGAAGAGTTTCTGCCAGGGTTTATTTTTGGTTTCAGACTGCTCTGCAAGGGTCAGATTGCCATGTGAGCCACCCAAAGAAAATCTCTAACAGGCATAAAAATTTATATTAAGTGCTCAATTTTTTTTTTTTTATTTATTGCTTGAAGGCGTTTAGAAGCTTTTGAAGACACCAATCCTTTATTGTCATCATAGCAGTGCTGCACACAGGGAGCAGGGATTATGGAGCAGAGCCAAAGCCACGTGGCTGCACCTACAGCACACACAGGAGCTGCACTCCTGCCCAAAGAGCCTGCAGCCATCAGGTCACCCCGTGGCGTGAATAAGCACATTTCAAAACCAGGAAAGCAGTGTTGTCAAAGGCAGAAAAACACTAAATAGAAGCCTACACCTGAGGGTGATGAGGCCCTGGCACAGGTTGCCCCCAGAAGCTGTGGATGCCCAGATGCTGGGAGTGCTCAGAGCCAGACTGGATGGGGCTCTGAGCAGCCTGGCCCAGGGGAAGGTGCCCCTGCCCATGGCAGAGGGATGGCACAAGGTAATCTTTAAGATTCCTTCTGACCCAAAGCATTCTATGAGCTGAAACAGAAAAGCCCCACAGGAAGAACTATCATTTTGCTCCCCTCTACCTGAGCAAGAGAATTTAAAAAAGACTTTTTGGCATCATCACCAGACAAGAGGGCATTTCCTGATGCATCCACAATCTGCTACCCTTCCTAATCTCAGGAACTTGTAAGGGACATTTATGCGGCATCTAGGCTTTGGCTGGCCAAATTCCCAGATGGTCAGTGGAAATGGCCCTTCTCCCTCCCTGACAGCTGGAGCTGATGTCAGTCACACTTTTCATCCTGGCCTCAGAAACCAACAGAATAAAAGAATCACTGAGTGAGCAGAGAGGAATTGCAATGGACACCTATGTCAGCCCATGCTCTGAGGGGTGGGTTTAGGGACAGATAGGGGAGGTAAGCCTCAAAGCCGGAGCCTGGCCCTGCTCAGCAGCCCTGATGTGAGCAGGTTACCCCACAGGTTTTACTCTGTTCACACCACACAGATCTCCCAAGCTGTGGAAAACCCGCTGAACAAATCTCTCACAATACTGTTGACTGAGACTATTTTTGCCTCCTCATGATTAATGTTTCAGGGTCTGACAAAATACAGGGGCAGCATTTTTTGAGCTTGATATCAGCTATCCAGGGAAAGGCTGCAGCAGGCACACACGAAGTAGGAGCAGATAAGGGGGCTCAGATCAGCGTGTGATATACCTGTGTGCACCAGATGAGCTGAACATGACTCTGAGTACTTCTGCTCACTTCACACAGCTGATATTTATCACAGCTCCTTTCAAATGCTTATCTCCATCCTTTGGAGCTCACTTATAGCATGAACAAGGTGAACTCCCAGGTGGAACGAGGGCCCAGATGTGTCAGGGGAGGTTTCCATTCAGTAAAACCAGGATATCACCTGGTTTAGAGAGATAGGGGATACACAGCTCAGCAAAACGTGTTTCTGCAGGACTCTTACATGTGCAAGTAGAATAAATGCACTTAGTACGAGATACATAAACAAAGGAAAACAACAAACCCTTTTTTTTATGCATATGCACATCATGTATATATGCATATATATATCTCTTATATATATATACATATATATACATGCACAGACACACAAAAGCCTGCCTGACTCCTCTATTTGCCTTTAATACTAAAGGTAGAGCAAAACAGCTTTCATTTTTCCTATTCCTCCTTCCTTCTCAGTTAGAGAAATGAGACCTACCAGTATAGACAGCTATGCTTAGTGGTCCTTACTAAGCACCAAAGTGAATGATCTGGCTCAGAGTATGCAGCCAAGGGTTTACACACCTCTCTTAATCAAAAGAAAACACAGCTGGAATATAAAGTATTTGTCCCCTTGTATTTAAGGGCGTGGGGGGGGAGGGAGGAAATTGGGTTGTATAAAAGAAGAGAAAGAAAAGTTGTTAGACATAAATGCAAACAGCTTTGCAAATAGAGGCTGATAATAAGCATCTTCTTAAAAAAAAAATCACTGCAGCATATTGTAAAGGAAGCTCCTGCATTCATTCCATGAGGGAATAGGAAAGTGCTCTCTCTGTACAAGGCTGCAGAAGACAGAAAGCTCTGTAAGCCCATCCCAACTCCCTTAATTATTTTAATTGCAGCAGTGTGATGCCAAGGTGCTGAATTACCCCCTCAGGCTCTGGCTGCTTAGCCAGGAGGTACTGAATTAAACTGTCAGAACATGCAGAAAAATTGCAATGGTGCCTGTCAACGGTATTTGTTAAGAGACACGGGTGAGGCCAGTGACTTGTATAGAAAAAGAGCTGCCAATGCAAAGTCGTCAAAGCACAGCACTGGAACTAATGGGGTATTCAGAGGTCTTGTTCTACTTCATTGGTTAAAGCCAACAAAACTCCTGTAATATTTGGGGCGGTTTGCTATTTATGGCTATGGTAATAAAGGCCAGTTAAAGCTGCAAAGCCAGCCACAGTTAGTGGTCCCCACTGCTTCAGTTCTAAATGGCTGAGAGGGCACTATTCCATTTCAAGCTCTGCCTTTAGAGAGGAAAAAAATTATAAAAAGAACTGGGTATTTAAAAATATGAAAAATTAAATGCAGGGTGGGCCACAGTTTTACAATACACTGTTCTAGTCAAAAATAACTACATTTTGGATGCCTTACCCAGATGATTTTGAATTCAGTTATGTCTTAGCTGCAAAGGACTGGCATACAGCTGGCAACGTGGCCCAGGTTTAGCATCCTCTCCTCCTGACACGTGGCAGTTTCCTTCCAGAGACGCTTACCAAAGCCCAAGGTGTGTTTGATACCAAAATCTACTTTGTAACTTCTAAACCCACGCAAGTGCAGATAGCGATCAAAGCCGCCTCAAGAAGTCCTATTTGCTGTGGCTCTGCATGGCTCCCTTGCAGCTATTTTTAGGAGTAAAATCCTGTGCCTGTGAAACCAAAAGGCAGATAACAATGGCTGGAGCCAGCGCGTGGGCAGGTGCCATGCCAGCACCTTGCAGCTCTTGGCTCCTACTGTTGGGTCCCTCACAACGCCCCGGTGCTCCTGGGCAGCAGGAAGCCAGCTGGATTTGGGGATGGGAGCTGGCTCCTGCAGAGGGACACACCGATCCATGAGCCAGGTGAAAGCGATAAATGGTTTGTGCTTGGTAGGCTGGCAAAAGGCTGAATACACCCGTCCGTGGGGCTCTTAGAAACCCAACTTCTCAGCCCTTCTAGAGGCTGCAGAGCAGAGATGGTGCACAGAAAAGGAGAGTCTTTCTGTGTTTGCCAAAGCCACCTTTTCAGCATAGCAGGGAAGTGGAGATAGAGAAAATGAGTGTTTTTTTCACTGTGGGTGCTTGTCCCTGTCATTGACCATTCCAACAGTTCTCTGCTTAGACAGAGCTGCATCCCAGTTTTCCACAGTGTAAAGAGCTTTGAGAAGTGCTGCATGTCCCACCTGGCTTCTCTGCTGGGGTATCTCCCAGCTCAGTGTGCTTACTGGGATTCTTCTTTAACAGGTCTCCATAGTCATAATCCTATATTCACTTAATGTGGTTTTCACAAAGAAAAGTTCAAGAGAGGTTAATGATCCATTAGTGTACATTTTTAACTAGCTAATTTACATATTGAATAGCCTGTATTTATTTTATTAAAACCAGGTCACTATATTCAGCTGACTGAATTATGTGAGATATCACATGGTTACACTAAAATCGTTCAGTAATTAATTTTACCCCTACATGATATGTAGTTATTACTTATATTTCTAAAACAATTAAAACTGTGAATGTTCTCCTAAAGAAACTGAAACCTTTGCTGCTATAAGGGCTTTACAACTGCAATGCAAAGCTAAAAAGGTTAATTTCTGTAGTTCCTTTGGGATTAAATCCATATTGCTCCTGGTACAGAACACAGCATAGAGCCTGCAGGAGTTATGGTTCAGGCCAGGTCACAAACACTGTTTCTAAGCTGTGTTTGTACCTAAATAGTGTTGGCCATGCAAAGATGCACCGTCATGAACTCATTCCCTTCTTGCCATCTGGGAATTAAAGGACAATCTTCATTAACTTTAATTAAAGAAGTTGGATCCTTTCAGACAGGGGTGACAATCCAAGTGTACATTAAGCAGCTCAACATCCCCCCAGCATTACTCGTGGCTCTGTTCCTTTGGCCCACAAATTTAACATCTTCTATCACACACAGAGGAGAAGGCAGGGTGATGACTCCATGGCTCTGAAGACCACACTGCACCTCCATCTCTCTGACTCAGCAGCTTCCCCAGTCAATCATTAATCCACTTGCATATTCTCTTGGCATGCACTTTACCACAACTCCATAGCCTGTCACTAACTGGGATATCTGAAGGATATGAGACATGGGAACTGCACCCTCGGTTGTCCTGATCTCAATTACACAACCAGGTCTGGGAGAGCCTGACTGCTCTCCATTTATCACAGCACAAGTCTGAAAGGGTTTTATTCTCCTGCACTGAGCAACACAATAGTCATTTACAAATGGCCAAATTGCCCAAAGTTTCTAAAAGTCAAACCATACCTTGATTACCTCGTACTCAGGAAATGCCTTTGAATAGATTTAAACACTTCTGAGCAGGTTTTCAGCATTAGCACGGTTCCTTTCTTCTCGGGATAGTGGTGGCACATTGTGAAATGCCTCTTCCGTGTTCCTTGCCAACATCAAAACCTCTTCACGCCGCATTTTTGAATGTCATGTTCACAAGAACACGAGAGGATTTCTAGTTCTCAGTGGGAGAGTGTTATGTTTTTCCAAGTGCAAACAAAGGGTATTAAAACACCCGTAGTGCTCATTATACCACTGCAGCCCACAGAAACAAAAGTATGGATTCGATTTTCCACCACATAATGACTATATCGTGCACAGAACTGGATGAACTAATTTATTACTTAGGAAAAGTACTAATTGCTGGGCCCTTCTGCCTTTGGGTGCAGTGGCACATGCAGGGAAAGACCAGGTTTAGGGCCAGATACAAAACAGATCTGTCATAAAGGATCACCGCCGTTATTCCATCAAATCTACCATTAGCTCAGCATTAGCCACAAAGAGTAAACCAACGACAAGCATCAAGAATTCAGATATTGTTCTGCAAGAATAGAAGAAAAATAGTATTAACATTTCTTGGAATTCAATTAGTCTGAAGCCTTGTTTTCTGTGCCAAATGAGGTGCATTTTCTATTGAGTGAGATTTGTTTTCCAGAGTAAAGAGGGCATTGTCTCTGATAGGATTAGAAATCAAAATAGCTGAGTTGGATTAGCTACCTAACGATTAACAAAACAAACACCTTTTTTTTTCTCTCTTTTTTTTTTTTTTTTTTTTTTTTTTGGTGCTGAAGACATGGAAATATGGAGTGAAGGAGACTTCCTGGACCATCAAGTCTCATATCCGTGTTATTGAAGACACCACATCGTTTAACTCTTTCCACAAACATATCGAGCTTATCATAATCTGGAGTATTTTCTACAATGATGTTTTCAGCATGATAGCATCAGCCATGTGGACAGAAAAAGCAGCAAAATTTCCTTGATGCAAATTCTGTTTCATACGAAATTTGCAGTCATCATACCACAGGATTTCTGTGAAGAAATGTCTTTGTTTCTTTATGAAACAATGTTCAGAGATTTACAAAACCTTATTTTTATCGATGACAACCCAAAACGTACAAAATATTGCAGAGAACTGAACAACTACATAAAACTCCCCTCCTAAACTACTATTTTAGCTTCATTTTATCAATTTTTAAAAAAATAATATTGCATTTAACGTGAACTTTATTGTTTGGATAGCCGTACTGGGAGGCTGATGTGGCACTGAAGCCCTCTTCCTCTTTTAACACTGCTGCTTCTCAAACCAATACTGAAGCTGAACAATCTTTTGTCTGAAAATCAAATTAACACTTTCCTAAGGGGAGTGTAAGGCATTTGCATGAGTGTGAAAACTCAATCAAAAGTAAAGTTTGAGTGCTGGTCATTTATATCCCAGGCTTGCCAGAATAAAGCAGCATTAAGTTTCTCACTAAGACTCAGATTTGTAAAGATATTTAGATGCAGATAAGGTGCTTAGTGGTGATTCAAAAAAGCCTAGGACTTTTCTGTGCTGATGATTCATTCTAATATACATTTCATTTACAAGTCAGCAGTACAATGTTGTGGTAGAAGTGATGTGGTAAAAATAAAATACAAGAAAAAACGATAACTAAGGGTAGAAATCTGGGCATAACGAAGGCAACCGTGATGGTCCCAGTGGCTTTAATCCCTACAAATCCATACAAAGTCCTCTCTGTCAGACTTCTGAAGATTTCTTCTGTTAAAAGCAGAAAGCAATAGAAGAATTATTATATTTAATGAAGTGCCACAGGACAGCTGTGTTTAGAAGAAAGTCCCAGGCTGATTTTCCTTCCTCAGTTCTCTCTTCCAGCACTGAACCTATTGAAAAATGAACCTAAAAATTGATTCGAGGAGTTCTCTTTCTCTCCTGAAGTTTGATTCAAATTTACAGTCTTCATGTATTTCAGGCTGATTCGGTGAGACCATGGCATGTCTCAGCTCTGAAGCTGCTTCTTGCAGATTGCAGCTGTAGGGAGAAATACGTCTACATATGAAGCAAAGTGATGGAGTGAATTAAACTCCAAACACAGCCTCCAGCTAATTTTTTAATAATCTGAGTGCAAAACAGGGCCTTGAGGGTAGGCAGAGCTTTTCAGTAAACCAATCAGAACTGGATTTTATTTAAACAACAGTAAAGTCAGTCCCAGAGAGCTCAGACACTTGTACACAAAGCAGCCGTGTCTCACTGAGAGCCGGTACAGTAGCTCAGCATCTCAATTTCAATCACAGCTCATTCCCTGCTGGTAGTTTTTGTCTGCAAACAAGCTGAATGTGAGCAGACAAGGGCCCCCAGAGCAAATAATACGAGCACTGGAGGAAGAAACTCACACGGACACGATGCTGACAGTTGTGCAGCCGACTCAAAAAGATTGCCCAACAAGAACCCCAGCGCTCGGCTGGAGCTGCAAGCAGAGCCCGACAGACAGGGAGAACCTGCCCTAAGGGTTCCACCTGTGAACACAGCTCACCTTGGCAGAGGCTGTGCCAGCCAGGGCAAAGCCTCGGGTCTCTGCCGGCCCACAGGAGGAGCAGGGCAGCTGTGCCAGCTCTTGTGAGCAAAGCTCTGCAGTGCTCTGTCCAGGGACTGGGCTGGTGGGAGCCCAGCCTGCACACCCTGCCTGCTCTGCAGGCCTGCAGAGCATTGCCTACAAAGACTTTGTAAATCTGAGTTATTTCCAGGCTTTTACAGCACGGCAGCTGTGCAAGTGGCCACAGCTTCTTCCAGGTGGTGGTCTCCCCTCAGGGATACCAGGATGATTTTATTCTCCACACCTCCTACCCACGCTTCCTTACAGGTGTCCACAGGTGGGGAAAAAACTTCCAGAAGGGACCAGGATCATGATGCTATATCACACCAAGCAATACAATCTGTCCTCCCTTTCCAGGAAATCTAGGATGGACACGTATCAAGCTAAAAGAGCTGCTGGAAACACAGTACTGCTCATGGTAGTATTTGAGATGCCAGCCCTGAGAGCTGCACTGTGCTAATTGCACTCAGGAGCTGAACACACACATCTCAGCACAGCTGCAGAACGGGCATCCTTAAGTTTGTAAAACACTTTGAAGCAAAACCTGCTCAATAAATGGAAACCACCAAAATGACCAACTACAGCTGTTAAAACAGACACACCTAAATTGCTTGATGTGGAGAGGATAGATATTATTTCTTTGGAATCTTCAGTTTTCAATATGATAACCAGCTTTAAATAAGCTTTAAATATGATCATATTCACTGGTAATGGCATTTCTCCCTTACAGAGGGAATGTAACAACTAACTGGAATATAACAGTTATATATAACAGGGATTATATAACAGGAATATAACAGGGATTTACTGGAGGAAAAAAACCACTGCAGTGGGCTTTTTCTAGAGAAAATAATAATCACTTTATTTACAGATAAATCCCAAAATATAATTTGACCTTGAGATCCATTTATTGGACTACTACTCATTATTGGATTTTTAATCTGAGTAAAAGAAAAATGGGATAGACAACAGCCTGTTGTTTTAGAGTTAATTTCTTATAAGAGATCTGATTTTAAAGAGTGTAGACAAAACCAGAATATAGATGTTCCTCTCATTTTCACTAAAGGATATGTGGCATATAGACACTGCCCTTACAGATAAACTTTATGTCATTTTAAATACACTTCTGCAGCCAGCAACCCTAGCAGAGGAAACGAACACAAGGCTTCATTCTGCATAGTCTGTACCTGCCACAGGAGCTCAAAAATCCGTGTACAGATGCCGCCTTTGGAGATGAGCTAATATCCTCTCTACTTTGCCTCATTCAGCCAAACTAGAGTTTATAAAACAACTTTTTTATGAGATTTCCAGTAACATTAATTGTTGGTCGCAAAACTTCAAAGAAAACCAGATATTTATAGCTCAATTCATGTTTCTCTTTTTTTTTTCCACACACATTTACCACAACACTTTCCAACCCAGTTCCCATGAGCACACTGCAAACAGAGCTGTACCCGCTTCCTGCTGTGGCAGCCTCCTTAACCACTTCACTCCTGGTGCTTCTGCTGCTTTTTTTTTTTTTTCTTCTTTTTTTTTTTTTTTTTTTTTTTTTTTCCAGTGTTCATGTCCTTTCATTGTTTTCCCCAGTGTGTCACACTTGCTTTTTCCCACATTGCTTTATCAGTCATCTCTGCTCTCTTCAGCCACCCGCACAATCATTCAAATGGTATGGGAAATGAACTATGTATACAAAAATATAGAGACATATACAAACACACATCCCTGTGTGTATATATAGATCTATACACACAAACTACACTGGGAAAACTTTTATTCAAAGGAGAAAAAAAAAAAAAATCTCCTTTTCAGTAGAAAAATTACTTGCTAAATGAACTCATTTTTATAAACATGGAAGAGGGAGGTGGAACATTTTCAGATACATATATTAAATATTTCCCTATTCCTCTGAAGAACTGATATTCATAACCATTTATTTATTACAATGTAATCAGCATATTGATTATATTAAGCAATCCCTGTAAATCTCTATAAGCTGAGGTTAACAATGGCTTTTCAAATGCCATTAACCATCACCTTGCAGCTTTCTCTCTATTATGTACCATAAAGTTAATCATGTGCAAGACAGTTTTTCCAAGAGAAAAATCTGCTATACAGTGCAATGATCACCTTGGTATTTTCCTAGAACAATGAAAAGGTCTTTCTTAAATAGGAAAAACTCTATGCCATCAAAGAATGAGTGCTGGGCAAGATAATCATGGGTTTCCTGCAAAGTTTCTCAGGTTATCTCATTATAGCCCAAATTCTCCAGACCTCTCTTTCAGCATTAAAATCCCTGTGCCTGTTATCATGAAATCAAACTTGTGATGCTGTGGCATGTAAGGGGCACTGGTGTGAGGCAGGTGCTGAAAGAATGACTCTCACAGAGGGAGGGCAGAGCCCTTCCACCCTTCTCTAGAGCAGCTGCCCCACAGCAAGGTGAGGGACAGGCTCAGAGGGTTTCAACATTTGGGAACCAGGATTTTCCCTCTTGGTTCCACCAAGGTGTGTGTGTGCCGTGCCCAGGCAGCAGCCAAGTGTGGGGGTCTCAGCACTCACAGGGATTAATTCCTTACCCAATAATTTCTCCCACAAGAGGGAATGAGATACGGTGAGAGATGCCACTGGCACATGCAGGAGGAGGAGGCTGCTTATGTAAATGTAAAGATAGATCCATAAATCACACCATGTAAAGTCACTGGCCATACCTTACACAGCAATAACTCCTACAGGAGATCATTAACAGAGTCAACTACTGCATTACATACAGCATAACACTGGTGTCAAACTGAAAGAAGCTCAGCCTGCCCGTAACATATTTTTTCATTTGCTTACCAAATCAATATTTATCTACGTCTGTGGTAAATCAGACAAATTTATTTAACATGGAAAAGTAACCATGTAGCATGAAGCAGGAACCTAATATTAAGCCTGCATAAGATACTCAGGAGTTCAAGCCCTGCGAAGCATTTCACAGGGAAAGCACTCAGAAAAACATTTCAATTGATCTTTCCTCCCCCTCCAAGTTCCTTTGGCAAGTGATTTGAAACATAGGTGCCAAATTAGGGTAGCTCTAAGGTTTCTATTACAATTTGGCACACTGAGGAGGCAGTGATTTAAGACAATATGAGATGTCCATTAGCTGTAACAATGAATTCAAATGCTTAGAAGCCAGGCTATAAATCTACCCTTTTGGAAAGATTAACCACTGTTTGCCTAAAGTTAGAAACTCCACCTTTGAGGGGCAAATGCATCCCTCCTGCTAGTTCCTGCCCAGCCAAAAGCAGCCCAGGAGCTGCATCCCATAGGAGCAGCCAGCACAAGGAGCACAGACAAAAAAGAAATAAAAAAAAAACAGCTGGGAAATTCAGCCTTTGGACCCTGGCAATCCGAGGGTTAACTGAGTGCAGAGAGAGGTTGGGTGCCTCTCGGGTGCTCTAACTCCCTCCTGGCACCTCTGGGGCCACCCTGCCAGGAGACCCACCCAAAAACTTCTGGAGTCCAACAGTCAGGACAGTCTCTGAAGACAAATTATTACAGCAGAAAATCTCCAATAAATTCCCTTTCCCACCACCAAAAAGAAAGGGAAAAAATATCCCCCAGAGTTTATATCTTTCTAGCCTCAGGCCAAATTTTAATTCTGATTTTTGTTGAACTTGTGCACTAATAAACTCTACGCCACAGGAAATGGCAAAATGAAGCTGCTCTGTACAGCTGCTCTGTACTCTATCCAGGATGCCAGAAGTTCAGCAATCCAGGATTCTGGACACGGGGCAAATCTGATTGCTTAAAGCTCAGGAGTGGTGTAGTGCTGTGCCATGTGCTAGAGATGGCAGGTAGGAAGTGAGAGGCAGGGATGGATAAACAGAACACTGGGTAAAAAAACACAATATTTTGTCTTCCTGATGTTCCTAGATTAACAATATGTCATTCACTTATCCACTGGACAGCTACACCATAGACCACAGCAAAAACTAGCAAGGAGTATCAATTTATTGCCTCCATTCAAATTTTGTAGCAGGTTTTGGCAAGCAGCTAAAGCTGCTAATATAGCACTTACTGTGTTGATGGCCCTAAAGTCATTTGTAATACCATAAAACAAATTTGTATGATATCCACAAATCAATTGCTCCATTTAGATGTTATTTCTTACACAAACAAGTAACTGTGGTCTTGGCAAAGAGATATGTCAGACCCAAAATGGGAAAAAAATAATAAGGAGAAAATAAAAGGATAGAACTGCCCTCAGCAGCAGTCTCTCATCCTCTCTTCACCCTCCCACAAATTTCTTTTTCCAATGTCACTGAAAGCAGGTTCAAAAGGAGTTTTCAAAATGCAGTTCTGCTGGCTGGTGCAGGCAGGTCTGTGGATGCCATCAGCTTCGAGATATAGATGTTGGCAACTGCAGCAAATGCCAACACAGAGTAGAAAATGAAACAATTGCTCAGCCATGGAAAAAGAATAAACCCTCAGCACAAGGCCAAGAACACACAACCACTTCCTCTGAGAAGCTGCTACTCTCCTGTTTGTGTTAGAACTAATATTTGGGGCACCCTTACCTCAATAACCACGCTCACAGCAAATCTTTGAGGGCTTCAGAGAAAAAAACAAAACAAACAAAAAAAACGAGATAAAAAAGGAAAATATGACTTTAAATGAAATCAGCCAAAAACATTCTTCTGGAGACAATAATGGTTGTGTTGTCAATGCTCAGCTTCTAAATTTTTGTTGCAGTATATAAATGCAGGGGCTTAACCTCATGATTTGCAAACATGAAGGAAAGGTGCTGATACGAATTCGAGGTGTGTAAAAACACAACTCCCCTGCCCCACACAGGGTCTATGAAAACTCAGGAGTGCACTGCTCACTGTTTTGATTGGAACGTTATTTGTCACACTATAAAGAAAATTGAGGGTGCAGGATTTCCAGGGCTGGAGAACAATGACATAACATCTTTCTACATCCACATTTTACAATCCCTCGCTGTGCTTCTCACGTTCTCCCACCACAAAGCAGCTCACAAATGATGGTGCTGTAAATGCGGTGTTTTACAACAGCAGCCAGTGGTTAACCAATGTAAATCCCACAGAGAGAGCAAGGGTGGGCTCCCGGGGTGGGGCTTATTTAGGGGTTAGTGCTTCTTTCTATGAAAATGAAAATGCAAATCAAAAGCAACTGAAACCCACCCAATTGCTGTATGGAAGAGATTTACTGGCAGTTTACACAAAAAAATGAAAGGAAACATTGGTGATACATAAATACACCAGAGCAGCAAAACTTCTCAGCATTGGTGAACGAGTAGCAACAGTCCTTTTGGCAATATTCTCACTGAACTTCCAAAACTTATCCACTAAGAAGTTTTATATTCTTATGCTTATTCTTAAAGAAGAAAAAAATATGTCGTGCAATAATCACAATTTTAAATAAATGCATATGGCAAGCAGCAGCTCTACAACCTACTGCACAAAACCTTTGAAAAAACCCAAAGACCAAATGTTGATACATTTTCCTTCTACAATGACTGTGGTTTTCACAGGGACACTGAGTAAAGTGACATCAAGTACTGTTTTTAATGAAGTCAAGCATAACCTTTAAGTTTTGAGCAGTATCTCCAATCAACATTGAATGATTTGGGGGAACTCTTAGCTATGCTTTTTTTTTTTTTTTCTTTTAATTAATTTCTCAGCTGAAAGAGTTTGAAAATCTGATTAAAGTTCTTGATCAGACTTGTTCATGTCATGGCAACAAAAAAAAAAAAAAAAGGGCATCTAAATTCCTTTGCACAAGAGTTATGGTAGCACCTGCAGAGCTCCTGGGCACTTCCACACAATAGTGGAAAGTTGGTGGAAAACAAGTGAGAAAACAGGGTCAAAAACTGCCCCAAACAGCCAGAAATGGGAATAAAATGCAACCAAATAGTTGAATCAAAAAAAAAAAAAAGAGAAGTGCTCTGATATTTGGTGACATGAATGGATGGTTATAGCCCAGAGAGAGCTGAGGGCAGACTGCAGCCCCATGGCAACGAGACTCTGTCCTGCTGGGGGGTGGGAAAATAATGACCAAGAAAAGGGCAGTGAGGAGAGAAAACTGCAAATCTAGGGAGAAACAGGAGAGGGCTGTTGGCACTGTAAGCTCAGCTCCCACAGCCTGCTCAAACTGGGAGGAGAGCTGGGGTCAGTCCTGCCCCATCCCATCAACACAGGGGGGCTCAGGACAGAGAGGGGGATGGACAGGGAATGGGATTTGGGGAGAGGGCCAGGCTCAGAGGCGGGGATGGATTGGGATTTGGGGGAGAGCCAAGCTCAGAGTGGCAGGACAGAGAGGGGGATGGACAAGGAATGGGATTTGGGGAGGAGAGCCAGGCTCAGAGGGGCAGGACAAGGCCCTAGTGAGCACGGCTGTCCCGAGAAGGTGCTGGCACAGGGAGAGGGTGGACTCCGAACTAGGGGCTTTCTAGCTCCTAAATGGAAAGTTTTACACTTTATTAAATCTACTCTTCCAGATATCTAAAAGCATTAATGCAATTGTTAAAATTCACAGCTTCCAGTTACTAAAGAAATGTGATTGTTTTATCTAGATTTCTATTATATGAATAAAACGTAACACTGTCTGGATAAAATGGCCCCAGAGTTTCATTAAAAAATAACAGCCTAATTCCCTAATATGAAGTTATTTTAAGTGTTTTATTAATATTGTCTTCTAAATGCACATAAGTGTGATCCCCCTTTAAGAGCAGTATCTTTAGGGCTAGTTGTAATTGTATTTTTCTTATCAGTTGCTTGTGCCTGCATTTCAAATATTCATTGCTTACTTCAGGCACTTCACTCAGACAAGAAAGAGTGCAGTGAAAAACTATTTAATTTGGACACTATTTGAATATAAAACTTTTCAGTCCTTACTGCAATAGCTCTTGTCCCTATTAAGAATCTCAAAGTACCACTAACAAAATTCCTAGGGTGCCTATTTATCCTGCTGTAAGTTTCATCTGTTAAAACAAAACTATAAATAAAAATCAATGTGAACATGAAAAGCCTGACACATGGAATGAAATCCTCATCCCAATTGAGTCCATAGCAAATTAATTTATGTGTAAAGGCTATGACTTGCCCCATCTAACTTCAGCATCTGCCAGGAATGCCTGGTTTCACACCCTGAATAGCTGCAAGGCCCTAAGTGGAAAAAGAAGAGAGACACCTCTGGTGGCAAACTCTCATTTTATTGGGTGCTGGCAGCACTTTCCCTTGGCCAGAGGGTGCCAAGAAGCCCAGCTCTTACCTGAAGTACATCGTTACCTAATATTGAAGTGGAGGTGTTCAGGCTGCAGCCCATCGTTAAAGGAGAGAATCCCACTTCTTTTATTTAACTCGTTTTAAAGGAGAAAATGGTGCAGTTTTGAGGAGTAAGAAAGGTTCCAGGAATTCCTGATACACCTTTATCAATGACAAGGAAGGGAGAGAGCCAAGAAAAGAATTTAGAGGAGCAATCAGTTCTTCCTTGGTGCTGGAAGCAGAGCAGAGCAAACAGCAGCACAAACTGCACATCTCCACAGTTTCCAAGCCTGGTCACAGGCATCACATTACATGATGTCTTTGAATTTGTCTTTGCAGGGTCACACATATACAGCTGGGAAACCACAGGAGGGTGTTGTGATAATTTTACAGCAAAGTTATAAAACGGAGATGTGTGGCAAACATAATTTTTCTACCACTATCCAAATGCAGCTATAATTAAACATTAATTTTCCCCAGTGACTCATCTGTGATCCCTGTATTCCTAGAAAACTTTGTCCTCCTTATTGGAAACACAGTGGGTTGAAGAAACAGGGATTTTCTACCTACTCATTTATATGAGCTTTCCTGCATCTTGATATTGTTTCAGAAGGACCAAGTCACCTGAGCAGAAATGTTGGGCTAAAACTTTATTTTGTGAAGTATAGTAAATTGATTGGTTATTGCTGAGTAGGGTTTTCCCTTTCTGGAGAGAATCCCAAAATCAAATTCATCAGGAGAAGGTGGGAAAAACACAGCTCAGCATTCAGACAATCCACTGCTGTCACTTCTCTCAGGGCACCGGCTCCTGCCAGCAGCATTCCTTAGCTCTGGATGCCACAGCCCAGCCATGGTCACCTCACAGCCCACCTGGAGCCCCCCAGGTAAATCCATAATTCTCAGTCAGCTGAGGCTGACTGGCTGATTAGGGCAGGTTGTAGCATGCAATAGTATGGACAAAGCTAAAAATGTGGCTTAAGAGGAACATAAGAAAAAATTATTCCATGGCACCTCCCACCCATGCAGAACCTGCTGTTTTTCCATTGGCTGTATCCCACAGTCAGCACTCTGCAAGCTGAGGGGCTCCCCAGCTTCCTGGCCAGCATCATCCACCCTCAATCATTTCCTTTTAATCCCTCCTTTGAAATGACACACATTATTGACATTTTTTTCCTAATGGTTTGCAGCATTTTCTAACAACTTTACAAACGTCAATCACACTCATCGCAGAAGCCCTATTGATTTCCTCCCTTGCACTGTGTTTGGTCTGCTTTAGAGGTATCCCACATCTCATCGTGGATATCACACATGTGCAGGTGATAAACAGAAAAGCTGCTGCAGACCTGTGCTGTGGGGTTCTACTCATGAGTCAAGAAGAACTCATGTGTTCCTTCCATCATGTGAGACTACAAAGTCCATCCCTTTCTCAAGAGCATTTGCAAGAACTATAAAACATTCAAATCACAGATGATTTATCACATGGGAGTGACATCAACACAAACACCCCTTAATTTCATTCTATATGCAAGATTCACAGAACAAGCATTGCTGTGTGTTGCACACTGGACTGAGGAAAACCCTGAGCACACATAGCTCTTGACAAATTAGTGTCTGGAATTGGGGCTTCCCATGGCTGCTTAAGAAACACACATGTTCCTTAATGAAAACGGGTACTTGATTTGTTATTAATTTTTCACAACCTTGGACGTAAGCCAAAAATATTTCAGTGAGTATCTGCACGGTAACAGTCATAGCCAGAACTATTTCACACACAGATAATTGCTGAGGAAGTTTCAAAACACTGCAAATTATCTTCCAACCTACATCCAAACTTCTATTTCTAACCCATATCTCAGCTATAAAAGCTGTTTTCTTTTCTTTCCCTTTTTAAATACACTTACTCATTTGTAGAATTCTTAGTGGAAAATTTTGTATCTATTCTGGCAAGAGGAAAACCAAATTTCCTCCTGATGCAATTTGAAATGCTCCACAAAACTAGATTTTTGATATGATGTGAACACACGTTGCTGCAATGAAAAATGCTGCACTGCCAGTGCTGAAATGCACAGTAATTTCTCAGATACATTCAGTATATATAATAACATATTTTGCACTTGTATTAATTTTGACAAATCATTTACCTCCAGTTTAAGAAGAAAACTACAAGTACAGCATTATTTCTACTTTTTTTATTACTCCATCCTTTTTATTGTAATATAAACTTGTTATCTATTGCTTGATGTGAAAAGGAACTCTCAAACTGCACATCAGCCTATTGAATGAGTACAGCCAAAAACTTGAATTTGTTCCATACCACCCTGACTAAATTAATTTTAAAAAGATATTTTTTCTTTTATGAGAATTAAATTCCCAACTTTTCTTTTCTGAGATCAGTGTGATTTTAAAAAAATGAGCTACCAACCAGATCCTGGTGTTTATAATGGGATTCCCAGCAACTGTCACTGCAATGACAGCAAAACACTGCACAAAAAGATACCATGATCCACCATACTGAAAGAGTTAAATTTACAATGTCTTCCCCCATTGCCAGTCCTTTAAGGAAAAGTAGAGGGGGTTTCTTTTGTCTGGAGAGGAAACTGTCACTTTGTGTTTTCAGGTTTGTAGAAAAGCCTTTTTTAATGTAAACATTCATTAAACTAATTTGAAGTTGTCATTACTCTCCTCCCCTGCTGCTTTATATCAGATTATTCCTAAGTGCTTGGTGAAGAGCCCCATAAACACACAGTCTATTTCCCTGCAGGGTATAATCACACAGTTTGCACTGTGATTTATGCTCTATGGCGCTGGTGAGTGTCCTAAACTTTGAAAGGGCTTAGTTCTTCAGCAGATGCACTACTCCCTTTATATTTAAACAAAGTTCAGCTAACCCTCCCAGTCTATTACAGACATTGTTTAGCTCTTTCCCTTCACAATAAGGCTTGTTAAGTGCTGATTAAATCCAAATCGGTGACACTTTTAATTAAGAAAATGGGAATTCAGAAATAATTGCCTTTAAGTTTCAATAAAAAGCATTTTACTAGTGTTGTTTTCCCTTCCCCCTTGCCACAGCATCAAGAAATATCTCTAATTTGGAAAGGAACAGACTAGAAACCTGATTTGGATTTTGGTTGAAGTACTAATTCTGACTCTAGAGGATCTTTTCTGATGTCTTATAAAAGTCAGATCCCAGGGGAAGTCCTGCAACGCCGACTTGAGCAGAGAAAGGAAGATCGTTTTGCTCTGGAGACCAAAAACCTGAGGATAGCTGGGGTTATCAGCATCTGCTGTGCTCAGGAATATCGGAGACCCCAGAAAGATAAAATTTCCCTCACCGATAAGATAACCAGTGATGATTTCAGTCTACTCCACTAACAAATGTTAATCTAGAAAATACAGCAATTACTTCGTTAATAAAACACTCTTCCGTCGATCCATTTCTGCACTTTGGGCAGCCTGTGCGTGGAGCGTGCCAACAATGAGCTGGAGACGGAGCCCGGCTCAGGCAGGAGCCCCGAGGGGACAGACAGAGCCCGGCGGAGGGGCAGAGCCCGAGGGGACAGACAGAGCCCGGCGGAGGGGCAGAGCCCGAGGGGACAGACAGAGCCCGCGGAGGGGCAGAGCCCGAGGGGACAGACAGAGCCCTGCGGAGGGGCAGAGCCCGAGGGGACAGACAGAGCCCAGTGGAGGGGCAGAGCCCGAGGGGACAGACAGAGCCCGGCGGAGGGGCAGAGCCCGAGGGACGACAGAGCCCGCGAGAGGGGCAGAGCCCGAGGGGACAGACAGAGCCCGGCGAGGGGCAGAGCCCGAGGGGACAGACAGAGCCCTGCGGAGGGGCAGAGCCCGAATGGACAGAGCCCTGCAGAGGGGCAGAGCCCGAGGGGACAGACAGAGCCCTGCGGAGGGGCAGAGCCCGAGGGGACAGAGCCCTGCGAGGGGCAGAGCCCGAGGGGACAAGACAGAGCCCTGCGGAGGGGCAGAGCCTGGGGAACAGACAGAGCCCGGCGGAGGGGCAGTGCCGTGGGAGACAGAGCCCTGCGGAGGGGCAGTGCCGAGGGGACCCGACAGAGCCCTGCGGAGGGGCAGTGCCGGGGACACAGACAGAGCCCTGCGGAGGGGCAGTGCCCGAGGGGACAGAGCCCTGCTGAGGGGCAGAGCCCAGGGTGACAGAGCCCGGAGGGGTGCTCCAGCCCGAGGGGACAGCCACGAGCCATCGGTGGAGGGGCAGAGCCCGAGGGAACAGACAGAGCCTGGTGGAGGGGCAGTGCCCGGGGACACAGACAGAGCCCGGTGGAGGGGCAGAGCCCGAGGGGACAGACAGAGCCCGGTGGAGGGGCAGTGCCCGGGGACACAGACAGAGCCCGGTGGAGGGGCAGTGCCTGGGGACACAGACAGAGCCCTGCGGAGGGGCAGTGCCTGGGACACAGACAGAGCCCTGCGGAGGGGCAGTGCCTGGGGACACAGACAGAGCCCTGCTGAGCGGCAGTGCCCGGCCCAGGGTGCTGGATGCTCACGGTGATGGGCTGTGCCCTCCAGCCCTGTGAGCTCTGGGCACAGCCCCAGCCATCCAGCTGTGTGCCACGCCAGCGGCACAAGCCATAGCCAGCAGCAGCCTCCCCTGCACTGATGGGGTTTTCAGGAGAGCCCACGGCTGCCCCCAGGAGCAGAAAGTTCACCTCCCAGCCTGACCCTGCCATCAGAAAAGATTTTCCTCATCTGTTAAAGCCCCCTGTGTCTCCAGGACTTGGGGACCAAGAGCCAGCAGAAGTTCAGCTGCTGGCAGTCACCTTGCAGGCTGCTGTGGGCTCCAGAACTATTTTTGGCAATTACTGCAGATGTAATCCTGTGAAGTTCAGGAAAATTAGCAGGAGCACCATTTAGATGGCTATTTTCAAATAAAATTAAACCTTTTGGATCTCTAACCTCTCCCCTTTCTGTTATGATAGCAGCTAAATTGAAGTAGATGCTACAAGGAGAGAACAAGGAGAATACTCAGCAGAAGCTACATTTTATTTCCAGTAATTCAAACCTTAGTGTCACCTAGTTAAGTTAATTAAGGGTCTCTATTTTTCATTGTAAATAATGAATTCAGTTAAAGTGTAATTTGGAGTATATACACAGGACATACAAAAGTAAATCCTAATAGCACATTTAAAGAGAGTAAAAAATAGGACAGACATTTAGTATGAAACACATTCCTGGCAATTAAAATCAGAATGTGCTTTTCTATTTACCTGCTTGAGACTAATGGATTCAGCTAAGATACATTTCACATTAATGTCACATTGTATTTTCAAAACATAGTGTAGCTGTTAACATATTTATAGGTTAGAAGTAGTAAAGTCCTGTACTTGGCTGTAACATTTAAAAGAAATATTTGTCAGAATACCAGGAAAAGCTATTCAAACAAATTAAGCCTAAATGCTAAAAAGAGCGAGTGACAAATCCAGAAGTGCACGAATGGCACTTTAAATTCCACAATATCAGCGTAAACTGATGTAAACCTACCCACCCAGGGAAAGGAAAGGTGAGAAAACAGCAGAAAAAACAACTAAGAGAAAGGTGTAAAAAAGATTATATGTGGTGGGAAAGTTTTATCTGACACCTCTCAGATGCTTTTCCTCTGAGCACACCTTTTCTCTCTTCTCCCTGTGAATTCCACCAACTCACACTATGCAGAATTGATGAGCAGTTTAATTTGGCATATTCAATTCTAGGAGTCTTTAAAAAAAAAAAATCCTCAATTGTTCACTATGCTATAAACATTTATCAATCTGACATGGCAAGGCTGGGCCCCCGTTATTATCCTTTTGTGACCTGCACAGCTGGTCCAAAAAACAGTTGTCTCCAATTATGCCCACAGATAATGGTGGGTAAATTCAGCTGTGCAGTATTAGCTCAACCTAAATATGATCCCATTTGACTAATTTCCTAATTCTTAGCAGGGTGCTTAAAGAACCCATTATCATGCAGACTCAAGGAACACAGAAGTCTGGTTATTTGCATCTGTTCTGTGAAAGGCATTTATCAACTGTGCCACTAATTTGTTACCTACACATCCCAATCACAGGCGCTCGCTGCCTAAAATAATTGCATCTGGAATTTGTTTTAACTTCTAATGTTGCATAAATGGGTGTTTGTTTCCAACCAATATATCTTATAATTAAACAGCTTGAAATAGGAAAGGTTGAAATTGGGTCAAAAAAGATATATTCCTTCATGAAATCATGTGTGTATTCATTAACCCAGCTGGAATGCTGTTATTGGCACGGTTGCTGCTACTTGACTGAACTGTGATCATAAAGGTTGTTAAATGGGTTAAAAATAAGGCAGCAGAGAAATGGAAATTACTTGCATATATAACCATGCTTTTCATGAAATAAAGCAAATTGTGCACATGGTTTGTATGCTGTGGAGCACAATCTGACATGCATTACACCGTTTGGGTTTTTTGAAATCTGATTAATCTTCTCAGTAGCCTAATATAAACTCCTAGAGCTGCAGGCATATTGATATTTGGATTTTCTTCCTAAATTTGCTTCTCTCTAATCTTCTTCCTGAACACATCTGTTACTAAATCAATCTTCAGCATTTCTCTCTGCAAACTTCACACGTCTATTTGGACTTTCTTTGACTTTCTCATGCCTCCAGCTGAGTCTTCTCTGTTGTATAACAGACTGGTGCATAGCAGCCATCATCCCATGTCCTCTGCAGGGTCTAAAACTAATTTGGACTCCATTTTCAAGACTTTTCACAGATACCATTCTGGTTTTTGCCAGAAACATGTATATAGATGTATTTCACTTGCTCGCATATTGCCACACCTCTCATCTCTCCTTCCCTCTCAATACATTTCCTACATTTCTCAAACAGCTTTGACTCCTTTCCTCACCTCTGTCATTATTTCAGGAAGTTTCCACGTTCAAGCACTTAATTATACTCCTACTTCATAAACTGCTGAATTTTCAAACCTCCTGACTCACTTGAAATGCTCTGCATGGCACTGTTTGTGCTAAAGTGACATGAACATACCCATGATAAAGGCTCACCCTTTTTAACTAAGGGTAACTGCTTCCTAGAAAAGTGATATTTTTTCCAAAGTGGATCAAATTTCAGATTTTAAGGAACAAAATCTTCTGCAATTACAAATAGAGAAACTACAAACCAAAGCTCTGAAGGCATTGTAGAGACAGAGAAGCAGCAAAAGGGAAGAAGCAGACACCAAGGCATTCATAAAGCACAACCACAAGAAACCTGGCTGAAAGTGTTGGGAAACAGTAGAAATCATAAAAGAAGCTAT
This sequence comes from Sitta carolinensis, assembly GCA_032173965.1. Classification (NCBI taxonomy): domain Eukaryota; kingdom Metazoa; phylum Chordata; class Aves; order Passeriformes; family Sittidae; genus Sitta; species Sitta carolinensis. The sequence goes on from CM063292.1 coordinate 5,917,949, forward strand.
ATATTCAGAAAGGGATCCTAAATCAAATGGTCTGTGACCAGACCCTCAAAAATAATCAATTGTGGTGTGGAAAGTGGTGCAGAGATGCTGCACAGGCATTTTGTAATGCACGGACATGCTCAATCTAAAATGAAGGTGATTCATTTTGGCAAGGTTCTACCTTCTTCAAATACCACAAGTCTTAAGACAGAAAAGTCACAGTTGGAGGACCTTTGGGGTGGTAGTAGACAATTCAAATGAATTTGAGAGAGAGAGATGGAAGGGGAGAAATCCTAAACCAAAAAAAATAAGATGTGATTCAGTGTCCAGGTAGGAAGGCAGAGATATCCAAGACTGACCCATACCTGTTCACACCAGGGGAGAGGGAGGACGGGTGTGACCAGACATAAATGCAGCAGCCTAGCAAGGGGGCTGGGAGGCAATGACATTTTCACATAAGCTCCTTTATCACCCCACACACATCAGTCTGGGCTGCTCCTTGATTTCTTTAGTCCTACCTATCACCCTAATCCTTCAAATCTCATTCTTTTCTCCCTGGCCAGCGATTCTTATCCTTTTCTACACTGTAAATAACCCAAATTTTACTGCTTTACCCCCAGCTTTACAGTCTTCAGCCCCAGAGTCTTGTAACTTGATCGCTGAACCAGAATTCACCCCTGCCTTCCTGATAGAGCAGTAGTCTTCACCTCATTCCTGTGCAGGGAGAGATTGTAACCAGATACAACCCAATCTGTTTATTACCTGAAAAATTCTTTCATAAATAAATGCCCTTTCAGTTTGGCACTCCTACTGACTCGGGTGTCCTGTTTAGGGCAGAGCTTAAGAAAAGCACGCTCAAAGAAAACTTTCATACTTATTCAGACATTCCCTTGCACACGGGCACATTCCTCACAGGCTTCCATCCTGACCTGGCATGGAGATTAATTTTGCTTTGGTGATGACTTAGCCTTTGATCCCCTATTGAGCCCCAGGACAAACTGATAGTTGTGAGGTTGTTACTGGGATACAAATGCTTTGCTATTAGGAGATTGAGTGACATCCCATCCTCGTCTCACATAAATCCTGTTCCCAATATTGATAATAGCTTTCAATTCCTGCTGGCATGAGCAGGAGCTGACTGGATAACCAGGAAATGAAAGACATAACCAGCCCCTTGAGTGATTCTACCCCTTGGAAAAAAAAAATAAAATTGATGAATGACAAAATGCAAATACTGCATTACATCAGAGAGACAATTATCAGTGTAACCTAGAAAATGTAGATATATATCCAGTATGCATGGGGGAAAATGCATTTTCCAGTTAGGTGGCATTTGTCTGATTTTAGCAGCAATATTACATTCTACCAATTATTTGCCTGCCAGTGAACAGGACAAAGAAAGGATAAAATCCAAGATGCTGGTAGTGAAAAGGAGTGCTGGATGGCAAGAGGTATTGTGACCACACAATTATGGGTGTCACAGGGGTGTAACAAGACCTTGGGTGGGATGACTGCCAATAAAACAGCAGGGAACTGGCTACCACAGAAATTCTGCAGTGATCTTGTCCTGCTGGGCACCGTGAGCAAAACAGGACACCTAGAGACACTGACCCCCTAAACCAGAGTGTTTGTACAGCATCTTTCCTTGGGAATGGTACAGTGTTCTCAGCACAAAGCATGACTCCCATAGCACAGCTGCCACTGAGGCTGCAGATAAATGGGATGGAGCACATCAGTACTAAGTGAAAGCTTTGAGGAATTTGTTTAGGTTAAATTCCACAGATTTTAGGATGGTGATAATAATGGTCATTATGGACCAAGCATTTTCCAGAGAAAGTGCCTTGAAATTGAAAGCACACTAAACTAATGCTTAGTGAGAGCAGTTGGTAAAGTGTTACTTCTCGTGAATTACAGTTGTCTTCTTTCTTCTCTGATAATTTGCGACAATTGCATCCTAATGCTATTTCATTGATTTCTACTCCACTTCAGCTCCCATGCTGGGTTTAGTCAGGGTGACATACACAGACATTAACCTGCTATGGGGAGACCTATTGCAAACACTTTCTCCATAGAAAAATCCTATGGAATTTAAAAGGAGTGGACTTTAACACAGTTCTACAGACACTCCTTTAGAGAGCCATAGGATTGAATCAGAAGTCACATCAGCCGTCTAAGTTACTGTTCTCTTAAGCTTTCCAGGGAATTCTGATACATTCATCTAAAAAGATAATGCAGAGTATTTCTTGGTATGTGGGAGCTGTTACTTTACAGAATGATCTGCCTCTGTTCTGCATATCTGCTGCTGCTGATAAAGCCTTTACCATCAACTTACCAGGCCAGAGACAATAACAGTTAATCTGAACTAACACACTTTGACTGAATGGCTGCTCTGATGAAGCTAAGAACCATTCTTCTCTGCAGGGAACTTCATTTGGAGAGTGGGAAATTCCCAGGCACCAAACAATGATGCCAGGTGTTTGCAGAGAGGCACAGGAAGGCTCCCAGAGGCAAGTGAAGATGTGGGAGATGAAAGAGAAACCTGCTAAACTGGGAGAAGAGCACAATACACATTGACAGGAAGGGTTACAGAACAATCCCAGTCAGGGCATCAGCTGGTTTCAACGGCCACTAAAACTGGGAGGACTCACAGGTTTGGATGGCAAGAAGTGAGTTACAGAAGGGCCCTGACCCAGCTGACCTTAGCTCTAACATTTAAAAAATGCTTGAGTGAAGAGAAAAATATAGCTAATAAGCAAAGAATTCATTTTTGTCTACATCTGTGTATCTCACCATTAAAAATAAACAGCAATAGTGTCTTTAGAGCCCTCTGCAAAGCTCATGTTATTTATATGTTGTACTAACAGAGATAAACTACAAAAGAAAAATTGTCAAACTCTAGAAAAAATAAAGACCTGTGGGAGAGAGGAAGTACTGGATCTTCCAGCAGCACTTCTAACATTTTGGGTAAATATTTGTTAAGTTCAGTCCCCTCACAGACAAAACCATAGAAATAACCAGAGTTTCTATAAGAAGTTTCAGAATCAATGTTTGTACAGAAAACTTCTGTGTGATCACGGGCCTGTGCTCTGGCAGGTCCCCAGGCACCCACTTCTCCCTCCCAGCACTGGTATGGACAATTCCCACCAAAATATTTGTACAGCCTCAAGATGTGCATTCCCAGGCCTCCAAACTCACACTGGTGCCCACCTTTTCCCTTTATGCCTGTCTCAGCCATTACCAGGGAAGTGGGGTAAGAAGTGTTCCAATTCCTGTTAGAGAAGTATTTATTTTCTTTCACAGCCTGTCCAGCTGGGTTGGCCACCACAATACATTTTGCACTTCTCCACTAGTCAAGCACGGTGGCTTAACATTAATAGCACAGGATACCTTTGTCCTTGTGAATGACAAATCCATGGGCCTTAGGACACCAAACTCGGTAAAGACATATGGAAATCTCATGCACAGGAAGATCAACATTTATATTAGTATGCATTTGTCTACAGATTTTCTATAGCTGCTCTGTCCTTTTTCCTCAGCAATGACATCTAAATACATCATAAAACAGCGAAGCATCATAAGGGAAAATAAGTCTCCAAGACCAATGACCTTTCCTGAAAGCTCAATGGCAAACTGTCTGAAAAGAGAAAAATCAACAATCTGACTGAAATTACTGAGTTATGCAGACACAAGGGAAAGATTCTGAAAAAAGCAGGTACAAACCCAGAGCGAGGTTTTCACAGATGTTACCTTACTAGGGTTCCCACTATATTTGACAGGATAAGCCGGAAGAGAGACTATTTTTGGATCTTGGGCTAAGCTGTTAGAGCTATTTTTAATTCTTCAGTAATGATCAGTACTTTCATTTCCCTCAGCAAACCAACAAAAAAACCCAGAAGATAGAGTCATAAAACAGGGAATACTAGGCTGCAGGGGAAGAGCCAAGGAGTTAGCTATAAGCTGCTAATTGTACAAACAGAGGCCAATGCACGCATTAAAGGGAAAAAAAAATTTAAAAAAGGAAATTTTTCAAATCACCAAGGAATTTGGAGTGATTGTGGATGTCACCAAAAATAGCCGACCGTAATAGGACGGATACAAACTCCTACACTTGTGATGATCTGTACAGGGTTTACATTTTCCACAAGTTAAGCAGTCAGCACTCCATATGCATGTCATGCTCAGATGTATGCAAACTAGATAGCTCTCAATCTATCCATAACTGCATGTTCCTGCTGTATATAATTAGAGTTACACTGAAGCATCCTGCAGAGACAGTGGGTTTCTGCCCCCCACCCCACAAAACACAGCCCCTGTCACATGTAAACAATACAAGAGTCATCCCTCCAATTTCTGTTGTCCTTCAGTCCACACCATAGATAAGCAGATTACTGGTTCTTTACAACATTTCCCTTTGCTGGGCTACAGTGTTTTAAAGCTCTTTGGTTGCTTGCTTTCCTTGACTGGCAAATTCCACTTCAGAGATTCAGGGTGTGAATTCAGAAAGCATACCTTGAGAACCTGGTCACCGGATTAGCTGTGCCATTTGCATAACTGTAAACTTAATGTTGCACTTCCAGAGCTTGTATCCTCTAAATTGCACTTACTGATGAAATATAAAATCCTCTAAAAGGGCTTTCCAACCTAAACCAATTTGTAAAGTTGTTTTTTTTTTTTTTTTTATCTAAAACATTAAAGAAATTAAAGTGATCGGCATATAATTAGATTAATTATTCATATCTTCCAAGTTGCTTTAATTCTAATATATAAAAAAGATTAAATATTCACTCAAAGGATTAAGAAAAAAGTCAAGCAGCAGCAATACATTTACATTACCTTACTGTGCAAATTATAAAACTAATTAGTCTAAAGTTTCACAAAAATGAATTGGATCTTCATTCACACGCTGACACAACTTTACATATTCAAAATTGACACCCATATTATTTTCTCATGTTTCTAGTGCAACTCAGCCTCCTGCCTCTGCAACTGCCATTGTGCTAGAACAGCTCTGCTTTTGTTCTAACTAGTGAAAATTAAATCTTGACCTAAATTTATAAAAAGCTAAAACTGTTTCAGTCAACGGTATGAAAAGTCCAACAGAGCCTCATTATAAATCTTACACTGGTACTGTGGAAATAGTCTGAAATAATTCTTTATGAGAATCTAACGATTGTTTTGGTTGCTTTTTTGATGCTTCTTTCTGATCTAGATTTCTTTATTCTGAAAGTGCATGTAATTTCCAGGGTGTTGCACACTATTTTCTCCTCATCTCAAATCATGGGGATGTTCATTAAAAGTCCAAGGCTGTGTACTATAAACAACTCTATCCCTCTTCTTTGAAAATTGTTCTTTTCTGAATAAAAAGAGATTTCAAAGTACAATGAGAACCAAAAAAAAAGGATTTTCCTAGACTGCATTTTTGCTGAGATGATGCTGTAGGGCAGTTTCTAGGAAGTAGTGAGTACCCTTAAATATCACTAACACTCTGTATGGTCAGATATTCCTGTTCTGGGTAGAAAAAAAAAAAAAGAATATTAATAAAAATATTTCCATTGGCTCATTCACCACTGAAAAAACCCCAACAACAACTCGTATCTTGAAGATAATGTCTGTTTTGATCTTCTGGGCAAAGAAACAGATTGTTCTAGTTTCTTAAGGTTGTTACTCACCCTTATCTAAGACACAATGAAACCCATTGCTTTTAACAGTTTTCCAAAGAATTGCTTTACCTATTTTTAGCCACATAAGCTATGTAACACTTCAAAAGCTGACAGCACTGTATCAAAGAGCACTTTTTCATTACACCAAGGCCTGTAAGAAGTTAAGCAAATTACCTTTAGAAAATCCTAAATAGGATATTCACGTCTGAAGTATCCAGTGATACCGGAAGACAAAAGCCAAATTTTTCCAAACTAAACTCTCTGTAAAATGCTAGAAACATTCCCTGGATTTAAACCCTGTTGTTTTGTGCTTTCAAACAGCTGATCCTGTTAAGGTCTGCAGAGCGGGGTAGTTGCTTTTCAGGAGCTGATAAAGGAGGGGGCCAAGAGCTGGCAGAGTTCTGCTCCCACACCTTGCTTTTGTGAAATATTTTCTGGCTGTTGGCTCCAAGTGTGACCCCCACTCTGGCACAGCAAAGTCCAGAGCTGCAGCCAAGCTGGCACAGACACCAATGGCACCCCAGCAAAACCAGGCAGGCTTTTCCAAACCCCTTCTCTCCACAGTGTCGTTCCATGCATCATGCAATTAACTCCTTGATGGGGTTAGGAAGCAATATTTTGTTCCAACTGATGGAAAGATCTTTACATGATCAGGCAGCAATCATCTTGGATGGGCTCTAATAGTTCATTTCAACATGGAGTGCCCGGCTATTAGGCATCTGGAAGTTCTGATGATAATAGGAAAGATAATTAGGCTGGTTCACTGACAGCAGAAGGAGCACTTGCCCTGCCATGAAGACAGCTAAAAGTTTGAAGAAATAAGAAAAACTGGAAGGAAGGTAAATTCACTAGAATAAGCAGTTGGTACTTTAGAGCATAATTATCAGAAAGAAAACACGTTGTTTAGCATACTTTATGTTAATGGAGGGCTAGCGTGGCCCACTGTGCATAATTTAGCTGAACAATTGATAAGAAATTTTAATACATATATATATATATGATTACGGCTACAGAAAAAAAAGACTAAACACAAGAGAGATCATAATAGGCACGCATGAACTCTGAAGGCCTAATTACATCACGGGGGAGGGTAAGCAGTTACTGCTGAATCAAGCAGAAAATTGGGGTAATTTGTACACAGGTAGAGCTGCAATCCAGGTGTGCCAGCATGTGCGTGGAGGCTGGCAGTGGGGCCAGCCCTTCCATCTGTACTGCAGAGCCAGCAGCACAGCTGAAAGCTCCCCTCGCCCAAGGAGGCACAGAAGAGCCAAAGAGCCACCCCTGCCTCCCTCTGCACCCTCTGCCCACACTCCAGCCAGCAGTGATGGTGGGGAAAGGAATACTGTCTGTGGGTGAAAACTGTGCTGGCACATGTGAGCTCAGAGATAAAGCTCCCTGACTTGGTGTTCTGCCATCAGCACACTCCCTGCTCCACCAACAGGGAAATAACTCAGTCGTGCCTCCCTGACAGCAGGAGGAGCCAGGCACAGAAGCTGCCAGCAAGGATTGGTGAGGGCATGGCCTCACCCCTGGAGAGGACAGGATTTCTTTAGGACGCCACTTATGGGATGGAGAAAGGGAAATCAAGCTGCTGGGACTTCCAGCAAGAGAGATGCTGAAGGTGATGGATGGATGGATGGATGGATGGTGGATGGAATGGATGGATGGATGGATGGATGGATGTGGATGGGATGGATGATGGATGGATGGATGGATGGGTGATGGTATGGATGGATGGATGGATGGGATGGATGATGGATGGATGGGATGGATGGATGGATGATGATGGATGGATGGATGGAGATGGATGGATGGATGGATGGATGGATGGATGGATGGATGGATGGATGGATGGATGGATGGATGGATGGATGGAGATGGTATGGATGGATGGATGGATGGATTGGATGTGATGATGGATGTGATGGAATGGATGGATGGATGGATGGATGGATGGATGGAAAGGATGGATGGATGGATGGATGGATGGATGGATGGTGATGGATGGATGGATGGATGTGGATGGATGATGGATGGATGGTGGATGGGATGGATGGATGGATGTGGATGGAGTGGATGGATGGATGTGATGGATGGATGGATGGATGGGTGGATGGATGGATGGATGGATGGATGGTGATGGATGGATGGATGGATGGATGGATGGGATGGATGGATGGATGGATGGATGGATGGATGGATGGATGGATGATGGATGGATGGATGCATGGATGATGGATGGATGGATGGATGGATGGATGGATGATGGATGGATGGATGGATGGATGGATGGATGGATGGATGATGGATGGATGGATGGATGGATGGATGGATGGTGGATGGACAGATGGGAGAGGCTATCTTGCACTAGCCAAGTGCAAGACACTTACAAAGAGGTTTGAAGCTGTTTTTAGACAAACACACTTATTGAAACGTGATATTCTAACAAGTGCCTATTGGGACGGGGTAGCAGATAAGTTAAAACATCTCCTGGAGCCTTCAAGAGAGGAGTTTGAGTCTCACTCTGACCTCCACCAACAAAGGAGCTGGTAGGTGCCACTCAGAGAAGCATTGCACCTGAGGCTAACCTGCAGCAGGACACTTTCACAGCACAGACAAGCCCCTAACCCTGATGTATTAAAAATGTGAAAAATAAAAAACACTTTGGAAATGCTTGCATCTAGACCAAGTGCTCACACCTGTAGATTTTGCATCCTGCAGGATTCAGCAAAAGCTCTTGAAATAGCTCCTGACAGCACTGCATATGAGATATTCTTCATGTTTTCGGAGAGGCCCGTTCCAGCTCTAGAGCTGTGGTAGATTCCTGGCAGATTTTGCTAAAAAAAGCAAGAGTGTGCAGACCTGCCATGCATGCACAGCAATCCTGGCAAGCCCAGGGTGTGTTTTTTCCTAGTCAGATTCACTCACTCATCTCACCAGAAAAATGCAAAGCAAAACCAAAATGGCCTTTATCTTAAGAAAGAGTCAGGCCTGTCAGAGTCCCACAGCACAGGGACAGCCCCACCAAGTCCTCCCTGCAGGACTCCTCTGTGGCTTTTGCCTATGGAAGGGTCCCAGCAGGCATCATTTGGATGATCCCAGGCCATGCTCACAGAGCTGGACCTGAGGGAAGCACTCTAAGGTGTGTGAGCTCTTTGAGCTCATGGATATTTATGTTGCATCTTTGCTTTATTATGTTTTTACAGGTCTCCAGGATGACCAGCCCCAGCCACCAGATCCCAGCTGAAGCTTGCAGTGGTACTTAAGGATGAGGAATGGGCATTGAAAACTGCAGAAAGCCAGGACTGTTTCCTAATGATTTTTTTTTACATTAAACCTCCCTCCATCTGTGCCGCCTTGTGCCAGACAAACCAGTAATTATCAGGAAATCCCTTCACTTTTAATCTACATCAGTATGAAGGCAATCTCAGAGCAACCCACGGTGACTGGAAGCTATTATTTTCATAGGAAATAATAGTGACTGGAAGTGATAACTCACGTTGCTCAGGGTGTGTGTCATCATCAGATAACATGCAAGGCTGTACATCCCTCCACACCGCCCTGTTGTGGGGCCACCATGGCCTTTATTGAAGGGGAACGACTGAACCAGGCAGGGGAGGCCGTGGGGGCTGCACCAACATGCAACTTCCATCCATTATTTATGGTCATAAAAATTTGGGGCCTTGAAATTGGCAGCATGAGAAGCTCTTTTAATTTGAGCTATAATTCTCTTTTGTACTTTCAGTCATTGACTATGTTTCAGACAAACATTCATTCAGGAGGCCAAGATTACGGTGTGGAAAAAAAAAAAAAAAAAGATATAACAACCCAAGGATATTTAGCTCTCCTCCCACAAATTCTTCCTGGAAATATTCTTGCAAAATCCTCTGCCCACTTGAACAGTATGCTTATGATTAACTGCAGATGAGCCCAGCAGCTTGCATATGTAGTTAATTTGCTCTAAATTTCCATGCTGTATTATAACACTAATGATCACTAATAATAGACAAACCCACAGTTTATTGAGTAAGTAATTTGAGACATGATGATTTTTATCGTGTGAATAGGATCAGGCTGACCAATTTAAACTGGGCAGAAAAAGATAAATAACGTGTAAATCAATCACACCACCAGCACGCTCTGTTTCTTCACAAAATTATATGGATTGATTGGTGGAAAGAAGGCCCTGCTACTTACTACTGCTAGGAAAAGGAGTCAATAAACTTCCCTGCCCAGGAGTAAAAGGTCAGATGTGGAAGGAAGTTCATGCCTAAACTGCAGAAGGGATTTTTGTTACCTGACTGCACGGGCTGAGATGAACTCGCATTTTGTCCTGATGGGCGAGGCACCCCTTTAAGGAATAATGAAGACAGATAGCATAGCATGCAGCCAATAAAAAAGGAAACCATGCTAATCACAGACAAAACTATGTCAAAAACCAGTCATGCTCCAGCCTGTGGTCAAAGCTATCTTCTCAAATCATGTAAACAAGATTGCCGTCACGTGCTGTCTGAGATGGCTACTCTGGAACTAAAATAAATGCTTCTGTTTGCTTTTCTTTCATAGGAATTGTTAGTTTTGATTGAAGCATTTATTTTTAACTTTGGAAAGCACGGAAAGTTCATTAATTAAAAAGCCTATCTAGCACATTTGTAATTAATTGCTGTAAAGAATAGTTAAAAATAGAAATACCTAAACTACAGTTAGCAACTTCAGGAATGATTAGTGCACTGAAATGATGAGAACTTGCCTGTGGCAGTGGGACTTGCAAGGTACTTTGAGAATTTTGAATGAAGTTTTGTTTAACATAAAGAATATATGGAATATTTAGAGAACAAAGGGAAGCAGAGGAAGAAATTTCTTGGATGACTCTTTCTTTGGACTTGGCTATATGAGCCTCAGACAGAGACTCCAGCAGAAGGCAGCTGTACATTCACATCTCCAGAGCCTGCTAATAATGCTCAGAGGTATAGACAGAGCAGAAAGTTTTAATATAATGTCTCCACAGTCCTCTTCTGGGAATAAGAGTTAGCATGTGAATTGAACTTGCACCCAGTTATCTCATGACTGCAGCTTACCCTCAATCACAAGACAAAAATACTACAAAATATACTGTGGAGAACAATTGCTGATTGTTTCCAGGGCATCGATTAAGGGTAGCCAAATGGTTCTTTAACTCACAGTCTTTCATGGTCAGCAGGCCAGTCAGATTCTTCATGTTTAAATAGAAAACCTGGAAATGGATCACAATATATTCCACTTTTTTACATATTTTTACCACACTGTTCTCAAAATATTCTTTTTATTTATTTTTTTTTTAATTTAAATGCTACTTATTTCCTGTATGCAAATGTAGTGTCATGTCCTGGAGTGATTCTGTACTGACAAGTCTAGCACATCAGAATCCATTAAATCTTGGAATAAAAGCAGCCCAGCTTTGTCTACTGTGCTTCTCAGGAAAATGTTCTCTTAAACACTGAAAATTCCCTTCGTTGAAGCAATGAGCTGCTCTCTCAGAAAGGGACACTAAAGATGAACACTGAGCAAAAAGGAAAGAATATATAAGAGGCTCCAGGACGATTTAGTGTGTGGTGTTCCTGCCCATGGCAGGGGCATTGGCACTAAATGGCCTTTAAGGTCCCCTCCAATCCAAAAGTTCTGTGATGATTCTATGCTGAAACAAGACAGTTTGAGACTTCTACTTTACCTCTCTTTAGGCAAAATCACTTCTAGCACGTTCAGGAGAGCCTGACCCAGCTAACTCCCAGCTTTAACAAAGTATTAATTACTGACAGCGCTCTATGAAAATGGCCAGTTTGGTTTCCACAGATTTTTCCCTGGAAGCCCAGATTAAATGGAAACGGAACAGCTTTGTGCAGGCTCTACTGCACTAGAGGAAAGGACAGGGAGGACAGCCTGTGCTGAAAGCCCTGCTGATGTCTCCTAAGCAGAAAAAGGCTGGAATCAAACAAAGATTCCCCTTGGCAGCAGAGGAGGGCAGGCTCATTGCTTCAGCCCTGGTTTCAAACCAAAGTAAAAAAAAAACCCGAGCAAATAAAGTATGAGATCTAGCAAACAGAATCTGACTGGATCCACTGGCAGCCAGCCCAAAGTGACCGAATGCTGCAGCCAAGTCCTGCTTACAACAGGAGGATTTGGCCACTAGGCTGTGGATTCCAGCAGGCCTTTGCTGAAATAGGAGATATGCGAGCAATGCTCCCCGCACCCTGTTTGCTCTGAAGGTGGCTGCACTCCCTCCTCTCCCTGATCCATCTGCAGTGTTTCTCCTGATGGGCAGCCAGGCTGAAAGCAGCCACTTTTATCTGAAAGTGTAATTCTCCATTCATGCAATTTGAGAAACACTTCGCACCTTGTAAACTTTTAGATGGCACTACTGAGCCAAAATGGACTCGATATTTTTAAGGACTCATGGACCAAGTGTGCCTGAAGTATGAATGAATCATCTGCATTCAAGCCATAGTACTGGCTGTGAAATATCTACTGACTCAGTGCACTGTCAGCAGAATACACTTAAGCATATCCTTTTTTTTTTTAATTATTTAACAGATTTTAAACATTAACTTTAAATGAACAATACTAGGATAAAAGAAGAATTTCTAATCCAGAGTAAACTCATGTTTTATTAAAAATAATTAATTGATCCCCTGGTAATTCACAGGATGCATGCTGTGTTTCTGATATCTCTTTTCTATCTGTAAACACAGATATGGATAATTAATCTGACTTGCTAGAGCCCATGTTTTCCTAGGCCAGGTCAGAATGGGAACACCTAGAGCCTTGGGATATCTCTATACTGATGTGCAAGTCCAATCTCAACAGGGCAAGTGAGCTGCCCTACCTGCCCCCAGGCCAGTCCCTGTGGATCCTCCCAAAGCCCTTCCTGCTCCTCCTTCCCCAGCAAGGCTCCAGCCTGTCCATGGATTCACCTGGCCCAACTGCCAAACCCTCCTGGAACCCATGGAATCACCTCTGGAATCTGCAGCTGCTCTCAGGCACCCTCCTGCCTCAGCTGTGCTGACTCCTCTGCTTGGCAGGTCCCCATGAAAACCAAACCATCAGCCCAAGCCTGGACTCAGGAATCCCAGGCAAAACAAGCAGGGAAACAGAATGGTTTGCTTGGGGTAAGGCACCAAAGAACATCTGAGAGTAAAGTACCCCTCAGAAGCAATGCTCAAGCAACAGGATTTCCCAGGCAAACAATTCCCCTCAAAACACCTCTGAAGTGCAGCCTTTCCCTCAGGTGTGAAGCTGAAGAAATGTCCTTCCTGAGCTGCTCACTCCTCCTCTCACAGGCTCCTGTACCATATTTCTTCCATTTAAACATTTTTAATAGATGCTGGTTTACCTTCACTAGCCTAGAAATTCAAGCTTCAAAGTTCTCTCTTTTTTTTTTTTTTTTTTTTTTTTTTACTTCTTGGGCTGGGTGAAGTTTCAGAGACAATAGATTTTGTTTGTGTCTAACGATTCTTTGTGATACTCATTTGGAGAGTCAAGGTATCAGGCTTCTGAGACTCTCGGCTCTACAAGTGTCTGTGGAAACAGTTTTTCATTCCTCATCCTTTTAGCACAGCTCACCCTTTCTTTGCAGATATTTATCAGGCTTGGGTAAAAGCTGTAGCTAAAAAAACTTAAAAATATAAAAATAGAAAGAAAAAATAACTATTTTTAAAACCAAAACAGTATTTTAAAGTTTTTTTTAACATTAGTAATTCTCAAAATCTTAATGAATTTCAGCTTGGCCTGTCCACGTTAAAACTCCAGGGCCTACATCCAGGGACTTAATACCTGCAATATAATTTTAAAGCTGCTAAATAATCCCTTTATGGCAGGTAACAGAGCACTGTTGGGCTTGGAAAATGGAATTAAAATTAACTGGATTTTTAGCAATGTGAAGATGTTAGAATTAGAGTTGTGAAAGCAGTTAAATACATTAGTAGGATGGATAATTAAAAATTACCTTCCCAAAAGAGGAAATCCCACCTATTACACATTTGTCAAAATTTTGGATTGGACAAGTGAGATCACAACTTAATTCCAGTCCTTTTTATATTTCTGCAGCACTTTGTGGGGTGCCCTGCACCAGAATCCTAGATGATGTGTCAGAATATAAGTTATGCAACACTAAACACATTTTTCAACTGGATGTTTCAATACCTAATCTGAATTTATTGTGGTGGGTGGAAGCAAAGAGAATGCTAAAGAGGAACCAACACCTCTGAACTGGCAGATCCTGCAATTCATTTGCTATCTCATGTTCATTAGCTTCCCTTGCTATTCAGGGAGCAGAGCACACTAGGAAAAAGCGGCACGTTTCATGATTTCTAGACTTGAGATCACATCACTGCAGCCCCCTTGGCACCTCCCTGGGCACTGACAACCAGAGTGGGACATGGCTGTGCTGAATTTCCCACCAGGAGCTCTTGGCTCCATGCAGAGGAGCAGCAGCAGGAACGTGCTAGCAGATGTTCAGGGCTGCAAGGAGGAACCCAGGAGTGGGAACCAAGTCTCTGCAATCAGCTCTTCTCAACACAAATATGCACTGCAATGAAATTTTCCAAACCCTTTTGATAGGAGGCACTCAAAACAAGCAGCCGGAGAACAACGATGGGAAAGGGAGCTGAGTGGGGATTCAGGAGGGCTGAACCTGCCACTTCCATTTCCAGCTCTTTTTCTGTTACATCTACAGCCACTTAGTTTCCTATGCCTCATCTGATCCCTCTTTAAAGTGAGGATAACAATATTCATGCCCCTTTTTCACATTATTTGAGATTTATAGGGAAGAAACCTTACCAAAAGGCTGGTAAGGTTGTCTTGCCAGCTATGCTATTACCTTTGCTTGCAGCTGGTTCTTCTGGAAAACAGATCATGCACCCTCAAATTCATAAGGAAATATTTCCCTTATATTGAAAGACTAGCTCAATCTTTCATGTGAAAGCAAGACAACAGAACACTGCAAAACTCTACTACCAGAAAAAAAAATAATCACATTATTTAGCTGGTATGGCAAGAGGGGACAGAATGAAAGTAATCTGGTCAATTTGTATCAGAAATACAAACATTGATTTCCTGTGCTTTCAATATATTAATTTTCCTATTCTCAGCAACGTTGCATAGAACCTGCTTATGGCTTTTTCAATCACAGCATTATCTAAACGAAGCTGTCAGTGTGGGAATTACGAAGTTACTATTTCCTTCCAGCCTGGATCATGCCATTAATTCCTCACTGCTCCTCTCTATGTGGATCAAACACAGCTTCTAACACGAGAACATGTGACCCATCTCTAAATGGGAGGGGATTCTGGGGATTCAATACAGCAATGAATAATCCACATCTATTTACAACTCCACCTCTGTGAGGTTCGTTCTCAGTGATGTTAATGGGGACAGCTCAGGAATAATCCTCGTGCAGGAGGATCTGGAATATGAATCCCACTAGGCATAATGTGGAAACAGCTGGCAAGAGGTCAAATAAGTTTGGAGCCCACTTAGAAATGCTGGAGAGGGTTGGTTTAGCTTGTGGTTTGTAGTACAACAATATGCAGAAGGTACAGGTTGGCTCATACTGATGGTGGCATTTCCAGTCAGTGAAATTCAGTTTAATTAGTGTATCTTACAGAACTCTATACACCAAAAAAATTATGTAAGTGCTGCAAAAGATCTACTGAGTGAGGAATGTCCTTGTTGCCTGTGGGTTAATGAACCAAGACCATGGTGCAGCCAGGAGTGAAAAATCCCCAACCATGCAACTGAGATTCTCAGAGCAGCTTCCCCCGCAGGACTCTGGGTACAGAGCAGAGTTATGGATTTGGCCTTCTTCAGAGAGCTGGTAAGGAATAATGGTTGGCACTCACTCAGTTCCTTTGTGGTAAAGCCTGTAGAGGCATCTTAACCTGTCACAGCTAATGGGTTTTGCTGCAGATGCCAAGGCATAACATGGTGAAAGCATTAGAAAAAAGAAGCATAAAAATATCTAAAGCATTGATAGTCTCAGAGGCAATTAAAAAAAATTCCTTTTCTCCCATTTGTGGGGTTTTTTTTGTTTTGTTTTTTTTTTTTTTTTTTTTTTTTTTTTTGGTCCAATTGGTTTTCAGAAGCTCTATAAACACTGGAGTAGAGCAAAGATAATGAAGAAGTAATGAAATAATTGAGGGGGAAAAAACTGTATAAGTTTTTTTAAGTAATACAAAATCATTACAAAGTCCTGGCTAGACATGCATTTTTAAACAATGGCTGTAATAACGGAAAATTAGGCTCCATGATTTATTCATAGGCTTCTGGTTAACACTGTTCTCCATTGCAGGTGGCTCACTTTATAAATAGCATCTTTAGGTGAGATGTTATTGTTTTGGCCATGCAGTATGAAAAGGAACTGCTTGTTCTTGTGAATTAGAGATCATTTGTCTGCATTCTGTAACCACGTCTGAAGATACAGATTTCACTGCAGAAATGGGGGAATTGCTTCTGTTTGGAAAGGTAGAGAGAACCTCAAGCAATAAATATTGTACTTTCAACTCTAAAACTGCAGTTGCCTGTTTGATATAGAAATCATAAAAAATTTAAAGGAAGAAAACAGTATTTGATGAGTCTACATCTTTATACTTAAGGGATATTCAGAAGACCTATAAATCCTCAGTGGAATTAATAACTGAGACTCTTGAAAGCTCTAAAAGGAAATATTAAATATGCAAAATCTTGGTGAAAAGCATAATTAAGGCCATAAATGCCTAAAGGTTTAAAGGGCAGGCTACGTCTCTCAAAGATTTTCCAGTATAACATTTATATGGAAGTGTAACACAATACATTTTTAAGCAGCATTCTCTATCACCTTTTTTTTGCAGTATTTTTTATCTCTTCCTTTCAGTGTTAATAAGTACATTTTAAAACACGATTTCCAAGATGTCCTGAATTAAATGGTTAAATGGTTAAAAATTTCACTCCTCCAACTTCTCAAAGTTAATAGTGTCTTCTGTGCAGAACAAGTGGCATTTTCTTATAGGGCTGAGGTTTTCCCTTCTCTTTTATCATTAATATTTTTCCCTGCTCTTCTAATATTCTCAGATTGGCTCTTTTCCAATTGTAAGTCTTTAGTTAAGGAGGAGGAAGCCTCCAGCCCGACACAAAAGTCCAAAGACCCACAATTGTGCTGGCCCAGCTGTCAGTGGAAGGAAATCTTTCCTCTTTGGTTCCAGGCATTGGAACACTTCTCATGAGTGCTGTATGACACCTATATGTGTATATATGTTCCATCAGCTCTCCTGATCACTTCCTCTTGAAACAAACAGAAAAATATATCATGTTGCCTACTGAATGATCGAGGACACTGTTTTCAATAGCTCTGAATACTTTTACATAATTCAAATATTTTAAAGACAATAGGTGCTTGGTACCGTTGACAATTAAGTTCTGCTTTCTAGAACATATGCTCACTTGGTGAAAATACTGAACTTCAAGTGGAAGTGGAAAGGAAAAGAATCAGGGTTTGGGTTGTTTTGGGGCTTGTTTTTTGCAATCATTTCTAGATAGAAAATATTTTCGTTTTGCACAAAGTGGCTTGCAGAAAAATAACCACTCATTATGGGACAGCCTATACACAGTTCCCCCTCTCCAAACTGGCACTTTTTCTTGATGCTAACCCCACCCCATGTATTTGGAACACCTTCCCTCTTGGCAGGGATTTCTGTTCGCTTTTACATCTAAGCATTTCTGCTCACAGCAGGTCGTGCAGTAATGGAAGTTAATATCACACAATTTTGATAACCATCCTGCTTTTTCTTCCTCAGTTCCACAGTGACAGGAATTTAGCAGCAAAAAGAAAAAAGAAAAAAGAAATAATAAAAAATCCTGGTAGATTTAAAGATTAGTTTTGTATCATTTGAAAGAAGTGATTCCAAGCGTCTTTTAGGTAGTTTCATTGCTTTGTAACTCAAGAGTTTGACAGAGTGAGGCAGTGAAGTGGAACAGAGATATTCACATGACAGAACTCCAGCAAGACAGAACAGGGCCCTTCCAATTCCATCAAGTCCAAAGCTGAGATATTTCTCCTGATATCATTACCCACTCATTAAACCAGCCCATGTTTTTTGCTAGAATTCTGGGTCTGATACAGTTGGAGACTTCTGTCCAAAAGCATTTTCAATCTTCCACTCATTTTATATTGTTGTAATACCTATTTTGTATTGGAGACCAAATTTCAGGATAATGTGAGAAAAAATAGGGCCATCCCAGATCAAAGGTAGTTACAGATATTACTTTCCACAAATATCTAGATTGCTCACAGTCTAAGTTTTATGAATGACATATTTTAGCATAGAAAACAAAAAAAAATTAAAAAAAAATAAATTAAAGTATCAGTGATGAGGCAATTTTAAGAAGTGTCCTTCTAGAATAATTTTGTTGTGAGCACTTCTAGGAAGCCTGCAATCTGTCAAGACAGAACAGATGATATATTGGTGACAGAGGCTTTGTAAGAATGTCACTCTTTTAACTGCATGCTTTGTTGTCATAAATGCTCAGCTATGTATGTAAAATATTATATATAAATGGCAACCAAACTCTTAAAAAATAATTTAGTTACATAGGCTATGACAGATGCCTAAGTAATAGAGGAGTGTATAGCTCTGTCTGGATTAGGATTAAAAAAGAAAATAATGGTACTGGATATCATCAGAAGATGAGGAGAGCTCTCCCCTACGACCTTCCTAAGGAGGGGAGGAATTTTATGTTGCCACTGGGGGATATTTCGTTCTACACAATAGTTATGATACCTTGGATCACTGGACTCTCACAACCATTTAATGCCAACAAGAGCCTTATTATCAGGTTGTTATTTTTCTTTGCACAGCTGCTGTTCTCCACATTTTACACTTTTATCCATGAAGTAGTGAAACGGGGCTCCCTGGACAACTTTTGAAGAACTGGGCTGTGAGCTTCTTTGCTGCTTCACAGCACCTGCTGTTTGGGCATTTAGCTCCCAAAATTTCCTCCAGCTGTTTCCAAGCTTCAGTTTGCTCTTGGTCTGGTTCAGAGCATGACTTGAAATGCTCCCCTTTAATGGATGGCTGTTCCTCACCCACATTACCAGTGTACATCATTCCAGCTCCAGCACAGATGACAGATGAGGCATAGAGAGATGGGAGGGCACCCTGCACCTCAGGTTTAGGGCAGGTACGAGAAATGTGGTATTTCTGACACTCTTTAAAAGGGAAAGGAAATATATTAAAAATGAGGGATTTTTGACACCCTTTAAAAACAAATAAAAAGGCAGTGAAACATCTGAGCTGCCTCAAACATGGCTCTGAAGGCTGCAAGGGGATGAAACATGGGACATCTCCCAGCAAAGGCAACATAATGGCATGTCAGATGGGCTGGTGAGAATATGACATATCAAGCCACTTTTTTTCATATTTAGTCTTTTTAAAAAGAAGCCATCATAGAGGATGCAATAGGTATTTCTGACCAGGTATTCTTAACAAAAGCCACTGAACTGTCAGCTCAACTTCACTGCCTACAGCAAAGCATGTCAGACAAGAATGATGCATGGCACACTTTTCCTTGCACTAAAAAAAGAAAAAAAATCTAAATCCAAGATACCTACCAAAAATTCAACCACTACAGACCAGGATATAAACTGTTAATTTACCATTTTATCCTATTCTCATTTTTCTGGAGACACAACTGAGAAAGTAAAAATAATCCTGACCAGATTCACAGATGAGGTGATAATTACATCCCTCCTAACAAAATCCAGCTAAGTAGAATGTCTTCAGGAAAAGAAAAAATATGTACACTCCCACATCAACCCATGGGGCTGTTGTGTGATGATTCTGCAATTTTTACAGAAGCTGGAGCAGCAAGTGTCACCATTCCTAACACTTGGAGTCTCATGGGGGTCATGGATGTGCCTGTGCCACGCACTCCACCAGCTCTGGTGGAAGGCAGCAAAAGCCAAATGCAGAAAACTCATTTCTCCCCTGGACCAAATTTTACCAATACAGCACCCACTCAAATCCCATTTCAGACCCAGCCCCAGGTGAGTTTCTCTCATTCTCTACCCATTTAATAAGCCTGACCTCCCAAGTTCTTTCCTGGTGCAAAGAATACAATTAATAAGCCGCTCAATCCATCATATCGACCTGCATTATTTTAAATTAAAGTTAATGGCAGCAATGAGAAAAGGATTGTAAGGTTAAAATACATGTACTGAATATCTCTGTACCATTTCCTTTTGGTCATATAGATAAAACTTACATGGAAATATAGCTTTACCAAGGCTAAATCATCACTAGGTACATACAACTTGAAGGTCAAATGCCAAACTTCTGGCACCTGCTACTTACAGATCTCAAAGGTCTGCAACAGACTTTGACAGTGTTGTCATCCTTTAAACAGCTACCAAGCTAATCATACCTCTAATTTTTAAAAAATAGCATCTATTTTTTTTCCCTCATGACACTCAGGATTATGAAGAGAACTTCTCTCATCAGGTAGGAACATTTTGATAGGTAGGAAAGGAGTCCATACAAACCATAGCTTAGTGCCCAGCTCTCAAAATTAGTCAGTCTGTCCAATGTGGAAAAGGTTGTTGATAGCACATAAACAAAAAGTACAAAACAAAACCAAAATTAAAAATGACAGGCAGCAAATATGTGATGTATCTTCTCTCCTTAGGGAGCACTGATATAAGAGACAATAGGCTTTGCAGAAATGCTTTTATTCCACTGATGTAGAATAAATATCTTCTTCTGTACAAATAATACCTCATAAATCCATTGTAGGAGTAACTAACACAATGAGCCAACATAGGGCAACTGCAAGTGAAGGATTAATGAGGAAGCTGCTGAAAATATCTCATGCTGGACATGGCCCAGTGGTTCACAAACCCAACAGATGATTTCCCAGACAGAAATACACCTTTGCCAGCCTGGGACCCCAAATGCCAAGAGCACCACATCCAGTGATGGCTTCATCCCCAGTGACCCCTGCAGGCCTCACAGCCTTTAAATGACTGCCTGAAAAGAATTTCAGGTGCCATCTGAATAAAGAGTGAGAAGGGAAGGCAAAAACCCTACAAATTGTGTAATACCACCCTCTCTCCTCGGTTCAGCGTTTTGCTTCCTTAACCTAAGGAACCAAATGAAAAATATATGACAACAAACAACCTGCAAACAGCTCCCCATCTATTATACCACTGAAATCATAAGAAATGAGGTTGTTGAAATAACAAATGAACTTGCAATTGCTTTGCTTCACATAACTCCCACATGTTTTCAGACATGTCTTGAAAGACAACTTTTTGAGATTAATAAATGCCATGTGATACACTCGGTTCTTGTCCACTGAGGACTGGGCCCAATCACAGCTAAAAGCTTTTGCCACTTAGAATATGAATGGAGAACATCACAGCACAAATGGAAAAAATACATGTTTATGGTTATGAGAATATGCAAATGTGCTGCCTGGTCTCCATAATGTCCTTGCCACACTCATAGATTTGAATTTCTCACAGGGGAAAGTTTTACAGAGTAGAGGGCAAAGGGGGAAGGCAGCTGAAATACCTTCCAAGGGAAAGGCAATGATATTCCATACCTTCTCTTCCTAACTCAGATAAAGTAGGACCTACCAATTGTTTTGTTTCATTTCTGCTGAAACCTCACAAACTGAACAGTGATAGTTGGGTACTGGAAAGGGATTTCTAAGAAATAAAATAAGGATGTTCTCATCCACAGTTGTTCCCCTTAGTTGTGGGGAATGTATATTTCCTTTCAGCATGAGGAAGATTTGCATTTATGTTCCAGACAATCACTCTTTGCTCGTTAAATGATCCCAGGATGACTGGCCCAGTGTGTGTGGTCCAGCTGCAGCACCATCCTTACCACGGGATTCATCACCCAGCATGGAGGCTTGCACAGGTACCCTCCAGTTTTCCTTGTCATTACTGAATTGCATGGGTGTTACAGCTTTTATGTGTTGTTTTTTTTTTTTTTTTTAATAATCTGAAAATGATCTTCCCATCCTGTATGCAATACATGAGTAGACACTAGATGAGGGTTAGGGATTGCTTTGCTTGGCCTGCAGTGCAGCATGGTCTGGGATATAGACCACACCCTTAGAAAAAAAGAGCCTTTGGTGTAGGGAAGCCCAGGTTATGATAAAGATCAGAGGGAAAAGACAGCTAAATAAATAGTATTTCTCATGCACTTGTTTTTATTTAAATTTAAAATAACTTTTTGAAAGAGACATTTTCTCTAAGATAGTATTTTACTGCCAAGTCATCAGTGTCTGCTGCAACAGGGCAAAAAGAGAAGCAGATGACATCAGAGATACTCCACAGAAACTAGAAAACTCAAAGATTAAATTCTACATTAGAATGATTTTACACACTGTATTTGTAATGCACATAATAAAATTAATTCTAAATGATGCAAGTATTTTGTTTTATGACCACTAAATTCAGTATTTCTCTGCAAGTCTACCTTCTTACCCAAGTGCTTAAAAATCCCTGAGCCTCTTCTGTACTCATCATCGTGTCATTTGTACCT
This sequence comes from Sitta carolinensis, assembly GCA_032173965.1. NCBI lineage: Eukaryota > Metazoa > Chordata > Aves > Passeriformes > Sittidae > Sitta > Sitta carolinensis. Next base: position 5,940,147 of record CM063292.1, read on the forward strand.
CATAGCATAAATATGAATTTTTCAACCAAGAGCACTGGATGAAAAAGAACTGACTGCAGAAAATAATGACCACATCCAAACCATCTGTTAGGGAAAAAAAAAAGAATTACTCGAACCAAAATGATGAGAACAAGAGAAGACTACAACTAAAGAATATAACTTATCACTAGCACTTCTCTAAAATCCTAAAAGCAGCAATTTGAGCCCCAGTAAACATATAAAGAAGTAAGCAATCTGTTTGTCTATGTTTAAAGCGCCAAAAAAAAGGTCTAAAAGCAATAAGCTCTGCCCAAAAAACCCATATCCCTAAAGCATACCACTGAAAAGGCTTCTTTAAATCTTCTGAAACACATCTATTGAGATCTGTGGAGATCAACATTTCCCTTTTGTTATTGAATATTTTTTTCCAGTGTAAAAGAAGTGAATGAGAGGAAGGCTGCCTGAGATTACAGAAGGAAGAGGAGGTGGTGTAGAGGGACTCCTGCTGGGAAACAACCAGTTGTGGACAGGACTGAACTCCCGGGTGCTCCGTGAGCATGGGAACAAACCAGAGACTATAATTTTAAGGCTGATCCCATGTCAAAGCCAATTTTTATTTCACAGAGCAAGCTCTAACTATTACAAAACCTGTAACAACTGGGCAGCTGACCCTTCACTGGAGGGGCTTTGCCAGCACAGATCTGGAAGTGTTTTACAAATGCTTGTATGTAAATATTAACAAATGTTTAAAGTGAGCTTATTGGTTTTGTTGGGAAGCTTTTGTTGAGTTTGGAGGGGTTTTTGGTTGGTTGATTTTTGGTTGGTAGGTTTTTTTTGGGGGGTTGTTTGTTTATTTGTTTAATTAGGGAAATAAGGGTGAAAGATGAGATTAAGAAACTCTCTAAACCTCACATGACAATTAAATGGCCACAGAGAGTAAGGGAGCAAAGAAGAACCTATCTGTAAGCAAGGCTGATATCCTACAAGAGGTTCAGTGGTAAATTATCCTTCTGCATATTGGCCCCGAACAGAAATTAGGAGATGGAGTGGAAAAAGTGGATATTCATGAACAAGTAGTAAATTATCTGATGTACAAAAGGCACTACTGGAAATCACCATGTTCTCCCAACTGTTGAATTTTTCTTTTAAAATTTGCTACCAGTTCTTAAAAGAGCTTGCAAATGATCAATCAGAATTTGCATTTTAATTTAATTTGTTTCTGAGACTTGCCACTGTTTCTCCCTTTCTATAGCTTCCCAAAGCTGGAATTCACAAGCATTCTGAATGAAATCCCTTTGGGTCTCATCACTGGAATCAAAGGAAAACAAATGTCTGGGGAAAAGGTTATTCTGGAAATCAGGTCTGTTGAAAGGAGCTGACATATTGCACAGCAATGCAGCTTGATTGGTTGTAGCTGTCATTTTTCTGTATCTTATAAAAGAATACAAAACTATATCTTAGATATGGGAGCCAAAATAAGACTGCCTCAAAGTAAACGGTCTTGAAAACCATTTGGCCAATTTACACGTCAATAAGTGAGACTCTTATTCACTGTACACTTCCTATTTAACCAGTGAATAGCAGCTAGAATAACTTGGCTGAAGACTGACAACCAGCTTCTGAAGGCTGAAGTATCACAACTCGAGACTCTCTCCAGGCTCAAGAAAGGTTTATCTTTAATGACCTCACTAGTTTTATTTCATAACATCTCTGCATGGCTTTTCTTGATGTATTTTTTTCAATTTTTCCCTTCAGAGAGAAGATCACTATTAATTTAAGTGACCTGAGAAACAGTTCAGATGGATGGGTTTGGTGACTCTCCAGTGCCATCCATGCAGTTTATTACATAAGCAGTTTACTGCAGTGAAGTCATTGCACTGCGCCCAGCCACAGAGCAGCCTCTATTTGCTTGACTCCTCAGCTCCTGTTTAACCACTTCCCTCCAAACAGGTGAGTGTGCTTTCTTGCTATACAAACCTTTACTTTACCATTTGTCTCCAGCTGACATTTCCTTCCTTCCTTTTTTTTTTTTTTTTTAATTTTTGTTAATATACTGTAGATGATTACATAAGTGATTTATTACAGGAACCTTACTGTATGAGGGGCAAAACTTGTTTAAAAGAAATCTAACAGCCACAGTATTCCCTTAGGGCAAAATGTACTTCCACTTAATTTCTCTACTGTGTATTACACACCATATAATTGCTTAAAACAGAAGCTACACATACAAATTTTGCTTGGCACCAGATACCTGGCTTCACGGAGTACACTCAAGTTACATGCTGTGTTTTGCTACAAATCCATTGCACCACCTAAAGTATTTCAAAGAGATCACTAATAGAAATATTTCGAACTACCTAAAATAAATCAGCAAGTAAGCAAACCACAGTATTTTGCTAAAGGTTATATTAAAATAAGCCACAGTGTTCCTGAAAGATATTTTATATGTGCATGGCTTTAGCATTCCTCATGCCCTTTTTCCAATGCACTAAATAAAATCATGAGACAAACTTCAGAGATGGAAAATATCTGCTAGATCATTTAGACCATCCCAGTGCCAGTTCAGGATTTTTTCCTTTATTTTCTAGTGTTTTGTCAAACCTACTTTTAAATACGCTGTATGTTCCAAGTAATGAGATTTCCACTACTTTCCCCTGGGAAATACATTTATATAACAACTTTCTTCCCCAAGGATCCCAAAGTGTTTTATAAAAATATACATACAAATCACTTCCCCACTGGAGTACAATCACTTATGAGGCACAGGGTGGCAGCCAGGAGGGAAACAATACACAGGACTCTGCAAATTTATAGCAGGAGGGAAAATCCTGCCCAAGGACAGAGGGGCAAATCCCTACCCTGAAGATGAATGCCAGGAACTCACACACATCCACAGACAGCAAACAGAAGCATGGCTTCAATCTGCACCTGCAGAAAGGAGCTCAAGCACCTTCACAGGCAAAGGATATCTTGGACAGATTTTGAAGACACAGTCATGAAGAACTGGAGCAGCCTAACAAAGCAAATATGTGATCCTGGTAGGAATACCAGAACAGGGACTGGATTCCTGGAACTGCTACTGACTTGGGGACTGTGCTTGGGTCATTCCATCAAATCCACGCTGGCACTGATGTCAGGGCAGTCCTGGCTGCCCCCAGCCATCCCAGGTCCACTCACAGCCCACGTGTCATTAATTCACTGCTCAACACTGGCAAGCCAGAGCCATCCATAAATGCACTGGGGACTGCCTGCTGCTACCCCTGGGCAGCCAGGGGAGGAAGGGGAAACAGGAATCCAGAAGGAAGGAAGGATGGCTTGGTGTTGGTAGATTTCTGTGTTTGAGACTGAATGTCACTGTACATTAAAAGATCAGAGTATTATAAGGGCTAGGAAGCAAATAATGCCAGAAACTACATCATATTTGGAAGGCTAACAGTTTCCAAGTTCAAACCCCTTGGGTGGAGTTCAGGAATTTTCAGTGCAGATGGTTTCTAGGCAGAGGTTGAGGGTAATGAGAGGGTCGAACCTCATTATCAGCATTGTTTTAGCAACCTTTGCTCATCTTAGGGGGAGAATGAGAGGAAACAGGACAGCCTGTGCTCAGAATCTTCCTTTTGTTGGGTTTTGGGCATGAGACTTCTAACAGATCTCCAGTTTCCTTGATTACTGCCAGTGCTCAGCTAGGAACTAGTCCTACATACAGGACATAAGTGACATGTACAAGTGATTAGAGCATCTTCTTCTCACTAGAGAGGCCAGATGCAGCTTCTTGGATTCTTTCCACCTGGAAGTATACAGGGTATTGGTAATACTGGACTAATAGATTCTGAAATAAACCATGTTAGATAGCTCTGAATCACAGTCATTAAGCATATTTTTAGGAGAGATGAACAAAGGAAGCATATTCCACCTCTCCTAAAAACTGGTAATTTTCTGCACTCTCATCCACATCAGGCAATTGACTTTTAACTCATGAACATCCAATGCAAAGTCTTTTGCCCAACTCCATGTGTGTTATTAACCTGAAAAATCAAACTCAGCTGTTGTGCACAAGCACTCCCACTCTCCCAGGCTGCAGTACAAGGAGCCAAGACTAACCACAGCTTGGCAGGATTTCATCTACCCTTGCCTTCAGCCACCACCAGAGATGCACCATTCCTCTCCCTTCACTGATGAGCAGCACACTACTTTCACTTAAAATGCAGAAAAGAGGTCTTATCCAAGAAAGAGAATTTAACAGGTCCACATTAATGCTCCTCGTTAGCAAATCCCTGTCCCATCTGACTCTCCCTCGTGCCTGCAGCTGCACAGACAGTGACAAGCCACTTGATCCAGTGCTACTGAGAGTCTTTGTGCAGAGGTGAGTCTTTGATCCTTCCCAGTGTTGAAGGAACACAGATGTGATTTCCGAGGGCTTTGCATAAGTTTCAAGCTTGTGGGATTATGGGTGCATAGTACAGTCCCTAAATGTCTCCAGTGCTGCCAGGACAGGCACTGATAATGGGAGTATTAGCAATGCAAAGGTGGGGAGCTGAGTCATTTTCCCGGGGAGGAGCCCAGCTCTTCCAAAGCCAGCTCTAAACCAGGAGCTGATTGTGCCAGATGAAAATGAGCATGAAATATTTTACAGACACACAAGGAGAAACTTTGGTCACAGGGACACCAAGGCTGTGGGTCAGCATGACTCCAGACAAGGCCCTGATTGCTGTAAGCCCATGGCTCAGCAGGTCTGAAACAGCAAAGGAATTCATGTTTCTGAAAACACTAGATTACAACACTTTTAATCCTGACAAGCAGATACCTACATATTAAACTCTGCTACAAAGACAATATCCCAACAGACAGGGGGCTGCATGCAGGAAGAGGTAGAGTGCTTCAACAGTTTTACATGACAACAAATGAGCAGCAATACATTCAGGGTGTTATTGAGTTGTAAACTATTACTGCTCTATTTAGGGATTACAAAGTCTGCAATGTGATAGAGCCAAGCAATATCATTTTTCCATGGGTAGAGTCATGCAGATACACACACCCTCCAAATTAATTTATTTACATCATTTTGTTTCCAAAGATCCTCCACATTGCATGCTGAGAAGCAACCCAGGCCAGACAAGCAGATGTTCTACAGACTTTGGATCCTGACAGCCCATTCTCCAACCATTTCTGACAGCTAAGTAATCAGTCAGTGCCAAAGCAGCTTATTTAACTTAAGAGTTGCCAGAAATCAGATACCTATGCCTTTTTTCTCAAGGAGTACAAGGATATGAAACCCAGGAGCAGCATCATCCACTGCCAGATACACTTACATCCTCCTCGTACACAGCATGAATATCATGTGAGTCCATCCTGGTTATTTGTCATTAAATTAGACAGAAGTGATGAAGTAGGCTGTGGAGAATTCTAAGCTATGTAAACAATTACAGTGTTCCAACTGCACGCATTCATATCCCATACTGTCTCAAGGAATAAATTAAAAAAAAAAATAAAATTTGGTGTCAATAATTACATCAAATTACATCATCCAAGCGCAGAAAATCATGGCTCTCAGGAAAAAAAAAAAAAAAAAAAAAAAAAAAAAAAAAAAAAAAAAAAAAAGGCACTAAAAATTTACCAATCAGTGGAACTAAAGAAGCAAGCAAGCAACCAATCCAACTGATGAAAGCTCTTTCTCTAATGTCTAATTTATAGGAATAAAATCTGCTTCTACAAAGAGCAGATTTTATTTTCTAGATAAAATGAGTGTATAAATGGAAATGAGTTCATTTCCACGGGAGAAACTGGAGAAAGCACAGCCACAGCACAGAAAGATGATGATTCACTCTTCACTCAGTTTGGACTTAGAATCATGGAATTAATAAGGCTGGAAAAGACTTTTAAGATCATCAAGTCCAACCATCAAGCCAGCACCACCACCACCATGTTCACCCCTCAGCCACCTCCTCGAGTGCCTGCCTCCATCCCTGGTGGACTGAGGGAGGCTGACCTGTTCACCCAGCAGGATTTTGCTATTTAGGAGATTCACAGCAGATGACTGCATGGAGGAGCTGGGAAGGGGAAGGAAATCTTTGCTAATTTATCAGTAATCTGTCGGACAAGGCCACTGCTTTGTACATTTTTGAACCCCTATGGCCTTCCATGATACTTGTAGGTGAACAGCAAACTTGCCCCCAGCGCCTGCCAAATTAAACTGCAGCTCCTTTAGAGCCCCCTGTGCACAGCTCCTGTGAAGCACAGTGCTCATAAACACCTTCCTGCAATTCACAGGGATCTCTTTAATAAATTAACAAAGCTGTCACAGAAGTATAAATGGGAAATCATTTTTTAAAATAGAACCATTTAAGATCACACAATTTCAGAAGCCTTTTGCAACATTTTATAATTCCTTTAGGCCACTGCAGGTCTCCTTTACACTTGTGACGATGCCCCTTTCAATTTGCATTTAAAAGACAGTAAATTGCAGGGTTCATAAACATTTTTATAGTGATTTATTGAAGACTAGAATGTCACTCCTGTTCTTCACACTTTAGCAGTCCTGGGAATCGGCTGCAGGGCTGTATGTGTAATCTTGCTCTACCCATAAACTATACAAGAACAAGGCAGTTCTGAAACCTATTATTTATTTATTTTTTCCTTGCTTAAAAGACATTGGTGGCACTATTTTACATCTATATTTATCTTTCAGTTATAAGATGACCCATTTTATTCAGCCTTCAAGTTATAACCAGGTTTCCACAATTTACAAAGTACTTGGTTTGCAAATTAGAACTGTTCAGAGACAGGATTGCATTATGCCAATGAACAAAGGATTCTTTCTCTTCTCTTTTTAATAAAAACACACAAAATCCACAGAATATTGGATTTATTATCGCCACTAGATAACTTTACCATACAGGAATGTACTGAGTTTTTTTGGTTTTTTTTTTAAACCTAAACCACAGAAATGTTCTGTGAAACTTCAACTAGAGACTATGTTAAGGTTCTGCTCCTTCAAAGACAAAAGGGAAAATGTTCATTGCAATTGGACCTCTGATACTCCTATCCTCCTTCACAGGCAACAAAGTCACAAAAGAAGGTAAACAGTGCCAAGAAGTGTTGTTTATAAGGGCACTGTGATCTTTCCTGCATCCCAGTGGAGCTTTACCAGGGGGAATCTAGAAACCTCCCCGCAGAAACAGTGTAGGAAAAAAAAAAAAAACAACCAAGGAAAAAAAAAAAAAAAAAAAAAAAAAAAAAAAAAAAAAAAAAAAAGAAAAGCCTGCACCTCATTTGCCCTTCCAGTGACCAGGAGGGAGTATTTCTTTCTACTTTTTTCACATTACAATAATGGCTTCACAGCTCTTGAAAAGAGTGCTAGTGCACCAGCAAATGGTGCATGACACGCTGAAGCCCTGGTCTTTGTCGCAACAGCTCCGCTCCAAAGAAAGTCCTTCCTTGCCTTCTTTTCCTTGCCATTAACTGTGATGAAATGAGTTTTTCCCCCTTTTGATTCCACCCCCCTCGCTGTCTATTACAGTCTGACCTGATTGCACTTATGCACAGATTATTTCATAGAGACATCCTTTTATTCAGGTTTGCGAGTTTGCCTGCAAGGTTATCTGTTCACAAAGCAACGCCTCATTCCTCGTACTCATTTTTTTTTGAAATCTGATCTCATTGATAAGAACAAGACCATTCGCATTGCATTTGTCAGATAAGTAGCTCCATGCCAGAGTAATAATTTTTTGTGACTATTGTCAGGGCTCCAGTTAAAATACATCAACCGATAAAAATGCAAGTATTGTAAAAATAACCTTGCATCAGAAGTGTTGGCCCTCCAGTTTTTCCAAGGCACGTTATGTCCTTTCCCTTAATAACAATTTATTATAGAGCACCTTCACTCTTTCACAAGAATTATTTTTAAGAATTATTTTTAAATACTCCTATTCTGGTGCTACCATTGGTAGCACCGAACTTGAAATAAATAAGTGGAGGGAATCGGTGAGCGGCTCGATTTGGTTTTGATTAATTCTAACCAAACAGTTAACTCAATTCTGATGTGCGAGCGTTCCCAGCAATAACAAACAGATAAATCTCGCCAGCAGCACACGCTGGGCTGGGCGAGCAGCAGCGCGGGGAGGACGCGGGCAGAGGCGCCGTTGTGCGATCCCGAGCGGAGGAGACCTCGGGAGCGCCGGGCGGCTGCTGCCTGCACAGCACCGGGGCGGGGAGCGCGCACGGGGGGCGAACAAACCCTGGGGATGGGGCAAACAAACCCTGGGGATGGGACAAACAAACCCTGGGGATGGGACAAACAAACCCTGGGGATGGGGGGCGAACAAACCCTGGGAATGGGAGAGGAATAAATCCTGGGGATGGGGGCAAATAAACCCTGGGGATGGGAGAGGAATAAATCCTGGGGATGGGGCAAATAAACCCTGGGGATGGGGGGCGAACAAACCCTGGGGATGGGGGCAAACAAACCCTGGGGATGGGGGCAAACAAACCCTGGGGATGGGGGTCGAACAAACCCTGGGGATGGGGCGCGAACAAACCCTGGGGATGGGGCGCGAACAAACCCTGGGGATGGGGCGCGAACAAACCCTGGGGATGGGGCGCGAACAAACCCTGGGGATGGGAGAGGAATAAACCCTGGGGATGGGGGCAAATAAACCCTGGGGATGGGGGGCGAACAAACCCTGGGGATGGGGGCAAACAAACCCTGGGGATGGGGGCAAACAAACCCTGGGGATGGGGGGCGAAGAAACCCTGGGGATGGGGGGCGAACAAACCCTGGGGATGGGGCGCGAACAAACCCTGGGGATGGGGCGCGAACAAACCCTGGGGATGGGGCGCGAACAAACCCTGGGGATGGGGCGCGAACAAACCCTGGGGATGGGAGAGGAATAAACCCTGGGGATGGGGGCAAATAAACCCTGGGGGTGGGAGGCGAACAAACCCTGGGGATGGGGGGCGAATAAACCCTGGGGATGGGAGGCGAAGAAACCCTGGGGATGGGGGGCAAACAAACCCTGGGGATGGGGGGCAAACAAACCCTGGGGACGGGGGCGAACAAACCCTGGGGCAGGGTGCAAACCCTGCGGGACGGGGGCAAACACTGGGGCACGGGGGACAAACCCTGGGGCACGGGGGGCAAACATTGGGGCACAGGGGGCAAACCAGCGCGGCTGCCCGCCCCGCACCGTCCTGCCGCGGCCGGGCCCGGGGGCAGGGCGAGCGGGGCAGTCAGTATTCTATATAAATTCCAGCAGAAGCGGGTCTCCGCGTTCCCCGCGGCGGGGCAGCGCACAAAGAGCGGCGGGGGCAGCGCTGGCAGCCGCTATCCGCCCGGGCCCGGCTCGCTCTCGGCGCGGGGCTGCGCGCAGGCGGGCCCGCAGCTGATAACGCTGTAATAGCCCTCCTTTGAGGACCGGGGCTCCTGTGTGCTGATTACCCATTTATCACACCTGGCAGCCCTGCTGAACTATAATTACTCTTCTCTTATCCTGCTGCACTGTCATGTCCGAGAGGAGAAGAGAGGCAAAGGCTCCTGCTAATGACACATTACCCTCTTGACAAGCACTTGAAGGTTTTATTGTAAATATTCAAGATATAAAACATCTGAGATTCCCTTTTTAATTATAAAAAGCAATTTTCCGTTCGCCCCCTCCGCCGCCACCAATAGCAAAGTTTAGGCGCCGTTATCCTTCGCTTCCTGCAAACAAACCCGGCTCCTTTGTCGCCTTAACTCACTGCTGGGAGGGAACTCCGGTATCTCGGCGAAATTATCAAATGTAACGCCTGGAAAATGTGCCATTTGAACACACATCTTTCTCCTTCAAAAGTTACATTGCCGCCCTCTCCCAAAAAAGAGGAAAATGTGCATTTATATTAAGAAA